>BTPG01000004.1:229246152-229846152 GCA_036245525.1 Semisulcospira habei
GGCATTGTCATGGAACCCCCAGGGAAAGAGGAAAAGAGGCAGGCCGAGAAACTCCTGGCGTCGAGACCTCCAAGCAGACATCAAGAGACTGGGAACCACCTGGAGTAGAATCGAAGGAGAAGCACAGGACAGGAGTTGCTGGAGGTCTCTCGTCGACGGCCTATACCCTGGGAGGGGTGACAGGCGTAAGTAAGTAACTTATCATGTTCGCACATTGGTGTATTCCGAATGATAACGGTTAAAATGCATACAAAAATTCCCTATGTGGGGTGTTTGGACCCCCCCCCCCCCTCCCCCCAGACACACACGCGCGCGCGCGCGCACACACACACACACACACACACACACACACACACACACACACACACACACACACACACACACACACACACACGCTATAACACCCCCCCCCCCCACACACACCCCCAGTGGTGGAAGTCTTGACATATACATGGTTTCTTCTTGTACCTCCCCCCCGTCCCGCCCCCCCCCCCCCCCCGCCCCCTCTCAAATCTGTGTCCCTGAGAAGGATACACTGGTTACACTATTACACTAGATCGAGCCTTGGTTTCGGAACTATGAAAAGCTTTCTGGTATTTCCAAGCTTGGACTCAGACTCAGTTACGGAACACAGTGGAGATGTACTCAGGTCTTTCAGTCGCGCTTCCACGTTTTGAACATAAAGATTGCTTTGTTGTATTTGAAATGAAGAGTTTAGGGTTAGGGTTGTTTCGGTGATACCTGTTTTTGTGAGATAAGTTTTTCTTCTGTGGTTAGGTGCGGGTGGAGGCAGATTATTTTGGCCGGCTCATGATCTGTGAAGAGAATTGAGTCTCTTTAACTTAAATGGACCTCCTGCTCGGCGTTATACCCAAATAACTAATTTAAATGGACCTCACTACATCCATCCCACACTGTTGATGTGTAACCTTACCGATGGAAATTAAAGGCATAAAATTTCATGGGCCATGCACGAGGTGGGTGCTCACAGACTCACACGCAAGAATCTTCCCCCGTTTCAAGGGTGTGTCTTTTCCCGCAAAGGGTTTTTTTTTTTTTTTTCAATTCAGTTGCCCAGTGTGTAAATGGCATCCACAAGTCAGGCGTATGAATGCATCAACTTGATGGCGTATCAATGCATCAATGGATAGTTCACTCATCCATTTGCAAGAGGCATGGCCGAATTAACATGTACTCTGTCAATGCTGGGATTCTATGAATTTATACTTCTCAGTTTCTGACATAGAGTAGTCCTCAAGTTTCCTTAACTCATTTGAGACGTGCGGCCTCCGGATACGTCATAAGCCGCGTATGCGAAGGCGGCACGTCTCGAATGAGTTAATAAGCCTCGTATATTTTCCAGCAATCAAAGATACCAGGAATGATTGAGTAAATGTTTCGTAATATATATATTTGAGGGGGTGGGGGTGGGAGGAAGGGGGGGGAGGGGGCTTAAGGTTTCATTGCGAGTGAATGTTCATTGTGTTTGTGGCCTAATTCTAAAACCAGGAACTGACCGTCTTAATATGCGTTGACTGAGGTTGTTTTGTGAAACCGGTCAGTGACACCAGTGCCCTCATAACAAAGACTGACACAGACGGACGGACACTCACTGAGATGAATGAGAGTTTTAACATTTTAACATTTAGGCTCAGCTTATAGGCATACAACTCTCTCTCTCTCTCTCTCTCTCTCTCTCTCTCTCTCTCTCTCATCTCTCTCTCCTCTCTCTCTCTCTCTCTCCTCTCTCTCTCGTCTCTCTCTCTCTCTCTCTCTCTCTCTCTCTCTCTCAAATAAATCCAGTTTGTCATACTCAGGTGGTTTCCTGTGGAATTCGCTTCCACCGCATCTACAAGAATTTAATTCTCTATCTGCGTTTAAAGCAAAGCATTTATCCAAGGCAACGTAAATTTAATTATCTCGTGTTGTCCAAACATATATTCCTTTTTTTATTATTTTAAATTTCTTTTTATTTAACTATTATTTTTGATCAGACCATTTGCGCTCACGTGCCGTTTGTGGAGGTGCTTCCCGTATGGGCCCGGTCGAGGGTGCACCGTTTATTCAAGCGGTGTCAGTGCTTCAAGGCCTGTCATTCGAGTCGTGTAAAGGCCTTAATTGTGGCATGCCCCCCGGGTGGGAGTGTCTGGGAAGGGCACCCGCAAACGTTTTGACACGTGCATACATCTTCGTATGGGTACCTGTGTGTTTTGTTAAATCATTGTTGCTGTTGGTGTTATGTAATTCGCCGCATTACTTTCGCATGTTGTTTGTGAGTGTAGTGTCAGTAGATGTAGCAAGGACAGATTGAAAGAAAGGCCGGTGCGCCTAATATCTCAATCCTTGATAAATAAAGTTGCAGTCAGATAGTCAGTCAGCCTGGTCAGTCTCTCTCTCTCTCTCTCTCTCTCTCTTACTCATGCGCAATGACCCTCTCAGAGTCACTAACCAGCCTATCTCTCTCATTTGTTCGCACTTGCCACAGATCTAGTGTAGTGTCGCCTCACCCAATTCTGTAGCGTCGCTGACCGTGTGCAATGTTTGTGTGACCGGTGAATGTGTATGTAAATGTTTGCTCGTGTCAGGATGCCAAGTTCACACGCACAAGCACAGTCACTCGCACTCGATACTAACTACAATAAAACATGTGAAACGAAGATCGCATTTTGTATAGACTATATTGCAGTACAGGCTAATAAGGCTAAAGCGACAACAAATGCCCCGGCATGAGGCCGTTTGAGAAAAGTGTGATATTCTCTGCTGGTCACAATGTCATCAGACGTTACTACAGTAGCGCAGCAAAGTACTAATATCTAAGTCGTGTCTCTAACAGAATGACAAAGTCCGAACAAAGGAGAATCTAGTAAAATAACTAAGTCGGAGAGGCCATGAGATAAAAAGGAAGCCTCGGCCAAAAAAATGACAAAGTCCAAAGTGCCCTTTATAAAAGAAAGTCTATAAAAGTAACTAAGTCAGAGAGGCCTTTGGTAAAAGAAGACCTGTACAAAAACTGACTATGAAGTCCAAAGCGCCCTTGGTAATGAAAGGGAAACCTTGGAAAACGACACAGAGTCCGAGGCGCCTGTTACAAAGAAGAGAGCCCCAAAAATAACAGAGTCCAAAACGCCCTTTGTAAAGGGAAGCCTCGGAAAAACGACAGAGTCCGAGCCGCCCCGCGCCGTTTATAAAGGATAAATATCTAAGAAAAACGGCAGAGTCCAAAAGGTCCTTTGATAACGGGAAGCGTCAGAAAAACGACAGAGTCCGAAGCGCCCGTTATAAAGGAAGACTCCCGAAAAATGACAGAGTCCGAAGCGCCCCTTGTAAAGGAAACCCTCGGAAAAACGGCAGAGTCCGAAGCGCCTGTTATAACGGATAACTAACTATCTAGAAAAATGGCAGAGTCTAAAATGTCCTTAGTGATAAAGGGAAGCCTCGGAGACGCCCGTTATAATGGAAGACTACCAAAAAAAAATGACAGAGTCCGACCGGAAGCGCCTCTTTGTAAAGGAAGACTAAAAAAAAAAAAAACAACTTAAAGGCAAAGTTAGTCCGAAGCGCCCCGGCTTTGTAAAACTGAGGGAAACCTCGGAAAAACGACAGAGTCCGAGGCGTCCGTTACAGAAACTGATGGCAAAGTGGGACTCAAAAAAAAAAAACCGACAGAGTCCGGGATTCCAGTTCAAGGGAGGGCTCAGAAAAATGACAGAGTCCAAACTAATGCTGGTTTGTAGAGCCCGAACTCTGGAAAACGGCAAAGTCGAAACAGCAACTGTAGAGCAGTCGTGGATAACCAACGCTTTTGTCAGTTCTGAAACTATTACCAACATTTAGAGCACTTCAAACACTATATTGTTATAAAATCCTCTTGCAGATGAAAAATCGTACTTTTACAAGACTACGTAGTTAGCAAACAAAATCCAACAATCTCTTGTCAGGGGAAAATACTCCACAGTAACCAGCTGTCTGGCACCGTAGCAGACGTCTGGAAAGAAGAAAAAAAAACGACACTAGGCGAGGTGCGGTCACTGAGTACAACTCTGGCCTTTGTCTACACGTTCTGCTGTGCTGACCCAGCCTCGCCTCTTACCGCGCGGTAAATGTACACACTAAATTCCAAACTTGCAGGAGACAAAAATAGCTGAACTACGTAAGCCTCAGCCGTGAGCACACGCCGGACTACACAAAAAAAGAGAAGAAAAATAATACGATAAAAAAAAAAAAAAGTGTACAAGGCATTTTTACCACATTAGTCGAACATCAGGGAACAATCTGGTAGTACCAAGGCCCCGTTTAGATATTTACAATACGTCTCTCTCCTACGGCTCTGGTGCAAAATTATGGAACACAGTTCCTGCAGACATTAAAGCAGCACCTTCTTTACGAACGTTCAAGAACCAACTGCATAAATTTATTAAAAAACATGTGAAAACATACTGTTCATATTTTTTTTTTTTACATACCGTCATTGACTGCAGAAACATTTCCTTATTCATAATATGTCATGTATCATAATACTTTAGACTTGCTGAGGTGTTCTTTGTCCCGGCATTTCTTTTGCAGCACATAACATCATAATTTTTTTTAATGTTTAATGTTCGATGTTTTGCTTGGTGTCGGTGTGTGTCACTGTGTGTGTCGTGTGTGTGTGTGTGTGTGTGTGTGTGTGTGTGTGTGTGTGTGTGTGTGTGTGCGGACTGGTATATATCAGTATGAATGTGTGTGTGTGTGTGTGTGTGTGTGTGTGTGTGTGTGTGTGTGTGTGTGTGTGTGTGTGTGTGTGTGTGTGTGTGTGTGGTGTAATGTGAGCATTGATTTTTTGAAATGGAATTATTGTTGCCTGTACTTTTCACTATTATGTATACTTTTATATATAAAATTATGTGTATGTGTGTTTACGTGCGTGCTATAGCTTAGCAAAGACGTGATTAAAAAAAGGTCATTGGAGGTACCTAATCATTTATCCTTGAAAAATAAAGTTTCATTTCATTTCAATTCATCTCTCTCTCTCTCTCTCTCTCTCTCTCTCTCTCTCTCTCTCTCTCTCTCTGATGCCTGATGTCAGGAGCAGTTTTCTTAGACCTTAAAAAAGCGTTTGACCTTGTGGACCATGACATTCTCCTAAATAAGCTAACAGTTTATCACTTGAACGCAACCGCTATAGCATTCTTCCGATCATATCTCGAAGACAGAAAACAAATGGTGTACGCCCATTGAAGATACTCTAAGCAAGGAAATGTAAAATACGGCGTCCCCCAGGGATCTATTTTGGGACCTCTCTTATTCATACTATTTATCAATGATCTACCGTTGCATATCACTAATTCTGACGTTAATTGTAATCTATTTGCTGACGATACGAGTCTTCATGTTTCTGGTAAAAATATGACGGACATTAGCCATAGTTTACAATGCAGTCTCAATGAGGTATCTGACTGGTGTAGACAGAACCATATGGTTCTTCACCCAGCTAAAACAAAGAGTATCTTAATCGCCACGTGACAAAAACATCAACGCCGACTACAGCCATTACAATTACAATTAAACGCTGAACATGTTGAACAAGTCACTGAGCGTAAATTCTTAGGAATACATGTTGATGAACAACTGTGCTGGGAGACCCATATAAATGCTGTTTGTAAGACCATTGCTAAAAATACTTTCTTATTGTCCCAGCTTAGACATGTAATGGATACAAATACCCATAAATTGTTTTTTCATGCTCATATAAAGTCCCACGTTGATTATGTCTCCACAGTGTGGGACGGCTGCAGTGATGTCCACATGAAGAGGTTAAACTCCATATACAAAAGAGCTGTAAAAATGATAGATAGACGCCCCATACCTACCACAGACAAATTTAGACATTTAAACATTCTCGGTCTGCGTCAGCAAATTACTTTAAATAAATGTGTCTTTATGTATAAGATACTGAATAATATGACACCCCAGTATCTAATCACTAAATTTATATCTCCACCGAGAACGTGAATGGACCTCAAGAAACAATACCTTACCCTTACCACTGCCAAGAATCGACCTTTTTAAAACTAGTATGTCATTCTCTGGTCCGTTTGCTTGGAATTCAATCCCTGCACATTTGAAAACTATTACCTCACCAGGAAGTTTTAAAACAAAACTTTCTGATTACCTGATGAGTCAAACTTAATACTTCTCAGGTACTATAATATTTCCTTACCTCGTGTATTTCATAAGATGGTTTTTATGTGTGTGCGTGTGTGTGTGTGTGTATGTGTGTGTGTGTGTGTGTGTGTGTGTGTGTGTGTGTGTGTGTGTGTGCTCGTGTTTGTTTGTGTGTGTGGGTGTTTGTATGAGCGGCGCGTGCGCGGCGTTGCGTGCGTGTGTGCAGGTGTGTGTGATGAGTGTTATTATTTTTTCTGTAGATAATGACGCTATTGGGTTTTGTATGTAAATATATTTATATAGTTTTCCCTTTTTTATGCTGTAGATGTTAGCAACGCCGGGCAAGTTTGTCAAATGACGATTTGTTTTCTGTCAAAACTTTTTACCGTTGAAAAATGAAGTTTCATCATCATCTCTCTCTCTCTCTCTCTCTCTCTCTCTCTCTCTCTCTCTCACTCTCTCTCTCCTCTCTCTCTCTCTCTCTCTCTCTCCTCTCTCTCTCTCTCTCTCTCTCTCTCTCTCTCTCTCTCTCTCTCTCTCTCAAGTAGTACAGGATTGATGGCCCGTATGTGTCTAATACAAAACGATTTCCAAATACCGTGTAGCTCGCTTGAGCTTGCCCTTAGCACCACGTGAATGTTCTGTGTTTACGTACAGTGTGTGAGTGAATGCGTGTGATTCACGTGAGCGTGCTTGTTGGGTTCAGTTCGCGGCTACATTCTGCGCATTGAGTTATATTATAAATATGAGAAATGCGCCATATAAATGCTATGCATTATTATCATTAATATCGGTCCAGGATTGAAATCGTGACCATGCTAGTACCTAATCAGTGGATATAGTGATGTTTGTTAGTCGTGGCGTCGCAAGCGGCGGCATGTCGTGTCGCAGGTTGTACACGACCGTCGCAAGTGGTGCACGACACGTCAGCACGTGTCATTTAACTGCTGCTCGGCCTCAGACGTCTCGTGGTCGGTCGCAGGCATTTCGTGGTCGGTCACAGGCGTTTAATTTTGTACTAGGCACAAGGCCGTCACAAAGCGCACATCGCACGTCGCTGGTGTACGGTCGCAAAGTCGAAGGGGTAAGGTCGCATGTCGCAAGCGTCCCGTCGTATGTCGCACGGCTAACCAAAAACGACCCTAAAATAAAGCTTTATTTTCCTCTTGCGCAGCCCGGCCATTTTCATTGTCGCTTGGGCTTCTTCAGTGCCTACATTTTAATTCGATAGTCTTCTCATTGAGTGGGTTGCGTGAAAATTGGAGTGACTGGTAAGTTGCTTTTTCTTTGCAGAATAGTGTTCTAAAAAGGGGGACATTCATCATGCCACAATGTAACTAATCAAATGCCGAATGCAAGTAACACCAGGCACACTAGTACCAACTACAGATAGGGATTTTGACAGGTTTGGGTAACAGGGTTTTTTTTTATGCTACCTGCCCACACTTAATATGTCATTTGAAAAAAAGAAAAAAAATCGGTGGGTCAGTTTATTCGCCGCTTCGATTTAACGGAAGCACTTTTCATGATAACGTAGACTTCCTGCCTCGCTGAAGTAAAAAATGTAAAACAAAAGGTGGGTGACGTACTTAGTAGGTCAATTTCATTTCAGTATATATCAATGTTTTTTTTATGCAAATAATTGTAACCCGAAAATATAAGTTGTATTATAAGTTGCCCTTTCAAAGCATGATTCTTTCTTTGCGTTGAATTTCTTTTCATTTTACACACTTGGCAGTAACAATTTTGGTCAGGACTTAGGGCAGCATGCATAATAGGGTTCAAAGGTCAACATTCTGACCTCGTTCTCTGTTGATTTATTTCGCTTCAACCACGCTAGGCCGTAAGGGGTTAATAGATGTCTTCATTGTTAATGACCGCTATCGACACCCAAATTATAGGTTCACCCATTTAGCCCTGAGTCTCTACAGTGGGAGATAGATTGACCATGATAATTCAAGGGTAGTGCCAGATGACCCATTTAGCCCTGAGCAGACCTGCCTACCCTACGATTTTTGGGCGTATTTTTACGATTTTTTTTTCAAAATACGAAAATACGATTAATGCCTAAAATTTACGATTTTACTAAAAAAAAAAAAAAAAAAAAAAAAATTTTTTTTTTTTTTTTTTTTTTGGGGGGGGGGGGGGGGGGGGGGGGGGGGGGGGGTGTTGTGTCGGTCAATAAAGTCTCAAAATACAAAATGTCAGAGCAAAGTAGGGAGGAGAGTGGATTTTTCTAGCTCAAAGAAAGCTAAGCACCAGTATTTTTTGCCACAGTATGCTAAATATTGGACATTTTGGCGAATGTGACCAACCTATGCATTGTGACTTCTCATGTGCCCATGATGGTCGAAATGACATTGAAAAGCATTTATCAACTAATATCCATAAGAGACTGGCAGATGCCCAGAAACAAGTTGTAATTACAGGCTGTGTTTTCTAAGCAGTCCCATGAAGCAGTCAAAATTTTGCATCAACAAGCAACTAGTGTGGAAATCTGCATGGTTCGTTTTATAGTTGATTCAAATCTTCCTTTGTCCTGTGTGGATTCCATGTCCGGGATGTTTAAGCAAATGTTTCCTGTTGTACGGAATGGTATAGTTTATCAGTATAAATTGATTTTTCTATTGTTTGTACGTTTTGATAATAGTCTTCTACAATTTTATGAAAATACTATTTTTTCCCCAAGAATACTATTTTTGGTGATTATAAATACTATAAAAAAAAATTGGTGGTAGGCAGGTCTGCCTGTCCCTACAGTGGGAGATAGATTGACCATGATAATTCAAGGGTAGTGCCAGATGACCCATTTAGCCCTGAGTCCCTACAGTGGGAGATTGATTGACCATGATAATTCAAGGGTAGTGCCAGATGACCCATTTAGCCCTGAGTCCCTACAGCGGGAGATTGATTGACCATGATAATTCAAGGATAGTACCAGATGAGCTTGGCGCCTGAAGGCGCCACGCTCATCTGGCACTACCCTTGAATTATCATGGTCAATCCATCTCCTGCAACTGGTACATAGTCATTAGGCAACATCTCCAATTTGGGAAATGGGGCTTTGGGGCTAAAACTAAAAGGGTTAATGAAACTTAATAATATGTTACTTGTTTTTTTTTTTAGTTTGCAGATTGTTCTGCCACCAGCCTAGGGCTGCAGTTTCCATGTCATGTTTCCAGAGGTGACTATCGCTGTTGGCAGGACGCACTGGCGGTGCCTGACATGCAAGTTGCTAAACAATCGTGTGGTGAGCATCGACCAGCATATCAAGTCAAAACATTCCAGTTTACAAGGAACCACAAAACAGAGCGGGATAAGCAAGTCAGCTGTGCATGAAAGTAACAGCTACAGTGATGGCGAGATCGAGACTGCCTTGGGTCATATCTGTACTCTTGCCCAAAAAGTCGGTTCAGCACCAGCTGGACATTCATCCTGTGCAAAGAGAAAATCTAGGCGACCTGTCAAACGTGTTGATAGGTTTCGTCTGCAGGCTACAAAGCAGGATCAGATCAGAAAGCGTGTGAGCAAAAAGTATGGAGAAGAAGACACCAAAGATGAGCAAATATTTGAGAGCGGAAATAACACTGATAGTGATACTGATTCCCTGCAAGGTTTCGGCCACAGTAAGAAGCCGTTGGTGCACTTTGACCCCCATGTACTCGCAGCTGCCGCTGCTAACAGTGCCGGTGCTGGTATAAACAAGGAGGTAAAGACAGAAAAACGTAAGAGTGCAAGTAAGAATGTTAGGAAAAAGAGAAAAGAGACCAAACAGGACCCAGAGACGATAGTTGTAAAGAAGCGTACTCGTGTTGACTTTAAGCCAGGGAGGTTGGCTGTAAAACGCAGAGATGTGTTGGACAGTGAGAAGAAAGTCATTATTGAGAGTTACATGGTTTCTGTGGAAACTGCAGGTACATGTAGTTTGATGGAAACTTCTAGCAAGCCTACACAACAGCCACCCGTCCGAATGCAAACAGAAGATACGAGGGAAGCCAGTGGTGATCAAGCTAGTATACAGGCCAATGACTTCATGCAAAAGCTGCAGTTAGTAAATGCACGGGCTTCATCTTTACCTCAGGGGCTACATGACCTGACAGGGACAAAGGCAAGAAATAGAACAAGCTTGCAGTTGGACTCTGAGCGCATTCAGCGGGCAGATTTCACTAGTCAGCCTGAGATTGAAAACTCACACTCGGACACAGCTTTTATGAGTGCAAAAATGCCAAAGGTTACGCCACAGACTGATGACCCTAATGACATGACAGAGATAATGACACATAACGCTCGGACAGCAAGTGACAGCCAGCTACCTGCATGTGGTTTTCACACGTCTGATTTGCATCAACTTTCTACAGTAAATGCAACACAAGCACACAAACGTGAGACCAACCCGCCTCAGATTTTTAACTGCACAATTTGTTCTGCAAAATTCTCTTGCCTGGAGAGCTTTTCCATGCATGAAAGTGAGGTGGCTGCATATGGCGTCACACAGTGCAAAAAGTGTACTAAAAGTTTTCACGGTGTACATCTGCTAAATGTGCACGTATTTGGGGAACATGAGGTCAAAAAGAAAGGCTTTTGCTTTGAGTGTGGTCAGGTCTTTGATAGCATGGAAAAGCTTGAAAGGCACTGTTACAGTCACGTTCTAAAAAGAGAGTGCCCCCTCACAGAGATGAGATTTCATGAATGTAAGATCTGCAGCAGAGAAACTCTGGGAGAATTCGCTGTCATGCAAAGTCATTACAATAAAGTCCACAAGGCTAATCTCTGTTTTGACTGTTACATTAGTTCTGATGTTGTTTATTTCATAGACCCTGCAAAAAACAAAGAACACAAACAGACTCATGAAAAAGTGTGTACTCTTTGTTCACAAGAGTTTACGTCGAGAGAAGGGCAGCTTTCTCACTACTTTGACCACTGCAACAGCCTGGTGGAGATGGAAAATGGGTCAGGAAGGATATGCGACAAATGTGGCCAGTGGTGCGCGAATCGACTTACGATCACAGTGCATGAGAAGTGGCACAAACTCCAAAAGGCAAAAGAGAGACGAGCCAAAGATGCTGAGGAAAGATTCACATGTCTTCAGTGTGACAAAGTGTATAACAGCCAAAAAACTTTGAACTGGCATATAAACATTGCCCATGGTCAAAACAGAATTTACAAGTTCCGATGCGAGTTCTGTGGTAAGGGAGTGGACTGTAAAGTGCATCTTCAGGACCACATCGCCCTGCACCACCTTGGCGTTAAACGCTATGCCTGCGAATACTGCGATCAGCGCTTTGTTTGCCGCCCCACTCTCCGACGGCATGTATTGAAGGAACATGAGAAGGACAAACAGTATCGGTGTGAGTTTTGTGGAGAGAGTTTCTGTGATAAATCCAAACTGCAGGGACATACCTATATTCATACGGGAAAGGCTAGATTCGTGTGTGAGCATTGCGGTAAAGGTTGTCACACACGTTCAACGTTCAAAATCCACATGGCGGTACATGCAGCAACAAGAGACTTTGTGTGTCAACGCTGTGGTCAGGCCTATAAGCGCAAGTCTCATCTGGCAAAGCATCTCCGGAGCTGTGTGAAGTCGGAGCCCTCGTGTTCCTAATCATAATGTGCTTGGGCTGGCTGTCAACACACTATCACTTGTATCAGTGGCAGGGTGACCCCAGTACACAAGGTCCTCAGGCCCACTGCAGCCATCATGGGCCCCAAAGACATTTACCTTGTTGTATCAGTGGCAGTGTGACCCCAGTACACAAGGTCCTCAGGCCCACTGCAGCCATCATGGGCCCTAAGACATTTACCTTGTAATTGTATCAGTGGCAGTGTGACCCCAGTACACAAGTTCCTCAGGCCCACTGCAGCCATCACGGGCCCTAAGACATTTACCTTGTATCAGTGGCAGTGTGACCCCAGTACACAAGGTCCTCAGGCCCACTGCAGCCATCATGGGCCCTAAGACATTTACCTTGTAATTGTATCAGTGGCAGTGTGACCCCAGTACACAAGGGGTGGGTTGCATATGCTTGCTTAGCGCGCAGATTTCTTGCTTAGCACTAAGTTCACAAGCTTAGCTGAAAATGTGCGTTGCATGAGCGTGCTTATCTGCTGGACCGAGCTTAGTGGCGTGCTTAATTCTAAGGACGGTCCCCCCCCCCCCCCACCCCCGTGCGTAGCGGCGTGCTTAGCTGAGGAAGAGTTCTTAGCTGCCGTGTTAACGCGAGAACGGAAATGTGAATTCACTCTCTTAAACCTTGTGGCAGAAACAGCCTTCCATCTAGGATAGAGAAGGAGGAACACGAAATGTACGTGGGAACGCACGGACCCCCCACCCAGCCTCGTCTCACGGACATCTGGGAGCATAACTGATTCAACTGACCCTGCACACCGATGGGTATAACCCAACACCAGCCGTTGTCAGAGAAACATAGATCCTCATACTATGGGAGCCTACTACACGGTAGTCCTTAACTCTAATGTACATCTACATTAGACTTGAGACATAGATCCTCATACTATGGGGCCTACACGGTACTCCTTAACTAATGTACGTCTACATTAGACTGACAAGCAGGGTTGCCATGCACGAAAAATTTGCCATTCTTTCTCTCTTGACTTCTTGTTTTCCATCGCCGCCATTTCACCGGCGTTTTGTCTACTTCGTTTCCGTTAGGTCAGAAGAAGCGAAAACCGTGCGTTTTTATTGGCCGATTTCTACAATCTATGAGTATGATGACGTAGGGGAGAACCCCACCATAAGCTATAATAAATAACCTATCCCCGCTCGCTAAGAACTCGTTCGGAGCTACGCACATCGCTAAGTCGCTCCATGCAACAGAAAACACTCGCGCACTAAGCAAGAGCTTTACTAAGCAAGAAAGACCTTAAGTCAGCGAGCTTAACACACTATATTTAAGCACGCTACATGCAACCCACTCAAGGTCCTCAGGCCCACTGCAGCCATCATGGGCCTCAAGACATTTACCTTGTATCAGTGGCAGTGTGACCCCAGTACACAAGGTCCTCAGGCCCACTGCAGCCATCATGGGCCCTAAGACATTTACCTTGTATTAGTGGCAGTGTGACCCCAGTACACAAGATCCTCAGGCCCACTGCAGCCATCATGGGCCCCAAGACATTTACCTTGTATCAGTGGCAGTGTGACCACAGTACACAAGGTCCTCGGGCCCACTGCAGCCATCACGGGCCCTAAGACATTTACCTTGTATCAGTGGCAGTGTGACCCCAGTACACAAGGTCCTCGGGCCCACTGCAGCCATCACGGGCCCTAAGACATTTACCTTGTATCAGTGGCAGTGTGACCCCAGTACACAAGGTCCTCAGGCCCACTGCAGCCATCATGGGCCCTAAGACATTTACCTTGTATCAGTGGCTGTGTGACCCCAGTACACAAGGTCCTCAGGCCCACTGCAGCCATCATGAGCCCTAAGACATTTACCTTGTATCAGTGGCAGTGTGACCCCAGTACACAAGGTCCTCAGGCCCACTGCAGCCATCATGGGCCCTAAGACATTTACCTTGTATCAGTGGCAGTGTGACCCCAGTACACAAGGTCCTCAGGCCCACTGCAGCCATCATGGGCCCTAAGACATTTACCTTGTATCAGTGGCAGTGTGACCCCAGTACACAAGGTCCTCAGGCCCACTGCAGCCATCATGGGCCCTAAGACATTTACCTTGTATCAGTGGCAGTGTGACCCCAGTACACAATGTCCTCAGGCCCACTGCAGCCATCATGGACCCTAAGACATTTACCTTGTATCAGTGGCAGTGTGACCCAGTACACAAGGTCCTCAGGCCCACTGCAGCCATCACGGGCCCTAAGACATTTACCTTGTGGCAGTGTGACCTCAGTACACAAGGTCCTCAGGCCCACTGCAGCCATCACGGGCCCTAAGACATTTACCTTGTATCACTCACTATCAGTGGCAGTGTGACCCCAGTACACAAGGTCCTCAGGCCCACTGCAGCCATCATGGGCCCCAAGACATTTACCTTGTATCAGTGGCAGTGTGACCCCAGTACACAAGGTCCTCAGGCCCACTGCAGCCATCATGTGCCCTAAGACATTTACCTTGTATCAGTGGCAGTGTGACCCCAGTACACAAGGTCCTCAGGCCCACTGCAGCCATCACGGGCCCTAAGACATTAACCTTGTATCACTCACTATCAGTGGCAGTGTGACCCCAGTACACAAGGTCCTCAGGCCCACTGCAGCCATCATGGGCCCTAAGACATTTACCTTGTATCAGTGGCAGTGTGACCCCAGTACACAAGGTCCTCAGGCCCACTGCAGCCATCATGGGCCCTAAGACATTTACCTTGTATCAGTGGCAGTGTGACCCCAGTACACAAGGTCCTCAGGCCCACTGCAGCCATCACGGGCCCTAAGACATTTACCTTGTATCACTCACTATCAGTGGCAGTGTGACCCCAGTACACAAGGTCCTCAGGCCCACTGCAGCCATCATGGGCCCTAAGACATTTACCTTGTATCACTCACTATCAGTGGCAGTGTGACCCCAGTACACAAGGTCCTCAGGCCCACTGCAGCCATCATGGGCCCTAAGACATTTACCTTGTATCACTCACTATCAGTGGCAGTGTGACCCCAGTACACAAGGTCCTCAGGCCCACTGCAGCCATCATGGGCCCTAAGACATTTTATTTACCTTGTATCAGTGGCAGTGTGACCCCAGTACACAAGGTCCTCAGGCCCACTGCAGCCATCATGGGCCCTAAGACATTTACCTTGTATCAGTGGCAGGGTGACCCCAGTACACAAGGTCCTCAGGCCCACTGCAGCCATCACGGGCCCTAAGACATTTTTGCTGCTGGGGACAGTCTTCAGTCCTGGAGACTTGATTCAGCCTTTTCAAAATCCTGCAAAGATGCTTTGTGTTAGGCTCTGACAACCCCATAAGCAAAGGCCCTGGGGCCCGCAACGGCCGCAGTGGGCCCAAAGACGTGTTGCTACTGGGGAAAAAGTAACAAAGTGCGTATGGACATTCTTAGTTGTTCGTGCTTTGTAACAGTGCAAAGCACAAGCTTTCCCTTTATATTTGTATTATTTTACGACCTTGTTCGGAGTCGGAATTATGCCTCATGATTGTGACAATACAGAAACGGCTACTGTGAGAAAATGAGCTTTGAACTTGAAGGCAGTTGAGTTGCAAATTAAAAGTCTAGGATTGTTACCACATTTATGTCACATTTAAAGCCGTGACATAATGTAGTAGACTTGCCAATATTATCATGTAAATAACTCAGTTTTTAGAATTTTGACTTGGGTCATTATTTTGTTCTTTTCTGCCGTCAGCTGAGCAACTTTGTCACCTTTTTGTCAGAGCCTATCACATTAATTCAGCTTTTTATTTTAGACAGGACAGCCATTCAGCCAGCCCGTTCCAGCTGCAAGAGACATCAGCTGTCATGAGCAAGCATCGGCAGGGGCTCATGAAAGTTTATGTCTCTTGCTGGCCATGGTGGGGGGGTTGGGCGCATATTTAGTCCGTGGGCCGTTTTCAGTCATTTCAATTTTTCGCTCTGTCTTTTAAATTCCCCTGTGAAACAGCAACGGACACGGCTTACTTGCACTACTGGTGGCTGCAAGCACACGAAGGTGACAAATGCACACAGTGGAATCTGTCTGTAATGAGTTTGAGGGGCAGCATCGGTAATGACCTTCTTTTGTTAACTCTTTCAGCCCCGACACACCACAGCAAGACATGGGTCGAGCATGATAGTTCAAGGGTGGTGCCAGAATAGCTTGGCACCACCCTTGAACTATCATGCTCGATCTGTCTCTGGAATTGTAATACAATCCTTCAGATGGCAACTTCAAGATTGGGGGATTTCGGGCCTTGATGTAGAATGTGTTAACAGCGCAAGAGAGCAACCAAAAACAGGAAGTTGCATCTTACTTGACAAGTGGATATATCTTGTGAATAGATCCGGTGATAAAATGTCACAACATTATATCTGATTTTTTTTAGGTGAGAGAGAATGGAACACATGTTTTGAGTTTTCAGATGAATACATGTGAATAGTTCTCACCATTTACGATGACTGAGGTACACGGTAACCCTTATCATTCGGAACACACCAGTGTGTGAAATAAGTTGGACTAAAATAGTTCAAGGGTAGTGCCAGAATAGCTTGGCGCCTAGAGGCGCCAAGCTATTCTGGCACTACCCTTGAACTAATGCCGTTGGTCTATATTCTTATAAGTGTAAGTACTATATGGCAGTGTACAAAATGTAAAGCTTTTAGCCTCAATATGAGGTGGGTTAATGCCCCAAAATAAAAATGTATATTGATCATCTAGAAAATTGTTGACCACACCGTTGAAATGGTGACGGGAAGTATCTGAAAGTAAATTTCCTCTTACTTTTGTGTCAGAATGTTTCCAAGAATATTTAACCCATTCAGCCCTGATGCACTACAGCAGGAGATGGGTCGACCATGCTAATTCAAGAGAAGTGCCATATTAGCTTGGCGCCTGAAGGTGCCAGGCTAATCTGGCACTACCCTTGAATTATGATGGTTGATCCATCTCCTGCAACAGGTGCGTAGTCAGATGACGCCTCCAAAATTTGGGAAATACATGCCGCACTGCGTCGGGCTGAATGAGTTTATCTGCTAGGTGTTGATTGTAGAATCGCAAATTTATGCAGTGGCGGTGCATTTGATTGCAGCTTTGCCTCAGTTAAATGAAATCCAGAAAAAAATGTGACCCGCCAAGCATGTAAAATGCAGAGGAAAACCCAACGAAGAAAGAAACGTGCTTAGAAAAGACAGTTACAGCACAATTGTGTTGTACCTGTCTTTTGTAAGCGTGTTTCTTTCTCCATTGGGTTGTTCTCTCTGTTGAAAGAGAACAGTCTCTGCATAAGCGTCGAGGCAATGTTTTCTGAATAACCCATATCCTACTGAGGCTAAAAGCTTCAAATTTGTACACGGCCATATACAGGCTACATTATAGTACTTACAGATAAGGATATAGACCGATAGCTTTAGTTCAAGGGTTGTGCCAGAATAGCTTGGCGCCTAGAGGCGCCAAGCTATTCTGTCACCACCCTTGAACTATTTTAGTCAAACTTATTTCACACACTGATGTTATTCTGAATGATAAGGGTTAAGTCAAGGATTTCATCTCATGGAGTCATTTTGCAATTGAAAACAAATATTGATAAATGAAGGCTCTTGCACTTTTCTTGTGAGGTTAAAGTGTTAATATGATAACGCTTTGGATATCGCTTCGGGAAGTTGTCCATCTCGCAGAACAATCATTGTGGTAGAAATCGTAACAGGTAAGGTAAAGAAATTCATTGTGGATTGTGGTGCGTTTTGTACCACACATTTTGTAAATAATATTTATTCAGACTTTTTATTTTGTGTGCGTTTTGTTTTGCAGTCGACATGGTGATATGCTGCTTTAACCTCTTCACAAATTGACTGCCGGGCAAAGGCGAACGCCGCCCAGCTGCAAGGGACATAAACCCTCATGAGCCCCCGCAGTCGCATGGGGGGGGAGGGCACATGCGGATGTATATCTCTTCTTAGTCATGTGTTTTTTCTACCTGTCTTTGGTCTTTGGTCCTATGTAATCCCTGTTCTTCATGGCAGATGTCAGTCTGCGTGCAGAGGGTTCGTAAAATTAAAAATAATGCGCAGTCCAGACCCAAATGGCGACTGCCAAGCGTGTAAAATGCAGAGAAGAACCCGACAGAGAAAGAAACACACTTAGAAAAGACAGTTACAACACAATTGTGTTGTAACCGTCATTTCTAAGCGTGTTTCTTTTCTGTTGGGTTCTTTTGTGCAGTGGGTGCGGCGGCGAAGGGGTGAAAGCAGTCTGCTCCTTGGATTGCCGAAGTTTGCCAGTGCCCTTGGATTGCCGAAGTTTGCCAGTGCCCTTGGATTGCCGAAGTTTGCCAGTGCGACGAGTTCTCCGCGTTGTCTTGCCTCATCTACGACTTTCCTTGCCTTTTGACAATCCGCAAGAGTGGACTTTTCCACGGCCTTTCGAGTGCAACAGAAGGAACTCGTGGACACAGGAAAAGAGCAAGAACGCCTTTTATTGGACGGCATTCAAACGCCTTAATCCGTCGGCCCTTTTGTCCAGCCTTGTTGTAGCGTGAAGAGCATTGGAAAAGGAGATATTACCATCTGTCAACTCCTTTAGCCCCAAGACAAATTGTGGATGTGCTACATAACGACTGTGCCTGTTGCGGAAGGTGGATGGACCATGATAATTCAAGGGTAATGCCAGATTAGCTTGGCGCCTGAAGGCACCAAGCTAATCTGGCATTTCCCTTGAATTATCATGGTCCATCCACCTCTTGCTGTTGGGGCTGAGTGGGTTTCTGTTGATGCTGCAAAATACTTGCGGGAACAAGTCTAAGCCTGTGTGCTGACAGCTTTAGCCAAGTGACTGGAGCTGACATCCCCTGTGTATATATTTTTTGCGATAATTGACATTTATATAATGCATTGTGACCCAGAAGTCGTGTGTGAAGCTTTTTTTTTTTTTTTCCCTCAGCCTTTCCTGTAAATACAGTGATTAACTCCTTCAGGGCTGAGAAAAATTTAACACCACCCAGCTGCAAGAGGTGTAGATCCTCAGGGTGCCCCACCCCCCTCAGGGTGCCCCCCCCCCCCCCCCCCCACCCCCCCCCCCCCCCTCCCTCTTGCTGACGGTACACCGCATTGAATCCATGTACCAGTGACATCGAGGTTTTTTTTTTTTGTCCGTGTCTTAACTCATTCTAGCCCAGACCCACCACAGCAAGATAAGGATCGACTATGATAGTTCAAGGGTGATGCCAGAATAGCTTGGCGCCTATGGGCGCCTAGCTATTCTGGCATCACCCTTGAACTATCATGGTCGATCTGTGTCCTGCACTGCAATGCAGTCTTCAGGGGACAACGGCAACATTTGGGGATTTCGGTGACGGGGTAGAATGAGTTAACTCTTTCAGCCAGACGGCCGTATTTCCCAAATTTTCGCAGGTGTCGTCTAACGACTATGCACCAGTGGCAGGAGATTGGCCGACCATGATAATTCAAGGGCAGTGCTAGGTTAGCTTGGTGCCGACAGGCGCAAAGCTAATCTGGCACTGCCTTTGAATTATCATGGTCGATCGACCCATCTCCTGCTGTAGGGTGTTGGCCCTGAATGGGTTAAATTAATGAAGATTGCAAACAGTCTGTCATGGCTGGCAGTACAAGGGTTATGACCTGATTTGTTTACTGTAGGCATTCTGGTGGGGGGAGGGGGGGGGGGGGTGCGGTGTCAGCAAGGAGCACATTTTCTATAGATGTTTGGCAATACCTAGGAGTTCTGGCAGGATTCATGCTACTTTGAAACCAAATCAGCTGAAAAGTTTGCATCGGGTCCCAAATTTTTCGTAAAACTTGTTATGGGTCAGTTTGTAACCAAAGTGATACACTGTCAGGAGCAGGACACTCTCCATTAACGCATTCTGCTCAGCGACACACCACAGCAAAATAGGGCCTCGACTATGATAGTTCAAGGGTGGTGGCAGAATAGCTTGGCGCCTATAGGCCAAGCTATTCTGCCACCACCCTTGAACTATCATGGTCGATCTGTCTCCTGAATTGTAATGCAGTCCTCAGAGGATAACTCCAAAATGTGTGTATTCTGTGCTTCGGGCACAATGTGTTAACGTTTGTTTTGAAGCAAAAATACCTATTGGTTGTATACATGTACCATTTGGTAAACATGGACGTTTGGAGCAGACCTTTTTTTTACTTAATTGATTTTTGCTGAAGACTTTTTTTTTACTTTGACAAATTTATTAACCTTCCCCATACACCCTGGGTAAAAAAATCCCTACACTTGCACATAATAATGATAATAAAGAGCATTTATACTGTGCTGAATCCCCAGGAGCAGTGGGTTCTAATCTCGTTACAACAAAAAAAAAAGTATGCGCGCAGAATCTCACTACTTTTAAAAAATGTTAATCTACGCACACACATAAAACAGACACACATAACAAAACCATTCACAATCATAAGTTAAACGCATTTTGATGATGCTGATGCGCACATGAATGCAAATAATTCCGTCAATTTTTTTTTATTACTTTAACACGCGTTTATGACTTTGTTAATGAAAGGTTTTTCTACCCCATCCCTCAATTTTGACTTTGTTGTGTTGCTAAATAAAGGAATAAATAAACAATAAAGTAGTACAAACTACTGAAGCAGTCATAAAAAACTGAGGGTCACTAGGGACCCACACCGTACACCAAAGTATATTTAGGAAATCGACTGTGAAAACCATGGGTCACTGGAGACCCACAACGTATGGTAAGGACTATCTAAATAAACGGCTATTTGAAAACCATGGGTCACTGGAGACCCACGATGTACAGCAAGGTATATCTAGTGAAAAAAAGCCAGGATGTACTCCATGCAAGTTTCAACACGACGTACAGGGGAGGTTAACTTTGATCTGTAATAAACTGTTCATATATCAAATCTGATATATGTGGTGTAAGACTAGAAAAATTTGAAGCTATAGTTTTAAAAAATCTTGTAGTTTGGAAGTTAATGGAGATTTACTACTTTTTGAGACAATCTAGGCCTGCTGCTGGCAAGGCTTGCATTTTGAAAACCTTCAAAGTATACCTATTTATCTGATTTTGCTGCAAATTATTGTCCAATTTTACAACATAACTACCATAAAAGTTTCAAGATGAAAAGTGAACCCATTCAGCCCTGACGCACTACAGCAGGAGATGGGTCGACCAGGATAATTCAAGGACAGTGCCAGATTAGCTTGGCGCCTATCTGGCACTGCCCTTGAATTATCGTCCATCCCCTGCAACTGGTGCATAGTCATTCAATGATGCCTCCAAAATTTGCGAAATACGTGTCGGGCTGAATGAGTTAACAGACTGTGGTTTAATTTATGAGTTAAATAAGTGCATGTGTTTTCGAGCATAACAAATCTTATGCTCGCAAATTTCACCACCGCTAGTACCGTGAAGTGTGCCTTCTAGCATGCTGGCCAATCATTGAGTGGGATGCACGATGAAACTTGGTCCCGTGATTCCTGGTCGCGCAGAATCAGGTGCGTAGGATTTGCAAGAAAGATAATGTTAGCGTGAAATGGCATGTACTGTATTTTGTAAATATAATATTTGAGGGCCCCTTCTTTTTCATTGATCTCTACTTGTGCCCCTTGTGCAGGCAGCCATTGGTACTATTGACTGATTTTGCTTCGAGGACTAAAGTATCAGACTTTGGAGATACCCTGAGGTCTGCGTCCCATATCTGGAGACAGATTGACTGTGTTGGTTCAAGAAAGATGTCGGAATAGCTTGGCGTCTTTAGGCGCCAAGCTACTCCGACACCACCCTTGAACAATAATGGTCAATCCCATGTCCTGTCGCGTGTCATTATGGGTTACAATACTGGTGGCGACATGTGTGGGCGAAATTGATGGTACCTACATGTACAATGTGTTTAATTAATATTTTCCATACGAAATAAATTTACTTCATTTTGCCCTGAAGACCTTACTCCTCTTTTTGTTATTAAACCCAAACACACAACAGCAGGAGATGGATCAATGATAATTCAAGGGTAGTGCCAGATTAGCTTGGTCCCATCGGGCGCCAAGCTAACGTGGCACCTTTGAATTATCATGGGTGATATGTCATTAGATGACGCCTCCAACATTTGGGAAATGTGATGGTGGGGTTAACCTATTTAGCCTCGAGTCCCTACAGCAGGAGATTGATTGACCATGATAATTCAAGGGCAGTGCCAAATTAGCTTGGCGCCTGAAGGCGCCAAGCTAATCTGGCACTACCCTTGAATTATCATGGCCTCCTGCAACTGGTACATAGTTGTTAGGCGACACCTCCAAAAATTGAGAAATGGGACCTTGGGGCTGAAAGGGTTACACGGGTCAAGAATTGTGTGTGTGGCGTATTGTTAATATCTGTTATGAGTGTGTGTTGCCTCCCTTTTTCACATGTACACACACAAGGAAGGGAAACGAATACACAAACATGCTAACGAACAGCTGAAAAAAGTACAGTAGCACCATTACTACCTATGTTTGTAGCATGACGATTAATGGTTATAATATTTAATAATAATAAACACACGAATTACATGACGATTTATGACACAAATAAACATGAACGCACGTACACCACAGGCAGGCAAGCAATCTAGGGAAAAGTGTAATTTCCTACAGGTACTCCCTTAAAAACAACATATCTTAGTCATACCTTTCTACACACTCCTTGCAGTATGGTTTCTCACACAACACAACCCACAGGTCTTTTGTCTTTTCATCATTATAAATATGCTAATGGTCAAAACTTAAGGGCCACCCCACTTTTTTGTCATTGTTTATCGTCGCAAGTACGCTAATAAAATACAATGTTTTTTCGATCCAAATGGGTTAAAAGTTGACCTTGGACAGTCCACAGTACAGGGAACAATAGACAACAATTCATCAAGTTCCACGAACGTGTCAAATGCACGTGAAACATTGTCAGTTTTTGTGAAAAGCTGTGCAATATTGGCAAGTGTACCAAAGGCAGGCAGGTGGAAAAACTCAGTAAAGTTGTGATGCACGTGCTAAAGGGGTCAGTCATGAACACTGAGCACTTCTGTTTCACTACAAATACCGGAACAGTAGGGGCATAATTGCCACTTTCCTAACCATGCCACCACGACGAAGCCTAACACCAGTAGATCAAGGCCGGGCGCTAGCATGGCTGCAGGATGGAATTTCCAGACGAGAAGCTGGGAGACGTCTTGGGTTGTCCCATTCAGTGATCCAGAGGCTGCTGGCACGATTCCAAGAAACTGGAAGAGCAGAACGACGACCCTGCTCAGGACGCCTCGCGCTGCACCAGCAGAAGGGAGGACAGATACCTCTGTGTGGCGGCTCTGCGCGACCGAACTGTCACGTCGACCACTCTGCGACGTCAACTGATGCAAGCTGCAAACGTTAACGTCAGCAGAAGCACAGTCAGCCGACGTCTACACGAAATTGGCCTGGCTTCATGCAGAACAGCAGTGAGAATACTTCTCACTCCAAATCATCGCAGAGCCCAGATTGCCTGGTGTCGTCAACATGTGAGGTGGAACAGACTTCAGTGGACTCAGGTTCTGTTTACTGATGAGTCAAGGTTTACTGTGTCCTTCAACGACGGCAGGGTGCGGGTCTGGAGACGTCAGGGCGAACGATTTATGGATGGATGCGTCCAAGAGGTGAATCACTACGGAGGAGGCTCAGTCATGGTCTGGGCAGGCTTCAGCAGGGAAGGCAGGACCCCCTCCATGTCATCCGAGGCACCCTGACTGGACTGCGCTATCGGGACGAGATTGTGCAGCCCTTAATCCAGCCAAGTCTCCAAGCCATAGGCGACAATGATGTTCTGCAGGACGACAATGCTCGACCTCATCGCGCCTGTGTGGTGGATAAGTACCTTGAGCAACGGTGCATCATGAGGATGGAGTGACCAGCTCGTTCACCTGATCTGGCTTCCATCGAGCACCTTTGAGACGTGCTAGGGCAACGTCAGTAGTCAGCAACCACCCCCCCCCCCCCCCCACCTCAAGGCGTCCCCCAGCTGACTCCGGTTCCTGCATCAAGAGTGGGAAGCGATCCCACAACATGTTCTCCGAACCCTGGTGAACTCCATACGTCAACGCTGTAATGAATGCTTGGCTGCAAATGGTGGGTACACTCGCTACTGACTGGACCAGTCTTGTGTGACTTTTCAAATGAAGGGTGGGTGAACATTCTAACGTACTGCTGTTGTTACAATTGCTTGATTTACGCAAAACTTAAATGAAATTGTTACTAAATAAATTAGCAAAGTACTGACTTCAAGCGTTGTTACATTTTTTGTGTGATGTCGGCGGTGCGTCTGCGATAAAAAGTTGCCCTTAAGTTTTGACCATTGCACATGGTATATATTGACGAGCAAAAGAAATGTGTCATTTTCCTATGTCATATTTCTTTTGCTCATCAATATATAATATTTAGATTTTCTGTTCTACATAAATGTCAACTGGTTTGGTCACTTGTGCAACACAGTCAACAGATTTTGTCTTTTCATCATTATCCGTACATTTTATATGATACACATTTTATATGATACACAAACGTCAAAATCCATGCACGTAGTGTAAGGGTTTGCAATTGTGGCCCTTATGACTGGAGACCATACAGTAACAAACAAACAAAAATCACAGACTAGCACACAGACGTTCTTCTCAACACATTAACCCTTATCATACTGAGGCTAAAAGCTTCAAATTTGTCCACTGCCATTATTATGCAAGCTACATTAGAGTACTTACGGATCATAGTAAGGAGAGGCGCCAAGCTATTCTGGCACTACAGCGCCAAGCTATTCTGGCACCGCCCTTGAACTAAAGCCATTGGTCTATATCCTTATCTGCACGTACTATAATGTAGCTTGCGTAGGGCAGTGTAAAAATTTGAAGCTTTTAGCCTCATTATGATCTAGGTTAATTCAACACCACAAAAGCCCTTGTCCCAGGAAATGGGACTCAGAATGTCATCTGCAAGGTGCATAGATCCTCATGAGCTCCCGCAAATGCGGGGGACTCATGAGGATCTATATCTATAGTAGTTGGGGGGTGTTCAGATTTTCATGTTATGAGGGTTTGTTTACAACAACTGATTCTCAGCAACGAACGAGAGCAAAATCATGGCAGATTATCAGCTAGGGCCATTAACTGACATGGACAACACTCTAAACATCTCCATAGATCCTCATGAGCCCTGGGGTAAATTGTGACAAAGGGAAATCACTGACACATATATGCAAATAATGTCCCTACATACTTGTCTAGGACTACGTTTGAGAAATGGCACTATTATTTGGAAGCAAAAAAAAGTAGGCCTATTAACCAGAATCGTTTACTGATTTTTTTTTTTTTTTAACTTTACAACTCTTTGCGGCGTTGAGTGCTCAACATCAACACATTGATGGTTACAGCACTTTGTGAAAGAGTGCAGAAAAGGAAACAAGAAAGAAAAAAAAAAGAGGGGTTGGCCGTGTAGGTTTACTGAATTGAGCCCACCCTTGAGATTTTTTTTTTTTTTTTTTTTTTTGGGGGGGGGGGCGGGGTTGTGGGGGGTGGGGTGGGGGGGGTGTATATAATAATAATAATAATGGGGATTTGTTAAGCGCTTACTCTGAAAGTAGCTCTAAGCGCTGATACAATGAACAAACTAAAAGCTAACACACAAACACACACCATACGCACACACATAATATGTGACAGCGGTGATGAATTGTGCATGGCTGGGGAAACGGCGGACTAGTAAAAGGCAGCGTTGTTGAGGTGGGTTTTGAGAAGTGTTTTGAGGAAGGAGAGCGCTTGACATATTTTCTTTGTAATCACATGATACGATTAATCTCTCTAATCGTACAACTCTACATGTGTGTTGGACGTCTATGGGCAGGCCGTTTGTTGCTCGCATATATATGGCTTGCGGCAAGAAGATGTTCGGTCGTTTGAAAGAGTAACGTCCCCTGCCTTTTCCGGTGAAAAGAAAAGGGGAGACTGCCAGTGCTAATATTTTAGGAAGGTTACAAAGTAAAGTAGGTAATAGCACTGTCAGGGGAGAGAAGTGTGCATGATCGACCAGTGATCATAGATCTAGAGTGGCCAAAGCACAAAAAGTACTGATTGTTATCGTATGGTAGTGAGATTCTGCATATACATTTTTTTGTAACGCGCTTAGAGGCCACTGCTCCTGGGGATTCAGCGCGATATAAATGCTCTTTATTATTATTATTATTATTATTATGATATCGTACGCTTCGAGGGACACTATGTCAGATTCACGTTGCATTTGTATTGGGCCTAGAGAAGGCTGTTGACAGGTCATCTAATGCTATGGTGATAAATATCTTCTCAACAACGCTTTAATGAATTAATGCGTATGTTAAATCAGCCAAAGACACTGCGTTCAATTAACCCTTTTAGTCCAAAGGGTGCATTTCCGAAATTTTGGAAGTGTTACTTAACGACTATGTACCAGTTGCAGGAGGTGGATTGACCTTAATAATTCAAGGATAGTGCCAGATGAGCTTGGCGCCTAACGGCGCCAAGCTAATTTGGCGCTACCCTTGAATTATCATGGTCAGTCAATCTCCTGCTGTAGGGTGTTGGGGCTAAAAGGGTTCAGTTTTCAACTGTTGCAGAAATAAAAAGAACATCCAATAAGATCGACCTACAAAGGATGCATTGAAAATGGATCTGTCGAAAGCACAGACGTCATCACTCATTGACTTGTATCGCGCACATAAAGTTCTGTGGGACCACTCTCTGCCTTCATACAAGGACCAGCATGAGCGAAACAGGGCATTGCTCAAGATCCAGGCAGCATTCAATGAGGAATGTGACATCCTGTTGGAAAGTACGTTCTCCACACCTATGTAGTACAGTCACTTTGTGAAATCAGGATATATCCGTGAAATCTCTTTCTCCCGTCACATTAACTCATTCAAGATGAACTGCAAACAGATATGCGGCTTAAGCCGACTGTGTGTTGCAGAGTACAAGGACCACCAGCAGGGCTCCTACTTTTTAGTGAATTCGCAGATTTCCAAGAAATGTAAAAATAAGAATCTGTGAAGAAGAAAAAAAAAAAAAAAATTCCCTGAAAAACAAAATTCATACTCTGAATGCCTCCAAAATCATGCCCAGATTTTAACCAATTAAAAAAAAAAAAATTCCAGGAGGCATGCCCTGGGACCCCCCTAGAGCAGACACGCACGCTTGTGGCTTTGCCACTTCATCTGCCTCCCCCCACACCGCCCCCCCCCCCCCACCCCCTCCCGCCCTTGAGAATTTCAAGGATTTTTGCTTTTCCTCAGTGGGAGCCCTGAACCTGGCTTAAGATGTGTATCTGAATGCAGTTTGTCTGGAATGAGTTAATGCAATCCCCACCTGGAACAATCTTCCAGCTCAGGTAAGCAAAGCACCCACCCTGGCCTCTTTTGAAGTCCCGGCTGTCCAGACTGTCGCCCCACTTTCCTGCCAACTACAGGCCCGGTACACTGCTGAAGTAGGGATGCTGACGGCTTGGGGGTCAGTTGGCCTAGGTAAATCCCCTGGTAGCTCCAAGCCAGCCAAACTGGCCCAAGCAAACGGTGAAATCATGAATGTCATTGACTGGGTGTGCGCTGCCGTAGTGCAGTGGGGACACACAAGACGAAGAGAGAGGTACACTGCTCATTTTCACGTGTCTTAACCCGCATCATACTCAGGCCGCTAAAAGCTTCACATTTGTACCCTGCCATATGCACGCTACATTATAAGACACATAAAACCGCTATCAAGTCTATATCCTCATTCAATATTGACGCTGTACTCAAAGCGATTTTAAACTCATTAAAATTTTTGTACCTGAGAAATCGGTGACTTACTGCATGATATAGATTCGTGTACATTTTTCTGACATAGCTAACGTGTCTAATGTGTGAAGTCACGACGGAGTCTCAACCACGTTTAGTTCGTATTTGTTGTGTGATAGACCGTAACGGATCAGAGACACAAAGTGCGTGCGTCTCTTAGTGCGACGATTAGTCGCGATACAATCACACAACATAATCCTGTTACTAAGAGATTCAGGATTAGCACTTGATACCTGATGACTGATCAGTGTGTGATGACTGGCTTAGTGGTCAATGTTGATAGACACACCCGCGTGCAATTCTCATCGGAATGCGCGTATAATTATGACAATTGCAGCGCTCTGTGACTTTACAAACTGTGTTAACCTGTGTATTGAACAAGAGTGCACAACTTAGTCGCTATTAAAGTGATTCTTATCACTGACTGTGACGGTAGCAGAGAATAAGATTACTCTGGTACGCTTCATCGCGCTTTGTTTGTAGCAACAGTACGTTGCACACGCAGAGACCTATATCTGCAGACTTTTTTCATTTACATCTACGATCCGCTATCTTTTTCTTCCTTTTTTTATCTTTCGCGCATGTTTCAGTGCTGTGTTTTGACCACTTATCTGCATGCCACATTGTGACACTTTGTTATTGTTGTTTAAACTGTCATTTAGTTTGTTAGTATATTTTAAACTAGTATTTAGTTGCGAAGTTACCTGACATGTTTACTAGTGTCAGCGATCATTTGCTTAGAATAGGCCACCTCAATGTATATCACCTTTGCAGCAAAGTATCAGATGTTACAGTACTACTCAACCAACCCTCCCCATATCACATATTTGGCTTTACAGAAAGTAGGTTGACAGAGAATATAAGTAACCAAGCTATCACCATACAAAATTTCTCCATTCATAGGCGAGATGCTTCAGTGCCTGGTCATAATGGCATTTGTGCTTATGTTCACAATACTATTGCTAACAACGTAACACGACGACGTGACCTGGAATCCGCCCATGTGGAAAGCCTGTGGCTTGAGATAAAAGCAACCGCCAAGTCAACCCCGACCTTCGTATGTTTTATTTACAGAAACCCCGCAGCTACAGTGTCCTGGCAAGATGATTTTGTTGTAATGGTTGACAAAGTACAAAACTCCAAGGGTGATATACATATATACTCGGTGATTTTAATGTTGATTTATTGAAACCTGGCAACACGTCATGGAGATCCATGATAACGTTCTTAGGCCTTACACAAGTAGTTCAGTCACCCACCAGGGTCACTGCTACTTCATCCACATTAATTGACCATATTTATACAACCAACGACAGTGCCCTTAGCAATGTCTAAGTACCCAGCACCTCTGTCAGTGATCATTTTCCTATTTGTTTTTCATTATCTGCGAAGTTGCCAAAGAAACCTCATAAGGAGCATATAACCATTCTCTACAGATCATTCAAAAAATTTAATCAAGATGATTTTTTGCATGAACTTTCCCAAACACCATTTTCCGATGTGTATAACTATAACGATCCCAATGTAGCGCTGTCCCACTGGTATAAGTTGTTCCTCGGTGTTCTTGACAGACATGCCCCGAGGCGCACTAAGTGTGTTAAACATCCCACTGTGCCTGAGTGGCTGACGGATGAGATTAAAACTGCGATGGAACTAAGAGATCTATTGAAACAACAAAAGAAATTTGACGAGTACAAAAAACAGCGAAACCTAGTTAAATCATTAGTACGTAAAGCACAGAGGCAGTATGCTGAAAAGATTATTGCGGGCGGCAAAGACATACGCAGCGTGTGGCAGGTGATTAACACATTTACTAAAGGACAATCTAGCAAAACAACGAGTGTCCCCCCGCACCTCACAGCTGATGTATTTAATGAACACTTTCTTAACGTTGCAAAAACCCTGTCACAGACGAACACCTGTGAGCCAGGTGAATACGTATGTTCAGAACAATTGAAACAGCACAGTCAGAAAAACGCCGGCAATACTTTCTCAGTTCCCCTAATGACCATCCTTGATGTAGGAAAATCTATAACCAACATGAAAAGTAAAACATCTTGTGGTGTAGACGGTATTAGCAGTAAAATCCTGAAAATTGCGCTCCCTTATATTGTGGAATCATTAACCTTTATATATAACCTTTCGATTCAAAAGAGCATGTTTCCCGATGAATTGAAAATAGCAAAAGTTACTCCTCTACCGAAAAGCAAAGATCTGAGTGACCCAAGTGAGTACAGACCTATTTCAATCTTATCAGCAGTGTCCAAACCACTTGAAAAGCATATACATAATCATTTACTTCAATTCCTGGAGAAAAACCACCTTATTAGTACAGCACAATCAGCTTTTCGGCCCAAACATTCGTGTCAGACTGCCTTAACTCTCATAACCCACAAATGGCTTACTGCCATAAATGAGTCCAAACTTTCAGGTGTAGTATTTCTAGATCTTAAAAAAGCCTTCGATCTCATTAACCACTCAATCTTACTAAAGAAGTTACCTTTATATCACATTGACTCAAATGCAGTCGCTTTTCTCTCGTCCTATCTCTTAGACAGAACGCAGAAAGTGTTCTTGAATGGTAAATACTCAGCGAAAGGACTGGTGACCCATGGTGTTCCTCAGGGATCCACCCTAGGACCGTTATTATTCAACATCTTTATAAATGACCTTCCACTGTCAATATCACACCCCAACACAAACTGTGAACTATTTGCTGACGATACATCATTACATGTATCTGATAAAAATGTTTCAACCGTGAGCGCTGTCCTCCAACATAGTCTAGATGAAGTGTCAACTTGGTGTGAAGAAAATCATATGATTATTAGTATTCCTAAAACGAAAAGTATGTTGGTGACAACACGCCAAAAGCATTGTGTGGTTTGCAACCCCTTGAGCTGTCCCTTCACTCTCAGCCCATAGAGCAAGTGTCAAAACATCGTTTGTTAGGAGTGACAGTCGACGAACAGCTCAGCTGGGAGCCGCACATAGAAACTGCCTGTAAAACTATTTCAAAGAATCTATTTTTATTATCCAAATTAAGTCGTATAGTCGACATTGATGCTCAAAATCTATTCTTTAACGCACACATCAAGACACATTGTAATTATGCTTCCAATATCTGGGACGGCTGTGGAGACATTCATTTGAAAAAAATTAATTCCCTTTACCGGCGAGGTATTAAGCTTATTCTTCCTGGTTCGTCCCCTACTGATGAAAGACTGAAGGCCCTTAATATTCTACCACTCAGTAAACAATTGGAACTTAATAGATGCTTGCTTGTGCAAAAAATTCTAAACAATGCCGCCCCTCCCTATCTCCGTGAGCTGTTTTCCCACACGAATAGAGAGAACACGAGGAACAGCTTACTCCATCTCCCAAAACCGAGAATCGACATCTTCAAATCTAGCATATCATTTTCCGGTGCTAAGTCATGGAATAACTTGCCCTTGCATTTAAAGTCTATTTCAAAGTTATCTATCTTCAGAGCTCACGTCCATAAATTGCTGTCGATGTGAATGTCCTATTTTTCTGTTTAGTATGTTGCTCCAGCACAGCAGATTGCTGCAGATTATGTAATAGTTTGACTGTATTAACATGTCAGGCTCATACACGTACATATATTGTTTTAATTCTTTTTGTATTTTATTTTTTATTTTTTATTTTTTTCTTTCTGATGGTGGGGGGGTGGGGGGTGGGGGGGGGGGTATGGGTACTTATATATATTTTATCTTTTGCTGTATCGTCTTATGTATTTGTATATGTGTAGAGTAGCAGGACAGTTTGGAAGATAGGCATTGCTATGCCTAAAACTTTTTATCCTGAATAAAAACGTTTCATCATAGTACTTACAGATACGGATATAGACCAATGGCTTAAGTTCAAGGGTGGTGTCAGAATAGCTTGGCGCCTAGAGGAGGCGCCAAGCTATTCTGGCACTACCCTTGAACTATTCTAGTGAAACCTATTTCACACACTGGTGCATTCCGAATGATAAGTCTTGACGCTTGAAAATGAGCAGTGTACCTCTCTTCGTTTTTTCCCACCTCTACTGCTGCACACACGCATTATATGACGTTAATGATTGTATTGATCGCTGGTCATTGCCTGTAGAAGAAGGAGATGCCAGAAGTCTGGCCCTGTGACGTAAGCCCTGGGCGTTTCTGAGACCAGGAGTATGATAAAGGTAACAATAAGGCTGTTACGGTATTAACTGAGAGTTATGGTTATTTAATTAATTGACTGGTTGCCGAGTGGTGGAATGATTGAGTGTTGAATAGTCTTTGTGTGTTTTTATTTTGGTGTGTTGTATTGGCAGAGAGAGAATTTCCCCATCAGGGATTACATCCTGTGGCTGATTAAAAAAAGAAAAAAGAAAATGCTTATTGTCCTATGAAAGCTACAATTCAGATAGATTAGCCATTTTTGGTCAAGGGTGGTGCCAGAATAGCTTTGTGCCTGAGGCACCAAGCTGTTATGGCACCACCCTTAAACTATCATAATCAAATGTATTTCAATGGGTGTATCCATAAGTCTGTTACTATAAGTATGCAACACGTCGGCCACACATGTAGTAACATGTTGTAACTTTATTCAGTCTAAGCGTAATGTTCCATCGCCCTAGTTGAAGGTTCCGTAGTGACATATAAAACAAGTACGCAGACTTCAAAGAAAGAAAATCAGGCTGGCATCATGGGAAGGTTGCATAGAAATTCCTGATACTACGTCATTTTATCATGTAAGGTCATGTAATTAGATAGTATGCAGCATGGCGACAAATGCACTCATTCAGTGCTGCTTGATTTTTCCTGAAAAAAGGTCAAAGACAAAGAGGAACACACACACCACACAAAATCGTACCTTTTCCTTTTTTGACATGTCATGCAGCCATTTCCCTCTCCAACTCCCCCTCCTCCCTCTATCTCCCCTCCTCCCCCCCCCCCCCACCCTCTCACCCCTCTGCCCGGCACATACACACATACCACGCAAAATTCTGCACTGTACAACAAAAGTATTCTTTCAATATTGCATGCTTAGAACATAACATGACGTTTTTAGATGCGAATATGACATTGGGCGAACATTTAGTTATGTAAATTATTTCTGTGTATCTGGCTGATGTGGTACTTGTTACCAGTGTGCTCTTGACACCATGTCTTAATTTAGACACTTGGAAAATACCTGTTCGCCCGCGACACTGGGCGTTGACCTGTTCGATAGGCGTTGCTTACTTATAATGATCGACTTACGGTGTATCAGGATGACAAGGGTGAATAACGTGTTCCTGTATTGTACTGTGTTGTATTCTGCACATTTATCTCAGTAAATGACATCAAGACCAAGATACAGAGCTTCCGCTCGTCCGTCAGTCGCGAAATGAAAAAGCGAAAGCAGTTTCTGTCCAGTGGCGCAGGAATGGAGGAGGATTACACGCCGTCCTATGCGCACTGGAAGCAGTTACAGTTCCTGACCAGCGTTATTAAAAAGAGGGACACCAGCTGGAAGTCTAACCTGGTGAGCTTGGTGATCTAATGCCACCATGATAGTTCAAGGATGATGCCAGAATAACTTTTTGCCTTTAGGTATTCTGGCACCATCCTTGAACTATCTTGGTCGATGTGTGCTCTGCATTTTATTTCCCTGCCGTTCATTATGTACCACACACAACAGCTACAGAGATCTGATGGTGGAAACTTTTAAAATAATATTTTAACAGATTCTTTGAAACCGGCTCACATGAACTCCATCACTCGTGAGAAAACCGGACACTTGAACACCTCCCAACTGCAAGAGGTATAGATCCTCATGAGCCCTCACAACTGCAGGCTGATGAGGATCTATGGCTCCAACTGAAACACGTTGTAATGGGGTAATGTGAACAATGTTGCTGTGCAGGAGCAGTGTTCCCAGCCGATGCCTCCAGGCTACGAGCGTGCTGAAACGCCAGAGGATGACAAATTTCTTGTGTGGCTGTCCGTTCAGCCGTCTCCACTGAACGACGACAGCCAGATTACTGGGCAGTCTTCAGCACCGTCCAGCCCTTCTTCTCCACCACCACCACCACCACAACTACAGCAACAGCCAGCAGAACTGGGGGCACACGTTCCAACACCACAGACACGGCCAACACCACTGCAATCATCCTGCAAACAGTCACAACCATCATCAGCGTTATACCAGCATACACCGGCACATGCTCCAGCACCACAGGCACTGCCAACACCACTGCAATCATCCTGCCAACAGTCACAACCCTCATCAGCGTTATACTGGCATACACCGGCACAGGCAAGTCAAGTATTTGGTCATTCTAGTCACACAATATGGAGGAACACTTACCATTTTTTTTTTTTTTTTTTTTTTTTTTGTATATGCAGAGAAAAACCCAATGGAGAAAGAAACACGCTTAGAAAAGACATTTACAACACAATTTATTAATATTCATTTTTTTAAATAACAAACAAGTATAAAATTCACTCACTACTTGTCAGCGAAGAAGAAATATGGTAACAATAAATTGTGTGGTAACTGTCTTTTCTAAGCGTGTTTCTTTTTTCATTGGGTTCTTCTCTGCATTTTACATGCTCGGCCGTCACCTTTTTGGTCTGGACGTCGTATACTATGCAGTTTTCTAAGTGAGGAGAGTTTCCAAATAATAATAATAATAATGTGTATTAAAATAGGCTTATTGCAAATGCCACTAAGCGCTTTATAATTTGAACACATACAGTAGGCGTACATAGTAAAGGTGTAGATAGGAAAGAAGTACCCAACGGAGAAAGTAACTTGCTTAGAAAAGACAGTTACAACACAATTTATTAATATTTCAGGTATTTACCCTTTTCAAAATAGACAAAGGAACAAATATAGAGATCAGTCGCTATTTATCTTCATTTATCGCAGAAGAAATGTGATTGTGTTGTCTTTTCTAAGCGTGTTTCCTTCTCCGTTGACTACTTCTTTGCATTTTTCACACGTTTGGCAGTCACCTTTTGGGTCTGGATTGTGTATGTAGATAGGGACACAGTTCACCAGAACATGGGACCAGGCTTTCCGCTAGGATTTAAAATTGTCCATCATGGGGATGAACAGCATGACAAACAAATCTGTCTCTACAGTTCATCACTTGAAACACAGCAGGATGACATGAACTCTTTCTCAAGATTAATAAAATAATAATAATTACGGTATTTATAATGCGCTTATCTTATAATAATTATAACTCTAAGCACGCACTCACAACTCACGCACGCTTTAGACAACAACTCACGTACCACAAATAGTGAAATATATTACAACAGTCAGCTTGGGGTGGGGAGTGTGGTGGTATAGTGCTAGAACTGTTGAAAGAGGTGAGTTTTGAGGGCAGACTGGAAGGAGGAGAGAGAGCGTTTCTGACGGAGAGTGGGAGAGTGTTCCAGGTGGATGGACCGTATACGGAGAAGGAGCGGGGGCCGAAAGTGCTGAGTTTGGTGCGGTGGATGTGGAGGCGGAGAGGGTCGGATAGGGAGTGGGGAGGGGTGTAGGGGTGAAGTAAGTTTGAGAGATAGGCGGGAGCGCAGTTGTTCAGGGATTTGTAGCAGAGAGACAGAATCTTGTATTGGATGCTTTGGGGGATGGGAAGCCAGTGAAGGAGTTTGAGCAGGGGAGGGATGTGGTCGGATTTTTGTTTTCATTAATCCGTCATGGGGACGGACAGCTTTCCATTTTTCTGTCCCTGTCAAAATTTGTCTGTCAGATTCAGAGAATGTTCCATTAGCCCATATCACACTGAGGCTAAAAGCTTCAAATTTATGCACTGCCATATATGCAAGCTACATTATAGTACTTACAGATAAGGATATAGATCAATGGCTTTAGTTCAAGGGTGGTGCCAGAATAGCTTGGCGCCTAGAGGCACCAAGCTATTCTGGCACTACCCTTGAACTATTTTAGTCAAACTTATTTCACACACTGGTGTATTCTGAATCATAAGGGTTAAGTGAAAACCTTGGTACCTTACAAACTTCAGTGTCAACTTGACACGCATCACATCGCGTAATCCACAATCCAAAATTAACAACACATTCATGCAAATGTGGCAACTTCAGTCAACCAAACTCTGCAGTGGTCAAGTTGTCCAACAGAAACTGTTCAACGTGCATCTCAGGAACAATGCTGGGCAGCGAGACAGGTTAACCCTGTGGGTGTTGGTAGCCGTTTTAGTCACGTTGATACCTGCAGTAATCATGGCAACTAGAACTGCTACTGACACCCAAAGGGTGAAACAAAAGTATGCAATTATGAGGAGGCAAGTCTAGTGCACAGGAGTCGCTGGAGGTCTCTCGTCGACGGCCTATACCCGGGGAGGGGTGACAGGCGTAAGTAAGTAAGTAAGTAACTCTAGTGCACAATCATGAATTTTTTTTTTTTAAAAAAGAGGCAATTATACAACTTATGTGTAAGACGGTCTTTAGCTTTTTGGAATGTAAGACGGTCTTTAGCTGTTTGGAATGCTCATTTTAATCCTTTTCTTCCTGATGCACCACTGCTTGAAATTAATTTGACAATGATGGTTCAAGAGTGGAGCCTGAGGCACCAAGCTATTCTGGCACCACCCTTGAACTATTTTAGTATTTCACACACTGGTGTATTCCAAATGATAAGGGTTAAACAAAAGTACAAAAATATGAGGCAACAGCTTGTGCACAATCATGATTTTTTTTAAAAAGAGGCAGTTATACAATTTATGTGTAAGATGGTCTTTAGCTGTTTGGAATGTAACACAGTCTTTAGCTGTTTGGAATGTAAGACGGTCTTTAGCTGTTTGGAATGCTCATTTTAATCCTTTTCTTCCTGATGCACCACTGCTTGAAATTAATTTGACAATAATAATATTAAATAGTTCTTGTATAGCGCTGTTCTCCAGGAAAACACTGGACTCACTGCACATGCACAACAGCACACTCTCTCTCTCTCAGACACACGCACGATGATACACTACTTTAAGCCACCCCATCCCTTCTCAACACCTTACATCCACTTCCCTCCATAATCAGAATAAAAGGCAGTCAGTCAACAGTTAGCTAAAGGTGAGCTAAATGTTACTTAAATGCCTGACAGAAAAGAAAAGTCTTTAAGTGAGCTTTCAACTGTGACAATGTGGGCAGATTCCGCATTTCAATTGGCAGAGAGTTCCACACACATGGTTCTAAAAAGGTGAAAGAACACATCCCTGACAGTTTCATGTTAAGCTTCAGAATTTTCAAAAGCTTTTCACTGGAGGAAGGTAAGGTGCATGATGGCTGATAGACAGCTTGGCAGAAAGGTACGGTGGGAGAGATCCATCAAAATGCAGATAGGCAAGCTATTATGGCACCACTAAAAGGGTTGCTCTATCTCCTAACCAGTAATGGAGCCTTCATAGGACATTTAGCAAACTTTGTTTAAAAACAGCCTCAGGAAGTCCTGGGTAAACCTGTTATACGCAAGTGATGTACATTTGCCCAAGCGTTTTTGGACATTTTGTGGTGAGGATAGTTTGCTGTGCATGTAGCGGACGAAAGCCATGGCCCATTATGATAGCATGTTATCCCATATCATACTGAGGCTAAAAGCTTCAAATTTGTACACTGCCATATGCAAGCTACACTATAGTACTTAAAGATAAGGATATAGACCAATGGCTTTAGTTCAAGGGTAGTGCCAGAATAGTTTGGCGCCTAGATTCTGGCACTATCCTTGAACTATTTTAGTCAAACTTATTTCACACACTGGTGTATTCCGAATCATATGGGTTGACAAGAAAACTAACAAGAGAGGCTGAAAACCCTTCAACTCCTTATGATATTAAACTATTACGCTTTCCAATTGTGAGAACTAAGTCTTTCTCATACCAAGGACCATTAATTTTCTTTGGAATAAATTCCCACAATCCCTCAAATATGTTGAATCGGCCAATAGTTTTCGGCAGTCTCTAAAGACGTATTTATTCCTTTAAACGTGCATTCAGCATTATAATTCTTCTTTTTGTCAACATTTCGCTGTCTGTTGTATCCGTTGTTGGTTTTATGGTACACGTCTTTTTGTGTGCGAGCATTTTTTGTTGGTGTGGGTTTTTTTGTTATTCCTATTTTCCTTGTATATCCTGTTGTGTGAGTGTGTATGTCAGAGACTATATATGTGCTGTAGGATGCAAGGTGTATGTATGTTAGTATGTCATTTGTAAGGTGCCTAGAGCTTTTCTATCGAAAATTTAGGCGCCTTAAAAATATTCATTATTATTATTATTATTATGCCCAGAGGACGAAATATCAATTTTTGTGTAGATATCCTGTGAGATCTGTATCACAGTTTTGGAGACAGTGTGACCATAATATTTAAAAGTTGGTGTCAGAATAGCTTGGCGCCAAGCTATTCGGACACCAACCTTGAAATATCATGATCGAAACCACATCCTGTTGTAGTCTTTCAGGGCTTGTTGCGTTAAATACATGAAAAATGAAACCATTTTCACATCCGAGATCTGAAACGGTGCGTTATGTTGTTTTAATGTAGTAAAGGGTAGACCATCGAAAGCCGATGATGTCGTCATTGTGCATGAGTTCTATTTGTGGGTGCGGGTGTGGCTGGCCAAGTCAATCCTGAAGCCACACCTGCGAGGACAATGGGGGCACTGGAACGTAGCTGTGGGGAGAGTCGACGCTGTCTTTCTGCAAGCTCTGGCACTTGTGATCTTTTCATGCCAATTGTGTTCAAAGAGCATGCGTGTACATGTAGTTGGCAACCTGACTTTTTGTTTTTCTATTCATATGAAACCCTTATGTCAATATTCTTACTTCAGCATGCTGAGACTTGTGGCTTAGGACAGGCCTGTGACAGGTGTGGCCTAAACCAGAAGTCTCAGCCTACTGTTGTATTGGTAGACTGAGACTTGTGGTTTCAGACAGGCTTGTGATAGGTGTGGCCTAAACCAGAAGACTCAGCCTACTGTTGTACCGGTAGGCTGAGACTTGTGGCATGAATCTGGCTCAGTGGCTATTTGAGTTCTGTTGTATGTATTGCTTAGCACTCCTGCCGTAAGCCCACTGATGACTTGACCTTTAGCCCCGGGATCCTGCAGCAGGAGATGGATTGATCATGATAATTCAAGGGTAGTGCCAGATGAGCTTGACACCTGAAGGCACTACCCCTGAATGATCAATCCATCTGCTACAACAGGTACATAGTCGTTAGGCAACACCACCAAAATGTGAGAAATGGGACCTTGGGTCTGAAAGGGTTAATCCATTTTAACCCCATGGCCAGTGCCAGTGGCTACATCAACAAGAGGGTGAAGTTATTCTTGTCTGTTTCTGTGGTCAGCAGCCTCAACCTACTGTGGCATCCTCTACACCACCAGCAGCAAGCAACGGTAACAAGCGCAAGGAACTATGTGAAGAGGCAGCATTTGATGCAGTGTGGCGGTACTTTCAAAATAAGAACGCTCGTATTCAGTCATCTGCCGCCACCATCAACACTGGCAGTCAAGATTCCGACAGCATCTGGGCAAAGAATCTAGTACAAGATCTGAAGGATGTCAAATGTGAAAACAAGAGGAAAATACTGAAAATTAAAATAAGCAGGCTTGTTCACGATGAAATATTGAAGCAGATAGCCCAGGAGTCTGGTGAACAGAAATTGAGTGAGGATTTGGACACTTAACTCATTCCAGACAAACTGCATCCGCATATGTGGCTAACGCTGCTTGAAGTTGGTCTAGAATGAGTGGATGCCTCATGAAATTGTTGTGAAGAGAAAATCAAAGCATTCTGCCTGAAAGTCTGAATTACCCAAGGTGGGAGTCATCCTCTGCAGTCAAGCGTAAGGGTGGTGCTAGAATAGCTTGGTGCCTAGAGGGGCAAAGCTAATTCTGCCATTACTATGCTTGAACTGGTGTCAAGCTCGATAAGACTTTGAGTATGCAGGATCACGTTAGTGAAATCTGTCATGGTGCTTCATACTCTCCGAGACGCATCGCCTCTGTCCGACAGTCTTTCTGAATCTTCCACTGCAAAGTTAGTGAATGCTTTAGTCACGAGCCGTCTTTACTACTGCAATTTTCTGCTTTTTGGTCTTTCGATCTGAAAAGATTAACCGTCTTCAGCAAGTTCAAAATAATGCCACAAGGCTTGTGAAGCACAGGTGAAAAACGAGACCACGTAACTCCTATACTGAAAGACATTCACTGGCTTCCAATCCAGTCGCACATAAGATAGGAACCCTTGCATACAGCCACTTTGATGGCAGTCTTCCGTCAAAATGTTATCTGGACTGGCAGCTTTCCTGCTGTTTAAACGCTGAAACATGCACCTGAACAATGAAAGGTGGGTTCTGAGTATGACTCCTCAACACAGGAGGTGGGGGTCGTATTCTTTTTGTACTGCATACCTGGCTTGTGTGTACCTTTCTCTGGCATTGTCTTTGTACGCGTCATGATGTTTTTCCTGGAGTTTGTGTCCAATTTCTGGATTGTCCTCTGCACAATACATTACAAATAAGGAGACAGATTGACTGTGATAGTTCAGGGTGGCACCAATGGGTGCCTAGCTATTCTGGCACCACTTTTGAAAGATCATGGTCAATCAACATCTCACATGGTGTAGCCTGGCTTTCTGCAGTGTTGGCAAACAAACTTCAGGCAAGTCTGATCATATTTTAGTGTATTCATTTTAATGACGATGACATAATAGTGTTAGAAGTACAATTTTTAAAAAAACCAACTTGAATGTTGCTGAAAATGTGCCAAAGAGACTGCCGACGTACCAACGCATTCACCCTCTTAAACCCACAGCCGCATTTCCACACTTTTGGAGGTGTTGTCCAGAGACAACGTACCGGCTGTAGGCGATGGATTGATTATAATTCAAGGGTAGTGCCAGATGAGCTTGGCGCCTTCAGGCGCCAAGCTCATCTGGCACTACCCTTGAATTATCATGATCAAAACATCTGCTGCTGCAGTGTCCTGGGGCTAAATGGTTTAACTGTTGACGTATTCATATTTTATATGTGACAATTACCATTGCCATCGCCTTGACAGAAATTACGCTGATAATCATTTTCTTCCTGTGGTCATTTATTACCATGATGCTCTGTCTTTGCTAATCGGCAGCAGGTGATGACAGCTAAACGACCCTATCCGTCACCGCCCATGTTCAGTGTTCCAAAACATTTTCGTGTTGATCGACTTTTATGGAAACTATTCATCCTTCCCGACAGAGTTTAGCCGGCAATGCTCAACGCCGCATTTCGTTCTAACAAAAAACACCTGTTTGCGTATAGCAATCTCAAACGCTTTGCAAACTGCGTGCAGGCCGATATTATGTTTACTTACAAAATGCAGGTTTTTGTTTGCTTTATAAGCGAGGTCCACATAATATTCTAAAGTTGTCACTCGCGTGTGTACGGCCGGCCGACTGAATAAATAGACTATTGCACCATAGACTGTACGATGTCCAACGCATCTTACATCTTGCAGACACTGACCGCAAGTGCTACAGTTATTGTATGGGCGCCTGAGGCACTCATGGTCGTACGGTCAGGAATAACTAGCTCAAGGCCTCTATAATAGTATAGGCGCCTTAGTCACCCACATCCGGAGGATCAGGATATTCACGTCGTTTGTGTTTTATTTACTCGTTTGTTTACAACTTATTCAGTGTTTTGTTCTGGTCATGTACATAGAGATATACATGCGTGAGGAATACCTAAAGTCAAACATAGAGTGGGCGCCTTGATCACCCAGACCATTGGTGAAGGTTAAATAAATGTGACTGAAAGTTCAAGGGTAGTGCCAGAATAGATTGGCGCCTGAGGCACTAAGCTGTTCCGGCACCACCCTTGAACTAAAATGGTTTACCTATCTCCTAATCTGTAATGTAGCCTTCATAGGACCACAAGCCAGTTTTGAAAACATCTGCCTCAGGATATAATGGGCTCAGTTTCCGTACTGAAGTCCACCATTGTTTACCACTGTATAATGTGGCTAAATATGGCTAAAGGTCACGGCTGCTAGCACAATCATTTTCACATGCAAAAATAACAAAACAATAATCAAATGTCTTCGTGATTGTTGCTCAGCAATTTACACATTGATTTTGTATCTATTTTAATGTGCAAAACAAGAAATACTAAATTGAAAAGTCATGCAGTCTTTGTTGTTTTTATCCAGAGGATTTGTGCACTTGCATGTGTTTGCGGAGGGGGGTTGGGGTGTGCGGAGGAGGGTTGGGGTGTGTGGAGGGGGGTTGGGGTGTGCGGAAGGGGGTTGGGGTGTGTGGAGGGGGGTAGGGGTGTGTGGTGGGGGGTAGGGTGTGTTTGTATGTGCACATCGTCACTTTTCAGCGCATTATTACCAGTGGACGAACATCATGCTTGTACTTTTTAAAAATTTATTTGTTAACGAAGAACTTTCATGTTTTACGGGTAAAAGAAAACATTTGGTGAGACTAGAACAGTCATCCAAGTGGGTATGTTTGAATCCTGATGAAGCTGTTGGCGACCTGTGACCTTGTAATGTATCCTTTATAACCCCTTGACTGCTGAGATAATATGGACACAGCACTAGCACAGGAGGTCTACATCCTGACTGTGGGGGCTCATGAGGATCTATGCTGAAACCACTTTGCATCCAGTGTTGATAGGGCAGCTGCAGCTCTTTATAATAATAATAATGAGCACTTTGTATCCACTGTTGATAGGGCAGCTGCAGCTCTTTATAATAATAATAATGAGCACTTTGTATCCAGTGTTGATAGGGCAGCTGCAGCTCTTTATAATAATAATGAGCACTTTGTATCCAGTGTTGATAGGGCAGCTGCAGCTCTTTATAATAATAATAATGAGCACTTTGTATCCAGTGTTGATAGGGCAGCTGCAGCTCTTTATAATAATAATGAGCACTTTGTATCCAGTGTTGATAGGGCAGCTGCAGCTCTTTATAATAATAATAATGAGCACTTTGTATCCAGTGTTCATAGGGCAGCTGCAGCTCTTTATAATAATAATAATGAGCACTTTGTATCCAGTGTTGATAGGGCAGCTGCAGCTCTTTATAATAATAATGAGCACTTTGTATCCAGTGTTGATAGGGCAGCTGCAGCTCTTTATAATAATAATAATGAGCACTTTGTATCCAGTGTTGATAGGGCAGCTGCAGCTCTTTATAATAATAATGAGCACTTTGTATCCAGTGTTGATAGGGCAGCTGCAGCTCTTTATAATAATAATAATGAGCACTTTGTATCCAGTGTTCATAGGGCAGCTGCAGCATAGGCACTTTGTATAGGGAGCTGCAGCTTATAATAATAATGAGCACTTTGTGTCCAGTGTTGATAGGGCAGCTGCAGCTCTTTATAATAATAATAATAATGAGCACTTTGTATCCAGTGTTGATAGGGCAGCTGCAGCTCTTTATAATAATAATAATAATGAGCACTTTGTATCCAGTGTTCATAGGGCAGCTGCAGCTCTTTATAATAATAATAATGAGCACTTTGTATCCAGTGTTGATAGGGCAGCTGCAGCTCTTTATAATAATAATAATAATGAGCACTTTGTGTCCAGTGTTCATAGGGCAGCTGCAGCTCTCTACAATAATAATGAGCACTTTGTGTCCAGTGTTCATAGGGCAGCTGCAGCTCTCTATAATAATAATGAGCACTTTGTATCCAGTGTTGATAGGGCAGCTGCAGCTCTTTATAATAATAATAATAATAATGAGCACTTTGTATCCAGTGTTCATAGGGCAGCTGCAGCTCTTTATAATAATAATAATGAGCACTTTGTATCCAGTGTTGATAGGGCAGCTGCAGCTCTTTATAATAATAATAATAATGAGCACTTTGTATCCAGTGTTCATAGGCGGGCAGCTGCAGCTCTCTATAATAATAATGAGCACTTTGTATCCAGTGTTGATGCTGCAGCTCTGTATAATAATAATAATAATGAGCACTTTCCGGTCCTACCCAGCAAGAGGATATTCTGCACACACACATAAAAAAGGTCTGCGTGCAGGGCTTGTTTTCTGTAGACCCCAGGTATAAATTTTAGAGGCCGGGTACACAGACCCCCATCCGAGCATAACAAGAGGGTCCGCAGATTTATTTAAGAAAAACTGCATCATCTGTATGTTCTTTAAACTAATTTAACTCATTTCGCTCTCTCCTCTTCAAATGTGTTGTGACAGTGTGTGTGTATGTGTCCGGCCTTTCCACGATACCGATTTTTTAACCGGTGAGCTATCGTGCAAAAGCCTGTCTCCCTCTCTTGCACACATACACAGAAAAACACACATATATATGTATTTGTATGATCATTTGGTAATGTATTGTAACTGAGAATATAGCCTTTCTGCTGAATGCAGATTGACAACCAGTCGGACTTGTCTACACTGTGTGCGTGTGTGAACTGATGTACATAAAAGTTGGTTCCAACCCATTTAACTCATTCTACCCCAGACACACCACGGCAAGATATGGATCGACCATGATAGTTCAAGGGTGATGCCAGAATAGCTTGGCGCCTATGGGCGCCAAGCTATTCTGGCATCACCCTTGAACTATCGTGGTCAAGCTGTGTCCTGCACTGCAAAGTTTTCAGAGGACAACGGCAAAATTGGGGGATTTGCAGTGGTGTTGGGGTAGAATGAGTTAACCCAAAAGATGTATTTCTCCAATTTTAGAGCTTTTGCCTAAGTAACAGTGTACCAGAAGATGGATCGACCATGATAAAAAAAAAAAAAATTCTGTTCAAACTTCTGGACTTGCTTTTTTAGTTTACCTCCATGCATATTGCGCATGTCATCTGTTTGCCGCCGTGCTTTAATAATAATACATAGTTTTTATATAGCGCCCTTCCCCATGGACAGCAAGCTCGGAGCGCTTTACAGCACATAAAAATAATTTTAAAAGGAGAACAATTAGAATGCACTCACTCTTTAAATAAACATCTGCTGGCACCATGTAGGCACATTTCCAACACTCGAAACACATACACAAACACATGCAGCCTACCTACATGGGCTACACATAAAAAAAAAAAACAGCCAACATTTCCATGCAGCACATCCAGACTAAGCTAATCTTGAAATGCCACCTGGAAAAGATGGGTCTTCAAATTTGTTTGGTTGAAGGTCATCGGGGTTGGGGATAGACGGACATGCAGTGGAACAGGAAGTGAGATCAGATGTGAGGGGCCTGAAACCGAAAGAACGGAAATACGCAGCCATGAACTCTGCGACTGCGTCTCGGTGGCACTTTCTTCTAAGCGATTTTCAAGATCAGAAAGTGTCATTTACAACTTCGTTCAAAATCGAAAGTGAAACATGCGATGCCGTATCCCATAATAGTATGAATGGTGACGCCACAGCAAGTAACGCGTTCAACATGCAGCGCGCACTTTGTAATAACGGGACACCACACGTATATTGGTTAGTTAGTTATTTGGGTTTAACGCCGAGCAGGCAACTAAGGCCATCTCACGGCGGGAAGGGTAAAAATCTGGTCAGCCAGACTAAAAGAGAGGTCTTAAGACATGATGTAAATAGTAAGGCACATGCGGACGCTACTGCAATGCAGAGACCAACGACAGAGGCTTAAGGCTCCTGGAATTTGCCAGTTCAAATGATCTAAAGCTGATGAACACGTTTGGCCCGCACAAAGCATCCAGAAGGTGAACATGGCACAGCCCGAACGGAGAGCACCATAACCAAATTGACTACATCATGGTGAAGAGACGCTTCCAAACCAGTGCGAACATTGCCAAGACAATAAGTTTTCCAGGAGCAGACATTCAAAGCGACCATGACTTAGTGATGATGACCTTCCGACTCCGCCTAAAGAAAGTCAACAAGCAGGGTCCCACCAGAATCAAGTTTGACCTCGAGAAGCTGAAAGACCCAGAGGTAGCGGAAGCCTTTCAGGCAAAGATAGGAGGAAAATTCGCACCACTGCTACTTCTAGGTGCAGAAGACACGGACGTGGACACACTGATTGACACATTTAACACTGTTGTAACCCAAACAGCCAGTGAGATCCTTGGCAAACACCGACAAGCAAAGAAACCTTGGGTTACAGCTGACATCTGTGTTCTATGTGACAAGCGTCGAGAATTAAAGAAAAAGAAATCAGAGATAGAAGGAGCTAAACAATACAGGGAAATTAACCAGGATATCAAGAAAAGCATGAAAAAGGCAAAGAATAAGTGGATTGAAGATCAGTGTAAACACGTAGAAGAAAATCTGAACAAAAATAATAGCAAAAAAGCATACCAGCTGGTGAAAGACCTGACCAGTGTAAAACAAGGACGCTCCTCGATCATTCAAGATAGTGAAGGGAACTGTCTTATGGAAGACCAAGACATACTGAAGAGATGGACAGAGTACTGCTCAGATTTGTACAACCACCGAGCTGCAGGGGACCCAGGCATACTTGTCAACCCACCCGTGACCAACAATGGCAACTATCCCATCCTCCGAGAAGAAGTAGAGGCTGCAGTGAAGTCGCTGAAAAAAGGGAAGGCAGCAGGAGCAGACAACATCCCTGCAGAGCTAGTCCAAGAAGGGGGAGAAGACACAATAAGCGCCTTACTAACAATCTGCAATAAGATCTGGCATTCAGGGGATTGGCCCACACCATGGACCCAATCACTTATAATAACTCTCCCCAAAAAAGGCAACTTACATCAATGCCAGAACTATCGCACGATCAGTCTTATATCCCACCCAAGCAAAGTCATGTTAAAGATCCTACTGAACAGGCTAAAGCCACAGGCAGAGGAAATCATATCTGAGGAACAGGCAGGCTTCAGACCAGGGCGCAGCACAACTGAGCAGATCTTCAACCTGAGAGTTCTATGTGAGAGATATTTCCAGCACCAGCAGGACCTCTATCATGTCTTTGTGGATTTTAAGAAAGCGTTCGACAGGGTGTGGCATGCAGCCCTTTGGTCCACCATGAGTTATACAACATCAATGCCAACCTGATCAAAGTCATAGCAAACCTTTACAACAAGGCCACTAGCGCAGTCTGCTTCAACGGCAAAATAGGAAACTGGTTTAGGACTACAGTTGGAGTCAGACAAGGCTGCTTGCTCTCACCTACTCTTTTCAACATCTTCCTGGAAAGAATCATGACGGACGCTCTGAAAGATCATGAAGGAGCTGTCAGTATTGGAGGCAGAACAACCACGAACTTGCGCTTTGCGGACGACATTGATGGCCTTGCAGGAACAGAGAAGGAGCTAGCTCAGCTGGTGGAAAAGCTGGATAGTACAGCCATTGCATATGGGATGGAAATCAGTGCAGAGAAGACCAAACTGATGACCAATAACGCCAGTGGCATTGGCTCTGAAATCATGGTTGGAGGCCAAAAACTGGAAACAGTTAAGAAATTCAAATACTTAGGAGCCATTGTGACAGATGAGGGATCAAAACCAGAAATACTGTCCAGGATTGCGCAGACAACAACAGCACTGACAAGATTGAAGATCATATGGAAGGACAGAAACATCGCACTCTGCTCCAAGATCAGACTGATGCGCTCCTTAGTCATCTCAGTGTTCTTGTATGCCTGCGAGTCATGAGCCTCACAACAGACCTTGAAAGGAGGATACAAGCCACTGAAATTAGATGTTTTCGAAGGCTGCTGGGCATCTCATACAGAGATCACATCACAAACGAGGAAGTGGGAAGCAGAATCAGGCAAGCCATCGGGCCCTATGAAGACTTATTAGCCATTGTGAGAAAACGCAAACTGAAGTGGTATGGGCATGTCACACGTTCAGCAGGGCTTGCCAAAACAATCCTGCAAGGCACTGTGCAAGGAGGACGAAGGAGAGGAAGACAGAGGAAAAGATGGGAGGACATTATCTCAGAGTGGACATGACTGAAGCTGGGCGATACGCTGAGAATGGCAGAGAACAGAGAGGAATGGAGGGAGCTGGTTGTTAAGTCATCAGTGGTGCCCCAACGGTCGGCAAGACTACGGGATATAGATAGATAGTAAATATACCTTAAAAATATGTCAGGCTAAAATGTCGCACAGGCCTTTAAAGAAAACGTCGACGGACTCTCAAAAAGGTCAAAATAATAGAAACATCATAGTCTATAAACGCTCAAATCTTTTGAAAAATATGGCACTCTCTCTGAAAACTGACTGAAGATCTTGTCCGGGGGCACATCCCGGAACAAAACCTTCAAGGAGTCTGCTGTGAAATGTTTATACCTTGTGTCGATTAGATCAGCACAAGACAACAAAACGTGTTGAACAGAGTACTGCTCGTCGCAGGTATAACACCATGGACGCTCATCCTGTTTTAGTAAATAAGAGTGCGTAACATACGTGTGCCTGATGTGGAGCCGAGCAAGGACAGTCTCCTCACGGCGGCTGCCGCAGCGATAAGGTAGGCCGTCGGACAACTTAGGAAGGGCTTCCTGCAGCTTGTTAGCTTCCTCTTTGTCCCACTCGGACTGCCACTCACGGGCTATGTACGCACTAACCACCTGTCTAAAATCACTATAAACAGTCTGTGTCAGGGACAGGGTCGTTGCGGGCATCGTTGGCAGCAGAATCTGCGATCCTGTTGCCTTCGATGCCCACATGCCCTGGGACCCAAATAAAAATGATGTCATAATATTCCTTCATCAAGTCTGCGTGGAGCTCTCTGATCTGCACCAGCAGTGGGTGGTCATTTCCCGTGCCCTGAAGGGCCTGCAGCGCAGAAAGAGAGTCAGATAGAATCAGGAAGTTCCTTTCTCTAGATCGATAAGCAGTGGCTAGACAATAGCCAGGAAAAATTGAAAGCAGTTCATTGAGGCTCTGTTGGTATATGACTGGTGAAGTAGAGTCTTTCTTGAGGGCAGTCAAGTCCAGCAAGATGTCAGGAACTGGTAAGAGCCAGGGTGGAGTGATGTGTTGCAGGGATTCCGAAACTCTGTCCAGACAGCTCCCGGATGGGTATCGTAAATCTTTGCAAACGATGGGTTAAAAACACAATCATAGGCAGGATTGTCTGGATGGGCCTTCAGTTTCAGAACGTAGCTGAGCATGAGGCGGATGCGGCGGAGCTTGAGAGAAGGCTCCCCTGCCTCGGCATACAGACTAGGAACTGGAGACGTCCTGAAGGCCCCAAGACATATCCGCAGCCCCTGATGGTGAATTGTGTTCAGACGCTGTAGCACAGACTTGGAAGCTGAGCCATACACCACAGAGCCGTAATCCAGTTTGGACCGAACAAGGGCCCGGTACAGTCGAAGTAAGACAGTACAGTCCGCACCCCAGTCAGTACGACCAACGACACGAAGAACGTCGAGAGCCTTCTGACAAGAGGTTCTGAGGTAATTAATATGGTTGCGGAAGGTTCACCAGTCATATACCAACAGAGCTTCAATGAACTGCTTTCAATTTTTCCTGGCTATTGTCGTATCTATACGGATGGGTCAAAGTCTGAGGATGGGAGAGTGGCTGCGGCCGCCGTGTCCTCTCGCCATCCTAGACGCCCATTTAAGCACCGCCTCCCAGACCACTCATCTGTATTTAGTGCGGAACTGCAGGCGGTTCTGCTTTTGTCAAAGATGACCCCCAGAAACTTTGCCTCTTCGGCCACCTTAATTGGCACTCCAGCAATGCTCAGGGTAGGTTCTGGAAAAAATTTTCGTCTGGTGAGTAAAATGCACACAGACTGTCTTGGAGGGCGAGAACCTGAATCCATCGAGAGACACCCACCGCTGGATGCGATCAACGCACAGCTTCAAGCGCCTCTCAAGGGACGCAAGGCCTCGACCACGTGCGCACAAAGCAAAGTCGTCAACAAACAAAGAGCATTCAGAATCATCCTTGACGGCCTTTATAATGTTATTAATTTTAATGCTAAATAAAACAGGAGATAGACTGCTGCCCTGTGGGACACCCATCTCCTGTTCAAAGGAGTCAGAGAGGGTGGAGCCCACACGGACATGGAAGGACCGGTTAGTCAAAAAATTGTGAATAAAAACGGGCAGGTGCCCTTTAAAACCCATGTCCAACAAGTCAGACATTATGCCATACTTCCAGGTAGTGTCATATGCCTTCTCAAGATCGAAGAAAATTGCATAGACATGCTGCTTGTTGACAAAAGCATCTCGAATAAATGATTCAAAGCGCAATAAATGGTCAGTTGTACTACGGAAGCGCCGGAAACCGCACTGGAGGTCTGTGAGGAGACCCTGTGACTCAAGATGCCACACCAGGCGGGCGTTGACCAGGCGCTCCATAGTTTTACATAAACATGATGTCAAAGCGATAGGCCGGTAGTTGCCTGGGTCGGAAGGATCCTTACCCGGCTTGGGGATCGGTACAACCACAGCCTGGTGCCAAGACGGCGGAAAAGGGCCAGTTCTCCAGATATGGTTAAAGGCCTTGAGCAGTACAAGGAGTGACCTCTCAGGCAGATGCGTTAGGAATTAATAGTGGATGGTATCTAGGCCAGCAGCAGAGTTATTACATTTCTGCAAGGCTTGCTGCAATTATGATAATGTAAAAGGGGCATTATAGTCTTCTGAGTTATCGGACTTAAAATCACAAATCCGAGACACTTGCTTCTCCTTCTCTCTCTGGAAGAAGGGTGAATAATGCTCTGTTGAAGAATTATGGGCAATGGTGGAGGCAAGCAAATTGGCCACAGCTTTTTTTCATCTGTGACCAAGCTGGCACCATCTCTAAGATGGCCGACAGAAGCCGAGCCACCCCTGCCACCCCTGCCCCTAATTCTTCGAACAGCCCTCCAGACTTTCTGAGACGGAGTCCAAGAAGTTAAAGATAAGACGAAGTATCTCCAGGAAGTGCGGCGTTCACGTTTAAAAATGTAACGGGCTTTCGCTCTGTCTTTTAAAGGTTAAAATATTCACTTGCGACGGATTACGGAAAGCACGTCGCTGAGCAGATTTGCGTGCTTTTTGGGCCTTGCGGCACTCCTCATTGAACCATGGTACTCTCGGCTTCCGAGGGACTGATGCAGAAGTTTTAGGGATGGTTTCACCCACTACGTCCAACAAAATAGTAGTAAAGGAAGAAACAGGTTCTTCAGCTGACATGACCACCTCCTCTGTAATACGAGACTGACAGAGGGAGGCGAACAGAGGCCAGTTAGCTTTCTTGAGATTCCAGCGCCCCACCGGCGGCGGATCCTCCCCACAGCTGACCGATGACAGGACTACGGGGAAGTGGTCACTACCACACAGGTCGTCGTGAACCTTCCAGTCAAAGTCCAGCATGAGAGAAGGATCACACACAGTGAGGTCTAGAACAGAACTAGATCCTGAACCTGGGAAAGAGTAGGTAGGTGAGCCATCGTTAAAGACACATAGGTTAAGTTGAGAAAAAACTTCTAACATCTTACCTCTGCCATCATAGTGGTCACTACCCCACAGGTGAGCGTGACCGTTAAAATCTCCCATGAAAATAAAGGGAGGGGGCAGCTGATCTACTAAGTTAAAAATATCATGACTACATACCCGCAGGGATGGTGGCAGGTAAATACTGCATATGGTTATGGTCTTCTTTAAGGTAACCCGAGCTGCGACAGCCCGAAGACAGGTGTCAACACTAACGGGGCTACATAAAAACTGGTTGCTAATGAGAAGAGCCACTCCACCCGAGCGCCTCTCCGAATCAGAGCCTTTATGGATAGCATTAAAACCATTAAAGGAGACAGGGTCAGAAGTCTTCAGGTAAGTCTCCTGAAGAGATATTACCGAGGGGTTATAGGACTTGACTAGAAGGCATAATTCTTCAAAGTTCGTGTGAAAACCACGACAATTCCACTGAAGCAGAGAGTACATGGTTAGGTTTTATGTGTAGGAGAAGAGTTCCTTCCCCCCTTTTCCTGTGCCCTGGAAGGAGTCGAAGAAACAGGGGGGTCGACTCCCGGGCCTCCTCTGGTTCCTCGGAGATGAGGGGGGAGAAGCTGCCACAGCACCAGCTACGACAACCTCCACTCCCTCCATCTGCTCCTCCAATGCAGCATATTTGTTTTGAAGGGGGACATCAGTGTCTCCCTTCTGGGCCCGTACGCACAGCGGTCCCGTAACTTTTTTAGACTTCTGGGCCGGGGCAGCGTTCCTGCCGCCAGAGTTAGCGGCCTTAGAAGGCTGACCAGAGCCAGAAGCCTTTGCAGTAAGATTGACAGGTTTGGGTGGGGGCTGAGACTTAGGGGCAGCAGAAGGCGGTGCCACCGGACCGGCAGCGTCCGCTTTCTGCGTTCCCTGGCTCCTCATCACCACCGGAGGAGGGTTACTCTCCAGGGGTGAGAGGATTCGAGGCTCCGCCCCCAACCAAGAAGTTGGGGTTTGACAAGAGAAGTCTTTGGTGGGGCGCTTGCCTGCCACCGCAGCACTGAAAGTATACACAAAGTTGTTATTTGAGTTTGGCGCAGCCTCAGCTGCCCCAGGGCCATCAACCAGTTTTTTGGCATCCGCAAAGGACAGCCCCTTCTCCACACGCACCTGCTGAATCCTGCACTCGGAGATCCAACGAGGGCACTTCTTTCCGAAGCCATATGCGCCCCCTGACAATTCACACTCAGGGGGATGGCTGTGCAGGACTCAGCAGAGTGTCCGGGCTTAGTGCAGCGGCATGTCTTCTGCCCATGGCCATACTTTTGGCACTTAAAGCACCGGAGGGGGAGGGACGTACTTTTTCACCTTTAGGGAGTAGTAACCTCCCCAGATGGTAGTAGGAGCTGTGGGGGTGCCAAACGTCAGGATGATGGTAGGAAGACGGATCTCCCTACCACCTCGTTTGGAAATGAAGCGCCTGACGTAGGTCACCCCCTGTGACTTAAGGTTCCGTACAAGTTCATCTTCAGACAGTTCGGCTAATGCTTGATCTTTAATCACTCCTCTAGACGAATTCATCGTTTTGTGGGGAGTGACCTCCACTGGAGTGTCTCCGATGGAGGAGAGCCTCAGTAGCCCATTGGAGTGTGCCCGGGTACGGCACTCTACCAGCAAGTCACCAGACCTGAGGCGCTGGGCCTCAGGCCTGCCAACACGGCTCCTGAGGGTCTCCCTTACCAGGAAAGGGTGCAGCTTGGAAACAGGCTTCTCTTTATCTTTGCTGTGGATAATGAGAAAGCGAGGCCAGGCGGCCGACGCCTGAGGCGTCGCTTCCTCACAGTCAGAGTCACTATCATTCTCAATGACAATGTCGGCAGCTATGTGCCGCTTTGGTGCTAGTTTTGCTTTTTATTTTTTCCATATTATTATAGTAGAGATATTCATCCCCCGGGGGTCCCCGTCCGCCACCGAGCCCAACAAGGGAAAGTGCAACTGTCGGCGGGTCTCCAGCCGACGCACAATGGAGACTGCCCGAAAGATATACTCAAGGGGGTAAGCTCGATTGAACCGTTTAAGCCACCGCCTTCTATCACACTGTTGAATGCAGGGGAATACTGGCATAAAGCACCTAATCAGCATCAGAGGCTATAGCATGGTACTCCGTATAGCAACCCGCATGTCAACAGTGGGATAGGGCTCAACGTGACAAGAGCCGATTGACTAGGCTGGTACGACTAGCCTCCCGTTCAGGCAGAAGTCAAGGCCAAAGTGGAGTGTTTCAGCCACCAGGATCCTCTTCTCCCCCGACACGGGTCTCCAAGCACGGCAAACACTTGGGATCCAAAGGACCAAAAGCTCACGCGTATTTTTAAGGACCAATCCAACATGGTAGGACCTGGGTAAGCACATCTCCTTAAAAACCGGACCAGTGAAAACGACTGAACAACATATCTGCTAACATCAAGTCCTAATCCTGGACAAAGATGGCACCCGTCTGCTAGCCCACTCAGTCAGGGACTGAGTGGACTACCCACCCACGCCACGTGGAGGCCGGTGCCCAGTGGGCGACACCACACGTAAAGTAACAGTTTGCCCGTCCAGTTACACTCGCACGGACCCTGGAGTCAGGGCGATTCTGAACACAGCCGCGACCAAGCGAGCGGCTAAACGAACCAACTCGTCACTAAAAGTCAGTAGAACGACCGTCACCGACCTCTGTTACGGTACGCATGGTGGCGCAAGGATGATGCGTCTCGGACGCAGATGCACTGAATTATAGTGCATCCGACTACCCCTTAGTTACATTTTCAGGATGTGATTTTGTGTTTTAGTGCGTCAGAGATGCACAGATGCACTAAAACGGAAGCCCTGGCTTGGCTTTTTTCAAGTGCGCTTTAACTGCCATGCCACTACTGGGCGCCCGTTACACGTCTGCCTGGCCATTCTTGTGTACTCTAACCCAAGTGCGCTTTCAGACTGCCATGCCACTACTGGGTACCTGTTACACGTCTGCCTGGCCATTCTTGTGTACTCTAACCCAAGTGCACTTTCAGACTGCCATGCCACTACTGGTGCATGTTACACGTCTGCCTGGCCATTCTTGTGTACTCTAACCCAAGTGCACTTTCAGACTGCCATGCCACTACTGATGCATGTTACACGTCTGCCTGGCCATTCTTGTGTACTCTAACCCAAGTGCACTTTCAGACTGCCATGCCACTACTGGGTGCCTGTTACACGTCTGCCTGGCCATTGTGTACTCGAATCCAAGTGCGCTTTCAGACTGCCATGCCACTACTGGGTGCCTGTTACACGTCTGCCTGGCCATTGTGTACTCTAACCCAAGTGCGCTTTCAGACTGCCATGCCACTACTGGGTGCCTGTTACACGTCTGCCTGGCCATTCTTGTGTACATTAACCCTGTCACTTCCAAGAAAAAAGTCCACATAATCCAGAGACACAGATCCTCATGAACCCCAGCAGTTGTGGGGGCTGGTGAGGATCCATGCCTCTTGCTCAAACTACTCTGTAGCCAGAGCTGCCAACCCACCATCATGTCAAAGAGTAGCATCCAGACCTATTTAGAGTAGCATTTAAGAAAAAGGAGTAGTACACACACAGACACGGCAAACAGTGAGAAAATCAATATTTATTCATACAGTATTAACATAGGCGTATAAGCAAGAGTTTGATATTATAAGCAAGAGTCTGATGTATACTTTAAAACATAAGTTGAAAAGTGTATAGCCCTCTCTAGTTCAAGGGTGGTGCCAGAATAGCTTGGCGCCCATAGGCGCCAAGCTATTCTGGCACCACCCTTGAACCACCAAGGTCGATCTGTCCATAGCTATCAAACCATAGAGTAAACAGGTCTGTAATGGAAACATAATTCTTAGAGTCTAGGATGTGGTCACAGAATGCTCAGCCAGAGGAGAGACCTTAATGTGGCTTTCTTGCGCTTATTCAAGAGAGTGGCACTGAAGGTAGAGTCATAGCTGGTGCTGGTGCTGGTGCTGTTTTTCATGACCAGCAATGCTTCTAATGTCGAAACACAACGCGATTGGTCATGTACTTGACACGATTCTAGGTCAAAAGTTATTTTTAGTTCAGTCAGTGACTGGCAAGACTGGCAACCTTTTTTTTTTTAATCGTAGTTTTCAGGACCGAACGTAGCATTGTAGCAAGTATGTCCAAGTCGTAGCATGCTACGCCCAAATCGTAGCACTTGGCAGCCCTGTGTAGCCATTATCCTGTGATGTATGGAGATCTCTGACACTGGATTTAGTGCGATTTCAAACGATCTTCATCCACTTTAGCCACATGATTATCCTGTGATGTATGGAGATCTCTGACACTGGATTTAGTACGATTTCAAATGATCTTCATCCACTGTAGCCATTATCCTGTGATGTATGGAGATCTCTGACACTGGATTTAGTGCGATTACAAATGATCTTCATCCACTGTAGCCATTATCCTGTGATGTATGGGGGTCTCCGACACTGGATTTAGTATGATTACAAATGATCTTCATCCACTGTAGCCATTATCCTGTGATGTATGGAGATCTCCGACACTGGATTTAGTATGATTTCAAATGATCTTCATCCACTGTAGCCATTATCCTGTGATGTATGGAGATCTCCGACACTGGATTTAGTATGATTTCAAATGATCTTCATCCACTGGTAGTACAGGGGTTAACCCATTTAACCATGACACACTACAACAGGAGATGGATTGATCATGATAACGTCTGATGGCGCCAAGCTCATCATGACACACTACAACAGGAGATGGATTGATCATGACAACACCTGATGGCGCCAAGCAGAAGCTCATCCTGACACACAATGAACAATGAACCTTTATTTTCCAACGGTAGAAGTTATTGGTAACAGGACCAGTTTTCAAACTTGCCGTTGCTACATCTACTACATAAGTGACAGACATGTAAACATACACATACCACACACTGCTGCATGCATGCATTCGCTCACGCACGCACGCACCTACACATACCCACACACGCACTCAGGTACGCACGTATGCATATCACAACTCGCGCATGCACACACACACACACACACACACACACACACACACACACACACACACTCATGTACACCGCAATTCAGTACACACTTACACACGCACGAACACTCTCTCTCTCTCTCTCACACACACACACTTACACACGCACGCACTCAGGCACATATGCACAAAAACAAACACACGCTCTCAGACACGCACTCCAGACATACCTACCCGCACACGCGTACGCACAAAAATATAAAATGAGTAAAAATGCAGAGTAAAGCAATAAACAAAAAATCATTAAGTACATTAAAGTTCATACAGCAAGGGCAAATATGTATGCAGGTGCTATCTCTCTCTCCCCCCCCCCCCTCCTCTCTCTCTCTCACGCCGACACACACACACACATACACACAGCATGCACGCACGCGCGCGCTCACACACACACAGAGTCACACATACAGTACACACACACACACACACTTACGCCGCGAGCGCGCGCCCAACATATCGAGCACACACATATGAAGGCAAAAACATTATACACAGTACATGCAGTATTCAATGTACTCTTTGGCATTCAAATATTATGGTACGGCTATAGGAAAAAGGGACTCTTTCTCTCTCGCACACATACACACGTACACATCTGCGGCACACGTGCAAGTTATCCGGCCCAATACTGTAATGATTAGATTACGTCGGAGATTCTAGGTGTTTGAAGAGGCTGTCCCTATAATATGAGGTGAGCGTCTTTGCGTTTCTGATTTCTGCAGGAATAGAATTCCAGAATGAACTTCCCGAAAATGACAAGCTGGTTTTGAATAAATCAATACGCGGCAGGGGTACTTTGAATTGTTGTCCATGTCTAGAAGCTACAGATGTCCGTTCTGAGAAACTAAAAGAACTCAAGTACAGTGGACATGATTGCGTGTACAGCTTGTACATCAATACGCTTTTATTGGACTGAAAGTGATGGGATAGAGGGAGAATTTTTAACGTTTTAAGCTTTTCGTCAGTTGAGAGTTCGTGCTCGGGAAATATAAGCTTAGCAGCTTTCCTATGTAGGGAGATCAGCCTCTTCAAATGTACATCACTAGAACCACCCCACACTGTTGATACATAGTCTATATGCGACTTGACATGAGCACGTTGTTTTTTTGTATTCTTTAAATAGCTTGTGTCTTCTTAAGTCATTTCTCAATTTCATAGCTTCAATTATTCCTTGCGTTAGCCAAGGCGGTAACGCCGTGTGGTTTTTTACCCGCTTTTGCCGTAAAGGGGCGTGTTTGTTAAGTACTCTTGTAAAGAGTCGATACCAAACAGTCAGAGCCTTTTCAGGGTCAGTTTCGTTATTAACGACATTAAATGGTGTTTGATCAAGGTCTGCTAGAAAAGCAGACTGATTAAACTGTTTAAATGAGCGATACGTTATAGTTGTGTGCCCGTTCTTACGAGTAAAGCTGCTTAGCGGTTGTTACATTAGGAGATGTAGCGTCCCGTTGAGAGGTTGTTCGGTGGCCATCGTCGCCGCCGTATTTGATGTTACCGGCCAGCCTCCGCGTGCCCACGTGGGACGGGTGGATAGGGTCAAGCCGGCCATTGTTGTCCACCCGGTACAGCGCCTTGCGAGGTAGACCATTTGCCGTGTGAAAGATGCCGGTGTTGTCTATAAAGGTAGCGCCCAGCTTCTTCGCCACGTGGCACAGGTTGGCGTTGGACGTGAAGATGCGCTGATTTAAACGAGAATTTCTTCCCTGCCCAGCAGGCATGATGGAACAGGCCTGGACTCGTGCTTTGGGGAACGCCGTTATGCAGGCTGTAACCAGCTTCTCCCACTGCTGGCTGGTGATCTCCCGCTGCTTGCAATCGTTCACCCCCACGTGGAAGGTGACCAGTTGGACGCGGGGTGACGCGCCTGCTTTAGGCACCAGTCAGTCAGGTGGGAGGTTTGCAGGCCCGACAGAGAAATGACCTGCACCCTCTCACCCTGGTACATTGTCATTTTTTCTCCCTTCACGTTACGCAGGACAGAGCATCCTATAACGAGGGTTGTGGTATCCGCCATGACATGATGTGTGAGGATCTCTTCGCTTGGAGGAGGGCGGATGAGGGTTTGTGGTTTTACGCCTTTAATCCGATTACCGTTCCTCTCAGCATGGTCACGTTCACCTGCACCGCTGATCCGCTCCGCTTGCTTCTCAGCCTCTTTCGGGGGCGCGTGGACCGTTATCAGCAGACCGCCAGAGGCCTGATCCTTCCGGGTACTTGACGAGCTGACGTTTTTCGAAGGGGTAATCCTTACCGGGATCACTTCACCACCTGCGGTAGCAGGGTTTACACCGCCACCGTCGGTAATCCCCTTAGCGCCGTCAGTGAGAGTGGGAGGGGCAGGCGTTTCCTCAGGCACTGACTCGTTGAGCCGATTGTTGAGCTGAGCAAGCTTCCAATCTTTCCACGTGACCGCGCACGTCATGGATGAAATATATGTCACTGTCATGCACATAGTTAAGGCTCTGCAGTGTGTCGTGTAGGTGGCAGTGAGAGTCAGACAGCTCGGTCAGCTGGTCCTGTAAATGAAAAAGTTTGTTACGTACAAAGGACTCAGACATCTGCAGATCACTGGCTACCGTCACTGAGATTTCACGCACTCGGTTTTCTAACTGGTCCAGTCTTTCCTGCGTTTTAGATTGGAGATGATACAACTCCTGTTGAAGGGACTCAACAGCAGCAAGTCGGGACATTAGCAGCCTGATGGTAGGCTTTGAGTCGCTGCACCCAGTAGCTAGTTCACAGCTAGCAGTGCCCTCCTCAGTGCAGGCGACTGGAGCCCGGGCCGAGGACACGCTCTCTTGGTCACTGACAGATGCTGTGTACAAAACGATAGGTTTTGATTGATTGTACATTGCTTAACGTCCCGACAGCAACAAGGCTTTCTCAGGACGTGCCTGCACTGCTTGTGAAAAAAAACTAAACAGAAAATTGAATGTATGTCGCCAGCCGGTCAAATACGTTAAATAAACCTACAACATGGGGCCTAAATGAAGCTAAGACCATTTAGCAACACACATCCAATATCAAGAGCTACAGGCAGTGCAGACGGTAGGGAGAGTTTTAAAAAGGCAAAAACAGGTGAATGGACTAAAGGTAGACAGAAACACATGCCCCAGAATAGAGAGAAAAACCCACCCTGTGGGGCTGACCAGGGTGACCCTGGGAACTAAAAAATACATAACCCCACCCAAGTCCCCCAGGGCAGACCCGGGTGGGGACAAAACGATAGGACTGGCTACGAGGGTAACGGATGACTGGCCCAGAAGCACATTGGTGAGGGTGGATGAGATTGATTGATTGATTGTACATTGCTTAACGTCCCGACAGCAACAAGGCTTTCTCAGGACGTGCCTGCACTGCTTGTGAAAAAAAAAAAATAAACAGAACATTGAATGTATGTCGCCAGCCAGTCAAATACGTTAAATAAACCTAACACATGGGGCCTAAATAAAGCTAAGACCATTTAGCAACACACATCCAATATCAAGAGCTACAGGCAGTGCAGACAGTAGGGAGAGTTTTAAAAAGGCAAATACAGGTGAATGGACAAAGGGTAGACAGAAACACATGCCCCAGAATAGAGAGAAAAACTCACCCTGTGGGGCTGACCAGGGTGACCCTGGGAACTAAAAAGTACCTAACCCCACCCAGGTCCCCCAGGGTACACCCGGGTGGGGTGAGGGTGGATGAGAGGCGATAATCCCATTGAAGTGTCTCGCCAGGGGACGGAGGAGGAGATGGGGTAAAGAGAAGGGAGGAGGTCTGACCGCTGATCGTAGCACTGTGAGCTGGAGAGATATTGCCAATGGAAACAGTCAGTGCCTCGGGCATGGGATTAGTGTTGGGGGGGCTCAGTGTTAGAGCGCTGAAGGGCTGACGGGGACACAGGGTTACAGTCACCCACTTGTGATGTACTTACGGGAAACAGCTGTAGGAGGAGATCTGAAGCGGTTGCTGAGCACTCAGGTTCTGGCTCGTTTGAGGTCCTGGGAGGTGTGTCTGGGAGTGTTACAATCGGGGGGGGGGGGGGGGGGGGGGGGGGGCAGCCGATTTGTCCATCTCAAGACACGCCCACAGGCATGTCCACAGGCACATTTTCCGCCGGGTCCGCGCAGCCATCTATTAGCTGCTGTACAAATGTACACAAGACTCGTACTCGCTGACCACCCACGCGTCCTTGTTATGCCCCTGTATGAGGCACGTGCCTCCGGTCTTGCGTCGCACGTGAAAGTAAAGTGTTATTATTATTTGGGGCTTTTCGTCTCCCCTGACCTGAATGAACGTTTTGCCCAGGTCGTCAGGAAGGGCAGGGGCGGAACAGTCCAAATAAATATCTCCACACTCAACCGGTTCATTTCGGTTTACACTACAATATGAGATGGATTGACCATGATAACGCCTGATGGCACCAAGCTCATCCTGACACACTACAATAGGAGATGGATTGACCATGAAAACGCCTGATAGCGCCAAGCTCATCCTGACACACTACAATAGGAGATGGATTGACCATGATAACGCCTGATGGAGCCAAGCTCATCCTGACACACTACAATAGGAGATGGATTGACCATGATAACACCTGATGGTGCCAAGCTCATCCTGACACACTACAACAGGAGATGGATTGACCATGATAACGCCTTATGGCGCCAAGAAGCTCATCCTGACACACTACAATAGGAGATGGATTGACCATGATAACGCCTGATGGCGCCAAGCTCATCCTGACACTACAATAGAAGATAGATTGACCATGATAATGCCAGATGGCGCCAAGCTCATCCTGACACACTACAACAGGAGATGGACTGACCATGATAACGCCTGATGGTGCCAAGCTCATCCTGACACTACAATAGGAGATGGATTGACCATGATAACGCCTGATGGCGCCAAGCTCATCCTGACACTACAATAGGAGATGGATTGACCATGATAACGCCTGATGGCACCAATCTCATCCTGACACTACAATAGGAGATGGATTGAACATGATAACGCCTGATGGCGCCAAGCTCATCCTGACACACTACAATAGGAGATGGATTGACCATGATAACGCCTGATGGAGCCAAGCTCATCCTGACACACTACAATAGGAGATGGATTGACCATGATAACACCTGATGGTGCCAAGCTCATCCTGACACACTACAACAGGAGATGGATTGACCATGATAACGCCTGATGGCGCCAAGAAGCTCATCCTGACACACTACAATAGGAGATGGATTGACCATGATAACGCCTGATGGCGCCAAGCTCATCATGACACTACAATAGGAGATAGATTGACCATGATAATGCCAGATGGCGCCAAGCTCATCCTGACACACTACAACAGGTGATGGACTGACCATGATAACGCCTGATGGTGCCAAGCTCATCCTGACACTACAATAGGAGATGGATTGACCATGATAACGCCTGATGGCGCCAAGCTCATCCTGACACTACAATAGGAGATGGATTGACCATGATAACGCCTGATGGCACCAATCTCATCCTGACACTACAATAGGAGATGGATTGAACATGATAACGCCTGATGGCGCCAAGCTCATCCTGACACACTACAATAGGAGATGGATTGACCATGATAACGCCTGATGGCGCCAAGCTCATCCTGACACACTACAATAGGAGATGGATTGACCATGATAACGCCTGATGGCGCCAAGCTCATCCTGACACTACAATAGGAGATGGATTGACCATGATAACACCTGATGGTGCCAAGCTCATCCTGACACACTACAACAGGAGATGGATTGACCATGATAATGCCTGATGGCACCAAGGTCATCCTGACACACTACAAAAAGGAGATCAGAGCATGGAATTACCCATACTAAAAAAAGAGGAAAACCCGTTTTCACTAGGGAGGGAGGGGGGGGGGGGGGGGTCCGCGAAAATTGTGAAAATTTACATTAAAATTTGTGCAATCTGGTGCATTTTAAGAGAGGAACTGAGCAGTTTAACCACCTAAAAAAAAATTGTGCCTTTTTTCTTATTTTTTTGTGCACTTTTCATTATTTTGCGTCTGTCAAAGGTTTAAAAGTATACTAAAAGTATTCAACAGAGTATATCCAAATGTTTATTCAAAATACATCTAATGTCTTTTCATTTTGCTATTTTGGAGTTTTCTTTTATATATATATATATATATATATATATATATATATATATATATATATATATATATATATATATATATATATTATATATATATATATATATATATATATATATATATATATAAAATTTCAAAATTAGTCTGTCTTCAAGTTTTCGGGATGCAATTACATGCTGTACTGGCAGTGCTACCAGTCAAATTCTGTAGGCAGCTTCTCGTACATGCGTTGTGCTAGCAATTTCAGGTTACGCCGTATGCCTACCTGAAGAGCCCTCCCTTTCGTGACAAACCGGTTGTAGGCGGCACAAACTTAAATCTATCCAGCAGGTCCAAGATCTGTTTGGGAATATTCATGCACTAGCCTTCCCTCTCGGGGGGGGGGGGGGGGGGGGAGGACTGGATATTCTCCAGCGGGTTGCGGGGCGGCTGGGGGTAGTCCCTACTACTTTATGTAGTAGATGTTCAGTGGAGCCTACCCGGCACCGGCCTCCACGTGGCGTAGGTGGGTAGTCCGCTCAGTCCCTGACTGAGTGGGCTAGCAGACGGGTGCCATCTTTGTCCAGGATTAGGTCAGCAGATATGTTGTTCAGCCTTTTCACTGGTCCGGTTTTTAAGGAGCTGTGCTAACCTAGGTGCTGGGCAGTGGGCAGATGTTCACATCTGCACGGGACATAGACGACCCCGCCCTCCACGAGTCCCCTGCTGCCTTGCAGGACTGGCCGCTTGGCTGCGGAAAGGCTAAGGGAGGAAAACCCTGACATCAAAGCCCCCGTGTCTCCGGGGAAGGTTTTTGAGCCAGAGACTAGGACAAGGACAGTCTGATATAAAACCTACGACCCGAGGACCTCGATGCCACCGTCCTAGCGTGCTAGGCCATGGCAGACGAACCCAGGGTTTAAAGGGTGGGGCCAGTACTGCGCACACTGCACTCCACCAAAAAGCTCCACCGCGCAGGCTTTAGGAAACGCCCACGGACCATGACAACGACCTTTCCAAGTCCTGCAGCGATGGGCAAGGGGCAAAACGGCAGGTGAAAGATGTCACTGGAAGCCGCAGTCTCAAACCTGCATGCAGGCGGTTCAGGATATTGGTCTCCTGATGTTGACCTGGGGATGACAACGTCACTCGGCACACCCTGAATGACCAAGCAGCCTTCTCTAGGGACAGCACTGCTTGCTCCAAACAGAGAGGGGCCTAGAAAAGGTGGCCTAACCAAAGCTCATCCCCTCGTAACCCCAGTTGGCTAGCCGCGGTCAACGGGCATCTTCTCCTGCGGTCAGAAAACAAGAAAAAACAATGGATCCACTTTCATGACGACCACGACCGGACTCAACGTAGCATGCTGGAACATCCGAACCATGCTCGACACAGCAGACAGCGGACGCCCTGAACGTCGCTCCGCCCTTATTGCCCATGAATTGCGGAGGTTAAACATCGACATCGCCGCGTTCAGCGAAGTACGCCTCCCGGAGGAAGGCAGCCTCCAAGAACTTGGCGCTGGCTACACCCTCTACTGGTCAGGCAAGCCTGCATCAGAAAGACGGCTCTCAGGCGTGGGCTTCATGGTCAAGACCCGCATTGCGACCAAGTTGGAAAACCCACCAATGGGTCACTCCGACCGCATCATGTCCATGCGCCTCCCACTGAGACACCAGCAATACGTCACCCTTCTCAGTGTGTACTCCCCAACCCTCCTGGCAGAGCCTGCAGAAAAAGACAAGTTCTACTCTGACCTGCGCAGCCTCCTGCAGAGCACCCCCGCAGACGACAAAGTCATCATCCTTGGCGACTTCAACGCCAGAGTGGGCCAAGACTCTGAAGCCTGGAAAGGAGTCCTCGGCAAGCATGGCGTTGGGAACTGCAATGACAATGGCCGCCTGCTGTTGGAGCTCTGTGCAGAACAGCAACTTGTCATCACCAACACTACTTTCCAGCAAAAGGACAGTTGAAAGACAACCTGGATGCATCCTCGCTCCAGGCACTGGCACCTTTATCGACTATGTCCTTGTGCGTCAGAGGGACCGCAGTGACGTCCTCCTCATCAGAGTGATGCCCAGCGCAGAGTGCCACACTGACCACCGCCTTGTCCACTGCAAACTCAGGCTCCACCTCAAGCTGAAACCCAAGAAAAGGGGCCCCCTCAAGAAAAAGCTTGATGTCGCCAGCCTTCAGCGTGATGACAAGAAAGCTGCCCTTCAGACAGATTTAGAGCGCATGCTCAAAGACACAGTTGATCCAGCAGACTCCTCCCCTGAAACACTCTGGGAGAAACTGAAAACTGCTATTGTAAAATCTTCTGTGGAAGTCTTGGGCTTTGTTAGAAAGAGGAACAAAGACCGGTTTGACGAAAACGACGCGGAGATCCAGGAACTTCTAGCAAAAATAAGAGCCGCCCACCAGGCCCACCTAGCCCAGCCTTCCTGTCCTGTGAAGAAATCTGCCTCATCTGCAGCAGTCTCCAGCTCAAGCTTAGAGAGCTCCAGAACGAGTGGTGGTCGAGACTGGCACAGAGGACCCAGCTTTGCGCTGACAATGGTGACTACAGGGGCTTCTACGAAGCACTGAAAGCAGTGTATGGCCCTAGGCACCTGGTACAAAGCCCCCTGCGAAGCGCCGATGGACAGGCACTCCTCACAGATAATACCTCCATCTTGAACCGCTGGTCAGAATACTTTCAGGACCTCTTCGGCGCTGAGCGCACTGTTCAAGAAACAGTCATCCTCCAAATCCCACAGCTCCCACTAAAGGTTGAATTGGACGAACCGCCCACCGCCGAAGAGACCCTCAAAGCCATCCACCAGCTCAAGAGTGGCAAAGCAGCAGGCATTGACGGAATCACGCCAGAGATCTGGAAACATGGAGGCCCAGCACTGCACAACAAGCTCCATGACCTCTTTCTCTGCTGCTGGGAGAAAGGAACACTACCAAAGGATTTCCGTGATGCAGTTATAATCACCCTGTACAAGAACAAAGGAGAGAAATCTGCCTGCTCTAATTATCGTGGAATTACCCTGCTGTCCATTGCCGGGAAAATTCTCGCAAGATTGCTCCTGAATCGGATGGTACCTGCCATCGCTGAAGACCATCTCCCAGAGGGCCAGTGTGGCTTCAGAGCCAACAGGAGTACCACCGACATGGTCTTTGTGCTGAGACAGCTTCAAGAGAAGTGCCGCGAGCAGAACAAATGGCTGTACGTAACGTTTGTCGACCTAACAAAAGCGTTCGACACTGTGAGCAGGCAAGGCATGTGGCAGATCCTGGAGCGACTTGGCTGTCCCCCAAAGTTCCTATTATGATCGTCCAGCTCCACGAGGACCAGCAAAGCCAGGTTAGACTCAACAGTAACCTCTCAGAACTATTCCCCATTATCAACGGCGTGAAACAGGGCTGCGTGCTGGCACCAACCCTCTTCACCATCTTCTTTAGCATGATGTTGAAGCAGGCCGCAGTGGACCTCGACGATGACGATGCAGTGTACATCAGGTATCGTCTCGATGGCAGCCTGTTCAACCTCAGACGACTGCAGGCCCACACCAAAACCCTAGACCAACTGATTCGTGAGCTGCTCTTTGCTGATGACGCTGCCCTCGTTGCACACACATAGAGAGCCTTGCAGCGCATCACGTCCTGCTTTGCAGATGCTGCCCAGCTCTTTGGACTCGAGGTCAGTCTGAAAAAGACAGAGGTCCTTCATCAGCCGGCAGGTAGAGCATCGCCCTCCCCACATCACCATCGGCGAGTCTGAACTGAAGTCAGTACACCAGTTTACCTACCTTGGCTGCATCATCACGTCAGACGCCAAGCTGGACAAGGAGCTGGACAACAGGTTGGCAAAAGCGAACAGTGCTTTCGGGCGACTATTCAAGCGGGTGTGGCACAATCAACAGCTGAAAACAGGCACCAAGATCAGCGTGTACAGAGCTGTCGTCCTCACCACCCTGCTGTACGGTTCCGAGTCCTGGGCCCTCTACCGCAACCAACTATGACTCCTCGAACGCTTTCACCAGCGCTGCCTGCGTACCATCCTGGGCATTCACTGGAGTGACTATGTCACCAACGTCGAGGTCCTTGAACAGGCAGAAACTATGAGCATCGAGGCTTTGTTGCTGCGGACACAGCTTCGCTGGGCGTGGCACGTCTCCAGGATGGAGGATCATCGCCTACCCAAGATCACTCTGTTCGGCGAGCTTGCCACTGGACACCGAGACAGAGGGGCACCAAAGAAGAGATACAAAGATGGTCTCAAGAAGTCACTTAGTGCCTGCCAAATCGACCACCGCCAGTGGTCTTCGCTTGCTGCGGACTGTGACACCTGGCGCTCCACCATCTACAAGGCAGCCGTCTCCTTTGAGGACTCTCGCAGAGCTAACCTTAAGGACAAACGGCTCAGGAGAAAAAACAGAGTTGCCGTAACTCAGAACCCTGACCAGACCTTCCCCTGCAGCCACTGCGGTCGAACCTGCCTGTCCCGGATTGGCCTCCGCAGCCACGAAAATGCCTGCAGACGACGTGGGCAACCCCTATAGAATCTTCGTCCGCGAAGTCAAGCCAAGAGTGTTCAGTGGAAGGCTTAAAATGATAGGTCTGTCATTCCTTTTCTCCCACTAACCCTCTCCTTTCTAGAACTAGTAGGCGATGCGGTCACAAAAAGGGCAGCTGATGTCCTGATGACACAATGCAAGCTTACCAGCCTGGAATTCCATGGCATTAGCATAGCAAGAGCATTCTCAAATTGTAATGAAAAATTACGTCCCTTGAGCTATTCTGATCGAGTGCATTTTTTGGCTTTGGGCGACACCTTTGTTAAAAGTAAAGAATAATTGCACCACAAAATTGCCTAGGTGTTGCCTTTTCAAAATTAGTCTGTCTTCTTCCACTGGAACACCTCATTAAGTTTTTGGGATGCAATTACACGCTGTACTGGCGGTGCTACCAGTCAGATTCTGTAGGCAGCTTCTCGTACATGCGTTGTGTTAGCAATTTCAGGTTACGCTGAATGCCTACCTGAAGAGCCCTCACTTGGGGCGTAACTGGTTGTAGGCGGCAAAAACTTAAATCTATCCAGCAGGTCCAAGATCTGATTTGATGGCGTCACCTTCACTCAGTGCAGTGGCGTAGCGATGGGCACTAAAATGGGACCCATGCCTGCCTCTTCATGGGTTTCCTTGAGAACCAAATACTTCAGACATACACCGGGCCTGTCCCCGAGACGCATAAACGCTACATCGATGATGGTATCGGAGCTACACACATGACCCACGCTGCACTTTTAGACTTCATTCACTTCGTGCAGGACTTCCACCCATCCATCAAGTTCACATACAATATATCAGCTACTTCAGTCGACTTTCTGGACATGTGCATCAGTATTGACTGCGGAATGTTGATGAAACTTCAATACATTACAAGCCTACCGATTCACATTCATACCTGGACTACCGCTCTTCGCACAACCCCAAATGCAAGAACAGCATCCCATATTCTCAGTTTCTTCGGCTTAAAAGAATCTGTTCCGAAAAATCAGATTTTGATGTTCAATCCAAAGAAATGGCTGGATTTTTCATCGACAGACATTACCCACATACTGTTGTTCAAGGTTCTCTCCAAACAGTACAAAAACTTAGTCGCGCGAGTATACTGCAGACTAAACCTACCGCTGAGAGTGACAGGCCCATCGTAACCATGATTTACCATCCGCACACGGGGCCAATCCGGTTCGTAAAATACTTCTTTCTAACTGGGGTCTTTTGTCATCCAGTAAAGAGTCCGCTGCTATCTTTTCTGAACCTCCGTTGGTGGCTTTCAAGAGGGATATTAATTTACGAGACATGCTTGTTCGCTCTACTCTTAAGCCTCGTTCTACCACCAGACCCTCCGGCTCCACACCGTGCAATGTTCCAAATTGCAAGACATGTCCTTTTATTTGCCCTTCTACAGTGGTGAATGGTCCACGTTACAAATTCAACATAGACAGATACTTCACATGTCAAACCACCAACGTGATTTATGTCATCTCCTGAGTGAAATGCGGCCAACTCTATGTTGAAGAGACGGAAAGAACCATCAACGACCGTTTTCAAAAAGAACATCTTCAGTCGGTCAAGTACCATTACAATAGACCGGTCGGGCGACATTTCAACCAGGCCGACCACTCCGTCTCGGACATTCGTGTTAAAGGCCTCTGGCTTATGCAAGCCAGTAATGTCTGGGCCAGGAAAGACCGTGAAAAATGTTTGATTAATAAACTGGGCACTGTGGCGCCGCCCACTAAACGGGATGAATATGAAAGATTAACTTTTTTTACCTTGCCCGTGTCTTTTTTATCTGCTGTCATTTACCTTACCGGCAGTCGCTTCTGTACGACTACTCACTAACCAGGTGAGGCTGGCGCTGATTGATATGTACTTTGTGACTCCCATGGGGACTTTTTCAGCGCTGGCCGTACGTTTAGTTGGATCCCTTGCCCTTCCCTGCCGGGCGCCTGGTCGCCGGTCCTTGGATTTATGCGCGGGTGTTGGGGGCGATCGTGTGCATTCCCTTGGGGATGTATGTGGTCGTCTTGTTCGCATGCCTGTGCGTTCGTCCGTGGGCTGGTGGGTGCCTGTTGGGTGGGGCTGGTGGCTCTGGTTGTTCGACTTCCCCCTCCCCCCTCCCCTTTTTTTTCTCTCTCCCCCCCCCCCCCCTTTCTCTCTCTCCCCTTCGCCCGCCCCTTTTGTCTTTCTCACCCCCCACACCCGGTTTGGTGTTTTGGTTTTTTTTGAGTTACCCTTGAAGATGGTTTCACAACTACCTACTCTCCTCTTACACCATTATTCTCTTACTGAATTTGACTCTATTTGCTTCGTTTCATTGATTATTTGATATTCTTTGTTGTGTACCATGCTAAATGCTGGTTTTTTTTTCCCGGGGTTCTCCCGTTTTTCCCCCGAGGTAGTCCTCAACTTGATGGTGATATAAAGTTTGCCTTCGGGTTGGTGTTTAGCAGGCTTTGTGTATTAGACACTCAGCCTACTTCGTGCCCAAGGGTACTCCCCGTTCGTTCTCTCTCCCCTCCCCCCCCCCCCCCCCCCTCTCTCTCGCTGTCTCTCTCTCTCTCCCCGGCCTCACACACGCGCATTTACTTTTGCTCGCTCCTGCGCGCGCTTACACACACTCTTGTCTCTCGTGTTTAGTTTCTCTCGGAGTCTTTCTCTTACGATTTTTTTCTTCGACGTCATTTTTACTTTTGTTCTTCCTTTTCTTTTCTTTTTTGTTTTTATCTTTATTTTATTTTTACGTCACCTTCAGTTGTCACATTCCTTCTGCATATGAAGATAAGTAGGGGCTAATGTCTCTGTTTGTTTGTCTATTTTGACAAAGGGTATTTACCCGAAATATTAATAAATTGTGTTGTACCGTTTTTCTAAGCGTGTTTCTTTCTCCGTTGGGTACTTCCAAGATCTGTTTGGGAATATTCATGCACTAGCCTTCCCTCTCGGGGGGGGTGGGGGGGGGGGAGGGGGGGGAGGACTGGATATTCTCCAGCGGGTTGCGGGACGCCTGGGGGTAGTCCCTACTATGTTATGTAGCAAGTGTTCAATGGAAGGCTTAAAATGATAGGTCTGTCATTCCTTCTCTCCCACTAACCCTCTCCTTTCTAGAACTAGTAGGCGATGCGGTCACAAAAAGGGCAGCGGATGTCCTGATGACACAATGCAAGCTTACCAGCCTGGAATTCCATGACATTAGCGTAGCAAGAGCTTTCTCAGATTTTAATGAAAAATTTATAAAACAGTCCAAGAAAGCTGATTGATTGATTGTACATTGCTTAACGTCCCGACAGCAACAAGGCTTTCTCAGGACGTGCCTGCACTGCTTGTGAAAAAAAAAAAAACTAAACAGAACATTGAATGTATGTCGCCAGCCGGTCAAATACATTAAATAAACCTAACACAGGGCCTAAATAAAGCTAAGACCATTTAGCAACACACATCCAATATCAAGAGTTACAGGCAGTGCAGACAGTAGGGAGAGTTTTAAAAAGGCAAATACAGGTGAATGGACAAAGCGTAGACAGAAACATGCCCCAGAATAGAGAGATAAACCCACCCTGTGGGGCTGACCAGGGTGACCCTGGGAACTAAAAAATACCTAACCCCACCCAAGTCCCCCAGGGCAGACCCGGGTGGGGCCCAAGAAAGCTGGCACCACACACTCCAAATATGGATCCGAGCAGCAGTGAAATACTTAAAATGTGAAGAAAAGGATCCATATACACCATGGAGTGTAGGAGGAGTTACACTTTTATTCTATGCACAAATTTTCACCCTCTCAGCGAGGGCTTCTTCAGGGCAATGACCAGGTAACTGGTAACTAGGTAACAAAACAATTTACGTGTGAGAATGTAGTGCGTCAAAATAGATACAGAATGTACACACATGCACTTTCAAATTCTAAATTATCGTAATACTTTTACATATATAGACTAAGGTACAAAAGCATGTGCACAAGTGATATTAGTGCGTCATTACTGATGACATGAAACTTTTATGAAACACGAGTAATGACACGCAGTGGAGGAAGAAATGTTGCAATGAAATATTTATAATAATAACGTCATCATCAACATTGACACCATCATCATTAGTAGAATTTTTAAACGTGCAGTCAAGAAAAATCTAAAAATCACACACACAATTACAATGTTCGTATTATGCTTACGTTATAGTCCGAATTAAAACACACGTGCATAAATTCTAGTACCTCATTCCTGTCGGTCCGGAAGACAGCAATAGTTAATGACTCATGAGCATGACGTACTAGGTAGAAAATGCATCTAAAATATAACACATTACTATTTTTACTTTTACATACATCATCATTATCGTCATCAATATCGGTAACATACTCAGAACTCACACACAAACAAAACTGATAAAAACATCAAATGTTGTAAAAAATAATCTCAAGCAAATCATGCAGGGGAGGGGGGGGGGGGAAGGGGAGGGGGGGGGGAATTGGGGCATAGATTTTCTAAGTTCAACTAGTCACTAATCTCTCTCTCTCTCTCGCCGCCCCCCCACCCCACCTCTCTCTCTCTCCCTCTCTCTTTCGCACACCCACACACGCATTTAATGCAGTTTTATAAAACAACAACTTCTAGGTTGCAGTAAACAGCACGTGCGCAAGTTCATAATATGCCATTGCTGATGACATAAGAAAATCATGTATTATTAGCATGGTCACGCAATGTTAGTTGGTAGGTTGGTTGGAAAACCTACCAACGGGTCACTCAGACCGCATCATGTCCATGCGCCTCCCACTGAGACACCAGCAACACGTCACCCTTCTCAGTGTGTACTCCCCAACCCTCCTGGCAGAGCCTGCTGAAAAGGACAAGTTTTACACTGACCTGCGCAGCCTCCTACAGAGCACCCCTGCAGACGACAAAGTCATCATCCTTGGCGACTTCAACGCCAGAGTGGGCCAGGACTCTGAAGCCTGGAAAGGAGTCCTCGGCAAGCATGGCGTCGGGAACTGCAATGACAATGGCCGCCTACTGTTGGAGTTCTGTGCAGAGCAGCAACTGGTCATCACCAACACTACTTTTCAGCAAAAGGACAGTCGAAAGACCACCTGGATGCATCCTCGCTCCAAACACTGGCACCTTATCGACTATGTCCTAGTGCGTCAGAGGGACCACAGTGATGTCCTCCTCACCAGAGTGATGCCCAGCGCAGAGTGCCACTCTGACCACCGCCTTGTCCGCTGCAAACTCAGGCTCCACGTCAAGCCAAAACCCAAGAAATGGGGGCCCCCCAAGAAAAAGCTTGATGTTGCCAGCCTTCAGCGCGACGACGTGAAAGCTGCCTTTCAGACAGATTTACAGCGCAGGCTCAAAGACACAGCAAACCCAGCAGACTCCTCCCCTGAAACACTCTGGGAACAACTGAAAACTGCTATTGCAAAATCCTCTGCAGAAGTCTTGGGTTTCGCTAGAAAGAAGAACAAAGACTGGTTTGACGAAAACGATGTTGAGATCCAGGAACACCTAGCAAAAAAATGAGCCGCCCATCAGGCCCACCCAGCCCAGCCTTCCTACCCTGTGAAGAAGTCTGCCTTCCGCCTCGTCTGCAGCAGTCTCCAGCGCAAGCTCAGAGATCTCCAGAATGAGTGGTGGACCAGACTTGCACAGAGGACCCAGCTTTGCGCTGACAATGGTGACTACAGGGGCTTCTACGAAGCACTGAAAGCAGTGTATGGCCCCAGGCACCTGGTACAAAGTCCCCTGCGAAGCGCGAATGGCCAGGCACTCCTCACAGATAATACCTCCATCTTGAACCGCTGGTCGGAATACTTTCAGAGCCTCTTCAGCGCTGAGCGCACTGTTCAAGAAGCAGTCGTCCTTCAAATCCCACAACTCCCAGTAAAGGTTGACGAACCGCCCACCGCTGAAGAGACCCTCACAGCCATCCACCAGCTCAAGAGTGGCAAAGCAGCAGGCATTGATGGAATACCGCCAGAGATCTGGAAACATGGAGGCACAGCACTGCACAACAAGTTCCATGACCTCTTTCTCTGCTGCTGGGAGGAAGGAACACTACCAAAGGATCTCCGTGATGCTGTCGTTATCACCCTGTACAAGAACAAAGGCGAGAAGTCTGACTGTTCCAACTATCGGGGAATTACCCTGCTGTCCATTGCTGGGAAAATTCTTGCAAGGCTACTCCTGAATCGGCTGGTACCTGCCATCGCTGAAGACCAACTCTCAGAGGGCCAGTGTGGCTTCAGAGCAAACAGGAGCACCACCGATATGGTCTTTGTGCTGAGACAGCTTCAGGAGAAGTGCCGCGAGCAGAACAAAGGGCTGTACATAACGTTTGTTGACCTAACAAAAGCGTTCGACACTGTGAGCAGGCAAGGCATGTGGCAGATCCTGGAGTGACTTGGCTGTCCCCCAAAGCTCCTCAGCATGATTGTCCAGCTACACGAGGACCAGCAAGGCCAGGTCAGACTCAACAATGACCTCTCAGAACCATTCCCTATTCTCAACGGCGTAAAGCAGGGCTGCGTGCTGGCACCGACCCTCTTCACCATCTTTTTTAGCATGATGTTAAAGCAGGCCACAGTGGACCTCGATGATGACGATGCAGTGTACATCAGGTATCGTCTCCATGGCAGCCTGTTCAACCTCAGACGACTGCAGGCCCACACGAAAACCCTAGACCAACTGATTCGTGAGCTGCTTTTTGCTGATGATGCTGCCCTCGTTGCACACACAGAGAGAGCCCTGCAGCGCATCACGTCCTGCTTCGCAGACGCTGCCCAGCTCTTTGGACTCGAGGTCAGTCTGAAAAAGACAGAGGTCCTCCATCAGCCGGCACCCAAGACAGTGTATCGCCCTCCTCACATCACCATTGGCGAGTCTGAACTAAAGTCAGTGCACCAGTTTACTTACCTTGGCTGCATTATCACGTCGGACGCCAAGCTGGACAAGGAGCTTGACAGCAGGCTGGCAAAAGCGAACAGCGCTTTTGGGCGACTTTTCAAGCGGGTGTGGCACAATCAACAGCTGAAAACAGGCACCAAGATCAGCGTGTACAGAGCTGTGGTCCTCACCACCCTGCTGTACGGTTACGAGTCCTGGGCCCTCTACCGCAGCCAACTACAACTCCTCGAACGCTTCCACCAGCGCTGCCTGCGCACCATCCTGGGCATTCACTGGAGTGACTATGTCACCAACGTTGAGGTCCTTGAACAGGCTGAAACTGTGAGCATTGAGGCTTTGCTGCTGCGGACACAGCTCCGCTGGGCGGGGCATGTCTCCAGGATGAAGGATCATCGCCTACCAAAGATCACCCTGTTCGGCGAGCTTGCTACTGGACACCGTGACAGAGGGGCACCAAAGAAGAGATACAAAATCTGTCTCAAAAAGTCACTTAGTGCCTGCCAAATCGACCACCACCAGTGGTCTTCGCTTGCTGCGGACCGTGACACCTGGCGCTCCACCATTTACAAGGCAGCTGTCTCCTTTGAGGACTCTTGCAGAGCTAGCCTTAAGGACAAGTGGCTCAGGAGAAAAAACAGAGATGCCGCAACTCAGAACCCTGGCCATACCTCCCCCTGCAGCCACTGCGATCGAACCCGCCTGTCCCGGATTGGCCTCCGCAGCCACGAACAAGCCTGCAGACGTCGTGGGCAACTCCTATAAAATCTTCGTTCGCGAAGTCAAGCCAAGAGACGCAATGTTAGTAAGGTATCTATATTATATAAATATACTGTTACGTCATCAACAACATTAACGTCATACTTGCACACATGCATTTCCAAGAAAACCGAAGGCTTAGAAAAATCCTATACAAACATGCGATGGGAATAAGAAAACAATGTTTCGCCAAGGTCATTGAGGCATAAAAAGGGAAATCTATCCCCCCCCCCCCCCCTCTCTCTCCCCCCCAGATTCTCTCTCTCATCCTCTGTCTCTCCACTCTCTCTCATTCTCTCTTTCTCCCTCAGTCTCTCTCTCTCTCATGGTCAGTGATTAATTACAATTATATGTTTGCCGCCTTCCTAGCCTCAGCATGGTAGCTAGGTCTTTGCGTGAATTCAGGCCAACAAAAATAGTTCCAACATTCATTAGCCTGCCACCACGTTTCACGAGAGATCAGTTCACTCTTGTCTTTCACTTGTTCAATAGGAAAGATTTTCAGAAACGGTACTGTCCGATCTACTGGATGGGTGTTTAACATTCATAGTTCCAACATTCATTAGCCTGCCACCACGTTTCACGAGAGATCAGTTCACTCTTGTCTTTCACTTGGTCAATAGGAAAGATTTTCAGAAACAGTACTGTCCGATCTACTGGATGGGTGTTTAACAAAGGCGTCACCCAAAGCCAAAAATGCACTCAATCAGAATAGCTCAAGGGACGTCATTTTTCATTAAAATCTGAGAATGCTCTTGCTACGCTAATGCCATGGAATTCCAGGCTGGTAAGCTTGCATTGTGTCATCAGGACATCCGCTGCCCTTTTTGTGACTGCATCGCCTACTAGTTCTAGAAAGGAGAGGGTTAGTGGGAGAGATGGAATGACAGACTTATCATTTTAAGCCTTCCACTGAACACCTGCTACATAAAATAGTAGGGACTACCCCCAGGCGCCCCGCTGGAGAATATCCAGCCCCCCCCCCCCCCCCCAAGAGAGGAGAGGCTAGTGCATGAATATTCCCAAACAGATCTTGGACAGGCTGGATAGATTGAAGTGTTTGCCGCCTACAACCGGTTTTGCCCCAAGGGGGGGGGGGGGGGGGGGAGGTGGGGGGCTCTTCAGGTAGGCATACGACGTAACCTGAAATTGCAAACACAACGCATGTACTAGAAGCTGCCTCCAGAATTTGACTGGTAGCACCGCCAGTAGAGCGCGGGTTGCATCCCAAAAACTTTATGAGGTGTTGCAGTGGAAGAATACAGACTAATTTTGAAAAGGCAACGCCTAGGCAATTTTGTGGTGCAATTATTGTTTACTTTTAACAAAGGCGTCGCTCAAAGCCAAAAAATGCACTCAATCAGAATAGCTCAAGGGACGTAATTTTTCATTAAATTCTGAGAATGCTCTTGCTACTCTAATGCCATGGAAATCCATGGCATTAGCATAGCAAGAGCATTCGCAGAATTTAATGAAAATTTTATCTCTTATTAATCAGGTGTAAGCATGGATTCCTTTTCTCTTATTTAACCCTTATCATTCGGATACACCCATAGTGAATAAGTTGACTAAATAGTTCAAGGTAGAGCAGAATAGCTGGCGCCTAGGCGCAGCTATTCTGGCACCACCCTTGAACTGAAGCCTTGCTCTATATCCTTATCTGTAAGTACTATAATGTAGCTTGCATATGGCAATGTACAAATTTGAAGCTTTTAGCCTCAGTATGATATGGGTTAATACTATGTACCATGTTCCATGGTCACTGGACAGTACAGCCATTGCGTATGGGATGGAAATCAGTGCAGAGAAGACCAAACTGATGACAATGATTGATTGTACATTGCTTAACGTCCCGACAGCAACAAGGCTTTCTCAGGACGTGCCTGCACTGCTTGTGAAAAAAAACTAAACAGAAAATTGAATGTATGTCGCCAGCCGGTCAAATACATTAAATAAACCTACAACATGGGGCATAAATAAAGCTAAGACCATTTAGCAACACACATCCAATATCAAGAGCTACAGGCAGTGCAGACAGTAGGGAGAGTTTTAAAAAGGCAAATACAGGGAAATGGACAAAGGGTAGACAGAAACACATGCCCCAGAATAGAGAGAAAAACCCACCCTGTGGGGCTGACCAGGGTGACCCTGGGAACTAAAAAATACCTAACCCCACCCAAGTCCCCCAGGGCAAACCCGGGTGGGGCCAAACTGATGACAAATAACACCAGTGGCATTGGCACCGACGTCATGATTGGAAGCCAAACACTGGAAACAGTTAATAAATTCAAATACTTAGGAGCCATTGTGACAGATGAGGGATCAAAACCAGAAATACTGTCCAGGATTGCACAGACAACAACAGCACTGACAAGATTGAAGACCATATGGAAGGACAGAAACATCATGCTCTGCTCCAAGATCAGACTGATGCGCTCCTTAGTCATCTCAGTGTTCTTGTATGCCTGTGAGTCATGGACCCTCACAGCAGACCTTGAAAGAAGGATACAAGCCACTGAAATGAGAGGTTTTCAAAGGGTGCTTGGCATTTCATACAGAGATCACATCACGAACGAGGAAGTGGGAAGCAGATTCAGGCAAGCCATCGGGCCCTATGAAGACCTATTAGCTATTATGAAAAAACGCAAACTGAAGTGGTATGGGCATGTCACGCGTTCAGCAGGGCTTGCCAAAACAATCTTGCAAGGCACTGTGCAAGAAAGACGAAGGAGAGGAAGACAGAGGAAAAGATGGGAGGACAATATCTCAGAGTAGACAGGACTGAGGCTGGGCGATACGCTAAGAATGGCAGAGAACAGAGAGGAATGGAGGGAGCTGGTTGTCAAGTCATCAGTGGTGCCCCCAACGGTCGGCAAGACTATGGGATATATAGATACCATGGTCACTGAACTGGAGAAAGGTTATATAGATTTTCAACATACTTTGATCACACTTTACTGGAAATACATTGTAATTAATTTATTCGTAAATTAAATAAAATTGCTGAACAGGTTTCAAGAGCATTAAACAAAAAAATAGAAAAAATATTCACAAACTAAACTAGTGAATTTGCCAAACATTTCAAACATGTCACAAAAGAGGACACATAAAACACATCAAAACAAACAATTCCAAACATAATTTTTTAGAAGCATGGGTCAAATGCACTTTTGGCCTTTCTCAAGTTTCTGCAACCCAAAGTCTGCGTCCGCGTGCAGCATAGTTAATATCAACTCTGCACAGTTTGCAATACGCCAGCCCATAGGCCGCTAACTTGCGAATATACTGAGCGAGGAGCTTGATGTTTACGGTTTCTCAAGCTAAGTCCATCTCCAAATATTCTTGGCTCCAGAATCGTTTATTCTGTCTCCGCGTTTAAGTATTTTTCTCTCTGGCATATCAATAAGACTACAACTACCACTAAAAACTGAAAGTGACATGTGTGAGCTAAAGCTAACGCCTCCATCAATTTTGAATATGCGGTTTGGGTATATCCGCCAACTTTACGATTGTTTTTTCGGCGGAATTTGTTTTTTTCTGCAGATTGACAGCTTCATTTAAGCGGAAATCCGCCAAAAAGAGGAAAATTCCATGCTCTGGGACTATGGATAGACCATGATAACGCCTGATGGTGCCAAGCTCATCCTGACACACAACAACAGGAGATGGATTGATCATGATAACACCTGATAGTGCCAAGTTCATCCTGACACACAATAGGAGATGGACTGACCTGATAACACCTGATGGCGCCAAGCTCATCCTGACACACTACAATAGGAGATGGATTGATCATGATAACACCTGATGGCGCCAAGCTCATCCTGACACACTACAATAGGAGATGGACTGATCATGATAACACTTGATGGCGCCAAGTTCATCCTGACACACTACAATAGGAGATGGATTGACCATGATAACACCTGATGGCGCCAAGCTCATCCTGACACACTACAACAGGAGATGGATTTGACCATGATAACACCTGATGGCGCCAAGCTCATCCTGACACACTACAACAGGAGATGGATTGACCATGATAACGCCTGATGGTGCCAAGCTCATCCTGACACACTACAATAGGAGATGGATTGACCATGATAACGCCTGATGGTGCCAAGCTCATCCTGACACACTACAATAGGAGATGGATTGATCATGATAACACCTGATGGCGCCAAGCTCATCCTGACACACTACAATAGGAGATGGATTGATCATGATAACACCTGATGGCGCCAAGCTCATCCTGACACACTACAATAGGAGATGGATTGACCATGATAACGCCTGATGGCGCCAAGCTCATCCTGACACACTACAATAGGAGATGGACTGATCATGATAACACTTGATGGCGCCAAGTTCATCCTGACATACTACAATAGGAGATGGATTGACCATGATAACACCTGATGGCGCCAAGCTCATCCTGACACACTACAACAGAAGATGGATTGACCATGATAACGCCTGATGGTGCCAAGCTCATCCTGACACACTACAATAGGAGATGGATTGACCATGATAACACCTGATGGCGCCAAGCTCATCCTGACACACTACAATAGGAGATGGATTGATCATGATAAAACCTGATGGCGCCAAGTTCATCCTGACACACTACAATAGGAGATGGATTGACCATGATAATGCCCGATGGCGCCAAGCTCATCTGGCGCTACGCTTGAATTATCATGGTCAATCCATCCCCTGTGACTGGTACAGTCACTTGCTGGCACCTCAAACATTTGGGAAATGTCCCCTTGGGGTAAAAGGGGTTAAGTTGACAGTCCTGTACGTACTACTGGTCTGTGTGACTTTTCATGTGCGTATTGATAGTGACAGTCCTGTACGTACTACTGGTCTGTGTGACTTTTCATGTGCGCTTTGAGGTTGACAGGCCTCTACATACTACTGGTCTGTGTGACTTCACATACTACTGGTCTGTGTGACTTTTCATGTGCACTTTGAGGTCGACAGTCCTGTACGTACTACTGGTCTGTGTGACTTTTCATGTGCACTTTGAGGCTGACAGTCCTGTACATACTACTGGTCTGTGTGACTTTTCATGTGCACTTTGAGGCTGACAGTCCTGTACGTACTACTGGTCTGTGTGACTTCATGTGCACTTTGAGGCTGACAGTCCTCTACATACTACTGGTCTGTGTGACTTTTCATGTGCACTTTGAGGCCGACAGTCCTGTACTACTGGTCTGTGTGACTTTTCATGTGCACTTTGAGGCTGACAGTCCTGTACTACTAGTCTGTGTGACTTTTCATGTGCACTTTGAGGTTGACAGTCCTGTATGTACTACTGGTCTGTGTGACTTTTCATGTGCACTTTGAGGCTGACAGTCCTGTATGTACTACTGGTCTGTGTGACTTTTCATGTGTACTTTGAGGCTGACAGTCCTCTATTATATACTACTGGTCTGTGTGACTTTTCATGTGCACTTTGATGTTGACAGGCCACTTGAAACGAGCGTCGCAAAGTTCGCATTTGTAGGGCATCTTGGCCGAGTGAAGAACCATGTGGGACGCCAAGCTGCTGGCCTGGGTGAAGCTAGCACCGCATTCAGCACACTTGTGTGGTTTCTGGCCTGTGTGAATGGCCATGTGCTGTTTCAGGTTTATGGCACGTTTGAAGGAGGCTGTACAGTGGGAGCACTTGTGTGGGTGTGCGTCTGTGTGAACACTCTTGTGTTTCTTCAAGTGGTTGGCCTGGGTGAAGTCAGCCCCACACTCTGTACATTTGAACGGCTTCAACCCTGAGTGGATCAGCATATGTTTTTTCAAAAAGAAATCAGTTCGAAAAGACGCACTGCACTGCTGACATTTGTATGGTTTGTCACCGCTGTGAATCGTCATGTGCACGCTCAGAGATCCCTTCGATGGATAAACGCCATCGCAATCTGGACACTGGAACTGCTTGCGCACTGTGTGGACGCCCACTCTGTGGACACGCTTGTGTACTTTCAATTCACTGCTCGTTGGGAAAGTGGCACCACATACATTACATTTGCCTTTGTGTATCATCATGTGAGCTCTCAAGCCAGAATGGCCGCGATAAGTAACATCACACTGCTTACATTTAAAAGTCTTTATGCCTGTGTGGGTGAACACGTGACTTGTCAATGCTCGACTTGTAAAAAAGCCTTTTCCACAGTGTTTACACACATACCTTCTTTCGCCAGTGTGCTTCTTGGCCATGTGCAACTTGAACGAATTTTGCCAAAGAAAAGAAGCACTGCACAGTGTACACAGATAAGGTTTTTTGCCTGTGTGTATCCTCATGTGGTATTTCAAATAGTAACGACAAGTGAAAGCTGAACCACACTGCAAGCACTTGAATGCCTTTCTGCCAGAGTGTTTCAGCATGTGGTTCTGTAGTTTACTCGCACGCTGAAAACTGGCACTGCAAACACCACATCTGAATGTGCACACAGATTTATACTTGCTCTTTCCGTGCACACTATTCATGTGCTTTCTCAGCTCACAAGCCAGCTTGAATGACTCTCCACAAGAGTCAGCACAGACATAGAACTGGCAAGGCCTCTGTCTGCCCATGTGCTGTTCCAAGCCATAGGCGTTGTCAAACTTGACATCACATCCAAAGCACCAGTGGGATTTCTTGCATACGTGCTTTTCCCAGTGAGACGTTCTTGTAAACCTGCGATCACAATCGGCACACTCACGCTCTTTGCCTCTGTGGGAAGATGCATGTGCTTGCAGGGTTTTGTGACTGCCAAATATAGCAGCACAGTGGGGGCACTTGAATCGTTTTTTGCACACATGTGAAAACAAGAGCTCGGACCGTTGAAAGGATTCTCTGCAGAACTCGCACACCAGTGGTCTTGCGCTTGTCTCTTCACTCGCTCTTTGCTCGTCTGTGCTGTCAACAGAACCCTTGGGTCGACGTTGGCTACGGTGGGCCTGTGCACAGCCATGAACGGGCCCCCTGTGGTCGACGTCGGCTTGATGACTAGCGCTTATGGGGATCGTGTCCTGCCCTTCTGTCTGTCTGTCAGTGCTGTCTATTGCCATTCTGCCATGCGCTGCTGTCTGCTTGTCTCTGCTGTCTACTGCCATTCTGCCCTGCACTGCTGTCTGCTTGTCTGTTGTTTGTTTGTCCATGCTGTCAACAGGACTTATGTTCTGCCCGGCTTGCTCTTTGCCTGCTGTGTCCTGCCCCAGTGCTTGTAGGTCCACAGTGTCACATGTCTTATGCTCTGCTGTTTGTTCCTCCACAATGCCCAATGCTGTGTTGCTTGCTGGTATTTGTTCGTCCCCAACGTCAAATGATGTGTTCCACCACACTGTTTGTTGGCCCACAGTATCTAAAGCTGTGTTGTCCACAATGTCAAATGATGTGTTCTGTCGTGCCGTTTTCTCATCCATACAGTTACTGACAGGAGTAGTCGTCGTCTGCCCTGTGTGAGCGGACAAACCTCGCATCAACTGATGGGGCGACTGAAAACGTACATCACACAAAAGAACAAATGGCTGCATTCTCCGCTGAGCTTTGGAACACTGTCCCCCAGTGGGAGTCTTCTGGCCTGTACTGGAAGACACGTGTTGCTTCAACTGGCTGGCTGGCCCAAAATATTCATTACGCAACAGTACAAATGGCTGCATGCTCTGCCGGGGTTTCCAACACTCCCTACTTTTCCTGCCACTCGTAGCAGCGCCTGGCTTTTGCCCCGAGTGAGTCGACATGTGTTGCTGGAGTTGTCTGACCGAGTGAAAACATACACCGCACAGTTCACAAAGCATTTCCCCCGGCTTTCGCAGATCTGACCTTTCCAACCCGGTATATTGTGGGGTGGTATAAGGTCGTTGCTGTATGAGGCTTGCACACTCCTGCGAGTCGGATTTCATCCAGGTATATTGTGGGGTGGTACAAGGTTGTTGCTGGATGAGGCTTGCACACTCCTGAGAGTCGGATTTCATCCAGGTATATTGTGGGGTGGTACAAGGTTGTTGCTGGATGAGGCTTGCACACTCCTGCGAGTCGGATTTCATCCAGGTATATTGTGGGGTGGTACAAGGTCGTTGCTGGATGAGGCTTGCACACTCCTGCGAGTCAGATTTCATCCAGGTATATTGTGGGGTGGTACAAGGTCGTTGCTGGATGAGGCTTGCACACTCCTGTGTATCGGATTCCATGCCAGCAGGTGACACAGTCCCATTATCAATGTCACCAACATGCCCACATTCCACATCACTGTAAACACTCCTGACTGAGTTTGACTCTAACTCAACATCATCTACGTCACAGTCCATGTCATCCTTCAGCGATCCCAATGCGCAAACCGCCATCGGGCCGGCGTCGGCTGCCATTGGCCCCCGAACAGCCGATTGCAGGCCGATGGCGGCTGATGTCAGCCTGATGGCCTTTGTGCACTGGGATGAGCTCGGCTCCAGTTTGACATCATGCTTAATGTCACAGTCTGTGTCACTGTAAACACTGGGCACCGAGTCTGACTCTAGTTTAACAACATGTATGTCACAGTCCATTTCACAGATTCCACTGGGCGCTAACTTGGCCGCATTTTCTGCATCATCACCGGCAGTGTTGCTTGTGTCTTTGCCGGCAGAGTCATGGTGCTGTCCATCTGTTGAAAAGAAATCAAACCCAATAAATACACTTTGTAAACAGTGAAACGAATGAATTATTTTTAGGATGAGAAGAAAACTGGATTCTTTCTTGAAATCTGGGTTAACCCATTGACCCCCACAGCCACATTGCCTAAAGTGTGAGGTGCCACCTAGTGACCAGGTACACAGCCACATTGCCCAAGGTGTGAGGTGCCACCTAGTGACCAGGTACACAGCCACATTGCCCAAGGTGTGGAGGTGCCACCTAGTGACCAGGTACACAGCCACATTGCCCACGGTGTGAGGTGCCACCTAGTGACCAGGTACACAGCCATATTGCCCAAGGTGTGAGGTGCTGCCTAGTGACCAGATACGCAGCCACATTGCCCAAGGTGTGGAGGTGCCACCTAGTGACCAGGTACACAGCCACATTGCCCAAGGTGTGGAGGTGCCACCTAGTGACCAGGTATACAGCCACATTGCCCAAGGTGTGGAGATGCCACCTAGTGACCAGGTACACAGCCACATTGCCCACGGTGTGAGGTGCCACCTAGTGACCAGGTACACAGCCATATTGCCCACGGTGTGAAGTGCCACCTAGTGACTAGGTACACAGTCACATTGCCCACGGTGTGAGGTGCCACCTAGTGACCAGGTACATAGCCACATTGCCCAATCCCCACCCGAGTCTGCCCTGGGGGACTTGGGCGGGGTTAGGTATTTTTTTAGTTCCCAGGGTCACCCTGGTCAGCCCCACAGAGTGGGTTTTTCTCTCTATTCTGGGGCATGTGTTTCTGTCTGTCTGTTTCCATTCACCTGTTTTTGCCTTTTTAAAACTCTCCCTACTGTCTGCACTGCCTGTAGCTCTTGATATTAGATGTGTGTTGCTAAATGGTCTTAGCTTTATTTAGGCCCCATGTTGTAGGTTTATTTAACGTATTTGACCGTCTGGCGATATACATTCAATTTTCTGTTTAGTTGAAGCAGTGCAGGCACGTCCTGAGAAAGCCTTGTTGCTGTCGGGACGTTAAGCAATGTACAATCAATCAATCAATCAATCACATTGCCCAAGGTGTGGAGATGCCACCTAGTGACCAGGTACACAGCCACATTGCCCACGGTGTGAGGTGCCACCTAGTGACCAGGTACACAGCCATATTGCCCACGGTGTGAGGTGCCACCTAGTGACCAGGTACACAGCCATATTGCCCACGGTGTGAGGTGCCACCTAGTGACCAGGTACACAGCCACATTGCCCACAGTGTGAGGTGCCGCCTAGTGACCAGGTACACAGTCATATTGCCCATGGTGTGAGGTGCATAGTAACCAGGTACACAACCACATTGCCCGCGGTGTGAGGTGCCACCTAGTGACCAGGTACACAGCCATACTGCCCATGGTGTGAGGTGCCACCTAGTGACCAGGTACACAGCCACATTGCCCACGGTGTGAGGTTGATTGATTGTACATTGCTTAACGTCCCGACAGCAACAAGGCTTTCTCAGGACGTGCCTGCACTGCTTGTGAAAAAAAACAAAAACAGAACATTGAATGTATGTCGCCAGCCGGTCAAATACGTTAAATAAACCTAACACATGGGGCCTAAATAAAGCTAAGACCATTTAGCAACACACATCCAATATCAAGAGCTACAGGCAGTGCTGACAGTAGGGAGAGTTTTAAAAAGGCAAATACAGGTGAATGGACAAAGGGTAGACAGAAACACATGCCCCAGAATAGAGAGAAAAACCCACCCTGTGGGGCTGACCAGGGTGACCCTGGGAACCAAAAAATACCCAACCCCACCCAAGTCCCACGGTGTGAGGTGCCTAGTGACCAGGTACACAGCCACATTGCCCACGGTGTGAGGTGCCACCTAGTGACCAGGTACACACAGCCACATTGCCCACGGTGTGAGGTGCCGCCTAGTGACCAGGTACACAGCCACATTGCCCACGGTGTGAGGTGCCGCCTAGTGACCAGGTACACAGCCATATTGCCCACGGTGTGAGGTGCCGCCTAGTGACCAGGTACCTGTTGCAGCAGATGGAGTCACCATGATAATTCACGGGTAGTGCCACATTGCCCAAGGTGTGGAGGTGCCACCTAGTGACCAGGTACCTGTTGCAGCAGATGGACTCACCATGATAATTCACGGGTAGTGCCGCACTGCCCAAGGTGTGGAGGTGCCACCTAGTGACAAGGTACCTGTTGTAGCAGATGGAGTCACCATGATAATTCACGGGTAGTGCCACATTGCCCAAGGTGTGGAGGTGCCACCTAGTGACCAGGTACCTGTTGCAGCAGATGGACTCACCATGATAATTCACGGGTAGTGCCACACTGCCCAAGGTGTGGAGGTGCCACCTAGTGACAAGGTACCTGTTGTAGCAGATGGAGTCACCATGATAATTCACGGGTAGTGCCACATTGCCCAAGGTGTGGAGGTGCCACCTAGTGACCAGGTACCTGTTGCAGCAGATGGAGTCACCCAGCGTATAGGATGTTCAATTGACGCATACAAATTTGAAATGACGCATTGCTCTGTCAGTGAGCCGGTCATATGACTTATTCATTTTTTAAACAGTCACTGAGACCCGCATTCCTCAATGAACAGAGTGCATCCTAGATTAGGGAGGCGGGAGGCCAGCTGCCAGCTGAGCAAATGTAAACAATACTGCACTGCAAGCATTGGCCCTGACTAGGTACACGGTCCAATATGATGCAAAACGCCTTCCGCCTGTAAGAGGCACACATCTTCATCAGTCCCCACGGCTGCATTAACTCTAGTCTAAGTCTCTTGTTGGTCTCATTATGAGGGTGCCGCAGCGGACTGGGTCTAGATGTCTGTAGCCAGGTTTTTTTTCACGCAGTTCTGCAGTTCACATATTCATAATAGATGTCTAGAAGTAAAGGAAATGGCTTTACTGTTGTCAGTGTTGCTGGTTCGTAATTTTTGCAGAGATATAATGCATATTTTTACATGATGTCCGAAATGTTGTAATGTAAGATGTTGTAATTGATCTACTAGTGGTCTCTCGTGCTCACACATATAACCTTCATTATTCACGCTCTTTGCGGATGCTAAAATGAGGTTGAGAAACATTTTCCTCTAAATAAATCTGAGTTCATTCCAGAAGCCCAAATCAGACACTATTATGTTAGAGCACACCTTCTGCATCCTCTGCCAAAAAAAAAACAGAATGAAAAAATATTGAATCTCTGGCTCACAGTGAAAGTATTTGTGCACCCAGTAAACGGCCATTTCCGCAAAAAAAGACAAAAATAATGTGTCAGATGCCTTCAGACATTTTCTATAGCACTGGCAATCGATTTTTAGGCTTACATCATTAAAACAGGATGTCACAATTATTATAAACTTGACTAGGTGATTCTATGATCACTGTGAGTGCCACAGTGGTTGATTTTGTATCCCTACCCCGAAGTTGTAAAAATAAACAAAATTAATTAGAAAAAAATTACTAAATTTATTCCATTTCATTTTGACCTCTCCTTACCTATTAAGTTTCAATAATGTGAGCATAAAGTGCAAGAAAATAAGGAAAGTCAGCATCCTTTACATTAAATTCGTGGTGAATGATAGCTTTTTCCCATTTAAAATTGCTGAATTGGGAAACATACGTTGTTTCCGATGCCCTCAAAAATTCTGTATACAACTGATAGGTCCTTTTTAGGTTTTATTGGTTAGGATAGAGTACCACAGTTACTCCCAAACTGATTTTATGATGCTGTGATGCATTTAGGGGCCACAATGGCTAAATTTGCTGCCCTACCCCCATTTTACCAGTACACAAAAGAACGCAAAATGACCATAACAATTGCTTATGTCATACTCCTCTGTTTAAATATTTTTGTTGCCAGTTTTCATAACAAATTATGCATATTGAGCATAACAATTTGTGATCATTTCATTAATTTCAATGTGACCCATCAATTTAACTGGAACTATTTTTAAGTGGCTGGTCTTTTAGGTGATATTTTAACTAGTGTAAGGCGGGTCTAGTAAGGTCTCCCCTTTTCTTTTCATTTATTTTTGTCTAGAAATGTGTAAATATGAATATGCATAATAAAGTTTCATGGTTCCTAACAGCCTAAACAATGTTATCAAAATACTTAGTTTCCACATGTCCATCACGAGATCATCACTTCCACCCCCATTTTTTGCCTTCTTCTTCTGCAACATTCAATTACTTAATGGCCGTCTTTAAATCTTATATTGTTCTGGCTGTCAATGAGTGAGCTGTCAAGGGGTCGGCAGCAGGAAAATGTTTTTCAACCTCATTTTAGCATCCACGAAGAGCGTGAATGGGGTACCCTTGCGCCGTCGGCTATATCTCTGGTGTGTTCCTAAGGATTTTCAGGGAACATGGCTTAAACATCTCAGGACATACTAAGGTACACTTTGAAACCCATCTTATTGAGTACTGGGCGGGGGGAGGGGGGGGGGGGTGCACTACCAGTAAACCCTGCTAGCTTATGGACTATGACAACCACAATCTGTTTCTTGCTTCGTTTGTTGTTTTCTAGGAGAGGGCGGAGGGTGGGGGGTGTCAATGTATGACAATTTGACAAAAATGTGTTGTGGTTGGTGTCCTGGACACTAAAGCTTGAATCAGTACTGCCAGAAAACTGGTCCTTGTTGCTGAGAACCATTGTGCTCTTCACTGTAGCACAGTAATTCAGTGCTTGCACACATGTTTACTGAAAAAAGCATATTATATGTAATGGAAGTCATTGAAACGCAAACCTGATTACATTAGATTGCAAAATAGCAAAAAGTAAATAAAAATCTGAAATTGCCAAATATACTTGCCTTTGGTATTTTATACACCAAGTATAACACCTATAGCTGGCTGCGTGATGAATGTAACCAGTGCAGAGTGAGTTTCTAAAGTCTGCAAGAGGCATACTTACTTACGCCTGTCACCCCTACCCGGGTATAGGCCGTCAACGAGAGACCTCCAGCAACTCCTGTCCTGTGCTTCTCCTTCGATTCTACTCCAGGTGGTTCCCAGTCTCTTGATGTCTGCTTGGAGGTCTCGACGCCAGGGCTTTCTCGGCCTACCTCTTTTCCTCTTTCCCTGGGGGTTCCATGACAATGCCTGCCTAGTGATACTGGAAGCTGGCTTTCTCAGACTGTGACCGATCCATCCCCATCTTCTTCGCCCAATTTCATTCTCTGCTGTTATCTGCTCTGTTCTCTCCCAGAGTCTGATGTTGCTCATCTTCTCTGGCCAGTGGATTTTCAAAATTCTTCATGAAGGTCTGTACTCTGTTGACTGTGGTTTTTGTCAATCTCCAGGTCTCTGCTCCATATAGGAGAACTGCTTTTACATTGGAGTTGAAAATCCGGACTTTGGTGTGTTGTGACAGCTCTCTGGAACTCCACACTTTTTTCAACTGGAGAAAGGCTGCTCTGGCTTTACCGATTCGTGCTCTGACATCTGCATCAGTGCCGCCTTTTTTGTCTATGATGCTCCCAAGATAGGTGAAGGACTCCACCTCCTCCAACGGAGTCCCAGCAAGCAAGACTGGTTCTTCCCTGGTTGCGTTCAGCCTCATTGTCTTTGTTTTCTGTTTGTGAATGGTGAGGCCCACTTGGGACGAGATGTCAGCAAGCCTCGTGGTCTTGTCCTGCATTTGTTGATGAGTGTGGGACAGTAATGCCAAGTCGTCTGCAAAAACGAGGTCGTCGAGCTGTGTCCACAGTGTCCACTGTATTCCACTTCGTCTGTGCTCTGTGGTCATCTTCATGACCCAGTCTATGGCCAGTAGGAAGAGGAACGGAGACAGCAGACACCCCTACCTGACACCAGTTCTGACCTGGAGCTCCCTGGTGAACTGCCCTTCGTGGATCACGCGACATGTCATGCCATCATAGCTGCTCTTGATCAAGCGGACGAGCTTTGCGGGTACACCGTAGTGTCGTAGGAGTTTCCACAGAGTCTCTCGGTCCACGCTGTCAAATGCTTTCTCATAATCCACAAAGTTGACGTACAGTGGGGAGCTCCACTCCAGAGACTGTTCCACGATGATACGGAGAGTGGCGATCTGGTCTGTACATGATCGGTTCTTCCTGAATCCTGCTTGCTGGTCTCTCAGCTGGGGGTCAACGGAGCTCTTCATTCTCTCTAGGATGATCCTGTTGAAGACCTTTCCTGGTACTGACAGCAAGGTGATTCCTCTGTAGTTGGAACACTTGCTGAGGTCGCCTTTCTTGGGAAGCTTGATTAGGTACCCCTCCTTCCAGTCAGCCGGCATCACATCTTCTTCCCAGATCTTTCCAAACAGTGGGTACAGCATCTCCACTGTTGTCTCTAGGTCTGCTTTCAGAGACTCCGCTGGGATGCCATCTGGCCCTGCTGCTTTGCCGTTCTTCAAAAATGCCACTGCTCTTCTGATCTCTTCTCGGCTGGGTCTGTCACAGCTGATGGGTAGGTCGGTCTCTGCTGGCTGGATGTCTGGGGGGTCGGGTGGGCTAGGTCTGTTCAGTAACTCTTCAAAATACTCGGCCCATCTGTCGAGTTGGTCTGCTCTGTCTGCAATAGGCTTGCCTTCTTTGTCTTTTACTTTGTCTTCTTTGTCTTTCTGTATGGCCATACTTGCTCGACAATCTTCTGGTAATGTCGTAGAGCTGTTTCATGTTGCCGCTGCCTGCTGCCTTTTCTGCCTCTGCTGCCAGGCTGTCTGTGTAGGCCCTCTTGTCTGCCCTGATACTCCTCTTCACCTCGCGGTTGGCTTCCCAGTATTCCTCTTGTGCCCTTGCTTTGGCTGCTCTCGTGCGACTGTTGTTGACAACTGCTTTCTTCTGCTTCCTCACTTCTATCTTCTTCAAGGTCTGCGCCGACAGCCAGTCCTTGTGATGGTGTTTCCTTAACCCTACAGTGTCTTTGCAGGTTGAGTTCAGCGCCTCTCTAACTGCCTTCCACTGCTGCTCTGTGGTGACCGCCTCCTCTTCATTTACTAGCTCCTGTAGCGCTTGAAACCGGTTGGACAGCACCAGTTTGAACTCTTCTCTAACTCCAGTTTCTCTCAGGAGGCCTACATTATAGCGCTGTCTTCTTGATGTCTCTGTGCGGCTTTTCTTTAGCTTGAGCTTCATTCTTAAGGTAAGCAGATGGTGGTCTGAGGAGACATCTGCTCCCCTCCTCACTCGAACATCTTGAAGGGATCTTCTAAATTTCTTGCTAATGCAGATATGGTCTATTTGGTTCTCTGTTGTATGGTCAGGTGAGACCCAAGTTGCTTTGTGTATTCTTCTGTGTGGGAAGATGCTGCCTCCAATGACAAGTCGGTTTAGAGCACAAAAGTCTACAAACCTCTCCCCGTTCTCACTCATCTCCGAGCCTAGTCCCTGTCTCCCCATCACCTCTTCGTATCCGGTGTTGTCCTCCCCTTTTTTGGCATTAAAATCGCCCATGACGATGGTGATGTCTCGCTCCGCACATTTGTCCACGGCACTCTGGAGTCGGTCGTAGAACTCTTGTTTCTCTTCCTCGTCACTGTCATTAGTGGGCGCATAACACTGGATGACGTTCAGCTTGAGCTTTTTCTTGGTTCTAAAGGCTGCTGTGATAATTCTTGGCCCAAGAGGTTCCCAGCCCATCAGCGCTCTCTGTGCCACTGGTGACAGCATGAATGCTACTCCTTCTGTATGGGGGGCATTCTCCTCTTCATGACCTGAATACAGAATCATCTGCCCACTTAACAGCCTTTTCTGGCCAGACTGCGTCCATCTGGCTTCGCTGATACCTAGCAGAGAAAGGTTGTACTTTTGCATTTCCGCTGCTATCTGGGCGGCCTTGCCACTCTGGTACATGGTCTTGACGTTTCATGTGCCCATGGTTGTGTCCCTGGATAGAAAGAGGCGGCTCGGTCCTGTGACTTACGGCTTTCACCACAGGACGTCATAAGTCTTCTGGTAGAAGAACCTTCCTCCTCCAGGAAAGGAATTACTGTTAGTCTTTTCGTCAGCGTTTTTGTAGCTATTTCTTTTTTTGCAGGGTGGGGAAGCTACCCCCACGCCCAACCCCCTTACTAGGAGGACCAGGGGTTTTCTGTTGGGGTCACCTTCCCTTAGACCATGTTGGTTCACGGCACCTTAAGGCTTATTTCATTCGGTGCACCCCTCTCACGAGGGACCCCCTATCCACCACCCAGGGGATGCGCCTCAACGCCGTATGGTCCCAGCGCGAGGGCAAGAGGCATAGACGTTCAAAAGTCCTCACCACCTAAGGGTCGTTATGAGAATCTATGCATATTGCTCGAGATTTTATCTGACAGTGTTACTCAAACTGAGGAAGTAGATGCGGACTAAGTAACGATTATAATCCACATCTGCAAGAGGCACAGATCCTCATGAGTCGCCTCTGCCCGCGGGTTCATGAAAATCTACGCCTCCAACTGGTTCCATTTATGCTCATGTTTCTCAAATTGAGTCTAACTGAAAACAGCCATGACTGTAAAATGGCAGGCAAGCACTGCGAAAACGTAAACAGTGAGAGTCTGCGGGCCAAGTTACCAAGATGTGTTGACAAGTTTGACAACTGAGAAGACTACTAGACCACGCCCACAAACGGCACATGTGATTGAGGTAGAACTGTACATCATAGTTGATAACTTGACAGTAGCCAGTTCAGTAGACACAGCGGCTGCGATCAATTTCAACCTTTTCTCAAATATGATTTTTGGCTCGCAAAGCCGCTGTGCCTACTGAACAGGCTACACATGCTGCTGACATTTCAAAATCAAAAATGCCGAAAAAGTTAATTTTTTTTTGTTGACTTATGGGTTTTCAAAATGACCTATTGATTTTTTGTTCCTCCGGTCATATGACTTATTGACTGCAAAACTCAACCTAATCACTGGTCACCATGATAATTCATGGGTAGTGCCACATTGCCCAAGGTGTGGAGGTGCCACCTAGTGACCAGGTACCTGTTGCAGCAGATGGAGTCACCATGATAATTCACGGGTAGTGCCACATTGCCCAAGGTGTGGAGGCGCCACCTAGTCACCAGGTACCTGTTGCAGCAGATGGAGTCACCATGATGATTCACGGGTAGTGCCACACTGCCCAAGGTGTGGAGGTGCCACTTAGTGACAAGGTACCTGCTGCAGCAGATGGAGTCACCATGATAATTCACGGGTAGTGCCACATTGTCCACGGTGTGAGGTGCCACCTATTGACCGTGTACCTGTTGCAGCAGATGGAGGTGCCGCCTAATGACCGTGCACCTGTTGCAGCAGATGAAGTCACCATGATAATTCACGGGTAGTGCCACATTAGTTGAGAAAAGGAGGCACCCCAAGCGTCTTCCACTTTCTCACCACCCACCGAAACATGGAAAAGAGGTGGGGGTGGGGCGGAACCCTTGAAACACCCCCCCCCCCCCCCCCCACTCTCCACCCCAAGATCCGCCCCCGTTGGACTATACCCCAAAATCTGCGGCCAGCAAGATATCGGTAGCAGGGATCTGTGAAAAAGTGGAGTTTTATCCGAGTTTTGTTGTATCCAACTGTCATTACTGTGACTACTTTACCTCGTGTGATGGTGCGCCGACAACTGGCGAGCTGTGAGCGTAGATTCTCCACCGTTCTCTTCAGTGTCTTCACCTCCACCTCATCTGCAACATATCATGTGTCTGTCTCACACTGCACCAGTAACCCATAAAACCCTGAAATACTATGATTAGATGTTGATCAACGGTAATAGTTCAAGGGTTGTGTCAGAATAGCTTGGCGCCTGTAGGAGCCAAGCTGTTCCGACACAACCCTTGAACTATCATGGTCAATTTGACTCCAGAACTGTGACCCAGACCTCAAAGGACGTAAAAATTGATGTAATGAGATAATGGGCTAGCTGACTCAGCAGAGTACATAATACGTCCTGCGTGAAACTCACAAGAGGCGATGCACTGTGATTTGACAACAGTTTTCAAACTTCAAAGCAACCATCTGAATAAAATTATGCCAGGAACAAACTCAGAAGACATTTTACCACAAACTATTCCATGTTTGCCAATCAGAACCAGAAGTTTATTATCAAAGATTTTTGCACAGTCCATCACCAGTCTTGCAGATGTCAGTTCCCAGAAGTAAGCGTCAATCCCCCCCCCCCTCCCCCCCCCCCCCCCCCCCCCCCCCCCCCCCGACCATTGAGGTAAGCGATCCACCTTTGATTTACTCCCCTTGCTTATTATAAGAAAAGACTGCTTGTCAAAGACACTCAGGTTTGTTTTACTCGCCTCTGCCAAAAAAGATTTTCAGAACTGCATGTTTTGATGAAAACAATGAATTAAAAAGCCCGGACAAACAAATGATATTGCACTTTGTCTGGGCTTTTTAATCCACCTTTTTGTCAATCTGTATGGACCCACATCTGATGTCTGGAAATCATCTGTTGTCTTTCTGTATCAAAGAATATTGACTGCAGTCACAGGGGCCCCACTTACGCTGTGTTTGCATGGAAGCAATAGTAGATCTCAAGGATGCAATCGTATCTGCATCACGCTTCAGTTGTGCTGCCACAAGGTCTACTTGCGGGAAGCTGTGCTGCTCTGTGTGGTGCAGTCCATCTGTCTTTCCCACGTCCATCCTGTGTCCGCAGCTGTGACCAGAATCCTGGTCTGTTCACGAGCCAACACAATCTGAATACATGTACTGTGAACAGAGAGAAAAGAAAAGCATAAATATACCGGCATATGTATGTATTCCTCCACACGCAGGCAGCCACCGGTACTGTGTGTTTTACAGCTGCCTGCATGCACAAGGGGAGTAATTAACCCTTTTCACCCTGATACACCCATCGCTTGAAATGAATTTGACTGATAGTTCAAGGGTGGTGCCAGAATAGCTTGGCCCCGCATGGCCCCAAACTTTTGTGGCACCACCCTTGAACTAAAGCAGTTGATCTATCTCCTAATGTGTACTGCAGCCTTCACAGGACAAGAAGCAAGTTCTACCCAATCAGCCTCAGGATGTCATGGGTTAACTCACTACAGCCTCAGGATGTCAGGGGTTAACTCACTACAGCCTCAGGATGTCATGGGTTAACTCACTACAGCCTCAGGATGTCATGGGTTAACTCACTACAGCCTCAGGATATTAGACATTTTCTGTTACTGTTGAACCTCCTATGAACGGTCACCCCTATTGCCAACAAAAAGGGACTGTATACAGCAGGTGACCGTTCATGGGAGGTTTGTTAAAAACGGACATAGGCGTGATTGCCATGTTTTTGGGGGGACAGATTAACCCCCCCCCCTTCCCAATAATGCAGTTAGTGCTTTTCCAACTCACTTTACAATATATTGTCCATAATAAATGTTTCAAAGTGTACTACAGTAAATCACAATACATGACAGATGCACTGTGGATGACAGTATTTCTTGTCACTGTGTGTTAAGCCATGTAGACCTGACACAATACAGCAGGACTGTGACTGGGGGATCTACCATGATAAATCTGACAAAGATATACTGACACAATACAGCAGGACTGTGACTGGGGGATCAACCATGATAAATCTGACAAAGATATACTGACACAATACAGTAGGACTGTGACTGGGGGATCAACCATGATAAATCTGACAAAGATATACTGACACAATACAGCAGGACTGTGACTGGGGGATCAACCATGATAAATCTGACAAAGATATACTGACACAATACAGCAGGACTGTGACTGGGGGATCAACCATCATAAATCTGACAGAGATATACTGACACAATACAGCAGGACTGTGACTGGGTGATCACCATGATAAATCTGACAAAGATATGCTGACACAATACAGCAGGACTGTGACTGGGGGATCAACCATGATAAACCTGACAACAATATACTGACACAATACAGCAGGACTGTGACTGGGGGATCAACCATCATAAATCTGACAAAGATATACTGACACAATACAGCAGGACTGTGACTGGGGGATTGATTGATTGATTGTACATTGCTTAACGTCCCGACAGCAACAAGGCTTTCTCAGGACGTGCCTGCACTGCTTGTGAAAAAAAAAATAAACAGAACATTGAATGTATGTCGCCAGCCGGTCAAATACATTAAATAAACTTAACACATGGGGCCTAAATAAAGTTAAGACCATTTAGCAACACACATCCAATATCAAGAGCTACAGGCAGTGCAGACAGTAGGGAGAGTTTTAAAAAGGCAAATACAGGTGAATGGACAAAGGGTAGACAGAAACACATGCCCCAGAATAGAGAGAAAAACCCACCCTGTGAGGCTGACCAGGCTGACCCTGGGAACTAAAAAATACCTAACCCCACCCAAGTCCCCCAGGGCAGACCCGGGTGGGGGGTGACTGGGGGATCACCATGATAAATCTGACAAAGATATACTGACACAATACAGCAGGACTGTGACTGGGGGATCAACCATGATAAACCTGACAACAATATACTGACACAATACAGCAGGACTGTGACTGGGGGATCAACCATGATAAATCTGACAAAGATATACTGACACAATACAGCAGGACTGTGACTGGAGGATCAACCATCATAAATCTGACAAAGATATAGTCTTCCCTCACACTCTTTTCACTTTTTCTCTCTCTATGCCTTTCTACCCTGGTCGCCCATTCTCAAGGCAAAGCGATTCTCCTTATAGAATGTTACCAGGGTAATATTTGGTAAGTAGACTCAGCTTATCACATGTTACGATGACAACTACTTGCTGAACAATTTTTGCCCAAATACTTCCCTGGCCAACCACATTTTTCAGTACAAACATCTTCGTTCAGATAAACCACAAATATGCCGATATATGAACAATTTAGGGGGCCACAAAATAAACTATGTGGGCGTTTTGTGATAAACTGTGTGCGTGCGTTTTGTAATAAACTGTGTGTGGGCGTTTTGTGATGCCTTTGGTACCAATTTCATAATAAACTGTGTGTGGGTGTTTTGTGATATCTTTGGTACCAATTTCATAATAAACTGTGTGTGGGTGTTTGTGATGCCTTTAGTACCATTTCATAATAAACTGTGTGTGGGTGTTTTGTGATGCCTTTGGTACCAAATTCATAATAAACTGTGTGTGGGTGTTTGTGATGCCTTTGGTCTCTTGGCTTGACTTCGCGAACGAAGATTTTACAGGAGTTGCCCACGACGTCTGCAGGCTTGTTCGTGGCTGCGAAGGCCAATCCGGGACAGGCAGGTTCGACCGCAGTGGCTGCAGGGGAAGGTATGGCCAGGGTTCTGAGTTGAGGCATCTCTGTTTTTTATCCTGAGCCGCTTGTCCTTAAGGCTAGCTCTGCGCGAGTCCTCAAAGGAGACAGCTGCCTTGTAAATGGTGGAGCGCCAGGTGTCACGGTCCACAGCAAGCGAGGACCACTGGTGGTGGTCGATTTGGAAGGCACTAAGTGACTTCTTGAGACAGTCTTTGTATCTCTTCTTTGGTGCCCCTCTGTCACGGTGTCCAGTAGCAAGCTCGCCGAACAGGGTGATCTTTGGTAGGCGATGATCCTCCATCCTGGACACATGCCCCGCCCAGCGAAGCTGTGTCCGCAGCAGCAAAGCCTCGATGCTCACAGTTTCTGCCTGTTCAAGGACCTCGACGTTGGTGACATAGTCACTCCAGTGAATGTCCAGGATGGTACGCAGGCAGCGCTGGTGGAAGCGTTCGAGGAGTCGTAGTTGGCTGCGGTAGAGGGCCCAGGACTCGGAACCATACAGCATGGTGGTGAGGACCACAGCTCTGTACACGCTGATCTTGGTGCCTGTTTTCAGCTGTTGATTGTGCCACACCCGTTTGAAAAGTCACCCGAAAGCGCTGTTCGCTTTTGCCAGCCTGCTGTCAAGCTCCTTGTCCAGCTTGGCGTCCGACGTGATAATGCAGCCAAGGTAAGTAAACTGGTGCACTGACTTTAGTTCAGACTCGCCAATGGTGATGTGAGGAGGGCGATACACTGTCTTGGGTGCCGGCTGATGGAGGACCTCTGTCTTTTTCAGACTGACCTCGAGTCCAAAGAGCTGGGCAGAATCTGCGAAGCAGGACGTGATGCGCTGCAGGGCTCTCTCTGTGTGTGCAACGAGGGCAGCGTCATCAGCAAAAAGCAGCTCACGAATCAGTTGGTCTAGGCTTTTCGTGTGGGCCTGCAGTCGTCTGAGGTTGAACAGGCTGCCATGGAGACGATACCTGATGTACACTGCATCGTCATCATCGAGGTCTACTGTGGCTTGCTTCAACATCATGCTAAAAAAGATGGTGAAGAGGGTCGGTGCCAGCACGCAGCCCTGCTTTACGCCATTGAGAATAGGGAATGGTTCTGAGAGGACATTGTTGAGTCTGACCTGGCCTTGGTACCAATTTTATAATAAACTGTGTGTGGGTGTTCTGTGATGCCTTTAGTACCAATTTCATAATAAACCATGTGTGGGTGTTTTGTGATGCCTTTGGTACCAAATTCATAATAAACTGTGTGTGGGTGTTTGTGATGCCTTTGGTACCAATTTCATAATAAACTGTGTGTGGGTGTTCTGTGATGCCTTTAGTACCAATTTCATAATAAACTGTGTGTGGGTGTTTTGTGATGCCTTTACTACCAATTTCATAATAAACTGTGTGTGGGTGTTTTGTGATGCCTTTGGTACCAATTTCAAACAAAATGTAACTCAAAATTGGACAAGTTAAATAATAACACCCACAGCAAATTTCACTGACCTATCAGGACTATCAACGATTGAAAATTCCAACTGAAGGCCCTAAATACCATGCCTACAGTACAACAGCAATAGCTATACTGAAGAATAAGAATAACATGAGCAGTGAAACGATGTCACTTTGTGTTCCTATGTCATGATGTTATAAGTCACTCATCGCAGTACTAACATTTGACGTATCAGAGGATCAAACTTTGCAATTTTCTGCTGATTTTCACACCTAGTGTTTACAGGTCACAATTTGACCTAATCCTACCTGAGAGCTGGGACAAACAGCAGGCTTATGCGAACACTGTTTATGAAAAATCATGTAAGTATTAATGAGAAGATTACTTTTTGTATAAAAATATTTAACTGTAAGAATCCCAAATAATTGCAGAAAAAAATGTGATCATTTTTCTTTCCAAAATATTTAATTTCATGTATCAGTCAAAAAGATGAAGTGGTACAATGCTGGCTAACGAACTCATTCAATGTCCTCCTTTCATGTAGCGATATATACTGACTTCCATAAAAAAACAGGAAAATTTCAAACGTTTTCCATACTGAACATCTTAACTGTAATGAGTTGACTTGTGTGAGGTGTCACTGGGGGCCCAGACTTCCATGCAACGTTAGAAGTTAGTGCACAACTCAACATTTACATCAGTGAGATGCAATAAAAAAAGGGATGCACCGTGCTTCATGTGATGCACGTGCACACTATGCAGACCGATTTTAACCGATTGATTGTACATTGCTTAACGTCCCGACAGCAACAAGGCTTTCTCAGGACGTGCCTGCACTGCTTGTGAAAAAAAAAAAATAAACAGAATATTGAATGTATGTCGCCAGCCGGTAGTTTACGTTAAATAAACCTACGATATGGGGCCTACATAAAGCTAAGACCATTTAGCAACACACATCCAATATCAAGAGCTACAGGCAGCGCAGACAGTAGGGAGAGTTTAAAATAGGAAAATACAGGTGAATGGACCAAGGGTAGACAGAAACACATGCCCCAGAATAGAGAGGAAAACCCACCCTGTGGGGCTGACCAGGGTGACCCTGGGAACTCGATTTTAACTGGTTGGCAGTACTCAAGATACCTTTTCTTGATAAAATCGTGCTACAACACTCAGTTATTCCCTTGCCGTCGGAGAGAAAAAGCCACGTCTCAACTTAGTGCAGAGAAGCGTAATCAAGCCCTTGGACATGTGTAGGCTGGGGTCGATGCCAGGCAGGTTGCTAACTTTTTTAAGGTTCACATTTCAATCATATATCGTCTGCATCATTGCGAGAGGGTCACCGGGACCACATCCAATCAACCACGACCAAGCAGGCCTCATGTCACCACACAAAGACAAGACCGCCGTAATGTCCGAATGCATCTTCTGGACAGGTTTCAAACAGCCACTGACACAGCTCTACACTCTCTCTTGGCTAGACTTCGCAAACGAAGATTCTATAGGGGTTGTCCACGACGTCTGCAGGCATTCTCGTGACTGCGGAGGCCAATCCGGGACAGGCAGGTTCGACCGCAGTGGCTGCAGAGGGAGGTCTGGCCAGGGTTCTGAGTTGCGGCATCTCTGTTTTTTATCCTGAGCCGCTTGTCTTTAAGGCCAGCTCTGCGAGAGTCCTCAAAGGAGACAGCTGTCTTGTAAATGGTAAGTGTCAGGTGTCACGGTCCGCAGCAAGCGAAGACCACTGGCGGTGACATAGTCACTCCAGTGAATGCCCAGGATGGTACGCAGGCAGCGCTGGTGGAAGCGTTCGAGGAGTCGTAGTTGGCTGCGGTAGAGGGCCCAGGACTCGGAACCATACAGCAGGGTGGTGAGAATGACAGCTCTGTACCCGCTGATCTTGGTGCCTGTTTTCAGCTGTTGATTGTGCCACACCCGCTTGTATAGACGCCCAAAAGCGCTGTTCACTTTTGCCAGCCTGCTGTCCAGCTCCTTGTCCAGCTTGGCGTCCGACGTGATGATGCAGCCAAGGTAGGTAAACTGGTGCACCGACTTCAGTTCAGACTCGCCGATGGTGATGTGGGGGTGCTGGCTGATGGAAAATCTCTGTCTTTTTCAGACTGACCTCGAGTCCAAAGAGCTGGGCAGCGTCTGCGAAGCAGGATGTGATGCGCTGCAGGGCTCTCTCTGTGTGTGCAACGAGGGCAGCGTCGTCAGCAAAGAGCAGCGCACGAATCAGTTGGTCTAGGTTTTTGGTGTGGGCCTGCAGTCGTCTGAGGTTGAACAGGCTGCCATCGAGACGATACCTGATGTACACTGCATCGTCATCGTCGAGGTCCACTGTGGCCTGCTTCAACATCATGCTAAAAAAGATGGTGAAGAGGGTCGGTGCCAGCACACAGCCCTGCTTCACACCGTTGAGAATGGGGAATGGTTCTGAGAGGTCATTGTTGAGTCTGACCTGGCCTTGTTGGTCCTCGTGTAGCTGGAGGATCATGCTGAGGAACTTTGGGGGACAGCCAAGTCGCTCCAGGATCTGCCACATGCCTTGCCTGCTGTCACACCAGGGAGGAAGAATATACACCACACGGAACTGTTGGATATTTAGTTCAATTTTAATAATTTGATCTTCTCATTCGCACGACAAACAATAGACAAGACGTATACAAACCTACACAATATTCAGGCATTCACTCAATTCATACATGCACCTGTAATACACGCACACCATTAACCATTCGTACAATGTTCAGACTACTAATAGCAATGCCCACTGCCCCCTGGAAAAGTGTGCAATATGGGGAAGTCAGTGGGGTCATACACTTTGAATGGAGATTTCTCAACAACTATAATAGCTGTGCTTATTTCATCTACATAGTGTGAAAGAGTAAACATTATTTTATCATTTGATACCTTGTTTGTGCTTTTGCTGTTGTTTGGTAAAATAAATCGTGATTTACCGGCGGGACTGGATGTTTACGCCGACCGTGCCGCGATGGGCATAGCGCCGCGCGAGCACGAAATGGTCATGAATATTCAAACCGACCGTACGGCTTGCAGTGATGACGTAAAACACTGAAATTTGGCATCCAATCAGAGAAGAGAATCTTGAATCCGTTCCAGTTTATTTTGCGATCGACCAAGCGGTTCACGAGTTATGGCGGCGAGTAATTTTGTCAACTTTAACGCTAAAATTAGCCACAATACGTTTATAACATACCAAAATAACATATATCTTCATATTCTATGTTCATTTTCCTAAAAAAATGATGTGTGTTTTGTAACTATTACTTCAGATTTGTGAGCGTAGTGAGTGAAAAACGTAGAGCGTCGTTGTAAATTTGCCTGCCTGGCGTGGGTTTTAGGGTATCGTGGTCTGAAAATCCTAGGTTTATCGCTAACGTGGTGCATTTTATCAACATTATATTTTATTTTAATTAGTGCAAACGAATCCAGAATTATATCCGTTGAGGGCATATTCCTTGTGTTTGATGGAAACATAATGAATTTAATTGTATTCACTTAATTTTGATCAAGATGTCCATGGCTCTAGTATGGGCCAGTCCATTCCATGCGCGTGCCCCCTTCGCTTGCCTACTAACGCAACGTACTTCACATAAATGGGACAAGTCTATCTGAGAGTAGAGGGTAGTTAGCATAGTGCGCCGTCGTCTGCTTCGCTGTGCCAATGTGTTGGCCTTGAATTTCATGATTCAAGTGCAGAAATATGTTGGCCCAGACATGTAAAATTAAACAGTGTGTTGTTCCAATTAGTTCTTAATTAGTGTGTAGATCATTGGTTTTGTACTGTGCTAATGAAGAAGACCCTTATCCATTGATCACAACATTTTTGCTTTTCTTCCAAATTCAAATTTTAATGCTTTCTATTGGCTATTTTAACTTATCTGTTAACGATATGAGCTCATTAGTGCTAATTACTAAACTTTAATTGGACGATTACCATGTAATGATAATAAGAATGTCAACTTAGCCATACTTGTACCTCTAGCAGCAGTATCTCTAAAATAATGTATTAGTATTAGAAAATATTACTTCAAAATCCTGCCGCTACTAACATAGTCTTGTTATGCTAATTAGTCTTAATTAGTGTGTACTTAAGCCTGGGTTGGTGTTGAAATACTTTTTAAAAGGAACAACTTGTGTTATTCTCTTTACTCTTTGTTTTGTTTTTAGACAGAATAACAAGTTTTGATGAATATTGAACTGTTGGTTTTCATTTTCATTAAGATTTAATTAATTATGCTAATTAGTTATAGGTGATTATGTGTCTTATGTTTATTGTGGTTTTCTTATGTTTGCACTTCAACATGCAATTTCAAACTCTAATGTTAAGCGTTTGGGGTTTATATCAGCACAGAGACATGACTATTTGTAAAATACTCCTAAAATCATGCAAATTTATGCAAATTACCAACCATACAATCATGCTACCACATTGCCGTCAGCGCAGTTGAATTCGGCATGTCAAATTCAGTAAGTGTGTAAAATTTCACCTATGTCGGTCAAGTTTTGTGGCTTCTACCTCTTAAACACTGAAATTTATGCAGACAATTGCTGCCGATTTGTTTTCCCTTAATTTAGTCATGTAATGAAGAGCCCTATCTTCCTCGCCCAAGGTGAAAATTGCCGCACTAGATCAGCCACATCTCTGAAAGTTTTCAGCCGATTCTGAAAATTCAAATTGCTATATACTCAGAAATAAGAACTTTTTTAAATGGATGTATTTCCTACAGTACTAGATAGTGTCTTAATTTTGAGTGGGCATTGCTACTACTAATCACATCTCACACACTCATTGTTCCACAACGATGTCACTTTTCATTATCTGTTGAAAATAACTGACACTAATTAAGTTGATGCTTAGATTCCTCAAACGATTACACAGTTTAATTATCCGACCATGAATGAAGATCGATGTTGCGTCGCTGCTCGTTGATTCAGCCTCGCCACTCGTCGAACAATCAGACTATCTCTCGCGATGGCCCGTCTAAGCTCCGCTGCACATCGCCTGGATCAACTTGACTATCTCGTACACCCGTTGACTGTGTTCCCACTTGACTCTCACGTACACCACCAGACCACATTCCCACTTGACTCTCGCGTACATTCATCACACGTCACAGCTGAACAGAGGGAGCATCTATACAACATATAAAACGTATCTTCCCATAAAAAATCTGCTATTGCTCAAAAGTTACTTCCGTCAGAATGACGACACTAGCGACTGCTAACGGCTTCCGGACGTTGTCGCCGATTCCCGATCGTTTCCGACGTCGAATAAAATATCGCCGTAACAACAATCAATTTGAAATACCATGCACACACACGAATACGACATATTCCCGCAAAACACATAACCTCTCAATTCGATCCGAATCATTACGAAATCAACAGGCTCAACGAAACGATCCGATCATTCGATTCACCCCCGCATGCCGATCGCCAGACGACACCGGAAACTCGCCGATGCGCTGTCGACTATTTCAGGCCTTTATGCCCATCTTGGCCGTTGACAAGGTCCTGGCACACATTACACTAATCAGTCGATCTGGTTACGCTGTAGCTCTTAAACTACATATATTTACACTTCAACTACACTGAGCATTCTGCTCAAACCGTGTATCCTACAATAGACCATAACACGGCATTTCTCTGCCCACTACACCTCACAAAACTCAAACTTGATGCTGAGAACAAACTCTCATGACTTGACTGCCTGCTTTCCTAATTCACAGTGCTCAAACCGTCTCTTCCAACAAAACATTTAGGTCACATGTTCCAAACACACACCCTACGTCATATGTTCTTGACGTCACTAAAAAGTACATGCCATGACCGCAACACAAAACATAGAACGAAAGTTCTCCACGTAAGAAAATACTGCATAATGATAAAAATAAATTGTGACACCTGCTCACAGTGTCGAACGCTTTTGTTAGGTCGACAAACGTTACGTACAGCCCTTTGTTCTGCTCGCGGCACTTCTCCTGAAGCTGTCTCAGCACAAAGACCATGTCGGTGGTGCTCCTGTTGGCTCTGAAGCCACACTGGCTCTCTGGGAGGTGGTCTTCTGCAATGGCAGGTACCAGCCGATTCAGGAGCAGCCTTGTGAGTATTTTCCCGGCAATGGACAGCAGGGTAATTCCACGGTAGTTGGAGCAGGCAGACTTCTCTCCTTTGTTCTTGTACAGGGTGATGACGACTGCATCACGGAGATCCTTTGGTAGTGTTCCTTCCAGATCTCTGGTGGGATTCCGTCAAGGCCTGCTGCTTTGCCACTCTTGAGCTGGTGGATGGCTGTGAGGGCCTCTTCAGCAGTGGGCAGTTCGTCCAATTCAACCTTTACTGGGAGCTGTGGGATTTGGAGGATGACTGCTTCTTGAACAGTGCACTCAGCGCTGAAGAGGTCCTGAAAGTATTCCGACCAGCAGTTCAAGATGGAGTTATCTGTGAGGAGTGCCTGTCCATCAGCGCTTCGCAGGGGACTTTGTATCAGGTGCCTGGGGCCATACACTGCTTTCAGTGCTTCGTAGAAGCCCCTGTAGTCACCGCTGTCAGCACAAGCTGGGTCCTATGTGCGAGTCTGGTCCACCACTCGTTCTGGAGATCTCTGAGCTTGCGCTGGAGACTGCTGCAGATGAGGCAGAAGGCAGACTTCTTCGCAGGGCAGGAAGGCTGGGCTAGGTAGGCCTGATGGGCGGCTCTTTTTTTTGCTAGGAGTTCCTGGATCTCTACGTCGTTTTCGTCAAACCAGTCTTTGTTCCTCTTTCTAGCGAAACACAAGACTTCTGCAGAGGATTTTGCGATAGCAGTTTTCAGCCATTCCCAGAGTGTTTCATGGGAGGAGTCTGCTGGGTCAGCTGTGTCTGTGAGCCTGCGCTGTAAATCTGTCTGAAAGGCAGCTTTTACGTCGTCGCGCTGAAGGCTGGCAACATCAAGCTTTTTCTTAGGGGGCCCCCCTTTCTTGGGTTTTGGCTTGAAGTGGAGACTGAGTTTGCAGCGGACAAGGCGGTGGTCAGTGTGGCACTCTGCGCTGGGAATCACTCTGGTGAGGAGGACATCACTGCGGTCCCTCTGACGCACTAGGACATAGTCGATAAGGTGCCAGTGTTTGGAGCGAGGATGCATCCAGGTGGTCTTTCGACTGTCCTATTGCTGGAAAGCAGTGTTGGTGATGACAAGCTGCTGCTCTGCACAGAACTCCCAACAGTAGGCGACCATTGTCATTGCAGTTCCTGACGCCATGCTTGCCGAGGACTCCTTTCCAGACTTCAGAGTCCGTGCCCACTCTGGCGTTGAAGTCGCCAAGGATGATGACTTTGTCCTTTGCAGGGGTGCTCTGTAGGAGGCTGCGCAGGTCAGTGTATAACTTGTCCTTTTCTGCAGGCTCTGCCAGGAGGGCTGGGGAGTACACACTGAGCAAGGATGACGTGTTGCTGGTGTCTCAGTGGGAGGCGCATGGACACGATGCGGTCTGAGTGACCTGTTGGTAGGTTTTCCAGCTTAGTCGCAATGGAGGTCTTGACCATGAAGCCCACACCTGAGAGCCGTCTTTCTGATGCAGACTTACCTGACCAGTAAAGGGTGTAGCCAGCGCCAAGTTCTTGGAGACTGCCTTCGTCCAGGAGGCGTACTTCACCGAGCGCAGCGATGTCGATGTTTAACCTTCGCAATTCATGGGCAATGAGGGCGGAGCGACGTTCAGGGCGTCCGCTGTCTGCTGTGTCAAGCATGGTTTGGATGTTCCAGCATGCTACGTTGAGTCCGGTCGTGGTCGTCATTAGAGTGGATCCGTTGTTTTTACTTGTTTTCTGACCGCAGGAGAGATGCCCATTGACCGTGGCTAGCCAACTGGGGTTGTGAGGGGACGAGCTTTGGTTAGGCCACCTTTTCTAGGCCCCTCTCCATGTGGAGCAAGCAGTGCTGTCCATAGAGAAGGCTGCGTGGTCGTTCAGGGTGTGCCGAGTGACGTCGTCATCCCCAGGTCAACATCAGGCGACCAATATCCTGAACCGCCTGCATGCAGGTTTGAGACTGCAGCTTCCAGTGACATCTTTCACCTGCCGTTTCACCCCACGCCTGTCGCTACAGGACTTGGAATGGTCTGTGTCATGGTCCGTGGCCATTTCCTAAAGCCTGCGCGGTGGAGCTTTTTGGTAGAGTGCAGTGTGTGCAGTACTGGCCCCACCCTTTAAACCCTTGATTCACCTGCCATGGTCTAGCAAGCTGGGATGATGGCACCGAGGTCCTCAGGTCGTAGGTTTTATATCAGACTGTCCTTGTCCTAGTCTCTGGCTAAAAAAACCTCCCCGGAGACATGGGGGCTTTGAAGTCAGGGTTTTCCTTCCTTAGCCTTTTCACAGCCAAGCCTGCAAGGCAGCAGGACAATGTTAATTAATTTTCGAGGTTCTCTCCTCTAGATCCGCCGTGTTTAGCCTAGGGACGAGTTGCGTTGGTGGTGCGGGTAGTGGGGAACTCTTACAGCGCCTCCCACGGGATCACCCTAGTCTAGGGCCACTTGGCCTTCGTGAGGCACCCTCGTGTGTAATCCCTCCAGACTAGCATAGCATCCCTCTATCCCAAGACCGCCAGTGCGTGGTCCCTGGCCACATCCTCTCCGAGGTGACTTCAAAAACTGGGCAGCATAATAATAATAAATGGTTCTTGTATAGTGCAAAATCTTTTTGTGGCAAAAACTCATTGCGCTAACACATGCATTCAAACATGACAATTGACATAGACAATATGAAACAATACAAATAAATACAACAGGACCACAAATCCATCCATCCACATATATCACAGGAATCATGCTGGAGTTTCAGTTTTGCATGCGTGTACACACAGTCGACAATGCATATGACTGGGGGGGGGGGGGGGGGGGGGGGGGGGGAGAAAACATGACACATGCTGCAACAAATGGTCACATGGACACATCATGACACTGAGGTGAAAGTTTAAAAAAAACAAAAACAAAGATCAACATTTCAGTCAGCTCTTTCTAGACTGAACAGTGTGTAGCCGACATGTAAATCAGTGGCCCCTGACTCAAGAGGGCTGTCTTAAAGAAGTGTGCACTTACGCAGACAACTCCCAAAATAGGTAAGGCTTCCTTAAATGCATGATTTATGCCTCTAAAAAGCTATAGTTGCAACTCCTGATAATAAATCTACCTGAGCCTGTGACAAAAGGTCATTTTGCAATAGTATGCATTTTAAAAATGAAAATAAATTTGTATATGAAATTATGTGTTCGTTGTAATTTGTGATATTGAATGGACGTATGTAAGAGAGATACATAAAATAAACTGATGCTTTTAATTGTAGAATTAATATAGAAAAAAATTTTAAAAGTGAGAAAAAGAAGGGATTTTTTTGCTTTCCTGAAAGCTGTCAGTTCTAGTTGCTCACATCAGCTTCTATTTTCTCATTTAAATTAAATAACAGCTGGATACAATTTTGGAGTTTGACTTATCGATGTTAAAGCAGTTTAAAAAGCTTAACAATTTATCCTTAACCTTTTTTGAAATTAATGCATTATAACCTAATTTTTTACACGGACGGTCGTTACATAAAATGTCAAAATCATACTACTCTTTGCAGATGAAAAATCAATGCTTTAGTGAAGTTCCAATCCCAATTCTGGGATTACCGAAGCAGAAACATTTATGGCAAATACAAATATATTTTGTTCAAAGGAATAAAACGAAATTCTGATAGGAAAAAATGGCAGAATATCTCACTTTAAAAAAAAAAATATGTCAAAAAGTGACGACCATTCACAATCGTTTTTCTATTTATTACTTTACGTTTTCAAACCCGTTCCGACATTGTATGGATCACGTGACCTTAACAGAAAAGACTAATGGTGCTTACTTCAGAGTTTTCAAACCCGTTTCGACATTGTATGGATCACGTGACCTTAACAGAAAAGACTAATGGTGCTTACTTCAGAGTTTTCAAACCCGTTCCGACATTGTATGGATCACGTGACCTTAACAGAAAAGACTAATGGTGCCTACTTCAGAAAAAAAGCATGTCGACAGAAAAACGAGGTAAGTTTTCGTAAAATGTCAAAGATCTTTCAATAGTACGACCGTCATATAAGTGGTAATGTCATGCTCAAAAGTGTTACAACCGTCACATGCATAAAGTATCAACTTAACTATCATTTCTCACCAGTGTTGAATTTGATACTTTTTTTTACTGTTTTGCTTGAGTAGATAATAATTAATAAATATGCTGATAACAAGAATAATTTGTCTTTCTGTCTAAAATGAGCACATTGCTTCATTATGTATGTCAACACTGTTGACAACAGTGTCTCGAGTCACAACCATCACAATGTTTTTCAATATCAACATTTTGTATTACTTAACAATGTTTAAATGTGTTTCATTATGAATGTAATCCAAATGATTTAGAAACAAACATATCTTAAACCATCAAAGCAAATCATAACACAGCCATAAAAAAAAATAAACCAGATTTGCGTGATGGTAGTTACACCCGACATGATCATGTTCAAATTCTGCTTTTTGATATTTCATTATTCACTTTGCCTTTTCTATTATTTTTTCTTTCAATTGTGGAGGCTTTATTATTTTTAATAGTTTTAATTTACACATTTCTTCCATCTTTTAAATTACGGCCGATTGAGGATGTCGGGGTAACAACCGTCACATTGTCAGTTTTTCTCACATACATGGCTTTTTATGAAAAATCGTTCACCAAGTTATCTTTTCAATTTCATGCACATTTCCTTGTAGCCTATACATAAACATTACAAAAAGTGCAAATTATTCTGTAATCAAAAACAATTTATTAAACCGCTTTCACAACACGACCTTTTGTCACAGGCTCACATACCCATTTGCCCATGGGCTCAGGGTTGGCGACGGTAGTGGATACAGCTCTACAGCTGCCTGGGCAACCCCATCAACGTGTCAGCCTCAACACTGTGCGGCACCACCTACATGAGAACGGGCTGACAAACAGGCGTCCTTACCGAGGCCCAGTACTTACACAAGGACATCGACAGCCAAGGCTACAGTGAGCTCAGACCAGAATAAACTGGCGCAGGCAGCAGTGGGGATGCATCCCTCTTCTCAAACGAGAGCCGTTTTTGTGTGGACATGGCGGAAGATCGAGTAAGGATATGGCATCGGCATGGAGAGCGGTATGGCGACTCCTGTGTTGTGGAGAGAAACCACTGGGGAGACCCAAAAAATCATATGGGGTGCAATTGGCCTGAATGAAGTTATTGGGCCTGTCTTCTTTCAGAACATTGGTCCAGGTCGCGGACACAGTGTTAATGCACAGCGCTACATCGACCAGGTGTTGAGACCCCATGTTGAGCCCTTTTTCGCTCGTCATCCAAACTTCATTTTTCAACAAGACAATGTAAGAGTGCACACCGCCAGGGCTACCCAGCAGTTTCTGTGGCAGAACAACATCAACGTAATGCCCTGGCCGGCCCTTAGTCCCAACCTGAATCCCATAGAACATGTTTGGGACCAACTAGGGAGACGTCTGAATCGTCTGCGACCCCGACCGGCCCGGCTACCGGCCCGGCTTTGCCAGGTCATCATGCAGGAGTGCGCACGTGTTTCAATGGCCAGAATTAACCATCTGATTTTTTCCATGTATCGCAGATGTAGAGCAGTGATCAATGCAAATGGTGGTCACACCTGTTACTGAAAATGAAAGGCGTCTGCTCACGTCATCAATGACTTGTCAGACTAAAAACAGTTTGCTGCTGGTTTCTTCTGACGTTACGTTTGCTCTAACGCGGTCTTGGAATTTGATCAATTGATGCTCAAACAGTTTGTAATTATCATGAATGAAATACCCTCTCAAAACACAGCATGTTGTACTTTCGCGTTTCTTATTGAAGTCAGTGTATATGCAAAATATCTAGTAAAAATAAGACAAATTACAGACCGTCCAGCATGGATCAACCGGTTTTTGTGAAATGGCCATTTTCTCGCCAATGTGCATCTTATTCAATTTTTTTTAATTCAAAAAATGTTTAGTTATAAAATTTCAAGTTTGTCCATCCTCAAACACTTTCACACACAGCCATGGTGACAAAAGTAATCTTTGCGTAGCTAGACATGACGTCATTTTCATCTTGTTACTTCTTTGCCAGAATTTCGGACCTGCACGCCCAAAACATCATGTGCATGCTACGGAATGCGCTCCAACGAGCCCCATTTCAAACTTGTTCCTATTTTTAAATTAGAACAACAAAAACTGATGGGGTAACGCAACAAAACAGTAATATGCACACGTCATGTTGTACTTTAGGTTTATATTTCATACAACAACCACCAAAACATAAATCGAAATGTGACAAGTTTGACAATACCTTCCACCAAAATGCCCACTCCAAGCGGAAGTCACGTTCCACCGGTAAATAGATGTATTTAATTCACCCACACTGAGAGCTGCGTTACAGCAGGGGTTCCTTCAAGGGGTGCCGTTGTGCATTTATACTTGCACTGTTGAGGACAAAATCGTTGCATTACGCGTATGGCTTGGCCAGTGTTTCTTGTCGCCTACTAAAACCCGGAATAACCCGGAATAACCTGTCCTAAGCTAAAATAACCATATCTATAACTATTATTGCGTACCTAAACACAAAATAATCATGTGTTAGAAGTTTGGTTTACATTAAAGTTGATTTAGTTGTACTAGTAAGCCGTTTTCCACTGCCGTCGACACGTCGATTACTTCCCTTGCTACACGATCGCGCTGTCCAAAACCAGTCGATATAACCTCTCCTAAGCCCAAATTACCACATAAACACATATTATTGAGTACTTAAAGTAGTAATATTCATATATTTGAGGTTGTAGGTGCCGTAAAAGTTGTTTATTTAGCGTTAGAAAGCTTCGAAGGACTTGTTCTTTGAGCCTCTTGTTCTATGCCTATCTTCGCCCTACGCGCATTCGCCCACACCGTGGCACGCAGCCTTTTCAGTCCAAGACTGACTGTTTTGTTCCACACAGCCTCTTCCAGGGCTGACTGTTTGATGGGAGTATATGGTAGATCAAAACTTGCAAAAGTGAATTAATTATTAGTAGAATAAGTTGAACAGGTACAAAGCTCGCTAACGAACTCATCCAGTGTCTTTCTTCAAACTAGCTATGTCCTAAATTTCAAGTAAATATGATAAAAATTACGGACTCTAATCTGGGTCTGTAAAAGCAGTTCTCCTATATGGAGCAGAGACTTGGAGATTGACAAAAACCACAGTCAACAGAGTACAGACCTTCATGAACAGTTGCCTTAGAATTGATTGATTGATTGTACATTGCTTAACGTCCCGACAGCAACAAGGCTTTCTCAGGACGTGCCTGCACTGCTTGTGAAAAAAAAAAAAAACTAAACAGAACATTGAATGTATGTCGCCAGCCGGTCAAATACGTTAAATAAACCTAACACATGGGGCCTAAATAAAGCCAAGACCATTTAGCAACACACATCCAATATCAAGAGCTACAGGCAGTGCAGACAATAGGGAGATTTTTAAAAGGTAAACACAGGTGAATGGACCTCGGGTAGACAGAAACACATGCCCCAGAATAGAGAGAAAAACTCACCCTGTGGGGCTGACCAGGGTGACCCTGGGAACTAAAAAGTACCTAACCCCACCCAAGTCCCCCAGAGCAGACCCGGGTGGGGGTGTTGCCTTAGAAGAATTTTGAAAATCCACTGGCCAGAGAAGATCAGCAACGTCAGACTCTGGGAGAGAACAGAGCAGATAACAGCAGAGAATGAAATTGGGCGAAGAAGATGGGGATGGATCGGTCACAGCCTGAGAAAGCCAGCTTCCAGTATCACTAGGCATGCATTGTCATGGAACCCCCAGGGAAAGAGGAAAAGAGGTAGGCCGAGAAACTCCTGGCGTCGAGACCTCCAAGCAGACATCAAGAGACTGGGAACCACCTGGAGTAGAATCGAAGGAGAAGCACAGGACAGGAGTTGCTGGAGGTCTCTCGTCGACGGCCTATACCCGGGTAGGGGTGACAGGCGTAAGTAAGTAAGTAATCTGGGTCAGCCGACTTTATATAAACGGGCCCCACCCGGGTCTGCCCTGGGGGACTTGGGTGGGGTTAGGTATTTTTTAGTTCCCAGGGTCACCCTGGTCAGCCCCACAGGGTGGGTTTATCTCTCTATTCTGGGGCATGTGTTTCTGTCTACCCTTTGTCCCTTCACCTGTATTTGCCTTTTTAAAACTCTCCCTACTGTCTGCACTGCCTGTAGCTCTTGATATTGGATGTGTGTTGCTAGATGGTCTTAGCTTTATTTAGGCCCATGTGTTAGGTTTATTTAATGTATTTGACCGGGTGGCGACATACATTCAATATTCTGTTTAGTTTGGGTTTTTTTTTCACAAGCAGTGCAGGCACGTCCTGAGAAAGCCTTGTTGCTGTCGGGACGTTAAGCAATGTACAATCAATTTATATAAACGGTCTTTTATGTCTTCAATGAGACATCCAGTTACAAAAATGCTGGGAGGCTCTCTTAACCACTCCTTAAATAAAGTATTTCGCCAAGTGTCAACTGAGCTTGTGTACGTACAGCAATATCTGAGATTCTCATGTCTACACACACACTCACACACACTCACACACACACACACACACACACACACACACACACACACACACACACACACACACAGCCTTTCGCGCCAAATTAGACATGACGTAATTTTTATCTTGTTATTCAGTTGTCAGAGGTTTGGGCCTCCGTGCCCGCCTTTGACACAATGGACATGCTATTAAATTCGCCCCACCGCGACCCATCCTAAAAAGTCCCTTCTATAAATAGAAAGGGACTTAAAAAACAACAAAGGAAATAAATTTAAAATAAAAAGAGTATAATAAATTTAATCCACACAGAGTATAATACATTTAATCCATTGCCCCAAAATATTTAAACATAAATTAAGGGTTGCTTCAAAAATACGAACTCAGAAAAGTTTCAATTAAATATTTGAGATCAGAAACGGTCCAGTTATGTTCTCTTTGAATGTCAACTGATTATCATGGTCCGCTCATAGCGTAATGTCTTCCATTAAACAGCATCGGGGATGAAACGTCATGGGACGAAATGTGATTGGGACGAACGGTGTGGGCGAATGCGCGTAGGGCGAAGATAGGCATAGAACAAGAGGCTCAAAGAACAAGTCCTTCGAAACTTTCTAACGCTAAATAAACAACTTTTACGGCACCTACAACCTCAAATATATGAATATTACTACTTTAAGTACTCAATAATATGTGTTTATGTGGTAATTTGGGCTTAGGAGAGGTTATTTCGACTGGTTTCGGACAGCGCGATCCTGTAGCAAGGGAAGTAATCGACGTGTCGACGGCAGTGGAAAACGGCTTACTAGTACATGATTGATTGATTGTACATTGCTTAACGTCCCGACAGCAACAAGGCTTTCTCAGGACGTGCCTGCACTGCTTGTGAAAAAATAAAAAAGAAACAGAACATTGAATGTATGTCGCCAGCCGGTCAAATACGTTAAATAAACCTAACACATGGGCCTAAATAAAGCTAAGACCATTTAGCAACACACATCCAATATCAAGAGCTACAGGCAGTGCAGACAGTAGGGAGAGTTTTAAAAAGGCAAATACAGGTGAATGGACAAAGGGTAGACAGAAACACATGCCCCAGAATAGAGAGAAAAAGCCACCCTGTGGGGCTGACCAGGGTGACCCTGGGAACTAAAAAATACCTAACCCCACCCAAGTCCCCCAGGGCAGACCCGGGTGGGGTGGCTTACTAGTACAACTAAATCAACTTTAATGTAAACCAAACTTCTAACACATGATTATTTTGTGTTTAGGTACGCAATAATAGTTATAGATATGGTTATTTTAGCTTAGGACAGGTTATTCCGGGATATTCCGGGTTTTAGTAGGACCTCCTCGTGGGTCCGGTCAGGGGGATCAATATCAGGGGTAAGAGTCCGGAACTTTAGCCTCCGATATTGACTCCCCTGATCGGACCCGAGAGGCGACAAAAGCCATGGCAAAGCTCAACTCGTAACACAACTAGTAAACGTAATACGTACCGCTTGTCGCCGAGAAACGTTTAACACAAATAACAGATCGACTCACCCGGCCTGCGGGAGCGTCTTTGATAACTCACGCTCGTCGGCTGTCTTGTCGACACCGGTTTGTAGACGGAAGGTCGGGCAGTTACCACTGTAAACCTAATAACTAGAGAATGAGCAGTGTACCTCTCTCGCTCTCTTTCCACCTATACTACCGTTGTGCACACCTGGTCAGTGACAGTAATGATCAAACACTTGCCTGGTCGTCACCTGCAGGAGACGTAACCAAACCCCGGTTACTTACACAGACTAGGCGACAGGTATGCCTCGCCCTGAGCCTATGTGACATGCACCAGCGGCGCCATTGTTGCTATTTTCGCACCTGACCGGTCGCTCCGGGGTCCTACTAAAACCCGGAATAACCTGTCCTAAGCTAAAATAACCATATCTATAACTATTATTGCGGACCTGAACTCAAAATAATCGTGTGTTAGAAGTTTGGTTTACATTAAAGTTGATTTAGTTGTACTAGTAAGCCGTTTTCCACAACCGTTGACACGTCGATTACTTCCCTTGCTACACGATCGCGCTGTCCGAAACCAGTCGGAATAACCTCTCCTAAGCCCAAATTACCACATAAACACATATTATTGAGTACTTAAAGTAATAATATTCATATATTTGAGGTTATAGGTGCCGTAAAAGTTGTTTATTTAGCGTTAGAAAGCTTCGAAGGGCTTGTTCTTTGAGCCTCTTGATCTATGCCTATCTTCACCCTACGCGCATTCGCCCACACCGTTCGTCCCAATCACATTTCGTCCCATGATGTTTCATCCCGAATGCTATTTAATGATTACGCTATGACCGGACCATGATAATCAGTTGACATTCAAAGAGAACATAACTGGACCGTTTCTGAGCTCAAATATTTAATTGAAACTTTTCTGAGTTCGTATTTTTGAAGCAACCCTTAATTTATGTTTAAATATTTTGGGGCAATGGATTAATCTGTGTGGATTAAATTTATTATACTCTTTTTATTTTAAATTTATTTCCTTTGTTGTTTTTTAAGTCCCTTCTATTTATAGAAGGGACTTTTTAGGATGGGTCGTGGTGGGGTGAATTTAATAGCATGTCCATTATGTCAAAGGCGGGCACTGAGGCCCAAATCTCTGACAACTGAATAACAAGATAAAAATTACGTCATGTCTAATTTGGCGCGAAAGGCTCTGTGTGTGTGTGTGTGTGTGTGTGTGTGTGTGTGTGTGTGTGTGTGTATGTAGACATGAGAATCTCAGATATTGCTGTACGTACACAAGCTCAGGTCCTCCATCAGCCAGCACCCAAGACAGTGTATCGCCCTCCTCACATCACCATTGGCGAGTCTGAAGTAAAGTCAGTGCACCAGTTTACTTACCTTGGCTGCATTATCACGTCGGACGCCAAGCTGGACAAGGAGCTTGACAGCAGGCTGGCAAAAGCGAACAGTGCTTTCGGGCGACTTTTCAAGCGGGTGTGGCACAATCAACAGCTGAAAACAGGCACCAAGATCAGCGTGTACAGAGCTGTGGTCCTCACCACCCTGCTGTATGGATCCGAGTCCTGGGCCCTCTACCGCAGCCAACTACGACTCCTCGAACGCTTCCACCAGCGCTGCCTGCGTACCATCCTGGGCATTCACTGGAGTGACTATGTCACCAACGTCGAGGTCCTTGAACAGGCTGAAACTGTGAGCATCGAGGCTTTGCTGCTGCGGACACAGCTCCGCTGGGCGGGGCATGTCTCCAGGATGGAGGATCATCGCCTACCAAAGATCACCCTGTTCGGCGAGCTTGCTACTGGACACCGTGACAGAGGGGCACCAAAGAAGAGATACAAAGACTGTCTCAAGAAGTCACTTAGTGCCTGCCAAATCGACCACCACCAGTGGTCTTCGCTTGCTGCGGACCGTGACACCTGGCGCTCCACCATTTACAAGGCAGCTGTCTCCTTTGAGGACTCTCACAGAGCTAGCCTTAAGGACAAGCGGCTCAGGAGAAAAAACAGAGATGCCGCAACTCAGAACCCTGGCCATACCTTCCCCTGCAGCCACTGCGGTCGAACCTGCCAGTCTCGGATTGGCCTCCGCAGCCACGAACAAGCCTGCAGACGTCGTGGGCAACTCCTATAAAATCTTCGTTCGCGAAGTCAAGCCAAGAGACACAAGCTCAGTTGACACTTCGCGAAATACTTTATTTAAGGAGTGGTTAAGAGAGTCTCCCAGAATTTTGTAACTGGATGTCTCATTGAAGACATAAAAGACCGTTTATATAAAGTCGGTTGACCCAGATTAGAGTCCGTAATTTTTATCATATTTACGACAGAGATTAGAGTCCGTAATTTTTATCATATTTACTTGAAATTTGGGACATAGCTAGTTTGAAGAAAGACACTGGATGAGTTCGTTATCCAGCTTTGTACCTGTTCAACTTACTTAAAATAATAATTAATTGACTTTTGCAAGTTTTGATCTACTCCCATCAAACAGTCAGCCCTGGAAAAGGCTGTGTGGAACAAAACAGTCAGTCTTGGACTGAAAAGGCTACGTGCCTTTCGGACGAGTGACGTAAAACATCAAATTTGTCCCTGTGTACACGGGCGTCGTGATTATTGCGTTGCGTTGACGTCAAGCTTATAGTGATGTCATTTTATTGCTCCTGCCATTCTTCTTCATAATTGCTGTCGCTACTCCAGCCCACAGAGCATACTAATGGCGGCAAGTCTTGCTATAATTTGTGTGAAAGCAGGTTGACTTTTCCTAGCTACATAATAATTATACTAAGTATAGGGGTCACTTCCATGCTCTTGTGAAAGCGCGTCGATGTGTGCCAATGTGTGTGTGTGTGTTAGTGCGTGCGTGCGCGCACGCTTCGAACATCTTCAAGAGGCATAGATCCTCATGTACCCCAAGGGCGCAGGACGATCTATGCCTCCTGGAGATGAGCGCACGTTTGTGTGTGTGTGTGTGTGTGTGTGTGTGTGTGTGTGTGTGTGTGTGTGAGAGAGAGAGAGAGAGAGAGAGATTTGTGTCATATTTAGAATATTGTGTTAATGTCTGCGTGGTGACGGAATTGCTTCTTTTACGTCAATGTCACTGTCTGGCTCTCTCCAAAAGTCAATTTTTTTTTTACTGTTTTAATTTGTTTCTAAAAAGAATTAATTTCTACTAAATAAGTTGAAAGTACAAAGCTGGCTAACGAACTCATCCAATGCCGGCCTTTCTCCAAACTAGCTATATCGCGTCACCTGCAAGCTCTTCTGAAAGCGCGACGATGTGTGTGTGTGCGTGTTAGTGCCTGCATGCCCGCGCACGCTCCAAACATCTCCAAGAGTCATAGATCCTCATGCGCTCTCCGGGCGCATGAGGATCTATGCCTCGGAGATGCGCGAATGTCTGTGAGAGAGAGAGAAAGACTTCGGCGCGCGCTATAGAGAATTACATCATATTTAGAGTATTATGTCAATGTCTGCGTGGTGACTGAGTTGCCTTTTTTACGTCACCGACACTGTCTGACTTTCTCTAAAAGTCAAGGTTTTTTTTTTACTGTTTAATATTTTAATTTTTTCTAAAAAAAGAATTATTTTTTAGTAAAAAAGTTGAACGGTTACAAAGCTGGCTAACGAACTCATCCAATGTCTTCTCTAAGCTAAATATCCAAAACTATATGACAAAAAGTACGGACTCTAATCTGGGTCAACTGACTCCCTGTAAACGGTTGTTTGTCTCTTTAATGAGACATTCAATTACAAAATGCTCGGAGGCTCCCTTAGCCACCCCTTTAAGAAAGTATTTCGCCAAGTTTCAAGCTTGTGTGTACAGAAATATCGGAGATTCTCTTGTTTACATACATACGCACACACACACACGCACACACACACACACACACACACACACACACACACACACACACACACACACACACATATACATACATACATACATACATACATACATACATACATACATGCAAGCACGCATACATACATACATACGCACATAAGGCGCTTAGCGTAACTAGACATGACGTAATTTTTATCTTGTTACTTCAATAGTTTGAGGTTTAGGGATGCCCGTCTTTGACATCATGGACATGCTATTAAATTCGCCCCGCATTCCTTCTGCGAATGAAGATAAGTAGCGGCTAATCTATCTGTTTGTTTTTTGTCTATTTTGACAAAGGGTATTTACCCAAAATATTCATAAATTGTGTTGTACCCGACTTTTCTAAGCGTGTTTCTTTCTCCTTTGGGTACTTCTTGGCATTTTACACGCTTGGCAGTCACCTTTTTGGTCTGGATTATTTATATTAATGCCTCTGCTTAATGTTATATTGACACGATTTTAAAAGATAATTCAAGGCTTAACATTCACGACACCAAAGTGACAATGGAAGGCACTAACGGGCAGATTGCCTATGGAGTACAACCTGTATGTTGATAAATTTAGGCGTAAAGAAACACTGCCGCTTTGGTTTTGCCTATGGAGTACAGCCTGTACGTTGATACCTAAAGTACACCTCTAAGTAAGCACCTCAGTTACGCTTCTGTTTTACCCCTTCACTGTCAAGAAAATGTGAACATGGTCCAACTGCAAGAGACAATTGTTGATTGTTTCAGTTTCTCGGCACCCACATCTCAAACGATCTTAAATGGGAGAAAAACGTTGATTCTTTAGTGAAAAAATTACAGCAACGACTGTATTTTCTCAGACGTCTTAGAGGTGTACCTTAGGTGTGGCTGTGCTAGAGGTGTAATTGAGGTGCACACATAGATATGTACTTTAAAATGTAGTTAATGTTACAGGTGTAATTGAGGTACTGTACTTTAAGTCAGTGTAGTTAATGATAGAGGTGTAATTGAAATACTCACATAGAGATGTACTTTAGGTGTGGCTATGTTAGTGGTGTAATTGAGATACTCACATAGAGATGTACTTTAGGTGTGGCTATGTTAGTGGTGTAATTGAGATACTCACATAGAGATGTACTTTAGGTGTGGCTATGTTAGTGGTGTAATTGAAATACTCACATAGAGATGTACTTTAGGTGTGGCTATGTTAGTGGTGTAAATGAGGTGCTCAGATAGAGGTGTAATTGAGATACTCACATAGAGATGTACTTTAGGTGTGGCTATGTTAGTGGTGTAAATGAGGTGCTCAGATAGAGGTGTAAGAGTAAAAAGGACGTGCAACACATGCTGAGCGATTAAGGTCCTTCTATCTGCACAGGCATAAACTGTCATGACCTTTTCAGCCGCAGGGGCTCAGTTAATAAAGCGTTAGCTCAGCTGTTCCTCAGATGGAAACAGGGTGTGAGAAGACGGGGTGGGGGGGGGGGGGGGGTCATTGAGATATATATACCGGGATATATCGTCTAATGCAACACCACTCCTCCTAACTCAATATCCTGGCTCTCTGTTAGACACTCTATATACACAGCCAAATCTTTCAACTCTGTTACAGGACACGCAACTGGTATGATTCTCGACTTTGGACCAGCACTCATTTTTATAAACAAAAATAAAATTATTTAACTTCCAACACAACACTAAAATCATGCATCACAACTGGTTTGTCATCCTGATTAGTTACAGATATACACAGTGACTCAAAGAAACTGAAACCTATTTTCTTAAATTGTAAATTGGGAAATCTAACAACCACACTTTCACAATAGGGTGCAGTTCCAGTTGGTAAGCATCTCAACAAAGTTGAAGGCTTTCCATTGTGTACATTCTCAGTCGTGTTTAGTTCGTTCAAATGCACATTAAATACTGTGTGTACTGCCAAATTGACAGGACGTTTTCCAGTTACTTTAAGTTTTCTTGTCCTCAATGTCATAATATTAGAAAAAAATCTTCTTCAGCTATATACCAATCTTCATCCAAATAATAACCAAATAAATATGCAAATTTAACTGACATTTTTAACCAATCTTGTTTCGAAGATTCTAATGTAATAAGTAGGTTAGCTGGATTTAAAGTTGTTTTACCCCTTCACTGGCAAGACAAAGTGAACATGGTCCAACTGCAAGAGACACAGGTGAGCCCCCAAAGTTACTATAAACTCTTCTGGTCTGCCTACAGTGACCCAGTCTGTCAGTGTCACCAGTCCATCATCATGCACTGTGTATCAATCCAGCCTGCCAGTGAACCCCTCTAATCTACCGCCTACTGTTCCACAACACAAGTATTCCAGAGATGATTTGTTGAGTATGGACCCCACTCTCATCCTCCATCTTCGGAGTTTGGGGATAGGGTGTAATTTGCCTCGTAAACGGACCCGGAGAGGTGGTAGGAGGAAACAGAGACAAATTATTGTTCTCATCACTGGCAGGTCCAACACGTTGCCATGTGCACCCGCAAAGGACATAGTTTCGCCTGAAAACCTCATCTGCATAGACACAAAACCTCAGCAGAAATATTTTAACGTCTGTACTTTCAATGCACAATCAGTGGGACAGCGTGACAAAAGGACTGAGATATGTAATTTTGTGCATGACCAGAACATCGATGTGTTGTTCCTGACAGAGACCTGGCTTAAATGTCAAGGAGACGAGGCGAAGTGTGTGGACATAACTCCATCTGGCTATTGCCTTAGATCCTTCCCCCGTGCTACACGTGGTGGAGGACTGGCTTTTTTTTATCCGTGACAGTTTATTGGAGCATGCCAACATCACATCATCGTTCCCCTTTTCTCATTCAACGTTTGAGCTTGCCCAGTTGACACTTTCTGTGCCGCAGCATGTGCACCTGTACTGTCTGTACCGTCCACCCCCCCAACAGAAAGAATAAACTCACAGACACTACGTTTTTCAGCGAGTTTGCCGATTTCATGGAGCACTGTAATTCTTTGGGTGGTAAGCTTGTGATTGTCGGCGACTTCAACTTTCCAGTTCTGTGTCTTTTGGATATAACCAAACCTCAGCTGCAGCCTGTTACCAAGACTTCAAGGAACCTCAAGGGGATCGACCATGGCAAGTTCATAGCCGATGTTGCAGACTTTGTCAGCATCCGTCCCCACATCTCGGCCGAGCAACTCAACGCTGGTCTGCGGGCTGTCCTAGACCAGCATGCTCCCGCCACTCGCCGCCGGGTGTCGCAGCATCACTCCACGCCCTGGTACCCATCTGTGGCCGCTGAACTGCGCACCTTGAAGCACGAAAGGCGTCAGGCAGAGAGGCGTTGGCTCAAGTCTGGGCTGACTGTTCATAAACAGATTCTGAATGGTTTGAAGCATAAAATCACTCGCTTGACCACCAATGCCAAGACTGCTTTCATCTGCGCAAAAGTTGCTGCAGCAAGTACTTGCAAAGAACTTTTCCGTTGTGACTAATGACTCTTGGGTAAGACCAAATCTGTTCAACTGCCCAGCACACACCCAATCCGTGACCTCCCAGAACTGTTTTCTCACTTTTTCTGTTCCAAAGTCAGAACAATACGTGACAACATTGACAAATGTGATGATGCTCAGACATCTTGCTCATTTGAATCTAAGTGTTTTGCTGGCACTCCTCTTGCATGCTTCAGTCCAGTGACTGAAAAGGTAGTGCTAGACACCATGAGTAAGATGTCTCTCAAAACCTGTGAGCTAGACCCTGTGCCTTCGTCCCTTCTTTTTGAATGTAAAGATGCAATTGTACCAGTTGTTACAGCTATTGTAAATGAGTCCCTCTTGCACGGCACTGTACCTACCTGTTTCAAAACTGCAATTGTTAAGCCGCTCTTAAAGAAAGCTTCACTTGATCCCAACAGTTTGAACAACTACAGACCCGTATCCAACCTACCTTTTCTTTCAAAGCTTCTGGAAAAGATAGTGCTCACGCAGCTGCTAGACCATATCAAGAATAATGGTCTGTGGCATGTGTTCCAGTCAGCATATAGGTCTGGTCATAGCACGGAGACAGCATTGCTGCGTGTTGTGAATGACCTACTTGGTGCTAGCGATGAAGATCTAATCTCTGTTCTGACTCTGCTCGATCTGAGCGCAGCGTTTGATACCATTAACCATGACATTTTACTTGCCCGCCTTCGTGATGTGTTTGGCATTCAAAGCACAGCACTGAAATTTTTCCAATCCTACTTTGTTGGTCGCTTGCAGATGGTTTCAGTGGCAGGATTTGAGTCCCACCCTGTTGAGCTGCTTTGTGGCGTTCCACAGGGGTCGGTCTTGGGGCCTGTTCTCTTTACTTTGCATACACAGCCCCTGTCGCATGTCATTGAGCGTCACTTAGTTTCTTATCATTTATATGCAGATGATACAGAATTGTACAAACACTCCCTTCGTGAACATGTCGATCAAATGGTGCAGTCTTTGGAGGCTTGTATTTGTGATGTTCAGAAGTGGACCACACAGAACAAGCTCCAGCTGAACAGTGACAAAACTGAGTCCCTCCGAATGATGTGCTCCTCTACGTGCAGTGCTGATCTACCTGAGTCAATGATGGTGGGCGAGAGTGCCATCTCCTTTTCTAGCTCGGCCCGTAACTTGGGTGTCATTTTTGACAACAGGCTGACAATGAAGGAACAAGTGAAGAAAGTTTGCCAGCTTGCCTTCATTGAACTCAGAAGGATCAGCACTGTTCGACATCTGCTGACTGTTGAAGTTACCAAAACACTTGTTACCTCCCTTGTGCTGTCCCGAATAGACTATTGCAATTCTCTTTTGTCCGGTGTTCCGCAAAATCTTCTTGACCAAATCCAGAGAGTCATGAACTGTGCTGCACGTCTGATTTTTCGTGTACCGAAACGTGAACACATTATGCCTCTACTAGCTAATTTGCACTGGCTGCCAGTTTCATACAGAATTCAGTATAAAGTCTGTGTTATTTGTTTCAACATCATCTCTGGTTCTGCCCCTCCTTACTTGTCTGATCTTGTCCAGCTGTATACACCGTCCCGCTCACTACGCTCTGCTTCAGACACTCGTGTTTTCCGTATCCCTAGACGTAATAAGGTCACTCAAGGTCATCGTGCATTTTCGTATTTTGGTCCCATTACATGGAACGCTCTCCCAGCTGATGTGCGTCACTCATCATCTCTTTCCATTTTCAAATCCAAGCTTAAAACACACCTTTTCTCTGTTGCATATACGTAAAGACCATTTTGTCTGCCGGCTCATCATGCGTGTGTGTGTGTGTGTGTGTGTGTGTGTGTGTGTGTGTGTGTGTGTGTGTGAGTGTGTGGTGTGAGTTTTTGCCCTTGTAAATTAATGTATATTTTTTGTTGTATGTGCTTGTTTGTGTATTCTGCTTCACTGTTTCATTACTGTGATTGTAAAGCGCCTAGAGCACCTTGGTGATTAGGCGCTATACAAATTACCTTTATTATTATTATTATTACTATGGGGCTCATGAGGCTGTATGCGTCTTTAGGACAGGACTGTGTATCGATGTTCCGTAAATGACTGGTCTTTAGGACATGACTGTGTATCAATGTTCCGTGAATGGCTGGCCTTTAGGACACGACTGTATATCGATGTTCCGTGTGAATGGCTGGTCTTTAGGACACGACTGTGTATCAATGTTCCGTGAATTGCTGGTCTTTAGGACATGTGAATCAATGTTCCGTGAATGGCTGGTCTTTAGGACACGACTGTGTATCAATGTTACGTGAATAGCTGGTCTTTAGGACACGACTGTGTATGCGTCTTTAGGACACGACTGTGTATCAATGTTCCGTGAATGGCTGGTCTTTATGACACGACTGTGTATCAATGTTCCGTGAAAGACTGGTCTTTAGGACACGACTGTGTATCGATGTTCCGTGAATGGCTGGTCTTTAGGACACGACTGTGTAGCGATGTTCCGTGAATGGCTGGTCTTTAGGACACGACTGTGTATCAATGTTCCGTGAATGGCTGGTGCTCTTTGGTGTTGAATTAACAAAGATTTCAGAAACACAATCAGGATGCACTGGCAGTGAAGGGGTTAAGTGTTACCTACTGTACATCTCTTATACCTGTGGCACTTTTACATTGTTAACTTCATTTAAATTATCATTGCTGCTGCATCTGTAGGGTGCATGTCTTTTAAATTGCATGTTGGCTTATAATTTAGCTTAAAAGTGCTAGACTAACAGGTAGGACTGTGCACACAAGAATACATGTACACATATACATGGATTTCATATTCTCAATAATTTAAACTCCCCACCCGGGTCTGCCCTGGGGGACTTGGGTGGGGTTAGGTATTTTTTAGTTCCCAGGGTCACCCTGGTCAGCCCCACAGGGTGAGTTTTTCTCTCTATTCTGGGGCATGTGTTTCTGTCTACCCGAGGTCCATTCACCTGTATTTGCCTTTTTAAAACTCTCCCTACTGTCTGCGCTGCCTGTAGCTCTTGATATTGGGATGTGTGTTGCTAAATGGTCTTAGCTTTATTTAGGCCCCATGTGTTAGGTTTATTTAATGTATTTGACCGGCTGGCGACATACATTCAATGTTCTGTTTAGTTGTTTTTTTCACAAGCAGTGCAGGCACGTCCTGAGAAAGCCTTGTTGCTGTCGGGACGTTAAGCAGTGTACAATCAATCAATCAATAATTTAAACTTGGTTTTAAATACAAGCCATCAAAATTTCCGCAACTTAATTAGCAGTCAATCAGTGTTCCGTGAATGGCTGGTCCTTAGGACACGACTGTGTATCAATGTTCCGTGAATGGCTGGTCTTTAGGACACGACTGTGTATCAATGTTCCGTGAATGGCTGGTCTTTAGGACACGACTGTGTATCAATGTTCCGTGAATGGCTGGTCTTTAGGACACGACTGTGTATCAATGTTCCGTGAATGGCTGGTCTTTAGGACACGACTGTGTATCGATGTTCCGTGAATGGCTGGTCTTTAGGACACGACTGTGTATCAATGTTCCGTGAATGGCTGGTCTTTAGGACACGACTGTGTATCGATGTTCCGTGAATGGCTGGTCTTTAGGACACGACTGTGTATCAATGTTCCGTGAATGGCTGGTCTTTAGGACACGACTGTATATCGATGTTCCGTGAATGGCTGGTCTTTAGGACACGACTGTGTATCAATGTTCCGTGAATGGCTGGTGCTCTTTGGTGTTGAATTAACAAAGATTTCAGAAACACAATCAGGATGCACTGGCAGTATCTCTTGTACCTGTGTCACTTTTACATTGTTAACTTCAGTTAGATTATCATTGCTGCTGCATCTGTAGGATGCACGTCAGTCGTTAAAGTTACACGTTGGTTTGTAATTTAGCTTCAATGTGCTACACTAAGAGGTGAACACAAGAATACATGTACACATGTGGGTTTATTCTCAATTTAACCTTGCTTTGAAAAATACAAGCGATCAGAAATTCCGCAACTTAAATAGCAGGGGCTCAGTCATGAGTATCTGCGCTTGTATATAATTATTTCTTAATGATAAGTTAAACGTCAGGCATTAAGGATGCATTGAGCTTTATGAGTCTATGTACAAGGTCCAGGTCTCAGCAGTACAACGTAATCACTGGCACTGGCATTCATTCCGTTAATATCTATCAGACTCCATTTACAATTTCAGTGAGTGCCATCCAACATGCTGAGATCAATTTGTCCTCTGTGTGAGAACTGTAGATGTATCATACATAGACTCAATATATCAGTGATTCTACGAGGAGTTCGATCAGGATATATTTTAGCAAGTTTACTGGGACTCAATATATCAGTGATTCTACGAGGAGCTCGATCAGGATGGCCAAGGCCACTCCTTTATCCTTCCAAAAAACAAGGGTCCTTTTGGTTTTAAAAATATATATATCTTTATTTAAATACCATTATAACGTGAGTCCCAGTAAACTTGCTAAAATATATCCTGATCGAGCTCCTCGTAGAATCACTGATATATTGAGTCCCAGTAAACTTGCTAAAATATATCCTGATCGAGCTCCTCGTAGAATCACTGATATATTGATTCCTGTAAACTTCCACGCTGAGTGCTGAACAGCCCGGCGCTGCAAGACGTTTAAACTGTCCATGGCTTGACAGTGGTCACTGAAACCTGAACAGAGTATTCAACTTTAGTGGCCAAACCGCTGGGTTTGAAGCCAACTCAATTTAAAATTAATTTTGGCCTCATTGGGTGATCACTTTTTGTGCGTAGCGTTTTATTCATGAGTTCCGCGATTCTGCGCGTGAGAGTAGTGAATGAGTGATTATTAGCCTGTGACTGGAATGTGACTGATGATTGGAATTATAGTGGCGGCCAAACGGCAAACACATTCGCAGATCTGGGCCCCCGCGCCTACAGAGAGACGGGAAGGCATGTGCAGATGTTCGGTGTTTCATGACGGACTGACCAGAAAACGCGACAGACCCATTGCTGGACTGCAAATAGTTGACGTGTCTGTATTGGCGACTTGAGACGCGCGCTGATTGACAACTGCTTTTCACCTGCACGTAATCGCCCGGACACACTTCTCTGAGACCGTGTTCACAGTGATGCTATGATACATCGCAAAACTTAAGATGAGATTTTGCGGCCGAGAAACCATTCTGGTTGACGCTAAGATTCTCATGAGCCCCGGACTGAGTCTACAGAGAGGCATGAAAATCTATGCCTCTTGCAGATGGTCTGCTTTTCATGACGCAGTAACCAGAAAACTCGATAGCCCCATTGCTAGTTTGCACTTTAGTACATATAACTGACTGGTGTGTATTGGCGGCTACTTCAAACCGTGATCACAGTGGTTTAACTCAGGCTACATCTCGCAACTTCGAGAGAAAGACCGAGTAATTACCATTCAGTTTGACGCTATGATTCTCATGAGTTCCTGCGGATGCAAGCGCTTTTGTAGCTCTAGGTCAGTTGGAGGTGGTTGGGACTGAGGGGAAAGAACAGCACAGTCGGCAGTGGGGGCGGGGGGGGGGGGGGGGGGTAAACACTGGTCTGTGAGTCATCATAGTCTAATAGCTATTATTCTTTCAAGACAGGTGCTCCCGCAGTCTTTGTGTCAAGAGGATGATGTGTGCTGGTGCACACCGGCGTGTACACGGGCCGTTCAGCGGAGTTTGTCTATGAGATCTACTGTTGGATGCACTCGTTCCCAGCATTAGCTTTTATTCTCCAAGATGTAAAGAAAGGATAGACGTTGGTAAATTACATACTCTGACCAAACAAAGGGGACCCAATAATACAGACAAATGGGTCCCCAATAATACTTGTGATGTATTAGACTCCTAGTTGTGAACATCAAAGGCTTTTGTGTTAACCTGTTCTGCTTCCAAAGACCTCGATAGACACAACTTTTACACAGAAACAAAGACATATTTTTTAAATTTTTACTTTGAAAAAAACTCACACCTTTCCTCAAACTGCGACGTAAAATACGTCCAACATGACACACGTTTAGGTTTTAGCATTTCCTTGGGATACATAGAAATTCATTCATTGCAACGTTTACTCCAATTATTTCTGTTTAAATGAATCGAAGTTTCCTGTTGCGTTATGTAGAGCTAGTCAAATACTTTATATATGTCTGTGTTTTTCAAGATTTCATTTTTCTTTTCGACAACGGGCGAATAATGTCCGTTAATAATAAATTGTGTTGTAATTGTCTTCTCTAAGCGTGCTTCTTTCTCCGTCGAGTTCTTCTCTGCACGTTAGGGTTTAGCACTACTTAATTTACCTGCATTTCTGTGAAATCTTTGTCACAGAGGGGCGGTCGGTTCTACGAATTTAAATGCCGGTGCCGGCTTGTGCATACATCATACCATTTTTACACAAATTGAGCAAATTTTATCTGACCAGTCTTGGGTAGCTATGAAGAAAACTAGGATTGCACGGAAGGTGTTGCGATTTGATGCCACGCGTCTGATTTAGTATGACGTCATTCGAAAGCGTCACTGCTCGTTGCCAGACACGTGTGAAGTTTTTTCCCCCGACGATATGAAAATGAAAATATGCACAACACCATACAACGATACCGTAGTACGGAGCACTGCTAAGAAACTGGCCAGAAACGTTTTCACCATCTGCGTCCTTCTTCTAACTCCCCACCCGGGTCTGCCCTGGGGGACTTGGGTGGGGTTAGGTATTTTTTAGTTCCCAGGGTCACCCTGGTCAGCCCCACAGGGTGGGTTTTTCTCTCTATTCTGGGGAATGTGTTTCTGTCTACCCTTTGTCCATTCACCTGTATTTGCCTTTTTAAAACTCTCCCTACTGTCTGCACTGCCTGTAGCTCTTGATATTGGATGTGTGTTGTTAAATGGTCTTAGCTTTATTTAGGCCCCATGTGTTAGGTTTATTTAACGTATTTGACCGGCTGGCGACATACATTCATTGTTCTGGGGTTTTTTGTGTGTTTTTTTCACAAGCAGTGCAGGCACGTCCTGAGAAAGCCTTGTTGCTGTCGGGACGTTAAGCAATGTACAATCAATCAACCTTCTTCTAACGCAAGACCTAAGCCTTCTCTACTTCTCCGCTAATTCCAGGTTACGATACGAAAAATTTCATATTTATGTCCCCCTTGGTCATTTGCTGGTTCATTTTATTAACCCAAGTAACAAATATGGCTAGCGGCTCCATTTTGATCGATACATTACATTAAACACTACTCCATAACTTTGGTCACGCATAATTGATCGGCATCTCCCAACACCTTCCCGCAAAGACCACTGATAATCATAACACCTGCCCGTGACAGCGACACCCGCCATGTGCACCTAGGTCCCCCAAGGACTTATTTCGGGGTTCCGACCGTGCAGTGTTCATTTCATTTGGGCTTTTGTGTTCTCCGATTGGAGCATTTTTACGTTGATTCATGCAGACTAGCAACAGGCATCCCACAGCTCGAACTGAATGTAGACGACACAGCGATATTTTAACTCTGTATTTTGTTTTCTATTATACTGAGGATTTATTAAAGTACCCTCAACCCTTCTACGGCCACGCTCCGCGCAAATATTGCCTGACTTTCTTGTAGCGCCTGGAAAACTGAATACAGTGATGAAAGTGCGGCATACGGGGGGTGATTATACAGATCACTTAGGAATATACAGTGTTTGCATTAACTTGTCATTTTCGGATTTAAACCGGGTTTGAAACTGAGTAGTGGCCGGTTGATGATGCTTGTTAGAATTGAGAAATAATCGGAGGCACTGAGTGACGCCGAAACTAAATAAACTATATTACCGGAATTGGATTACATTAAATTCAAGATGTTACTTGATTTTCTGGGGCTTGAAGGAAAGCATATTTTTCCAGTACCTGCCCCCCCCCCCCCCCCCCCCGCCCCATCCCTCCCCACCAGCCTCCCCCCTCCCCCTTTTAATTTTCCAAGGCCCATTTGTCAGTTTTGTCGGTATCACCGATTTTGACGGTGGGCGCTATAAAACAGCGATTGTAAAAATCATAACGCGAACTGAATGTAGACGACTCAGCGATATTTATTTTTCTTGGCCTATATCCACTGTTTCTGCTTTTGTCTCTGCGAACTTCAACTTGTCTTCCGGTCTGCACGGTTTGACAAAAGGTTGAAAAGAAATACCACCTGTTACGGTTGATTCGAACTTTTTTCATGATTGTCATTAAAATTTGTATCTTGCATGACTTAAACACAAATTACTTTTTTCAAATTACTTTTACCAAGCAATATGTTTGGTTTCATCGACACGGTAATTTCACGGAGAGTTTCCAAACTGACGGAAGAGTCGACTCTGATTGGTCACTCAATAGATTTTCTATTTTCAATTTTATGTTCAGACTGAAAACATCTGTCGGGTTAAAATAAACAGATCATACTGAATTAATATGCGTCTTAAACTCAGCATCTGAAGAAGCACTAGGTTAATTAGGCACTACCCGTAACATAATGTGATCGTTGAACCCGCAGTTGAACGGACAGACTGAAAAGGTATTGAGATACTGTCTGAATGATCTGTGTGGCGAAATAGAAATGCCCGCACACGTGACATTACAAGAACATTTTAGCTTGTCACTCTCTGAATGCGGCTTTTAATGCTCATCTGTAAATCTGCCGGGCAGTCTTTTAACAACTGCAGTAAACTCGGCAAGTGTGCTGTTCACGGACCTTACTGTACATGTATAGGTTAGTGTCGAAGTTTCACGTCACAGTGTGGCTTGTACGATCCACTTACGCTCGGCCGGATTATCGGGTCTAAAGCCCGTTATGATGATCAGTGATCTATATTTAACAATCAAACACATGTTTTCCTCCGACTTGATAAAGAGAATCACTTGCTTCCCCCCCCCCCCCCCTTTTTCTCGCCCCCCCCCCCCCCCCACCCCTCGGGCTATTCCCAGTGAAGGTTATCTGCCCACACTACTGCCGCCGAATCACTGGTACAGTTCGCACTCCGGCGCTAATTACGGCCAATACCTCACCCCGACTGTCCTGCGTTTCTCGGCGGGTGCAAATGCTTGAACGCGCATGAAGCAAGTCTATCGGCGAAACCACAACACCTGCGGTAGAAACAGAGTTTCAGTCTACAAGCTAGTTTAGGGTATTAGGTCATAAAGCGAAATTAACCATCTCTCCCGCATTTACATCTGCCTCCTTTTGGACAGTGAGATCTGGTATTTGGGTGGCCGGTGACTGGGAAGGCCTGGCGGGAGAGGGACTGTGAGGGGGGGGGGGGTGATCAGCCGAGGGTGTTTAACTGTTTATGGAGAATGAATCTGGCGTTTGGCTGGCCAGTAGGGGCAGGGGAGATGGGCAGTGGGCAGATGTTCACATCTGCACGGGACATAGACGACCCCGCCCTCCACGAGTCCCCTGCTGCCTTGCAGGCCTGGCCGCTTGGCTGCGGAAAGGCTAAGGGAGGAAACCCCTGACATCAAAGCCCCCGTGTCTCCGGGGAAGGCTTTTGAGCCAGAGACTAAGACAAGGACAGTCTGATATAAAACCTACGACCCGAGGACCTTGATGCCACCGTCCCAGCTTGCTAGGCCATGGCAAACGAACCAAGGGTTTAAAGGGTGGGGCCAGTACTGCGCACACTGCACTCCACCAAAAAGCTCCACCGCGCAGGCTTTAGGAAACACCCACGGACTATGACACTGAACTTTCCAAGTCCTGTAGCGATGGGCAAGGGGCAAAACGGCAGGTGAAAGATGTCACTGGAAGCCGCAGTCTCAAAGTGCATGCAGGCGGTTCAGGATATTGGTCGCCTGATGTTGACCTGGGGATGACAACGTCCCTCGGCACACCCTGAACGACCAAGCAGCCTTCTCTAGGGACAGCACTGCTTGCTCCACACGGAGAGGGGCCTAGAAAAGGTGGCCTAACCAAAGCTCATCCCCTCGTAACCCCAGTTGGCTAGCCGCGGTCAACGGGCATCTTCTCATGCGGTCAGAAAACAAGAAAAAACAATGGATCCACTCTCATGACGACCACGACCGGACTCAACGTAGCATGCTGGAACATCCGAACCATGCTCGACACAGCAGACAGCGGACGCCCTGAACGTCGCTCCGCCCTCATTGCCCATGAATTGCGGAGGTTAAACATCGACATCGCCGCGCTCAGCGAAGTACGCCTTCCGGAGGAAGGCAGCCTCCAAGAACTTGGCGCTGGCTACACCCTCTACTGGTCAGGCAGGCCTGCATCAGAAAGACGGCTCTCAGGCGTGGGCTTCATGGTGAAGACCCCCATTGCGACTAAGTTGGAAAACCTACCAACGAGTCACTCCGACCGCATCATGTCCATGCGCCTCCCACTGAGACACCAGCAATACGTCACCCTTCTCAGTGTGTACTCCCCAACCCTCCTGGCAGAGCCTGCAGAAAAAGACAAGTTCTACTCTGACCTGCGCAGCCTCCTGCAGAGCACCCCTGCAGACGACAAAGTCATCATCCTTGGCGACTTCAACGCCAGAGTGGGCCAAGACTCTGAAGCCTGGAATGGAGTCCTCGGCAAGCATGGCGTTGGGAACTGCAATGACAATGGTCGCCTACTGTTGGAGCTCTGTGCAGAGCAGCAACTTGTCATCACCAACACTACTTTCCAACAAAAGGACAGTCGAAAGACCACCTGGATGCATCCTCGCTGCAAGCACTGGCACCTTATCGATTGTGTCCTAGTGCGTCAGAGGGACCGCAGTGACGTCCTCCTCACCAGAGTGAAGCCCAGCGCAGAGTGCCACACTGACCACCGCCTTGTTCGCTGCAAACTCAGGCTCCGCCTCAAGCTGAAAACCAAGAAAGGGCCCCCCCCCCCCCCCCCCCAAGAAAAAGCTTGATGTTGCCAGCCTTCAGCGTGACGACAAGAAAGTTGCCCTTCAGGCCGATTTACAGCGCATGCTCAAAGACACAGTTGATCCAGCAGACTCCTCCCCTGAAACACTCTGGGAACAACTGAAAACTGCTATTGTAAAATCCTCTGTGGAAGTCTTGGGCTTTGCTAGAAAGAGGAACAAAGACTGGTTTGACGAAAACGACGTAGAGATCCAGGAACTTCTTGCAAAAAAAAAGAGCCGTCCACCAGGCCCACCTAGCCCAGCCTTCCTGCCCTGTGAAGAAGTCTGCCTTCCGCCTCATCTGCAGCAGTCTCCAGCTCAAACTTAGAGAGCTCCAGAACGAGTGGTGGTCCAGACTCGCACAGAGGACCCAGCTCTGCGCTGACAACGGTGACTACAGGGGCTTCTACGAAGCACTGAAAGCAGTGTATGGCCTTAGGCACCTGGTACAAAGTCCCCTGCGAAGCGCTGATGGACAGGCACTCCTCACAGATAATACCTCCATCTTGAACCGCTGGTCGGAATACTTTCAGGACCTCTTCGGCGCTGAGCGCACTGTTCAAGAAACAGTCATCCTCCAAATCCCACACCTTCCACTAAAGGTTGAATTGGACGAACCGCCCACCGCCGAAGAGACCCTCACAGCCATCCACCAGCTCAAGAGTGGCAAAGCAGCAGGCATTGACGGAATCCCGCCAGAGATCTGGAAACATGGAGGCCCAGCACTGCACAACAAAGCTCCACGACCTCTTTCTCTGCTGCTGGGAAAAAGGAACACTACCAAAGGATCTCCGTGATGCAGTCATCATCACCCTGTACAAGAACAAAGGAGAGAAGTCTGCCTGCTCTAATTATCGTGGAATTACCCTGCTGTCCATTGCCGGGAAAATTCTCGCAAGGTTGCTCCTGAATCGGCTGGTACCTGCCATCGCTGAAGACCACCTCCCAGAGGGCCAGTGTGGCTTCAGAGCCAACAGGAGTACCACCGACATGGTCTTTGTGCTGAGACAGCTTCAGGAGAAGTGCCGCGAGCAGAACAAAGGGCTGTACGTAACGTTTGTCGACCTAACAAAAGCGTTTGACACTGTGAGCAGGCAAGGTATGTGGCAGATCCTGGAGCGACTAGGTTGTCCCCCCAAAGTTCCTCAACATGATCGTCCAGCTCCACGAGGACCAGCAAGGCCAGGTCAGACTAAATAGTGACCTCTCAGAACCATTCCCCATTCGCAACGGCGTGAAGCAAGGCTGCGTGCTGGCACCGACCCTCTTCACCATTTTCTTCAGCATGATGTTGAAGCAGGCCACAGTGGACCTCGACGATGACGACGCAGTGTACATCAGGTATCGTCTCGATGGCAGCCTGTTCAACCTCAGACGACTGCAGGCCCACACGAAAACCCTAGACCAACTGATTCGTGAGCTGCTCTTTGCTGATGACGCTGCCCTCGTTGCACACACAGAGAGAGCCTTGCAGCGCATTACGTCCTGCTTCGCAGATGCCGCCCAGCTCTTTGGACGAGGTCAGTCTGAAAAAGACAGAGGTCCTTCATCAGCCGGCACCCAAGGAAGAGCATCGCCCTCCCCACATCACCATCGGCGAGTCCGAACTGACGTCTGTACACCAGTTTACCTACCTTGGCTGCATCATCACGTCAGACGCCAAGCTGGACAAGGAGCTGGACAACAGGCTGGCAAAAGCGAACAGTGCTTTCGGGCGACTATTCAAGCGGGTGTGGCACAATCAACAGCTGAAAAAAGGCACCAAGATCAGCGTGTACAGAGCTGTCGTCCTCACCAACCTGCTGTACGGTTCCGAGTCCTGGGCCCTCTACCGCAGCCAACTACGACTCCTCGAACGCTTCCACCAGCGCTGCCTGCGTACCATTCTGGGCATTCACTGGAGTGACTATGTCACCAACGTCGAGGTCCTTGAACAGGCTGAAACTGTGAGCATCGAGGCTTTGCTGCTGCGGACACAGCTTCGCTGGGCGGGGCACGTCTCCAGGATGGAGGATCATCGCCTACCCAAGATCACTCTGTTCGGCGAGCTCGCCAATGGACACCCGAGACAGAGGGGCACCAAAGAAGAGATACAAAGACGGTCTCAAGAAGTCACTTAGTGCCTGCCAAATCGACCACCGCCAGTGGTCTTCGCTTGCTGCGGACCGTGACACCTGGCGCTCCACCATTCACAAGGCAGCCGTCTCCTTTGAGGACTCTCGCAGAGCTAACCTTAAGGACAAGCGGCTCAGAAGAAAAAACAGAGTTGTCGTAACTCAGAACCCTGACCAGACCTTCCCCTGCAGCCACTGCGGTCGAACCTGCCTGTCCCGGATTGGCCTCCGCAGCCACGAAAATGCCTGCAGACGACGTGGGCAAGCCCTATAGAATCTTCGTTCGCGAAGTCAAGCCAAGAGAGGGGAAGGGGAGGAGGGGGAGAGACCGTAGGGTCGGCCGTAGGATGTCACGTGACATCCACTAATTACACCCTGACTCAAAATCCAGTTCTGATTGGGCGGCTTGCTCTCGTAGGTTCGCCCTCTCCATCAGCAATTGGCTGAAGGACAGCCTCCGGTCAAATCTGACACGCCTTTCGTCAAATGACAACAAGCTTAATAGACGGACATCAGCATGCAGAAGTCAGGTTTTTAACGACCTGTTTGTCTCCATAGACACTGTTCGGAAATCAGAAGTAGATCACAAGTGAATGTCTTTTGACAAAATCAGTGAATTAAAAGCCGGTAAACATTTATGTGTTAAGGGAATATCGTTTTCGAGATTACGAACACACTTAGAAGTATTTCATTACTAATGGACATATTCGAAAATGTACCCTCTTTGGCCTGTAAGGGTTGTTGAAAAGGAAAGTATATCAAGCAGATTCATGAATATTTAAAAAAAAAAATTGCTTGTTTTATACAGTCGCATCAAACAATCTCTGAACAAGAAATGACTATCGGGTTCATGTTTATCGGAGCTGCCGCTGTCGTGTATAGATGGATCAGGAAAAAAAGACAGTTGTTTTCACAAACACCTAAGCATTTTCGTGATAACTGGATCAACGAGTTTATCAATAGACGTGTTTGTCAGTGGGAATGGAAAGACTTGCCGGAGGCTGAATACCAGGACATGCTGTTACACTGGCATAAATTGTCCCTTGACAAGCGTAACACAACAGTGAGGCAGAATTTGAACACAAATTGCAATAGTCGGAAAAAATGTTTTCCATGTACGACGCGTTTGTCGAGTGTTATCATCAAGTGGACAGTATTATTTAATGCCACATACAATGGAAAACTGAAGGGGTATGTCTTTCTGCATTGTGGTGAATGTGGTGGGGGGGGGGGGGGGGGGGGGCTCATGTTTGATTCGTTCTGTTCTATTGACAGCGCAAAGGCCACACTCAACATATTCCTGTAACATAACAAAGCCGTCTCGCAGAAGAATAAACTGTGCCAAACAGGTACATGTACGCTGGCTCCCAGCACTGACATTAGACTGCTGGATTTTGGTCCTAGCTCAGGATCATGCTAAAACTAACCACTGAAATAAAGACAGCTCTCCCCCACCACTCCCTCCAGTATGTGATAAAAAGCTTTCATTTCACTGATCAGCTGCAAAGGCATAATTCACTAAAAAACACAATAAGCGGGTGGTGATCGGCGATATTTTGAGCTCGGTGTCTACATACTGCTTCCCCATCCTGATGTTATTTATGGACAAGGCTTTTGAGTCAGGTGGTTAGAAAAATCCAAACAGCTGTTCTCAATTCCAGCCAGTTACAGTTGGTGCCGAACAACTTCTCTACGTCTTAGTCTTCCAACCGGGAAATCTGTAAATCTGCCGGACAGTCTTTTAACAACTGCAGTACACTCGGCAAGTGTGCTGTTCACGAACCTTACTGTACATAGGTTAGTGTCGAAGTTTCACGCCACAGTGTGGCTTGTACGATCCACTTACGCTCGGCCGGATTATCGGGTCTGTAACTGAGATCAAACGCGTAATTATCAGTGACCTAATAACAATGAAACAAACTACGTAGATGACTCTCCCCCCCTCCACTTCCTCCGACTTGAAAAAAAGTAGGGTTGGCCCAGAGAATCCCTTGCTTCCCCCCTCCCATGTCCCTCACCCCCCAGCCCCCGGGCTATACCCAGTGAAGATTGTCTGCCCACACTACTGCCGCCGAATCACTGGAAAAGTTCGCACTTCGGCGCTAATTACGGCCAATACCTCTCCCCGACAGACCTGCGTTTCCCGGCGGGCGCAAGCAGCTGGGCTTCGCTTGAACGCGCATGAAGCAAGTCTATCGGCGAACCCACAACACCTGCGGTAGAAACAGAGCTTCAGTCTACAAGCCAGTTTAGGGTATTAGGTCAAAAAGCGAAATTAACAATCTCTCCCGCATTTACATCTGCCTCCTTTTGGACAATGAGATCTGGTATTTGGGTGGCCGGTGACTGGGAAGGCCAGGGCGGGTGAGGGATGAGGGGTGATCAGCCGAGTGGTGTTTAACTGTTAATGGAGAATGACTCTGGCGTTTGGGTGGCCAGTGAGGGGGAGGGGGGGGGGGGGTGGGGGGGGGGGGGGCAGGGGGGGGGGGGGGGAGAGACCGTAGGGTCGGCCGTAGGGATGTCACGTGACATCCACTAATTACACCCTGATTCAAATCCAGTTCTGATTGGGCGGCTTACTCACGTAGGTCCGCCCTCTCTATCATCAATTGGCTGAAGGATAGCCTCCGGTCAAATCTGACACGCCTTTCGTCAAATGACAACAAGCTGAATAGACGGACATCAGCATGCAGAAGTCAGGTTTTAACGACCTGTTTGTCTCCATAGACACTGTTCGGAAATCAGAAGTAGATCTCAAGTGAATGTCTTTTGACAAAATCAGTAAATTAAAAGCCTGTAAACATTTATGTGTTAAGGAAATATAATTTTCGAGACTACGAACACACTAAGAAGTATTTCCTTTCTAATGGATATAATTCAAACTGTACCCTCTTTGGCCTGTAAGGGCTGTATAAAAGGAAAGTATATCAAGCAGATTCCTGAATATTAAAAAATAAATTGCTTGTTTTATACAGTCGCATGGGTACATCAAACAATCTCTGAACAAGAAATGACTATCGGGTTCATGTTTATCGTAGCTGCCGCTGTCCTGTATAGACGGATCAGGAAAAAAAGACAGTTGTTTTCGCAAACACCTAAGCATTTTCGTGATAACTGGATCAAGGAGTTTATCAATAGACGTGTTTGTCAGAGGAAATGGAAAGACTTGCAGTAGGCTGAATACCAGGACATGCTGTTACACTGGCATAAATTGTCCCTTGACAACCGTAACACAACAGTGAGGCAGAATTTGAACACAAACTGCAATAGACGGAAAAAATGTTTTCCATGTACGACGCGTTTGTCGGGTGTTATCATCAAGTGGACAGTAACGAATAATGTCATATACAATGGAAAACTGAAGGGGTGTCAGTGTCTGTCTGCATTGGGGTGAAGGTAGGGGGAAGGGGGGCTCATGTTTGATTCGTTCTGTTCAATTGACAGCGCAAAACCACACTCAACATACTCCTGTAACATAACAAATCCGTCTCGCAGAAGAATAAACTGTGCCAAACATGTACATGTACGCTGTCTCCCAGCACTGACATTAGACTGCTGGATTTTGGTCCTAGCTCAGGATCATGCTAAAACTAACCAAATAAAGGCAGCCCCCCCCCCCCAACCCCCCACCACTCCCTCCAGATTGTGATAAAAAGCTTTCATTTCACTGATCAGCTGCAAAGGCATAATTCACTACCACAATAAGCGGCTGGTGATCGGCGATATTTTGAGCTCGGTGTCTACATACTGCTCCCCCATCCTGACGTTATTTATGGACAAGGCTTTTGAGTCAGATGGTTGGAAAAATCCAAACAGCTGTTATCAATTCGAGCCAGTTACAGTTGGTGCCGAACGGCTTCTCTACCTCTTCTTCCCGTGTACAAAGTTACCAGGGCAAATCTGTCGATCATGAATTCAGTTTATCTGTATTCTCTTCACAAAGCACATACCCAAATGAAAATTAGACAGATTTTATGAACCCACAAATATTTCACTCCTCGTGGTCATGAAGGGCATCAAACAAAGCATGACATATCAGGCAGTGGTGAGAAGGCAAAAGTGGTCTTCACACTATCGCCCTGCTCTCCACCCCCTCCCCCCCCCCCCCCCCCCCTGCACTTTTTTTTTTTTTTTTTTTCGGGCATTGGTTTACCGTCTTAGTGCCATCTGCATCAGGGTAAAGGTCCCAAAACAAAACGTTGGGACGAGACACCTCGTTCCCCCTTGGGGAGTAACTGATCTGTCTCTCATTTATCACCTAAAGTACACCTCTGACTACACCTCGAGTATACCTAGAACTACAGCTAAGTTACACGTCAACTGCTGTATGCATGTGTTTGTGTGTACATGTGCGCGCACGCACACAGGGAAGAGCAGTGGAGGGACCTTGTGTTATATGTCCATGACAAAAGACCATGACAAAAAGATTTCCGCTCACTTCTAACCCCCTTCCACCTCTCTCTCTCTCCCCTCCTCCACCCCCGATTGTTTGATGTTTTGAAGGCTAGAAAGTAACATGTCAGGCACATTGCAAACCCCCCCCCCCCCCCCCCCCCCCCCTCCCCGTCTCCCTTCTTTAATCCTTCCGCTGCAAGTATGACCAATGCCTAAAAATAAAGAGGTTGAAACTTTCATTAATTGGCACCTGAACTACACCTCAACTACCCCTGAGTTACACCTCAACTATGTATATGTGTGTGTACGTGAGTACCAGGGAAAGGTGGACTGACCTGCTCCTGATTAGTACCTAAACTACGCCTCAAGTACACCTACACCTAAGTTACACCTCAACTGCTGTGTGCATGGGTACATACAACTATCTCTGAACAATAAATGACTATCGGTTCATGTTTACCGTAGCTGCCGCTGTCCTGTATATACGGATCAGGGAAACAAGACAGTTGTTTTCACGAACACTTAAGCATTTTTGTAATAACTGGATCAACGTGTTTATCACAAGACGTGTTTGTCAGTGGAAATGGAAAGACTTGCAGTAGGCGGCTGAATACCAGGACATGCTGTTACACTGGCATACATTGTCCCTTGACAAACGTAATAAAACACTGAGGCAGAATTTGAACACAAACTGCAATAGTCGGAAAAATTGCTTTCCATGTACGACGCGTTTGTCGAGTGTTATCATCAAGGAGACAGTAATAAATAATGCCATATACAATGGAAAACTGAAGGTTTTGTCTCCCACCATTCCCTCCAGTATGTGATAAAAAGCTTTCATTTCACTGGTCAGCTGCAAAGGCATACTTCACTAAACACAACAAGCGGGTGGTGATCGGTGTTATTTTGAGCGCGGTGTCTCCCCCATCCTACTGTTATTTATGGGCAAGGCTCTGAGTCAGATGATTGGAAAAATCCAAACAGCTGTTTTCAATTCCAGCCAGTTACAGTTGGTGCCGAACGGCTTCTCTACCTCTTCTTCTCATGTACAAAGTTACCAAAGCAAATCTGTCGATCCGGAGTTCAGTTTTCCTGTATTCTCTCCACAAAACACATACCCAAATGAAAATTAGACAGATTTTATGAACTCACAAATATTTCAGTCCTCGTGGTCCTGAGGCGTATCAAACATAGCATGACATATCAGGCAGTGGTGAGAAGGCAAAAGTGGTCAGTCTTCACACACTCTTATCGCCCTAAAATAAAGAGGTTGAAACTTTCATTAATTTGCACCTAAACTACACCTCAACTACACTTGAGTTACACCTCAACTGTGTTTGTATATGCCAGGGAACGGTGGACTGGTCTGCCCCTGTTTAGCACCTAAACTACGCCTCAAGTACACTGACCTACACCTAAGTTACACCTCATCTGCTGTGTGCAGGGTACATACAACTTTTTGAAGGTCAGAGAGTAATATTATTACATGTCGGGCACATTGCACCCCCCCCCCCCCCCCCCCCCCCCCCCCCCCGCCAATCCTCCCTGAACAAAAAAAACATATTCCTAAGGTACCACTGCGTGTATGACGAATGCCTAAAGCACCTAAACTACCGCTCTGACTACACCTTAAGTACACCTACAACTACACCCAAGTTACAGTCTCACTCTCAACTGTGTGTATAGTGCATGCCAGGGAAGGGTGGGTGGGTGGGTGGGTGGGGGGGTGTGGGGGGGGGTAGGCCTTGTGTCATTGACAAAAGATTTATTGAGATAACCTTTAAACGTGAAAGTCCTCTGGATTTAACACAGGTGGGTAGGCCAGCAACTCCACACTTAGTGAGGCTAAACATACTACTAATACTACTTTTCATAGATGACTGATCTTGCCTTTAAATTGTTTTACTTTTGAGAATATACCTGTCAGCCAGATTTGACTAGTATTTTTGAAGCAGTCAGATCTGCCAGCTGTAGAGATGTAGAAGAATTTTAGAGAAATGAACAGTACTTTTGGTGTCAATTTGACTGTCCCACCAGCGCTCTGTTAGGATATTAAAATGGCTTTTTAATAAACCAAAATTTTACATATTCTGACCACACCACTACCACAAGGAACACCAACAATAAAATAAAGAATGATGAAAAAGAGAAAAAAAAAATGCAAGCAGTTAATCCACTGTCCTTATGTATTAACATGAACTAAGGATTCCTCTTTTTTTTTTTAAATAGAAAAAATAACAGTCCCAGAACGTATATATTTGAAAAAAGCACTGTCAAGGGAGAGAATTGTGCACGATAGACCAATGATCATAGACATATCCCACTGTTCCAGCCCCTTGGTGCATGGAAATTTAAATCTAGGTCCCCCAAGTGGGGGTCTAGATATCTAGCTGGTGTGGACAGCTGTTTCGGTCTAGGCGACCTCATCAGCACACCATCGGCAATACTGGAGGAAGAGACGGAACTTCTGCCTACCTGCAAAGAAGACCACATTTTACTGTGGTTTCTGCAGGGGCATACATTCCATGCCTCCACCTAGAGCCAAATTATTATGCACCCTAAGACAGAACCTACTTGTAAGTGCCGTAAAAGTCCCCCACGTGGGGGACCTAGATTTAAATTTCCTGCACCAAGGGGCTGGAACAGTGGGATAAGTGATACGCCCCCCTTTGGGGGGGGGGGGGGGGCTTCCATATGCATTGCTTCCAGTCACTTACTTAGCGCACCCCTTCTTTCCTATTTTTTTTGTGCTTGGACTAAAGTATATGTATAGATTTATGATCATTGGTCTATCATGCACAATTCCCTCCCTTGACAGTGCTTTTTCCTACTCACTTGGTAGTGTCTTCTAAATTACAAGCACTGGCAGTCAACTCTTTCGGTCTAGATATTTATATTCGAGCTCAGAAACGCTCCAGTTATGTTCTCTTTGAATGTCAACTGATTATCATGGTCCGCTCATAGCGTAATGTCTTCCATTAAACAGCATCGGGGATGAAACGTCATGGGACGAAATGTGATTGGGACGAACGGTGTGGGCGAATGCGCGTATGGCGAAGATAGGCATAGAACAAGAGGCTCAAAGAACAAGCCTTTCGAAGCTTTCTAACGCTAAATAAATAACTTTTACGGCACCTACAACCTCAAATATATGAATATTACGACTTTAAGTACTCAATAATATGTGTTTATGTGGTAATTTGGGCTTAGGAAAGGTTATTTCGACTGGTTTCGGACAGCGCGATCGTGTAGCAAGGGAAGTAATCGACGTGTCAACGGTTGTGGAAAACGGCTTACTAGTACAACTAAATCAACTTTAATGTAAACCGAAATTCTAACACATGATTATTTTGTGTTTAGGTACGCAATAATAGTTATAGATATGGTTATTTTCGCTTAGGACAGGTTATTCCGGGTTATTCCGGGTTTTAGTAGGACCCGTCGCTCCGGGCGGTCCTGTGCACCAGATCGGTTTATAGCGTGTGCTCTCGGCACCTCTAATGAGCAATGTCGGAAAAAAAATCACGTGACGTTTGATTGCTGCAATATAATGATTGATTGTACATTGCTTAACGTCCCGACAGCAACAAGGCTTTCTCAGGACGTGCCTGCACTGCTTGTGAAAAAAACAAACAGAACATTGAATGTATGTCGCCAGCCGGTCAAATACGTTAAATAAACCTAACATGGGGCCTAAATAAAGCTAAGACCATTTAGCAACACACACCCAATATCAATAGCTACAGGCAGTGCAGGCAGTGCAGACAGTAGGGAGAGTTTTAAAAAGGCAAATACAGGTGAATGGACAAAGGGTAGACAGAAACACATGCCCCAGAATAGAGAGAAAACCCCACCCTGTGGGGCTGACCAGGGTGACCCTGGGAACTAAAAAATACCTAACCCCACCCAAGTCCCCCAGAGCAGACCCGGGTGGGGCTGCTGCAATATAATATGAATAAAGAATAAACCCTTTCCCCTATGCAATCCCATGCAGCAATAATGCATCTTTATGCTAGCACCATGTAAGTAATAATAATAATAATAATACTGTTATTATATAGGCGCTTTTTCTCAATTTTGGGGAAATCGATTCAAAGCGCCGCGCCTGAAACCCTCACACACTCACGAAACAGACACGGATTTTACGCCATTTAAGACAAACACAGTACAAGACAAACGAAGGGCCAGTCAGCTACTGAAGTTACAGAGATTTTTGATCGCTTGCATTTGAAATTTGTAAAGTGGCCAGAGACCGGTACCATAGTGTGGGGGGGTGGGGGGTGGGGGGGGGGTGGAAGAACCGGAGTACCCGGAGAAAGAACCCCCGACGTGACATTACACTATTTGGCAAATTCTAAAAATAGCTTTTTTCCTCAAAGGTGGTTGGTGATTTTGCTACATCTGCGTAGCTTTGCGGCAGAAAACCACTGTCATAGCCGTAGCCCTGCGAGAGATGAGTACACTACAATGCACTCGATTCAGGAATACGCAAGCTCTGACCAGAACGAACTGCCACCAGACCTATGTTTTTCCACTAGGGACGTACTCCCTTTAACTTAGGCTGTGCAGCTTAAACCTCTACAAGCGGAAAGTGAAACTCGAGTATGTAAGGGGAGGTAACGCTAAGACCGGAAGCGAACCGTTTTTCAGCTGTGATCACAATCGTCCGTGGAAACGTATGAGACCACACTACAAGTGCAGAAGCCTACCAGTGATAACAGTTCTAGTGCACAGGACCAGTCCGAGTGATCAGACAGATGTGAAAATCGCAGTAATGGCGCCACTGGTGCGTTTTCCTAGGTACAGGGCGAGGTGTACCAACTCGGCCTTTCTGGCTCACCCAGCCTGTGGGAGCTGTATTAAGTCAATGTGCCGGTTTCAATCCCCCCAAAATTCGATGCTCTCCACACATGAAAAATTAACCAAAAATAAGAGAAGAAAAAAAAAAAAAAGGGATGAGGGAGGTATCGTGCCTGTTTCATAACCAAGGGCATATACATTTTATTACAAATAAAAGGTGCTGTAATTAGATAGTAAGCAACATCTAGGATGCAAGGATCTATGTGTTAAAGGTACATGGACAGTTATTTCTGTGCAGGGGCAACAAAAACCAAAAAAAAGAGAAGAAAATCATACCCTTTTTTTTTGTCATGTCATGCAGACATCCCCATCCCCACATATACACACACCACGCAAAACTTGATCTTGCACTGCATAACAAAAGTATTCTTTCAACATTGCATGTTTAGAATATAACATGACATTCACATGCAAATACTTCATTGGGCGAACATTTTGCTATGTAAAAGATTAATTTTCTGTTTATCTAGCTGATGTGGTACTTGTTACCAGTGTGCTCGTGACGCCCCATTTTAAAATACACTTGGAAATTACCTGTTCGCCCGCAACACTAGGCGTTGACCTTTTCGATAGGTGTTGCTTACTTACAATGATCGACTTATGGTGTATCAGGATGACAAGGTGAATAAAGTGTTCCTGTATTGTACTGCGTTGTATTCTGCACATTTATCTCGGTAAATGACATCAAGACAACAGAGCTTCCGCTCGTCCGTCACTCGCAAAATGAAAAAGCTAAAGCAGTTTGTGTCCAGTGGCGCTTGAATGGAGGAGGATTACACGCCGTCCTATGCGCACTGGAAGGAGTTACAGTTCCTGACCAGCGTTATTAAAAAGAGGGACACCAGCTGAAGGTCTAACCTGGTGAGCTTGGTGATCTAATGCCACCATGATAGTTCAAGGATGATGCCAGAATATCTTTGTGCCTTAGGTGCCAAGGTATTCTGGCACCATCCTTGAACTATCATGGTTGATGTGTGCTCTGCATTTTATTTCCCTGCCATTCATGATGTACCACACACAACCGCTACAGAGATCTGATGGCGGAAACTTTTGAAATAATATTTTTAACACATTCTTTGAAACTGGCTCACAGGAACTCCATCACTGCTGAGAAAACTGGACGCTTAAACACCTCCCAACTGCATGAGGTATAGATCCTCATGAGCCCTCGCACCATCCAAAGGGTTAACCCAGATCACACCGAGGCTAAAAGCGTCAAATTTGTACACTGTCATATGCAAGCTACATTATAGTACTCACAGATAAGGATACAGACCAATGAATTTTGTTCAAGGGTGGTGCCAGAATAGCTTGGCGACTAGATGCGCCAAGCTATTCTGGCTCCACCCTTGAACTATTTTAGTCGAACTTACTTCACACACTGGTGTATTCCGAATGATAAGGGTTAAACAAAAGTACAAAAATATGAGGCAACAGCTTGTGCACAGTCATGATTTTTCTTTTTTAAACAGGCAATACAATTTATGTGTAAGATGGTCTTTAGCTGTTTGGAATGATCATTGTAATCTTTTTCGTCCTGATGCACCACTGCTTAAAATTAATTTGACAAGGATGGTTCAAGAGTGGTGTCAGAACAGCCTCAGGCGCCAAGCTATTATGGCACCACCCTTGAACTAAAAGGTTGCTCCATCTCCTAACCGGTAACGGAGCCTTCATAGGACATGTAGCAAATTTTATTTAAAAACAGCGTCAGGATGTCCTGGGTTAATTTGTTATAAGCAAGTGATGTACATTTGTTATAAGCAAGTGATGTACATTTGTTATAAGCAAGTGATGTACATTTGTTATAAGCAAGTGATGCACATTTGTTATAAGCAAGTGATATACATTTGCCCAAGCGTTCCTGGACATTTTGTGGTGAGGATAGTTTGCTGTGCATGAAGCGGACGAAAGCCATGGCCCGTTATGATAGCATGTTAACACAAGAAAACCAACAAGAGAGGCTGAAAACCCTTCAACTCCTTATGCTCTCAGGATGAAATTTTAATTTTTTGTAAATATCCTGGGAGGTCTGTATGACAGTTTTGGAGACAGAGCAACCATAATATTTCAAGGTTGGTGTCGGAATAGCTTGGCGCCTAGAAGAGCCAAGGTATTCTGACACCAACCTTGAAATACGGTTGTTTCACATCCTGTTGTAGTCTTTCAGGGCTTGTTGCATTAAATACATGAGAAATTAAACCATTTTCAGATGCGAGATCCGAAATGGTGTGTTATGTTTTTTGTATGTACATGTACTTAATTAAATACATGTAGTTTGCAACCCGACTTTTGGTTTTCTATTCATATGAAACCCTTGTGTCAATATTCTTACTTCAGCATGCTGAGACTTGTGGTTTAGGACAGGCCTGTGACAGGTGTGGCCTAAACCAGAAGTCTCAGCCTACTGTTGTACCGGTAGACTGAGACTTGTGGTTAAAGACAGGCCTAGCGACAGGTGTGGCCTAAACCAGAAGTCTCAGCCTACCGTTGTACCGGTAGGCCGAGACATGGATCTGGCTCAGTGGCTGTTTGAGTTCTGTTGTGTGTATTGCTTGGCACTCCTGCCGTAAGCCCACTGATGACTTGACCTTTAGCCCCGGGACCCTGCAGCAGGAGATGGATTGATCATGATAATTCAAGGGTAGTGCCAGATGAGCTTGGCGCTTGAAGGCACTACCCTTGAATTATCATGATCAATCAATCTCCTACAACAGGTATAGTCGTTAGGCAACACCACCAAAATGTGAAAAATGGGTTTAATGATTGATTGTACATTGCTTAACGTCCCGACAGCAACAAGGCTTTCTCAGGACGTGCCTGCACTGCTTGTGAAAAAAAAACTAAACAGAAAATTGAATGTATGTCGCCAGCCGGTCAAATACGTTAAATAAACCTACAACATGGGGCCTAAATAAAGCTAAGACCATTTAGCAACACACATCCAATATCAAGAGCTACAGGCAGTGCAGACAGTAGGGAGAGTTTTAAAAAGGCAAATAAAGGTGAATGGACAAAGGGTAGACAGAAACACATGCCCCAGAATAGAGAGAAAAACCCACCCTGTGGGGCTGACCAGGGTGACCCTGGGAACTAAAAAATACCTAACCCCACCCAAGTCCCCCAGGGCAGACCCGGGTGGGGGTGTGAAAAATGGGACCTTAGGTCTGAAAGGGTTAACCCATTTAACCCCATGGCCAGTGCCAGTGGCTACATCAACACGAGGGTAAAATTATTCATGTCCGTTTCTGTGGTCAGCAGCCTCAACCTACTGTGGCATCCTCTACACCACCAGCAGCAAGCAACGGTAAAAAGCGCAAGAACTCTGTGAAGAGGCAGCATTTGATGCAGTGTGGTGGTACTTTCCAAATAAGAACGCTCGTATTCAGTCATCTACCACCAACACCGACAGTCAAGATTCTCACAGCATCTGGGCAAAGAGTCTAGTACAAGATCTGAAGGATGTAAAATGTAAAAACAAGAGGAAAATACTGAAAATTAAAATAAGCAGGCTTGTTCACGATGAAATATTGAAGCAGACAGCCCAGGAGTCTGGTGAACAGGAATCAAGCGAGGGTTTGGACACTTAACTCATTTCAGACCAACTGCATCCGCATGTGTGGCTAAAGCCGCTTGTCCGCATGCTGTTGGTCTCGAACGACTTGATGCCTCATGAAATTTGTTGTGAAGAGAAAATCAAAACATTCTGCCTGAAAGTCGGAAGTAAACAAGGTGGGAGTCGTCCTCTGCTGTCATGTGTAAGGGTAGTGCCAGCGTAGCTTGGTGCCCAGAGTGGTCAAGCTAATTCTGGCACTATGCTTGAACTGCCATGAACCCACTTTGCACCAAGGCGGCATTGCTGTCATTTTGCAGGTGCTACCTAACAATTATGTGCCAGTTGCAGGAGATAGATCAACCATAATAATTCAAGGGTAGTGCTTGGCACCATCAGGTGTTAAGGTAGTCTGGCAGTCCCTCTGAATTATCCTGGTCGATCCATCTCCTGCAACTGGTACCGTCATTAGGCGACACTTGCGAATCTTGGGAAATGCAGCTTGATTGATCAGGATAATTCAAGGGTAGTGCCAGATGAGCGTGGGGCCTGAAGGTGCCAAGCTCATCTAGCACTACCCTTGAATTATCATGATCAATCCATCTCCTACAACTGGTACACAGTCGTCAGGCAACACCTCCACAATGTGAGAAATGGAACGTTAGGTGTGAAAGGGTTAAAGTACTGAAGTGCAGAGCATTAACCCCTGGGCTGTTGGTCACCTGTTTTGTGAAGGTATTTCCTGCAGATTTGACCTCAACAAAATACGCCGCCAGCAGCCGAACGGTGAAGCACAGGACAGTCGATCTTTGTGTTTGCCTCGCGTCTCCAACAGCAGACCAGTGTGTGCAGTTTTAACCCTTTGGCTTTCGGTGGTGCTTTTTCTCATGGGCACACGTAAAGGCACCAAGCTCATCTGGCACTACTCTTAAATTATCATGATCAGAACATCTCCTGCTGCAGGGTCCTGGGGCTAAATGGGTTAATTGTTGATATAGTCATATTTCCTCAGAGACCATTCAAGCCACAGATTTCAATATTAATTTACCTGAATTTACCTGAGTGGCCACTGAGCGCGGCCAACGGGGTATTTTGGGTAAATACCCTTTGTCAAAATAGACAAACAAATAGAGAGATCAGTCGCTATCGCAGAAGGTTAAATGATTGATTTACATTGCTTAACGTCCCGACAGCAACAAGGCTTTCTCATGACGTGCCTGCACTGCTTGTGAAAAAAACAAAAACAAAAAACTAAACAGAATATTGAATGTATGTCGCCAGCCAGTCTAATACGCTAAATAAACTCAGGACCATTTAGCAACACACATCCAATATCAAGAGCTACAGACAGCACAGACAGTAGGGAGAGCTTAAAAAAAGGAAAATACAGGTCAATGGACCAAGGGCAGACAGAAACACATGACCCAGAATAGAGGGGAAAACCCACCCTGTGGGGCTGACCAGGGTGACCCTGGGAACTAAAAAGCAGCTAACCCCACCCAAGTCCCCCAGGGCAGACCCGGGTGGGGGGTATACAAGATTTTGTCTCTCTGCTACAAATCCCTTAACAACTACGCTCCTGCCCATCTCTCCAACCTACTTCACCCCTACACTCCTTCCCACTCTGCCTCCACATCCCCCACACCAAACTCAGCACTTTGGGCCCCCGCTCCTTCTCTGTCTGCGGACCCCACCCGGGTCTGCCCTGGGGGACTTGGGTGGGGTCAACTACGTTTTAGTTCCCAGGGTCACCCTGGTCAGCTCCACAGGATGGTTTTTCCCCTCTATTCTGTAGCATGCGTTTTTGTCTACCCTTGGTCCATTCATTTGCATTTTCTTTTTTTAAACTCTCCCTACTGTCTGCGCTGCCTGTAGCTCTTGATATTGGATGCGTGTTGCTAAATGGTCTTAGGTTTATTTAGCGTATTAGATGAGTCACGGTTCATTGTGTCCTTCAACGACAGCAGGGTGAGAGTCTGGAGACGCCACGGCAAGCGATTCACGGATGGATGCGTCCAAAAGGTGGACCGCTACGGAGGAGGCTCAGTCATGGTCTGGGCAGGCTTCAGCAGGTAAGGCAGAACCCCCCTTCCTCGTCATCCAAGGGACCCTGACTGGATTGCGCTATCAGGACGAGATTGTGCAGCCCCTCATCCAGCCGGCTCTCCAAGCCATAGGCGACAATGCTGTTCTGCAGGATGACAATGCTCGACCTCATCGCGGTGAACGAGTACCTTGAGCAACAGGACATCATGAGGATGGAGTGATCAGCTCGTTCACCTGATTTGGCTCCCATCGAGCACCTCTGGGACGTGCTTGGGCAACGTGCAGTCAGCAACCACCCCCCACCTCAAGGCGTCCCCCGACTCAGTTTCTGCATCAAGAGTGGGAAGCGATCCCACAACATGTTCTCCGAACCCTGGTGAACTCCATGCGTCAACGCTGCATTAAATGCTTGGCAGCAAATGGTGGGTACACTCGCTACTGACTGGACCAGTCTTGTGTAACTTTTCAAATGAGGGGTGGGTGAACATTCTAACGTACTGCTGTTGTTACAATTGTTTGATTTATTCAAAACTTTAATGAAGTAGTTACTGAATAAATTATTAAAGTACTAACTCCAAGTATTGTTACATTATTTGTGTGGTGTTGTCAGTGCATCTGCAATAAAAAGTGGCCCTTGCGTTTTGACCATGAGTATACTACTGGTCAGTGCGACTTTTCATGTGCGCTTTGAGGTTGACAGTCCTGTACATACTACTGGTCTGTGTGACTTTTCATGTGCCCTTTAAGGTTGACAGTCCTCTACATACTACTGGTCTGTGTGACTTTTCATGTGCGCTTTGAGGTTGACAGGCCACTTGAAACGAGCGTCGCAGCGTTCACATTTGTAGGGCATCTTGGCCGAGTGAAGAACCATGTGGGACGCCAAGCTGCTGGCCTGGGTGAAGCTAGCACCGCATTCAGCACACTTGTGTGGTTTCTGGCCTGTGTGAATGGCCATGTGCTGTTTCAGGTTTATGGCACGTTTGAAGGAGGCTGTACAGTGGCAGCACTTGTGTGGGTGTGCGTCTGTGTGAACACTCTTGTGTTTCTTCAAGTGGTTGGCCTGGGTGAAGTCAGCCCCACACTCCGTACATTTGAATGGCTTCAACCCTGAGTGGATCAGCATATGTTTTTTCAACATCAAATCAATTCGAAAAGATGCACTGCACTGCTGACATTTGTATGGTTTGTTGGCGCTGTGAATCGTCATGTGCACGCTCAGAGATCCCTTCGATGGATAAACGCCACCGCAATCTGGACACTGGAACTGCTTGCGCACTGTGTGGACGCCCACTCTGTGGACACGCTTGTGTACTTTCAATTCACTGCTCGTTGGGAAAGTGGCACCACATACATTACATTTGCCAGAGTGCATCATCATGTGAGCTCTCAAGCCAACATGGCTGCGATAAGTAGCATCACACTGCTTACATTTATAAGTCTTTATGCCTGTGTGGGTGAACACGTGACTTCTCAACGCCTGACCTGTACAAAAGCCTTCTCCACAGTGTTCACACACATATCTTCTTTCGCCAGTGTGCTTCTTGGCCATGTGCAACTTGAACGATATTTCCCAATGAAAGGAAGCACCGCACAGTGTACACAGATAAGGTTTTTTGCCCGTGTGTCTCCTCATGTGGTGTTTCAAATAGTAACGACAAGTGAAAGCTGAACCACACTGCGAGCACTTGTATGCCTTTTTGCCAGTGCCTTTTTGTGAGTGTTTCTGCATGTGGTCCTGTAGTTTGCCCGCACGACTAAAACTGGCACTGCAAACACAACATCTGAATATGCATACAGATTTATACTTGCTCTTTCCGTGCACACTATTCATGTGCTTTCTCAGCTCACAAGCCAGCTTGAAAGACTCTACACAAGAGTCAGCACAGACATAGAACTTGCAAGGCATCTGTCTGCCCATGTGCCGTTCCAAGACATAGGCGTTGTCAAACTTGACATCACAGCCCGTGCACCAGTGCGATTTCTTGCATACGTGCTTTTTCCAGTGAGACGTTCTTGTAAACCTGCGATCACAATCGGCACACTCACGCTCTTTGCCTCTGTGGGAAGATGCATGTGCTTGCAGGGTTTTGTGACTGCCAAATATAGCAGCACAGTGGGGGCACTTGAATCGTTTTTTGCACACATGTGAAAACAAGAGCTCAGACAGTTGAAAGGATTCTCTGCAGAACTCGCACACCAGTGGTCTTGCGCTTGTCTCTTCACTCGCTCTTTGCTCGTCTGTGCTGTCAACAGAACCCTTGGGCCGACATTGGCTGCAGTGGGTCTGCACACAGCCATGAACGGGTCCACTGCGGTCGACACAGCCATAAACGGGCCCACTGCGGTCGACACAGCCATGAACGGGCCCACTGCGGTCGACACAGCCATGAACGGGCCCACTGCGGTCGACACAGCCATGAACGGGCCCACTGCCGTCGACGTCAGCTTGAAGACTAGCGCTTAATGGGATCGTGTCCTGCCCTTCTGTCTGTTTGTCTGCGCTGTCAACTGCCATTCTGCCCTGCGCTGCAGTCTGCTTGCCTGTGCTGTCTACTGCCATTCTGCCCTGCCCTTCTGTCTGCTTGTCTGCACTGTCTGCCATTCTGCCCTGCCCTTCTGTCTGCTTGTCTGCGCGGTCTACTGCCATTCTGCCCTGCGCTGCTGTCTGCTTGTCTGCGCCGTCTACTGCCATTCTTCCCTGCGCTGCAGTCTGCTTGCCTGTTGTTTGTTTGTCCATGCTGTCAACAGGACTTATGTTCTGCCCGGCTTGCTCTTTGCCTGCAGTGTCCAGTGCTGTGTCCCGCCCCAGTGCTTGTAGGTCCACAGTGTCAAATGTCTTATGCTCTGCTGTTTGTTCCTCCACAATACCCAATGCTGTGTTGCTTGCTGGTATTTGTTCGACCCCAACGTCAAATGATGTGTTCCACCACACTGTTTGTTGGCCCACATTATCTAAAGCTGTGTTGTCCACAATGTCAAATGATGTGTTCCGCCACACTGTTTGTTGGCCCACAGTATCTAAAGCTGTGTTCTCCACAATGTCAAATGATGTGTTCTGTCGTGCCGTTTTCTCATTGATACAGTTACTGACAGTAGTCGTCGTCTGCTCTGTGGTACACGTGTCAGGCGTCTGCCCTGTGTGAGCGGACAAACCTCGCATCAACTGACGGGGCGACTGAAAACGTATATCACACAAAAGAACAAATGGCTGCATTCTCTGCTCAGCTTTGGAACACTGTCCCCCAGTGGGAGTCTTCTGGCCTGTACTGGAAGACACATGTTGCTTCAACTGGCTGGCTGGCCCAAAACATTCATTACGCAACAGTACAAATGGCTGCATACTCTGCCGGGGTTTCCAACACTCCCTACTTTTCCTGCCACTCGTAGCAGCGCCAGGCTTTCGCCCTGAGCGAGTCGACATGTGTTGCTCGAGTTGTCTGGCCGAGTGAAAACATACACCGCACAGTTCACAAAGCATTTCCCCCGGCTTCAGCAGATCTGACTTTTTCAACCCGATATATTGTGGAGTGGTACATGGTTGTTGCTGGACGAGGCTTGCACACTCCTGTGAGTCGGATTCCATCCCAGCAGGCGACGCAGGCCCATTATCAATGTCACCAACATGCCCACATTCCACATCACTGTAAACACTCCTGACTGAGTTTGTCTCTAACTCATCATCTACGTCACAGTCCATGTCATCCTTCAGCGATCCCAATGCGCAAACCGCCATCGGGCCGGCGTCGGCTGCCATTGGTCCCCGCACAGCCGATCGCAGGCCGATGGCGGCTGATGTCAGCCCGATGGCCTTTGTGCACTGGGATGAGTTGGGCTCCAGTCTGACATCATGGTTAATGTCACAGTGTGTGTCACTGTAAACACTGGGCACCGAGTCTGACTCTAGTTTAACACCATGTATGTCACAGTCCATTTCACAGATTCCACTGGGCGCTAACTTGGCCGCATTTTCTGCATCGTCACCGGCAGTGTTGCTTGTGTCTTTGCCGGCAGAGTCATGGTGCTGTCCATCTGTTGAAAAGAAACCAAACCCAATAAATACACTTTGTAAACGGTGAAATGAATGAATTATTTTTAGGATGAGAAGAAAACTGGATTCTTTCTTGAAATCTGGGTTAACCCATTGACCCCCACAGCCACATTGCCCACGGTGTGAGGTGCTACCTAGTGACCAGGTACACAGCCATATTGCCCACGGTGCGAGGTGCTGCCTAGTGACCAGGTATACAGCCACATTGCCCACGGGGTAGGTGCCATCTAGTGACCAGGTACACAGACACATTGCCCACGATGTGAGGTGCCACCTAATGACCAGGTACCTGTTGCAGCAGATGGAGTCACCATGATAATTCATGGGTAGTGCCACATTGCCCAAGGTGTGGAGGTGCCGCCTAGTGACCAGGTACACAGCCACATTGCCCAAGGTGTGGAGGCGCCACCTAGTGACCAGGTACACAGCCACATTGCCCAAGGTGTGGAGGTGCCACCTAGTGACCAGGTACCTGTTGCAGCAGATGGAGTCACCATGATAATTCATGGGTAGTGCCACATTCAGAGATGAGACCACAGAAAGTTGAAAAATACTGAAACTTTATTTCAGAGTCACGCATTGCGAGGCCCTTGCGGTCTAGGGGGTCTAGTGCCTTTAAAGTGTTAATATGTTGGATAAGAACTTCTAATTTTACAGATTACACATTGATTATTCTGTCACTTTGGGCACGTACTGGAATCTCGAGAATGACCCCCGAGACCTTAAAAAAAACGGAATTCCGTATAAATACGGAAAAGTCTCATCTCTGACTTTCAGACTGCCATGCTACTACTGGTGCATGTTACACGTCTGCCTGGCCATTGTGTACTCTAACCCAAGTGCACTTCCAGACTGCCATGCCACTACTGGTGCATGTTACACATCTGCCTGGCCATTCTTGTGTACTCTAACCCAAGTGCACTTTCAGACTGCCATGCCACTACTGGGTGAATGTCACACCTCTGCCTGGACATTGTGTACTCTAACCCAAGTGCACTTTCAGATTGCCATGCCACTACTGGCTGCATGTTACATGTCTGCCTGGCCATTGTGTACTCTAACCCAAGTGCACTTTCAGACTGCCATGTCACTACTGGTGCATGTTACATGTCTGCCTGGCCATTCTTGTGTACTCTAACCCAAGTGCACTTTCAGACTGCCATGCCACTACTGGGTGCATGTTACACGTCTGCCTGGCCATTCTTGTGTACTCTAACCCAAGTGCACTTTCAGACTGCCATGCCACTACTGGGTGCATGTTACACGTCTGCCTGGCCATTGTGTACTCTAACCCCTGTGCATTTTCAGACTGCCATGCCACTACTGGGTGCACGTTACACGTCTGCCTGGCCATTCTTGTGTACTCTAACCCAAGTGCACTTTCAGACTGCCATGCCACTACTGGTACAGGTTACACGTCTGCCTGGCTATTGTGTACTCTAACACAAGTGCACTCTCAGACTGCCATGCCACTACTGGGTTCACGTTACACGTCTGCCTGGTCATTCTTGTGAACTCTAACCCATGTGCACTTTCAGACTGCCATGCCACTACTGGTGCATGTTACACGTCTGCTTGGCAATTGTGTACTCTAACCCAAGTGCACTTTCAGACTGCCATGCCACTACTGGTGCATGTTACACGTCTGCCTGGCCATTCTTGTGTACTCTAACCCAAGTGCACTTTCAGACTGCCATGCCACTACTGGGTGCATGTTACACGTCTGCCTGGCCATTGTGTACTCTAACCCAAGTGCACTTTCAGACTGCCATGCCACTACTGGTGCATGTTACACGTCTGCCTGGCCATTCTTGTGTACTCTAACCCAAGTGCACTTTCATACTGCCATGCCACTACTGGTGCATGTTACACGTCTGCCTGGCCATTGTGTACTCTAACCCAAGTGCACTTTCAGACTGCCATGGCACTACTGGGTGCATGTTACACGTCTGCCTGGCCATTCTTGTGTACTCTAACCCAAGTGCACTTTCATACTGCCAGGCCACTACTGGTGCATGTTACACGTCTGCCTGGCCATTCTTGAGTACTCTAACCCAAGTGAACTTTCAGACTGCCATGCCACTACTGGTGCATGTTACACGTCTGCCTGGCCATTCTTGTGTACTGTAACCCAAGTGCACTTTCAGACTGCCATGCCACTACTGGTGCATGTTACACGTCTGCCTGGCCATTCTTGTGTACTGTAACCCAAGTGCACTTTCAGACTGCCATGCCACTACTGGGTGCATGTTACATGTCTGCCTGGCCATTGTGTACTCTAACCCAAGTGCACTTTCAGACTGCCATGCCACTACTGGTGCATGTTACATGTCTGCCTGGCCATTCTTGTGTACTTTAACCCAAGTGCACTTTCAGACTGCCATGCCACTACTGGGTGCATGTTACACGTCTGCTTGGCCATTGTGTACTCTAACCCAAGTGCACTTTCAGACTGCCACGCCACTACTGGTGCATGTTACATGTCTGCCTGGCCATTGTGTAATCTAACCCAAGTGCACTTTCAGACTGCCATGCCACTACTGGTGCATGTTACACGTCTGCCTGGCCATTGTGTACTCTAACCCAAGTGCACTTTCAGACTGCCATGCCACTACTGGTGCATGTTACACGTCTGCCTGGCCATTCTTGTGTACTCTAACCCAAGTGCACTTTCATACTGCCATGCCACTGGACATTGTGTACTCTAACCCAAGTGCAATTTCAGACTGCCATGCCACTACTGGGTGCACGTTACACGTCTGCCTGGCCATTCTTGTGTACTCTAACCCAAGTGCACTTTCATACTGCCAGGCCACTACTGGTGCATGTTACACGTCTGACTGACCATTCTTGTGTACTGTAATCCAAGTGCACTTTCAGACTGCCATGCCACTACTGGTGCATGTTACACGTCTGCCTGGCCATTTTTGTGTACTCTAACCCAAGTGCACTTTCAGACTGCCATGCCCCTACTGGGTGCATGTTACACGTCTGCTTGGCCATTGTGTACTCTAACCTAAGTGCACTTTCAGACTGCCATGCCACTACTGGTGCATGTTACATGTCTGCCTGGCCATTGTGTAATCTAACCCAAGTGCACTTTCAGACTGCCATGCCACTACTGGTGCATGTTACACGTCTCCTGGCCATTCTTGTGTACTCTAACCCAAGTGCACTTTCAGACTGCCATGCCACTACTGGTGCATGTTACACGTCTGCCTGGCCATTGTGTACTCTAATCCAAGTGCACTTTCACACTGCCATGCCACTACTGGTGCATGTTACACGTCTGCCTGGTCATAGTGTACTCTAACCCAAGTGCGCTTTCAGACTGCCATGCCACTACTGGTGCATGTTACACGTCTGCCTGGCCATTGTGTACTCTAACCTAAGTGCACTTTCAGACTGCCATGCCACTACTGGTGCATGTTACACGTCTGCCTGGCCATTCTTGTGTACTCTAACCCAAGTGCACTTTCAGACTGCCATGCCACTACTGGTGCATGTTACACGTCTGCCTGGCCATTGTGTACTCTAACCCAAGTGCACTTTCAGACTGCCATGCCACTACTGGGTGCATGTTACACGTCTGCCTGGCCATTCTTGTGTACTCTAACCCAAGTGCACTTTCATACTGCCAGGCCTCTACTGGTGCATGTTACACGTCTGCCTGGCCATTCTTGTGTACTCTAACCCAAGTGCACTTTCAGACTGCCATGCCACTACTGGTGCATGTTACACGTCTGCCTGGCCATTCTTGTGTACTGTAACCCAAGTGCACTTTCAGACTGCCATGCCATTACTGGGTGCATGTTACATGTCTGCCTGGCCATTGTGTACTCTAACCCAAGTGCACTTTCAGACTGCCATGCCACTACTGGTGCATGTTACACGTCTGCCTGGTCATTCTTGTATACTCTAACCCAAGTGCACTTTCAGACTGCCATGCCACTACTGGTGCATGTTACACGTCTGCCTGGCCATTGTGTACTCTAACCCAAGTGCACTTTCAGACTGCCATGCCACTACTGGTGCATGTTACACGTCTGCCTGGCCATTCTTGTGTACTGTAACCCAAGTGCACTTTCAGACTGCCATGCCACTACTGGGTGCATGTTACACGTCTGCTTGGCCATTGTGTACTCTAACCCAAGTGCACTTTCAGACTGCCATGCCACTACTGGGTGCATGTTACACGTCTGCCTGGCCATTCTCGTGTACTCTAACCCAAGTGCACTTTCAGACTGCCATGCAACTACTGGGTGCATGTTACACGTCTGCCTGGCCATTGTGTACTCTAACCCAAGTGTACTTTCAGACTGCCAAGCCACTACTGGTGCATGTTACACGTCTGCCTGGCCATTCTTGTGTACTGTAACCCAAGTGCACTTTCAGATTGCCATGCTACTACTGGTGCATGTTACACGTCTGCCTGGCCATTGTGTACTCTAACCCAAGTGCACTCCAGCCTGCCATGCCACTACTGGTGCATGTTACACATCTGCCTGGCCATTCTTGTGTACTCTAACCCAAGTGCACTTTCAGACTGCCATGCCACTACTGGGTGAATGTTACACCTCTGCCTGGACATTGTGTACTCTAACCCAAGTGCACTTTCAGACTGCCATGCCACTACTGGCTGCATGTTACACGTCTGCCTGGCCATTGTGTACTCTAACCCAAGTGCACTTTCAGACTGCCATGCCACTACTGGGTGCATGTTACACGTCTGCCTGGCCATTCTTGTGTACTGTAACCCAAGTGCACTTTCAGACTGCCATGCCACTACTGGGTGCATGTTACATGTTTGCCTGGCCATTGTGTACTCGAACCCAAGTGCACTTTCAGACTGCCATGTCACTACTGGTGCATGTTACATGTCTGCCTGGCCATTCTTGTGTACTCTAACCCAAGTGCACTTTCAGACTGCCATGCCACTACTGGGTGCATGTTACAAGTCTGCCTGGCCATTGTGTACTCTAACCCAAGTGCACTTTCAGACTGCCATGCCACTACTGGTGCATGTTACACGTCTGCCTGGCCATTCTTGTGTACTCTAACCCATGTGCACTTTCAGACTGCCATGCCACTACTGGTGCATGTTACACGTCTGCCTGGCCATTGTGTACTCTAACCCAAGTGCACTTTCAGACTGCCATGACACTACTGGTGCATGTTACACGTCTGCCTGGCCATTCTTGTGTACTCTAACCCAAGTGCACTTTCAGACTGCCATGTCACTACTGGGTGCATGTTACACGTCTGCCTGGACATTGTGTACTCTAACCCAAGTGCACTTTCAGACTGCCATGCCACTACTGGTGCATGTTACACGTCTGCCTGGCCATTCTTGTGTACTGTAACCCAAGTGCACTTTCAGACTGCCATGCCACTACTGGGTGCATGTTACACGTGTGCCTGGCCATTGTGTACTCTAACCCAAGTGCACTTTCAGACTGCCATGCCACTACTGGGTGCATGTTACACGTGTGCCTGGCCATTCTTGTGTACTCTAACCCAAGTGCACTTTCATACTGCCAGGCCACTACTGGTGCATGTTACATGTCTGCCTGGCCATTCTTGTGTACTCTAACCCAAGTGAACTTTCAGACTGCCATGCCACTACTGGTGCATGTTACACGTCTGCCTGGCTATTCTTGTGTACTGTAACCCAAGTGCACTTTCAGACTGCCATGTCACTACTGGTGCATGTTACACGTCTGCCTGGCCATTGTGTACTCTAACCCAAGTGCACTTTCAGACTGACATGCCACTACTGGGTGCATGTTACACGTCTGCCTGGCCATTCTTGTGTACTCTAACCCAAGTGCACTTTCAGACTGCCATGCCACTACTGGTGCATGTTACACGTCTGCCTGGCCATTCTTGTGTACTGTAACCCAAGTGCACTTTCAGACTGCCATGCCACTACTGGGTGCATGTTACATGTCTGCCTGGCCATTGTGTACTCTAACCCAAGTGCACTTTCAGACTGCCATGCCACTACTGGTGCATGTTACACGTCTGCCTGGTCATTCTTGTATACTCTAACCCAAGTGCACTTTCAGACTGCCATGCCACTACTGGTGCATGTTACACGTCTGCCTGGCCATTCTTGTGTACTGTAACCCAAGTGCACTTTCAGACTGCCAGGCCACTACTGGGTGCATGTTACATGTCTGCCTGGCCATTGTGTACTCTAACCCAGGTGCACTTTCAGACTGCCATGTCACTACTGGTGCATGATACACGTCTGCCTGGCCATTCTCGTGTACTCTAACCCAAGTGCACTTTCAGACTGCCATGCCACTACTGGGTGCATGTTACACGTCTGCCTGGCCATTGTGTACTCTAACCCAAGTGTACTTTCAGACTGCCATGCCACTACTGGGTGCACGTTGCACGTCTGCCTGGCCATTCTTGTGTACTCTAACCCAAGTGTACTTTCAGACTGCATTGCCACTACTGGTGCATGTTACACGTCTGCCTGGCCATTCTTGTGTACTGTAACACAAGTGCACTTTCAGACTGCCATGCTACTACTGGTGCATGTTACACGTCTGCCTGGCCATTGTGTACTCTAACCCAAGTGCACTTCCAAACTGCCATGCCACTACTGGGTGAATGTTACACCTCTGCCTGGGCCCCACCCGGGTCTGCCTTGGGGGACTTGGGTGGGGTTAGGTACTTTTTAGTTCCCAGGGTCACCCTGGTCAGCCCCACAGGGTGGGTTTTTCTCTCTATTCTGGGGCATGTGTTTCTGTCTACCCTTTGTCCATTAACCTGTATTTGCCTTTTTAAAACTCTCCCTACTGTCTGCACTGCCTGTAGCTCTTGATATTGGATGTGTGTTGCTAAATGGTCTTAGCTTTATTTAGGCCCCATGTTGTAGGTTTATTTAACGTATTTGACCGGCTGGCGACATACATTCAATTTTCTGTTTAGTTTTTTTTTTTCACAAGCAGTGCAGGCACGTCCTGAGAAAGCCTTGTTGCTGTCGGGACGTTAAGCAATGTACAATCAATCAATCTGCCTGGACATTGTGTACTCTAACCCAAGTGCACTTTCAGACTGCCATGCCACTACTGGCTGCATGTTACACGTCTGCCTGGCCATTGTGTACTCTAACCCAAGTGCACTTTCAGACTGCCATGCCACTACTGGGTGCATGTTACACGTCTGCCTGGCCATTCTTGTGTACTGTAACCCAAGTGCACTTTCAGACTGCCATGCCACTACTGGGTGCACGTTACATGTTTGCCTGGCCATTGTGTACTCGAACCCAAGTGCACTTTCAGACTGCCATGTCACTACTGGTGCATGTTACATGTCTGCCTGGCCATTCTTGTGTACTCTAACCCAAGTGCACTTTCAGACTGCCATGCCACTACTGGGTGCATGTTACACGTCTGCCTGGCCATTGTGTACTCTAACCCAAGTGCACTTTCAGACTGCCATGCCACTACTGGGTGCACGTTACACGTCTGCCTGGCCATTCTTGTGTACTCTAACCCAAGTGCACTTTCAGACTGCCATGCCACTACTGGGTGCATGTTACACGTCTGCTTGGCCATTGTGTACTCTAACCCAAGTGCACTTTCAGACTGCCATGCCACTACTGGTGCATGTTACATGTCTGCCTGGCCATTGTGTAATCTAACCCAAGTGCACTTTCAGACTGCCATGCCACTACTGGTGCATGTTACACGTCTGCCTGGCCATTGTGTACTCTAACCCAAGTGCACTTTCAGACTGCCATGCCACTACTGGTGCATGTTACTCGACTGCCTGGACATTCTTGTGTACTCTAACCCAAGTGCACTTTCATAGTGCCATGCCACTGGCCATTGTGTACTCTAACCCAAGTGCACTTTCAGACTGCCATGCCACTACTGGTGCATGTTACACGTCTGCCTGGCCATTCTTGTGTACTGTAACCCAAGTGCACTTTCAGACTGCCATGCCACTACTGGGTGCATGTTACATGTCTGCCTGGCCATTGTGTACTCTAACCCAAGTGCACTTTCAGACTGCCATGCCACTACTGGTGCATGTTACACGTCTGCCTGGCCATTCTTGTATACTCTAACCCAAGTGCACTTTCAGACTGCCATGCCACTACTGGTGCATGTTACACGTCTGCTTGGCAATTGTGTACTCTAACCCAAGTGCACTTTCAGACTGCCATGCCACTACTGGTGCATGTTACACGTCTGCCTGGCCATTCTTGTGTACTCTAACCCAAGTGCACTTTCAGACTGCCATGCCACTACTGGGTGCATGTTACACGTCTGCCTGGCCATTGTGTACTCTAACCCAAGTGCACTTTCAGACTGCCATGCCACTACTGGTGCATGTTACACGTCTGCCTGGCCATTCTTGTGTACTCTAACCCAAGTGCACTTTCATACTGCCATGCCACTACTGGTGCATGTTACACGTCTGCCTGGCCATTGTGTACTCTAACCCAAGTGCACTTTCAGACTGCCATGGCACTACTGGGTGCATGTTACACGTCTGCCTGGCCATTCTTGTGTACTCTAACCCAAGTGCACTTTCATACTGCCAGGCCACTACTGGTGCATGTTACACGTCTGCCTGGCCATTCTTGAGTACTCTAACCCAAGTGAACTTTCAGACTGCCATGCCACTACTGGTGCATGTTACACGTCTGCCTGGCCATTCTTGTGTACTGTAACCCAAGTGCACTTTCAGACTGCCATGCCACTACTGGTGCATGTTACACGTCTGCCTGGCCATTCTTGTGTACTGTAACCCAAGTGCACTTTCAGACTGCCATGCCACTACTGGGTGCATGTTACATGTCTGCCTGGCCATTGTGTACTCTAACCCAAGTGCACTTTCAGACTGCCATGCCACTACTGGTGCATGTTACATGTCTGCCTGGCCATTCTTGTGTACTTTAACCCAAGTGCACTTTCAGACTGCCATGCCACTACTGGGTGCATGTTACACGTCTGCTTGGCCATTGTGTACTCTAACCCAAGTGCACTTTCAGACTGCCACGCCACTACTGGTGCATGTTACATGTCTGCCTGGCCATTGTGTAATCTAACCCAAGTGCACTTTCAGACTGCCATGCCACTACTGGTGCATGTTACACGTCTGCCTGGCCATTGTGTACTCTAACCCAAGTGCACTTTCAGACTGCCATGCCACTACTGGTGCATGTTACACGTCTGCCTGGCCATTCTTGTGTACTCTAACCCAAGTGCACTTTCATACTGCCATGCCACTGGACATTGTGTACTCTAACCCAAGTGCAATTTCAGACTGCCATGCCACTACTGGGTGCACGTTACACGTCTGCCTGGCCATTCTTGTGTACTCTAACCCAAGTGCACTTTCATACTGCCAGGCCACTACTGGTGCATGTTACACGTCTGACTGACCATTCTTGTGTACTGTAATCCAAGTGCACTTTCAGACTGCCATGCCACTACTGGTGCATGTTACACGTCTGCCTGGCCATTTTTGTGTACTCTAACCCAAGTGCACTTTCAGACTGCCATGCCACTACTGGGTGCATGTTACACGTCTGCTTGGCCATTGTGTACTCTAACCTAAGTGCACTTTCAGACTGCCATGCCACTACTGGTGCATGTTACATGTCTGCCTGGCCATTGTGTAATCTAACCCAAGTGCACTTTCAGACTGCCATGCCACTACTGGTGCATGTTACACGTCTCCTGGCCATTCTTGTGTACTCTAACCCAAGTGCACTTTCAGACTGCCATGCCACTACTGGTGCATGTTACACGTCTGCCTGGCCATTGTGTACTCTAATCCAAGTGCACTTTCACACTGCCATGCCACTACTGGTGCATGTTACACGTCTGCCTGGTCATAGTGTACTCTAACCCAAGTGCGCTTTCAGACTGCCATGCCACTACTGGTGCATGTTACACGTCTGCCTGGCCATTGTGTACTCTAACCTAAGTGCACTTTCAGACTGCCATGCCACTACTGGTGCATGTTACACGTCTGCCTGGCCATTCTTGTGTACTCTAACCCAAGTGCACTTTCAGACTGCCATGCCACTACTGGTGCATGTTACACGTCTGCCTGGCCATTGTGTACTCTAACCCAAGTGCACTTTCAGACTGCCATGCCACTACTGGGTGCATGTTACACGTCTGCCTGGCCATTCTTGTGTACTCTAACCCAAGTGCACTTTCATACTGCCAGGCCTCTACTGGTGCATGTTACACGTCTGCCTGGCCATTCTTGTGTACTCTAACCCAAGTGCACTTTCAGACTGCCATGCCACTACTGGTGCATGTTACACGTCTGCCTGGCCATTCTTGTGTACTGTAACCCAAGTGCACTTTCAGACTGCCATGCCATTACTGGGTGCATGTTACATGTCTGCCTGGCCATTGTGTACTCTAACCCAAGTGCACTTTCAGACTGCCATGCCACTACTGGTGCATGTTACACGTCTGCCTGGTCATTCTTGTATACTCTAACCCAAGTGCACTTTCAGACTGCCATGCCACTACTGGTGCATGTTACACGTCTGCCTGGCCATTGTGTACTCTAACCCAAGTGCACTTTCAGACTGCCATGCCACTACTGGTGCATGTTACACGTCTGCCTGGCCATTCTTGTGTACTGTAACCCAAGTGCACTTTCAGACTGCCATGCCACTACTGGGTGCATGTTACACGTCTGCTTGGCCATTGTGTACTCTAACCCAAGTGCACTTTCAGACTGCCATGCCACTACTGGGTGCATGTTACACGTCTGCCTGGCCATTCTCGTGTACTCTAACCCAAGTGCACTTTCAGACTGCCATGCAACTACTGGGTGCATGTTACACGTCTGCCTGGCCATTGTGTACTCTAACCCAAGTGTACTTTCAGACTGCCAAGCCACTACTGGTGCATGTTACACGTCTGCCTGGCCATTCTTGTGTACTGTAACCCAAGTGCACTTTCAGATTGCCATGCTACTACTGGTGCATGTTACACGTCTGCCTGGCCATTGTGTACTCTAACCCAAGTGCACTCCAGACTGCCATGCCACTACTGGTGCATGTTACACATCTGCCTGGCCATTCTTGTGTACTCTAACCCAAGTGCACTTTCAGACTGCCATGCCACTACTGGGTGAATGTTACACCTCTGCCTGGACATTGTGTACTCTAACCCAAGTGCACTTTCAGACTGCCATGCCACTACTGGCTGCATGTTACACGTCTGCCTGGCCATTGTGTACTCTAACCCAAGTGCACTTTCAGACTGCCATGCCACTACTGGGTGCATGTTACACGTCTGCCTGGCCATTCTTGTGTACTGTAACCCAAGTGCACTTTCAGACTGCCATGCCACTACTGGGTGCATGTTACATGTTTGCCTGGCCATTGTGTACTCGAACCCAAGTGCACTTTCAGACTGCCATGTCACTACTGGTGCATGTTACATGTCTGCCTGGCCATTCTTGTGTACTCTAACCCAAGTGCACTTTCAGACTGCCATGCCACTACTGGGTGCATGTTACAAGTCTGCCTGGCCATTGTGTACTCTAACCCAAGTGCACTTTCAGACTGCCATGCCACTACTGGTGCATGTTACACGTCTGCCTGGCCATTCTTGTGTACTCTAACCCATGTGCACTTTCAGACTGCCATGCCACTACTGGTGCATGTTACACGTCTGCCTGGCCATTGTGTACTCTAACCCAAGTGCACTTTCAGACTGCCATGACACTACTGGTGCATGTTACACGTCTGCCTGGCCATTCTTGTGTACTCTAACCCAAGTGCACTTTCAGACTGCCATGTCACTACTGGGTGCATGTTACACGTCTGCCTGGACATTGTGTACTCTAACCCAAGTGCACTTTCAGACTGCCATGCCACTACTGGTGCATGTTACACGTCTGCCTGGCCATTCTTGTGTACTGTAACCCAAGTGCACTTTCAGACTGCCATGCCACTACTGGGTGCATGTTACACGTGTGCCTGGCCATTGTGTACTCTAACCCAAGTGCACTTTCAGACTGCCATGCCACTACTGGGTGCATGTTACACGTGTGCCTGGCCATTCTTGTGTACTCTAACCCAAGTGCACTTTCATACTGCCAGGCCACTACTGGTGCATGTTACATGTCTGCCTGGCCATTCTTGTGTACTCTAACCCAAGTGAACTTTCAGACTGCCATGCCACTACTGGTGCATGTTACACGTCTGCCTGGCTATTCTTGTGTACTGTAACCCAAGTGCACTTTCAGACTGCCATGTCACTACTGGTGCATGTTACACGTCTGCCTGGCCATTGTGTACTCTAACCCAAGTGCACTTTCAGACTGCCATGCCACTACTGGGTGCATGTTACACGTCTGCCTGGCCATTCTTGTGTACTCTAACCCAAGTGCACTTTCAGACTGCCATGCCACTACTGGTGCATGTTACACGTCTGCCTGGCCATTCTTGTGTACTGTAACCCAAGTGCACTTTCAGACTGCCATGCCACTACTGGGTGCATGTTACATGTCTGCCTGGCCATTGTGTACTCTAACCCAAGTGCACTTTCAGACTGCCATGCCACTACTGGTGCATGTTACACGTCTGCCTGGTCATTCTTGTATACTCTAACCCAAGTGCACTTTCAGACTGCCATGCCACTACTGGTGCATGTTACACGTCTGCCTGGCCATTCTTGTGTACTGTAACCCAAGTGCACTTTCAGACTGCCAGGCCACTACTGGGTGCATGTTACATGTCTGCCTGGCCATTGTGTACTCTAACCCAGGTGCACTTTCAGACTGCCATGTCACTACTGGTGCATGATACACGTCTGCCTGGCCATTCTCGTGTACTCTAACCCAAGTGCACTTTCAGACTGCCATGCCACTACTGGGTGAATGTTACACCTCTGCCTGGACATTGTGTACTCTAACCCAAGTGCACTTTCAGACTGCCATGCCACTACTGGCTGCATGTTACACGTCTGCCTGGCCATTGTGTACTCTAACCCAAGTGCACTTTCAGACTGCCATGCCACTACTGGGTGCATGTTACACGTCTGCCTGGCCATTCTTGTGTACTGTAACCCAAGTGCACTTTCAGACTGCCATGCCACTACTGGGTGCATGTTACATGTTTGCCTGGCCATTGTGTACTCGAACCCAAGTGCACTTTCAGACTGCCATGTCACTACTGGTGCATGTTACATGTCTGCCTGGCCATTCTTGTGTACTCTAACCCAAGTGCACTTTCAGACTGCCATGCCACTACTGGGTGCATGTTACAAGTCTGCCTGGCCATTGTGTACTCTAACCCAAGTGCACTTTCAGACTGCCATGCCACTACTGGTGCATGTTACACGTCTGCCTGGCCATTCTTGTGTACTCTAACCCATGTGCACTTTCAGACTGCCATGCCACTACTGGTGCATGTTACACGTCTGCCTGGCCATTGTGTACTCTAACCCAAGTGCACTTTCAGACTGCCATGACACTACTGGTGCATGTTACACGTCTGCCTGGCCATTCTTGTGTACTCTAACCCAAGTGCACTTTCAGACTGCCATGTCACTACTGGGTGCATGTTACACGTCTGCCTGGACATTGTGTACTCTAACCCAAGTGCACTTTCAGACTGCCATGCCACTACTGGTGCATGTTACACGTCTGCCTGGCCATTCTTGTGTACTGTAACCCAAGTGCACTTTCAGACTGCCATGCCACTACTGGGTGCATGTTACACGTGTGCCTGGCCATTGTGTACTCTAACCCAAGTGCACTTTCAGACTGCCATGCCACTACTGGGTGCATGTTACACGTGTGCCTGGCCATTCTTGTGTACTCTAACCCAAGTGCACTTTCATACTGCCAGGCCACTACTGGTGCATGTTACATGTCTGCCTGGCCATTCTTGTGTACTCTAACCCAAGTGAACTTTCAGACTGCCATGCCACTACTGGTGCATGTTACACGTCTGCCTGGCTATTCTTGTGTACTGTAACCCAAGTGCACTTTCAGACTGCCATGTCACTACTGGTGCATGTTACACGTCTGCCTGGCCATTGTGTACTCTAACCCAAGTGCACTTTCAGACTGCCATGCCACTACTGGGTGCATGTTACACGTCTGCCTGGCCATTCTTGTGTACTCTAACCCAAGTGCACTTTCAGACTGCCATGCCACTACTGGTGCATGTTACACGTCTGCCTGGCCATTCTTGTGTACTGTAACCCAAGTGCACTTTCAGACTGCCATGCCACTACTGGGTGCATGTTACATGTCTGCCTGGCCATTGTGTACTCTAACCCAAGTGCACTTTCAGACTGCCATGCCACTACTGGTGCATGTTACACGTCTGCCTGGTCATTCTTGTATACTCTAACCCAAGTGCACTTTCAGACTGCCATGCCACTACTGGTGCATGTTACACGTCTGCCTGGCCATTCTTGTGTACTGTAACCCAAGTGCACTTTCAGACTGCCAGGCCACTACTGGGTGCATGTTACATGTCTGCCTGGCCATTGTGTACTCTAACCCAGGTGCACTTTCAGACTGCCATGTCACTACTGGTGCATGATACACGTCTGCCTGGCCATTCTCGTGTACTCTAACCCAAGTGCACTTTCAGACTGCCATGCCACTACTGGGTGCATGTTACACGTCTGCCTGGCCATTGTGTACTCTAACCCAAGTGTACTTTCAGACTGCCATGCCACTACTGGGTGCACGTTGCACGTCTGCCTGGCCATTCTTGTGTACTCTAACCCAAGTGTACTTTCAGACTGCATTGCCACTACTGGTGCATGTTACACGTCTGCCTGGCCATTCTTGTGTACTGTAACACAAGTGCACTTTCAGACTGCCATGCTACTACTGGTGCATGTTACACGTCTGCCTGGCCATTGTGTACTCTAACCCAAGTGCACTTCCAAACTGCCATGCCACTACTGGGTGAATGTTACACCTCTGCCTGGGCCCCACCCGGGTCTGCCTTGGGGGACTTGGGTGGGGTTAGGTACTTTTTAGTTCCCAGGGTCACCCTGGTCAGCCCCACAGGGTGGGTTTTTCTCTCTATTCTGGGGCATGTGTTTCTGTCTACCCTTTGTCCATTAACCTGTATTTGCCTTTTTAAAACTCTCCCTACTGTCTGCACTGCCTGTAGCTCTTGATATTGGATGTGTGTTGCTAAATGGTCTTAGCTTTATTTAGGCCCCATGTTGTAGGTTTATTTAACGTATTTGACCGGCTGGCGACATACATTCAATTTTCTGTTTAGTTTTTTTTTTTCACAAGCAGTGCAGGCACGTCCTGAGAAAGCCTTGTTGCTGTCGGGACGTTAAGCAATGTACAATCAATCAATCTGCCTGGACATTGTGTACTCTAACCCAAGTGCACTTTCAGACTGCCATGCCACTACTGGCTGCATGTTACACGTCTGCCTGGCCATTGTGTACTCTAACCCAAGTGCACTTTCAGACTGCCATGCCACTACTGGGTGCATGTTACACGTCTGCCTGGCCATTCTTGTGTACTGTAACCCAAGTGCACTTTCAGACTGCCATGCCACTACTGGGTGCACGTTACATGTTTGCCTGGCCATTGTGTACTCGAACCCAAGTGCACTTTCAGACTGCCATGTCACTACTGGTGCATGTTACATGTCTGCCTGGCCATTCTTGTGTACTCTAACCCAAGTGCACTTTCAGACTGCCATGCCACTACTGGGTGCATGTTACACGTCTGCCTGGCCATTGTGTACTCTAACCCAAGTGCACTTTCAGACTGCCATGCCACTACTGGGTGCACGTTACACGTCTGCCTGGCCATTCTTGTGTACTCTAACCCAAGTGCACTTTCAGACTGCCATGCCACTACTGGGTGCATGTTACACGTCTGCTTGGCCATTGTGTACTCTAACCCAAGTGCACTTTCAGACTGCCATGCCACTACTGGTGCATGTTACATGTCTGCCTGGCCATTGTGTAATCTAACCCAAGTGCACTTTCAGACTGCCATGCCACTACTGGTGCATGTTACACGTCTGCCTGGCCATTGTGTACTCTAACCCAAGTGCACTTTCAGACTGCCATGCCACTACTGGTGCATGTTACTCGACTGCCTGGACATTCTTGTGTACTCTAACCCAAGTGCACTTTCATAGTGCCATGCCACTGGCCATTGTGTACTCTAACCCAAGTGCACTTTCAGACTGCCATGCCACTACTGGTGCATGTTACACGTCTGCCTGGCCATTCTTGTGTACTGTAACCCAAGTGCACTTTCAGACTGCCATGCCACTACTGGGTGCATGTTACATGTCTGCCTGGCCATTGTGTACTCTAACCCAAGTGCACTTTCAGACTGCCATGCCACTACTGGTGCATGTTACACGTCTGCCTGGCCATTCTTGTATACTCTAACCCAAGTGCACTTTCAGACTGCCATGCCACTACTGGTGCATGTTACACGTCTGCCTGGCCATTGTGTACTCTAACCCAAGTGCACTTTCAGACTGCCATGCCACTACTGGTGCATGTTACACGTCTGCCTGGCCATTCTTGTGTACTGTAACCCAAGTGCACTTTCAGACTGCCATGCCATTACTGTGTGCATGTTACACGTCTGCCTGGCCATTGTGTACTCTAACCGAAGTGCACTTTCAGACTGCCATGCCACTACTGGGAGCATGTTACACGTCTGCCTGGCCATTGTGTACTCTAACCCAAGTGCACTTTCAGACTGCCATGCCACTACTGGGTGCATGTTACACGTCTGCCTGGCCATTGTGTACTCTAACCCAAGTGCACTTTCAGACTGCCATGCCACTACTGGTGCATGTTACACGTCTGCCTGGCCATTCTTGTCTACTCTAACCCAAGTGCACTTTCAGACTGCCATGTCACTACTGGGTGCATGTTACACGTCTGCCTGGCCATTCTTGTGTACTCTAACCCAAGTGCACTTTCAGACTGCCATGCCATTACTGGGTGCATGTTACACGTCTGCCTGGCCATTCTTGTATACTCTAACCCAAGTGCACTTTCAGACTGCCATGCCACTACTGGTGCATGCTACACGTCTGCCTGGCCATTCTTGTGTACTCTAACCCAAGTGCATTTTCAGACTGCCATGCCACTACTGGTGCATGTTACACGTCTGCCTGGCCATTCTTGTGTACTCTAACCCAAGTGCACTTTCAGACTGCCAGGCCACTACAGGGTGCACGTTACACGTCTGCCTGGCCATTCTTGTGTACTCTAACCCAAGTGCACTTTCAGACTGCCATGCCACTACAGGTGCATGTTACACGTCTGCCTGGCCATTCTTGTGTACTCTAACCCAAGTGCACTTTCAGACTGCCAGGCCACTACAGGGTGCACGTTACACGTCTGCCTGGCCATTCTTGTGTACTCTAACCCAAGTGCACTTTCAGACTGCCATGCCACTACAGGTGCATGTTACACGTCTGCCTGGCCATTCTTGTGTACTCTAACCCAAGTGCACTTTCAGACTGCCATGCCACTACTGGGTGCATGTTACACGTCTGCCTGGCCATTCTTGTGTACTCTAACCCAAGTGCACTTTCAGACTGCCATGCCACTACTGGTGCATGTTACACGTCTGCCTGGTCATTCTTGTGTTCTTAATAACCCAAGTGCACTTTCAGACTGCCATGCCACTACTGGTGCATGTTACACGTCTGCCTGGCCATTCTTGTGTACTCCCCAAGTGCACTTTCACACTGCCATGCCACTACTGGTGCATGTTACACGCCTGCCTGGCCATTGTGTACTCTAACCCAAGTGCACTTTCAGACTGCCATGCCACTACTGGTGCATGTTACACGTCTGCCTGGCCATTCTTGTGTACTCTAACCCAAGTGCACTTTCAGACTGCCATGCCACTACTGGTGCATGTTACACGTCTGCCTGGCCATTCTTGTGTACTTAATAACCCAAGTGCACTTTCAGACCGACAGGCCACTACTGGGTGCCCGTTACAAGTCTGCCTGGCCATTCTTGTGTACTTTAACCCTGTCACTGCCAAGAAAAAAGTAAACATAATCCATTGGCCAGACACAGATCCTCATGAACCCCAGCAGTTGTTGGGGCTGGTGAGGATCCATGCCTCTCACTCAAACTATTTTGTAGCCAGAGCTGCCAACCCACCATCATGTCAAAGAGTAGCATCCAGACCTATTTGGAGTAGCATTTAAGAAAAAGGAGTAGTACACACACAGACGCAGCAAAGAGTGAGAAAATCAATATTTATTCATACACAAGGGGAGACATGGTAGTCAAATAATGAATTTTTTTGTTTCAGAAACTGTTGGTTGTTTGTTGTCATTTTATGATGTAAAATAACTGCTGGATTATATATAGACTTTGAAAAATGTCCCAAAAAATATTTTTGTGACTTTAATGCATCAAAAACTGGGAAAAACCTTGCAAAATTAGCTAATTTCAAAATGTTGTGTCTGAACTAATGCTTATATTCTCTCACTTCTTTTTGTTTTTTAAATCTATTTATGTGCTAAATAGACCTGTGCATGGAAATTGCATTCAGTACATCAGTAATTTTATAATGAGCACTAGAAATAATCATTATAAATTGCAGTCATCAAGAGACCGAAAACAGCAATTCACATGGTCACCAAACACAAACTAATACACTAAACTCATATTCCATGCACAGAAATATTGCAACACATGTTAAAAATATCATATCCAAATATGAAATGGATCGGTCAAGCCATTCAAAAGATACAACCTTTTATTTGGTCGAAAAATCACATTTTGAGAAAACGGTCCCCAAAGATTGGACAAGCAAAACAGAGTACTGTGCCATAACAAACACCTATGGGATAAAAAAACAAAACAAAAAAACAACAAAAAAATTGAATAGCCATATATAGAAACATATTTCTCATGAGAAAATGAAAAGCAAAAGGTTTCTCAGTCTTGGATATATGCACACGTTGAAAATGCGTGATCTGAATGAACGATTCTCGTATTTTGATCGAGTTGTACGCCATGCGTAATGGTGCATTGTGGGACAGTCGGAAAGACCCGAAGCCGTTCGGAGCCTGGTCGGAAAAACCCGAAGTCATCCAGAACACTCGGCGCGCTCTGCTCATTGGTCGGTTTCCGAAAATAGTATTATCTCATTAGCATAACGTTCGTATAAGGAAATCTCCGGTCGTTCGTGACGTCAGTTTTCCGCCAATAGCTATTTATAGAGCCTTTGTAACCTTTAGCTGGTTGGTGAATAGGAAAGTAGAGACGGAACCGGTTCGAATGAACCCAAACATGGCGGCATTTGTCGCTCGCAAAGCGGTGTTGTCAGGGTCCAAACATCGGATGTTTTCGATTGATTGATTGTACATTGCTTAACGTCCCAACAGCAACAAGGCTTTCTCAGGACGTGCCTGCACTGCTTGTAAAAAAAACTAAACAGAACATTGAATGTATGTCGCCAACCGGTCAAATACGTTAAATAAACCTAACACATGGGGCCTAAATAAAGCTAAGACCATCTAGCAACACACATCCAACATCAAGAGCTACAGGCAGTGCAGACAGCAGGGAGAGTTTTAAAAAGGCAAATACAGGTGAATGGACAAAGGGTAGACAGAAACACATGCCCCAGAATAGAGAGAAAAACCCACCCTGTGGGGCTGACCAGGGTGACCCTGGGAACTAAAAAATACCTAACCCCACCCAAGTCCCCCAGGGCAGACCCGGGTGGGGGGATGTTTTCGAGCAAAAAGACGTCGCAAATGCTTGAAACATTGAGCAGGTGCTTCACTTTATTTATTTTTTTTTACAGTAAATAAAAGGTATTTTGTGATATTTTATGGTTGTGGCCGGGTTCTAGGGGGTTCAAACAACCCAAAAATCCAGTCAACCCAAAAACACTTCGGACACCAAAATTGACGTTTTTGCGGTACCGTGTCTCAACATAGGCATATAAGCAAGAGTTTGATATTATAAGCAAGAGTCTGATGTATACTTTAAAACATAAGTTGAAAAGTGTATTGCCCTCTCAAAACCATAGCTATCAAACCATAGAGTAAACAGGTCTGTAATGGAAACATAATTCTTAGAGTCTAGGATGTGGTCACAGAATGCTCAGCCAGAGAGAGACCTTAATGTGGTTTTCTAGGCACTTATTCAACCTTTTTTTAAAAAATAATAGTTTTCAGGGCCGATCGTAGCATCGTAGCAAGTATGTCTAAGTCATAGCATGCTACGCTACCTAAATCGTAGCACTTGGCAGCCCTGTGTAGCCATTATCCTGTGATGTATGGAGATCTCTGACACTGGATTTAGTATGATTACAAATGATCTTCATCCACTGTAGCCATTATCCTGTGATGTATGGAGACCTCCGACACTGGATTTAGTATGATTACAAATGATCTTCATCCACTGTAGCCATTATCCTGTGATGTATGGAGATCTCTGACACTGGATTTAGTACGATTTCAAATGATCTTCATCCACTGTAGCCATTATCCTGTGATGTATGGAGACCTCCGACACTGGATTTAGTATGATTACAAATGATCTTCATCCACTGTAGCCATTATCCTGTGATGTATGGAGACCTCCGACACTGGATTCAGTATGATTACAAATGATCTTCATCCACTGTAGCCATCATCCTGTGATGTATGGAGACCTCCGACACTGGATTTAGTATGATTACAAATGATCTTCATCCACTGTAGCCATTATCCTGTGATGTATGGAGACCTCCGACACTGGATTTAGTATGATTACAAATGATCTTCATCCACTGTAGCCATTATCCTGTGATGTATGGAGACCTCCGACACTGGATTTAGTATGATTACAAATGATCTTCATCCACTGTAGCCATTATCCTGTGATGTATGGAGACCTCCGACACTGGATTTAGTATGATTACAAATGATCTTCATCCACTGTAGCCATTATCCTGTGATGTATGGAGACCTCCGACACTGGATTTAGTATGATTACAAATGATCTTCATCCACTGTAGCCATTATCCTGTGATGTATGGAGACCTCCGACACTGGATTTAGTATGATTACAAATGATCTTCATCCACTGTAGCCATTATCCTGTGATGTATGGAGACCTCCGACACTGGATTTAGTATGATTACAAATGATCTTCATCCACTGTAGCCATTATCCTGTGATGTATGGAGACCTCCGACACTGGATTTAGTATGATTACAAATGATCTTCATCCACTGTAGCCATTATCCTGTGATGTATGGAGATCTCTGACACTGGATTTAGTAGATTTCAAATGATCTTCATCCACTGGTAGTACAGGGGTTAACCCATTTAACCGTGACACACTACAACAGGAGATGGATTGACCATGATAACGCCTGATGGCGCCAAGCTCATCCTGACACATTACAATAGGAGATGGATTGACAATGATAACGCCTGATGGTGCCAAGCTCATCCTGACACACTACAACAGGAGATGGATTGACCAAGATAACGCCTGATGGCGCCAAGCTAATCTGGCACTACACTTGAATTATCATGGTCAATCCATCCCCTGTGCCTGGTACAGTCGCTCGGTGACACCTCAAACATTTGGGAAATGTCCCCTTGGGGTAAAAGGGGTTAAGTTGACAGTCCTGTACGTACTACTGGTCTGTGTGACTTTTCATGTGCACTTTGAGGTTGACAGTCCTGTACGTACTACTGATCTGTGTGACTTTTCATGTGCGCTTTGAGGTTGACAGTCCTGTACGTACTACTGGTCTGTGTGACTTTTCATGTGCGCTTTAAGGTTGACAGTCCTGTACGTACTACTGGTCTGTGTGACTTTTCATGTGCGCTTTGAGGTTGACGGTCCTGTACGTACTACTGGTCTGTGTGACTTTTCATGTGCGCTTTGAGGTTGACAGGCCACTTGAAACGAGCGTCGCAGCGTTCGCATTTGTAGGGCATCTTGGCCGAGTGAAGAACCATGTGGGATGCCAAGCTGCTGGCCTGGGTGAAGCTAGCACCGCATTCAGCACACTTGTGTGGTTTCTGGCCTGTGTGAATGGCCATGTGCTGTTTCAGGTTTATGGCACGTTTGAAGGAGGCTGTACAGTGGCAGCACTTGTGTGGGTGTGCGTCTGTGTGAACACTCTTGTGTTTCGTCAAGTGGCTGGCCTGGGTGAAGTCAGCCCCACACTCCGTACATTTGAACGGCTTCAACCCTGAGTGGATCAGCATATGTTTTTTCAACATATAATCAGTTCGAAAAGACGCACTGCACTGCTGACATTTGTATGGTTTGTTGGCGCTGTGAATCGTCATGTGCTTGCTCAGAGATCCCTTCGATGGATAAATGCCACCGCAATCTGGACACTGGAACTGCTTGCGCACTGTGTAGACGCCCACTCTGTGGACACGCTTGTGTACTTTCAATTCACTGCTCGTTGGGAAAGTGGCACCACATACATCACATTTGCCAGAGTGCCTCATCATGTGAGCTCTCAAGCCAGAATCGCCGCGATAAGTAGCATCACACAGCTTACATTTAAAAGTCTTTATGCCTGTATGGGTGAACACGTGACTTATCAACGCTTTATCTGTACAAAAGCCTTCTCCACAGTGTTCACACACATATCTTCTTTCGCCATTGTGCTTCCTGGCCATGTGCAACTTTAACGATCTTTCCCAAACAAAAGAAGCACCGCACAGTGTACACAGATAAGGTTTTTTGCCTGTGTGTATCCTCATGTGGTATTTCACATAGTAACGACTAGTGAAAGCTGAACCACACTGTGAGCATTTGTATGCCTTCTTGCCAGAGTGTTTCTGCATGTGGTCCTGTAGTTTACATGCATGACTAAAACTGGCACTGCAAACACCACATCTGAATATGCACACAGATTTATACTTGCTCTTTCCGTGCACACTATTCATGTGCTTTCTCAGCTCACAAGCCAGCTTGAAAGACTCTCCACAAAAGTCAGCACAGCCATAGGACTTGCAAGGCATCTGTGTGCCCATGTGCTGTTCCAAGACATAGGCGTTGTCAAACTTGACATCACAGCCCGTGCACCAGTGAGATTTCTTGCACACGTGCGTTTCCCAGTGAGATGTTCTTGTAAACCTGCGATCACAATCGGCACACTCACGCTCTTTGCCTCTGTGGGAAGATGCATGTTCTTGCAGGGTTTTGTGACTGCCAAATCTAGCAGCACAGTGGGTGCACTTGAATCGTTTTTTGCACACATGTGAAAACAAGAGCTCAGACCGTTGAAAGGATTCTCTGCAGAACTCGCACACCAGTGGTCTTGCGCTTGTCTCTTCACTCGCTCTTTGCTCATCTGTGCTGTCAACAGAACCCTTGGGCTGACGTTGGCTGCGTTGGGCCTGCGCACAGCCATGAACGGGCCCACTGCAGTCGACGTCGGATTGAAGACTAGCGCTTAATGGGATCGTGTCCTGCCCTTCTGTCTGCTTGTCAGCGCTGTCTACTGCCATTCTGCCCTGCGCTGCTGTCTGCTTGTCTGCGCTGTCTACTGCCTTTCTGCTCTGCGCTGCAGTCTGCATGTCTGCGCTGTCTACTGCCATTCTGTCCTGCCCTTCTGTCTGCTCGTCTGCGCTGTCTACTGCAATTCTGCCCTGCGCTGCTGTCTGCTCGTCTGTTGTTTGTTTGTCCATGCTGTCAACAGGTCTTATGTTCTGCCCGGCTTGCTCTTTGCCTGCAGTGTCCAGTGCTGTGTCCCGCCCCAGTGCTTGTAGGTCCCCAGTGTCACATGTCTTATGCTCTGCTGGTTGTTCCTCCACAATGCCCAATGCTGTGTTGCTTGCTGGTATTTGTTCGTCCCCAACATCAAATGATGTGTTCCGCCACACTGTTTGTTGGCCCACATTATCTAAAGCTATGTTCTCCACAATGTCAAATGATGTGTTCTGTTGTGCCGTTTTGTCATCCATACGGTTACTGACAGAAGTAGTTGTCGTCTGCTCTGTGGTACATGTGTCAGGCGTCTGCTCTGTGGTACACGTGTCAGGCGTCTGCCCTGTGTGAGTGGACAAACCTCGCATCAACTGAAGGGGCGACTGAAAACGTATATCACACAAAAGAACAAATGGCTGCATTCTCTGCTGAGCTTTGGAACACTGTCCCCCAGTGGGAGTCTGCGGGCCTGTACTGGAAGACAAGTGTTGCTTCAACTGGCTGGCTGGCCCAAAACATTCATTACGCAACAGTACAAATGGCTGCATGCTCTGCCGGGGTTTCCAACACTCCCTACTTTTCCTGCCACTCGTAGCAGCGCCAGGCTTTCGCCCCGAGTGAGTCGACATGTGTTGTTTGAGTTGTGTGGACGAGTGAAAACATACATTGCACAGTTCACAAAGCATTTCCCCCGGCTTTCGCAGATCTGACCTTTTCAACCCGGTATATTGTGGGGTGGTACAAGGTTGTTGCTGGATGAGGCTTGCACACTCCTGTGAGTCGGATTCCATCCCAGCAGGCGACGCAGTCCCATTATCAATGTCGCCAACATGCCCCCATTCCACATCACTGTAAACACTCCTGACCGAGTTTGACTCTAACTCAACATCATCTACGTCACAGTCCATGTCATCCTTCAGGGATCCCAATGCGCAAACCGCCATCAGGCCGCCGTCGGCTGCCATTGGCCCGCGCACAGCCAATTGCAGGCCGATGGCGGCTGATGTCAGCCCGATGGCCTTTGTGCACTGGGATGAGCTCGGCTCCAGTTTGACATCATGGTTAATGTCACAGTCTGTGTCACTGTAAACACTGGGCACCGAGTCTGACTCTAGTTTAACACCATGTATGTCACAGTCCATTTCACAGATTCCACTGGGTGCTAAATTAGCCGCATTTACTGCATCGTCACCGGCAGTGTTGCTTGAGTCTTTGCCAGCAGAGTCATGGTGCTGTCTATCTGTTGAAAAGAGATCAAACCCAATAAATACACTTTGTAAACAGTGAAACGAATGAATTATTTTTAGGATGAGAAAAAAACTGGATTCTTTCTTGAAATCTGGGTTAACCCATTGACCCCCACAGCCACATAGCCCACGGTGTGAGGTGCCACCTAGTGACCAGGTACACAGCCACATTGCCCACGGTGTGAGGTGCCACCTAGTGACCAGGTACACAGCCACATTGCCCACGTTGTGAGGTGCCACCTAGTGACCAGGTACACAGCCACATTGCCCACGGTGTGAGGTGCCGCCTAGTGACCAGGTACACAGTCACATTGCCCACGGTGTGAGGTGCCACCTAGTGACCAGGTACACAGTCACATTGCCCACGGTGTGAGGTGCCACCTAGTGACCAGGTACACAGCCACATTGCCCACGGTGTGAGGTGCTGCCTAGTGACCAGGTACACAGCCACATTGCCCACGGTGTGAGGTGCCACCTAGTGACCAGGTACACAGCCACATTGCCCACGGTGTGGAGGTGCCAGCTAGTGACCAGGTACACAGCCACATTGCCCACGGTGTGAGGTGCCGCCTAGTGACCAGGTACACAGCCACATTGTCCACGGTGTGGAGGTGCCACCTAGTGACCAGGTACACAGCCACATTGCCCATGGTGTGAGGTGCCGCCTAGTGACCAGGTACACAGCCACATTGCCCACGGTGTGAGGTGCCACCTAGTGACCAGGTACACAGACACATTGCCCACGGTGTGGAGGTGCCACCTAGTGACCAGGTACACAGCCACATTGCCCACGGTGTGAGGTGCCGCCTAGTGATCAGGTACACAGCCACATTGCCCACGGTGTGAGGTGCCACCTAGTGACCAGGTACACAGCCACATTGCCCACGGTGTGAAGGTGCCACCTAGTGACCAGGTACCTGTTGCAGCAGATGCGAGTCACATGATAATTCACGGGTAGTGCCACATTGCCCAAGGTGTGGAGGTGCCGCCTAGTGACCGTGTACCTGTTGCAGCAGATGGAGTCACCATGATAATTCACGGGTAGTGCCACATTGCCCAAGGTGTGGAGGTGCCACCTAGTTACCAGGTACCTGTTGCAGCAGATGGATTCACCATGATAATATGAATTTTTTTTCTAAAATGTATTTTTTTGAAAAATACTTACTGATGGCATTACTATCTGGAATACACTCAATTGCCTATAGATTTCAGCCAAAAGTTGTGTAACCCACACAACTGGGGAGGAGACACCGGGGATCCACGCACCGGGGCCCGGGTGGCCTCCCCTTACTACCCTATCCCGGCATTCGTAGGGCGACCCTGTCAGTTTCACACATAGCCAAAAAAGGCAAGCGGGGCAGGCGGGAGGGCAGTCTGAGTAATGCCATCGGTAAGTATTTTTCAAAAAAATACATTTTAGAAAAAAAAATTCATTTGTTTTTTTTAAATACATTACCGATGGCATTACTATCTGGAAGAATGTCGAACAGGCGGAGGGTGCCGTTCCTATAACTGCAAACCCAACCACCCGTCGGCCCAGAGAGAGAGAGAGAGAGAAAGAGAGAGAGAGAGCACTCCCGACGATTTCAGCTATGATGTACCTAAGACGCCAGGGGCGCGCGGAGGGAGTGCTGGGCCGCGGAGATGTCGCCCACCCATGCCAGGGAGTCACGTTGGCCGGACAGGTCTCTGAGATAAAAGCGGGCGAAGGTGGAGTCAGCTCGCCAGCCGACCGCTGTAACAATATCTTTGACCAAGCAGTTGCGGTCCAGGGCAAGACTGGTGGCCACTGCTCTTACTTCATGCGCCCGGATGTGAAGAAGTCTATCGCCGTCCGGGGAGAGGTCCTGGTAGGCCGACTTAATCACCCACCGCAGCCAGGACGACACTGTCTGGGCCGAGATATCGGGCCTGCCTGCGGACAGTGGGAGGAAGAGGCGAGAGCGCCCCCGGCGCCGCGGCTTGGAGCGACGCAGGTAAATCCTAAGCGCCCGCATCGGGTCCTGTTGACACGACTCAGGGGCCATGTCCGTTCCACGGAGAGGCCTTACGGTCAGCATCTGAGGGGCCGCCGCAAGGCGGCGGTTCTTGGCCAAAAAGGATGGGTCGGTGAGAAGCTGTGCAGGACCGTCCGAGCGAAACTGCAAACAGGAGGGAAGTACCGAGAGAGCGTGAAGCTCGCTCACTCGGGACGCCGTGGCGAGAGCCAGCAGAAAACATGCTTTCCGGGTCAAATCTGAGAAACTAGCCAAATGTAGAGGTTCAAAGCGGTCCGTGTTCAGCCACGTTAGTACCCAGGCGAGATCCCACCGGGGAACTAGGGACCGAGAGACTGGTCGTCGGAGCTCAAAATGTGCCAGCAAGTCCGTCAGATCCTTGCAAGCGCCTGGGTCTGGCCGGCCCAGGTGGCGGTAAGTGTCCGCGATCATGGAGCGGTATCCTTTGATGGTAACGGGTGCTAAGCCTTGTTCTTCAAAGAGCCACAGGAAGAACTCCGCCAGCTCCGGGGTGGCTAGATGTGTGGGAGGGAGACTTCTGGAGGCGCACCAGGCCTGAAGGACCCTCCACTTGCTCTCATATACCCGCCGTGTAGACCGTCTGCGGGCTGCTGCAATAGCCGCCACCGCCGCATCCGAGAAACCTCTAGCGGCGAGGGCTTGCCGGACAACCTCCAGGCATGAAGGAGGAGGCGCTCCGGGCACGGATAGAAAAGCTGCTGGCGGGGCTGCTTGAGCATCGTGGGAGGTGTAGGGAGCTCCAGCGGCGGGTCCGTCGCTAGCTCGAGTAGGTCCGTGGTCCAGCTCTTGGTCCAGTTGAAGGGGGCCACCAAAAAGAGGACTGCGGAGCAACCCAGAAGCTTCCGCAGAACCTTCGGAACGAGGACTGACAGGGGGTAGGCGTAAGCGATCAGACCGTCCCAGGGGATGGAGAGCGTGTCTACCGCCCAGGCGAGCGGGTCCGGGACTGGTGAGACGTAGACCGGGAGCTGTTTGTTCCATCTGGTGGCAAACAAGTCCACTAAAGGCGTTTCCCACCGGGAGCATATCAGGCGAAAGATGTCCGGGCGTACGGACCACTCCGTGTGGAGCAGCTGTCCGCGGCGGGAGAGGGCGTCCGGGAATGTGGCGAGCCCGTAGAGTAATGCCCCGGTCCCTGCACCAGAGGAGGAGGTGGTACAGCAGAATGCATAGGGAGGGCGAGTGTGTGCCCCCCTGGTTCTGTATGTAAGCCACCACCGTCGAGTTGTCTGAGAGAACGAGAACGTCCTGTAGCGGTCTTAGTCGCGATGATTCCTGAAGGGATAACAAGGAACGCAAAGGGATAGAAAGCAATATGTGCACAGAGAATCCTCACAAAGAAAGAAACACGCTTACACTATTACACAATTACACTATAATAAACCCATATCATACCGAGGCTAACAGCTTCAAATTTGTACACTGCCATATGCAAGCTGCATTATAGTACTTACAGATAAGGATATAGACCAGTGGCTTTAGTTCAATGGTGGTGTCAGAATAGCTTGGCGCCAAAGGCGCCAAGCTATTCTGGCACTACCCTTGAACTATTTTAGTCAAACTTATTTCACACACTGGTGTATTTCGAATGATAAGGGTTAATCAAACTGTGTTGTACTCCTCCTACGAGTGTTTTTGTTTTCTTTAGGAAGATTTTCTTTGACCTCATTAGACATGTACACACACATACTAAACTCAAATTGTGGGGGCTCATGGGGTTACTGAACGAAATTATATCTGAGTTCCCTGGACCGATTGAGTCGCCTGGTGTACGTTGAATCGGCTATGGTTTTAGGTGTCCACTGACACTGAAGGAGTTAAACGAGCTGCACTTACCGTGGAAAGAACTGTCGGTCATGCCGTCATCTGAGCGGTCGTCAGCACTCAGTGAGCTATCGGGGTCCTCTTCGCGCTTGATCTGCCGGAAGTAGGGGTTCCAGCGTTGTCTTCCGGCGTCCTTTTTCAAACGCTTCTCTTTGGCGCGCCGATTTTGGAACCACACCTGGAAAGCAATGGACAAAATAAATAAATAAATAAATAAATAACCCCCCCAAAAAAAAAAAAAAAACAACCAAAAAAAACAAACAAAAAAAACAACAATAGAACGATAAAAATTTAGACATATAAATGTGAACACCAAGCGTGTATAATGCAAAGAAATTCGTAACAAAGAAAGAAATACGATTAGATAGCACAAGTGTAACAGGCGGTTAACCCCTTCCCTGCCACTGTACGTACATTTTTGTTTCTGAAATGTGTGTTCATCCATCGACCACAAAGCCAACACCGTCCCAAAAACATGCATACAAACTGTTCTCAGAAGAGACATAGATTCTCATGAGCCCCCGCAGTCGCGGGGGCTCATGAGAATCTATGTCTCTTGCAGGTGGGTCGTGTTCGCTTTTTCTCGGCAGTGAGGGGTTACATTTTCGAGGTCCGGCTTCGTCAGGCTTGAAAGACCAGATAACAAACAGGAGTAGTTCAAGGTACCTGTACAACCCGCATGTCCAGTCCAGTTTCCACGCTGAGCTGTTCCCGCACGTGTCGGGCCGGCTTGTTACTCTCGTTATACGCTCTCTTCAGTGCTTCCAGCTGCTTGGCTGTGATGGTCGTGCGGGGACGCTTGTTTGAGTTGTCCATTTCGTACTCTGCAATTATGAACGCGCAATTATATTATCATGCGAGAAAAAAAAATTGAAAAAAAAACCACAACAACAACGGTTGGAAGGCTATAAAAGCAATAAAAATTATGCTACCGATGGTGTTGGCTTTTCTTGAACTTATAAAACAGAAAAAAAAACCCACAGAAAATAATGAAAATCAAAGTAATGTGTTGGATTAAAGCCAGTGATTCAAAATCTGTAAATAACAGAGTTTGACACAAACAGTGGATTGCAAGCTCGGCCAAACATATCTCGCATGTTTGACCGGGCTTTTAACCCTTATCATTCGGAATACACCAGTGCGTGAAATAAGTTTGACTAAAATAGTTCAAGGGTAGTGCCAGAATAGCTTGGCGCCTCTAGGCGCCAAGCTATTCACAACCCTTCCTCTTGGGTGGCGGAGGTGGTGTGGATGTGGGGAGGAAGGGGGCGGCGTAGAGGGGCAGCCAAACTGCCTTCAGCTCCAGCCAGTTGATGTGTTTGTCCGACAAACCCCGCGGCCAAAGGCCAGAGGACGAGACAAAGTCCGGTAAAAGATGCGCGCCCCAGCCAGCCTGACTCGCGTCGGTGCAGAGAGACCACCGGGGCGGAGGCGAGTGAAGAGGTACGCCCCTAGCCAGCCAAGCGATGTCCGCCCACCTCTGGAGGTGTGGACGAGCCAGAGGAGTAACCGGTACAAGATCCGCAAGGGAACCCGAAGGACGCCAGTGTAGTAGGAGATGTAGCTGCAACGGGCGGGCATAAAGCCTGCCCAAGGGAAGCAAGTCGCAGCCGCACTGAGCAGACCCAGAAGTTGAAGCCAGACCCTGAATGAAAAGGAGGCCCCTACCTCGATCGAAAGCGCTAGATCGACGATCTTCTGCCGCCGGGCCAGAGGCAGGCGGACTAGATTGAGATCGGTCAGGAATTCCATCCCCAGATGTAGAAAACGTAAGATCCGATTTGCCCAGATTGAGAAGAAACCCGAGGCGACGCAGGAGGGAAAGCAGGGCGTCTCTGTCCTCTTGGAGCACTGAGGCTATCAGATTTCGTAGTAATAGGTCGTCCAAGTAATTGGAGGCCGGGCTCCGGGATCGTTGGCGGAAGTAGGCCATCACCGCGTCGAGGATCCTCGTAAAAACCCACGGACTGATGTTGAGGCCGAAGGGAAGGGCGCAAAACTGGTAAACGGCTCCTCCAAAGGCAAACCGCAGGTACCTGCGAGACGACAGATGAACCGGGACGTGAAGATAGGCGTCGGACAGATCGAGGCTGATCGCGAAGTCCATCGGTCGGACGGCCGCTCGGAGGATCCTTGCTGTCTCCATCCGGAACCGAGGGGCCGAAATGAACTTGTTTAGCGCCGACAAGTCGATGACTGGGCGCCACTTCCCTCCTGGTTTGGGAACGAGAAAGAGGCGGCTGTAAAATGCTGGTGAGTCCTGACGCGAAACCACCTCCATCGCTGCTTTGTCGAGGAGAGCCGAAACTTCTCTGCGCAGAGCGTCTGCCTGAAAGGCGTCGAGTGGAGACTGGGTCCACAAGGGGGACCTGCGAAGAGGCGGAGGGGACCGGAACGAAAGCTGGAGGCCTGTAGAAACCGTGGAAAGGATCCAGGGGTTGTCTGGGAACAGCGACCTCCAATGGTCGCTGTATAGAGACAGCCGCCCGCCGACTGGAGACCCGGGAACTGCCGACGGGGGCGAGGAAGGGGGCAAGTCAGCGGGCCCGACCGCGCCTGGACTTACGGGCGCCGCGGGACCAAGAGGGGCGGGAGGCGGGGAAGGGCTGAGGGGCCTGAGGGCGAGCCCTACCTCTAGCCGAACCGACTGGAGGCAAGGAGGGTCTAGAAGACCGCCGGGCACGACCCCCGGCCCGGGTGGGGGCCGCGAAAGCGAGTCGATGCAGGCGTGGAGACAGGTCTGGGCCACAGGTCCTTGGACGAGTCTTTAACTGACTGCCACGTGTCCCCGAAAAGCTGAGATCCACCTAGGGGGGCCTGTCGAAGCTGGGTCTTCGACTTCGGGAGATCAGCGCAGAGATGCAGAAGGGTATCCCGTCGCCAAAGATCACAATTGGCGGCCGCCGCCATGGCATTGGTGGAGGAGTGGTAGGCGGCCCGGTTGGCCGCTATCAAGATGGCCTGCACATCGCGGAGAGGGGACGGAACCTCCAGGTCCCAAGTTTCCTCCAGGCACCGCAAAACGGCCTGGGTAGCCAACTACAGGAACCCTGAGCACGCCAGCGAATTTCGCACTAAGGAAGCGATCCTGTCGAGCGGACGAGGCCAAGCTTTCAAGACAATTCTGCGGCCGCCCGCCCGGACTAGGGCCGCCGTATCCACCACTGGGAGATGGACGGCGAAGGCTTGAGAATGTCCCGCGTACCAGGCCTGGCGGAAGCTCAAGATAATCCCTGTAGGCCACCGCGAGTCTGAGAAGAATCCCGTGTCGCCGAAGTTGTCTTGTCGTAATTGGTCGGAGAACGCATCTGTGAGGTCCCGGAAGCCGGCAGGTTGAGGAAGGGACTTGCGGTGCTTGACGTGCCTTTGTGCGTCGACCATAGCGGAAGCCTGTCTCTTCATCGGGGGTGAAGGAGGACAGAAGTCGGGCGGGAGAAACTTCGCAATAAGCCGGGAGGCCTCTTCCAAGGTGCTGATAGTCTGCGATCCGAGCGAAGGGCCGACGATGTCCAAGGAGGAGGAGGCCGACGAGAACGCTGAAAGGCGGGAAGGGGATCCCACCGCCGAATCCCGCAGGAAGATGGCCGAAGCCGAATCCATAGGATGAAGGCTGAGGACATCCTGTTCCGAAGAACTAGACCGTCCATCTCTTACTTACTTACATACGCCTGTCACCCCTACCCGGGTATAGGCCGTCGACGAGAGACCTCCAGCAACTCCTGTCCTGTGCTTCTCCTTCGATTCTACTCCAGGTGGTTCCCAGTCTCTTGATGTCTGCTTGGAGGTCTCGACGCCAGGAGTTTCTTGGCCTACCTCTTTTCCTCTTTCCCTGGGGGTTCCATGACAATGCCTGCCTAGTGATACTGGAAGCTGGCTTTCTCAGACTGTGACCGATCCATCCCCATCTTCTTCGCCCAATTTCATTCTCTGCTGTTATCTGCTCTGTTCTCTCCCAGAGTCTGACGTTGCTGATCTTCTCTGGCCAGTGGATTTTCAAAATTCTTCTAAGGCAACTGTTCATGAAGGTCTGTACTCTGTTGACTGTGGTTTTTGTCAATCTCCAAGTCTCTGCTCCATATAGGAGAACTGCTTTTACATTGGAGTTGAAGATCCGGACTTTGGTGTGTTGTGACAGCTCACTTTTTTCAGCTGGAGAAAGGCTGCTCTGGCTTTACCGATTCGTGCTCTGACATCTGCATCAGTGCCGCCTTTTTTGTCTATGATGCTCCCGAGATAGGTGAAGGACTCCACCTCCTCCAACGGGGTGCCAGCAAGCAAGACTGGTTCCTCCCTGGTTGCGTTCAGCCTCATTGTCTTTGTTTTCTGTTTGTGAATGGTGAGGCCCACTTGGGACGAGATGTCAGCAAGCCTCGTGGTCTTGTCCTGCATTTGTTGATGAGTGTGGGATAGTAATGCCAAGTCGTCTGCAAAATCGAGGTCGTCAAGCTGTGTCCACAGTGTCCACTGTATTCCACTTCGTCTGTGCTCTGTGGTCATCTTCATGACCCAGTCTATGGCCAGTAGGAAGAGGAACGGAGACAGCAGACACCCCTGCCTGACACCAGTTCTGACCTGGAGCTCCCTGGTGAACTGCCCTTCGTGGATCACGCGACATGTCATACCATCGTAGCTGCTCTTGATCAGGCGGGCGAGCTTTATGGGTACACCGTAGTGTCGTAGGAGTGACCGTCCATCTCGTGAATGCGCAAAAAGGGGCGACCGGCTCCGAGAGCGCCGCACCACCGCGCGAGAGATAGGCGGGGCCGCCCACGACGCCCGCTGGGCCGATCGTCGCGGGGACAGAGGGACCGCGAAGGACGGCCGGTCAGCAGCGAAGCTAGATTCTGCACACTGGTGTCGGAGACCACTCTCCGAACGTAACCGGTCTAGTGACTTAGCGGTCTGGTCACACCGGGCCCACCTGGAAAAAACGAGGCGGGGGGGGGGGGGGGGGGGGGGCCGTAACGAGTCACGCCTAGCCCGCTCAGGAAAAGCGGAGCGGGGAGGGGACAAAAATCGTGTATGCGGCCCCCGCTCCAAGCCTCAGAGCGTGGGGGACGCGCTGTGATGTCACACCACCGTGCCCGCCTGGTCGATACGGGGTGGGGGGGGGGGGGGGCATTCTAGAGTCACGCCAAGCCCGCTCGGGAAAAGCGAAGCGGGGAGGGGACAATTCATGAACACGCGGCCCCAGCTCAGGCGCCTGTGAGCGAGGGGGACGTGTGTCCGAGTCACACCGGGCCCGCCTGGTCGGAACGGGGCGGGGGGGGGGGGGGGGGGGGGGGGGGGACTGCCTATGGTCTTGCCAAGCCCGCTCAGGCGAAGCGAAGTGAGGAGGGGACAATTTCTGAGCACACGACCCCCGCTCAGACGCCTCGGAGCGTGGGGGACGAGTGTCAACGTCACCCCTGGCCCACCCAGACGAGACTGGGGGGGAGGGGGGGGGGGGGCGGGGGGTGGGGGGGGGGGGGACGGGGACGAAAGCGAAGCTGGCCCAGCCCGCTCGGAATTAACCGAATGGGGGGGGGGGGGGGGGGTAGCACTGCTAAGGGCCTCAAGTCACGCTCCGACACCTCGGAGCGTGAGAGAGAACCTCCCTTAGCACGTTTTCTCTCATTCTTACTATGCTTGCGTTCTTTCAACCGCACCCGCTCAGGAGACCCAGAGCGGGGGGTGGCTGACGAACGCTCTGCTCGCATAGGCCGCTCGCTCGAAGTAGAGCGGGGGGTGAGCGAACCCGATGGGCTCAAGCCACGCGCTGCCGAAGCAGAGCGTGGGGAGCGCGACTCCGAAACTCGCCTACCCTGCTCCGAAGACTCGGAGTGGGGAGGGAGAACCTGCGAGGTAATGGTGCAAGAAGGGGACTTACCTGAGGGCCGGACAGCCCGAACGACGGAGCGGAGCGGTGCCCGAGGAGCCCGACGTAGCGACGACTACCTGTGGAGGATTCCGGGGAGACTGAAGCGGCCGGGAGGGCCGGTCGCGCCTGTAGAAGTCCCACATCTGCGACCATCGGTCTTCCATCCACTCGTCACACACGTCACAAGTCCTGTCCGAAGAACAGCCCAAGCACGGCAAGCAGGCGTCGTGGGTGTTGGAGGGCCACTGAAAGTCCCCGCAAATACGGCAAGACTTCAACACAGGAGTAGCCATAGCGTCACTGATAAACCCGTACGAAGGCTAAAAGTCAAGTCGCACTCCTACCAAGTTCACAAAGTCACGTGCGGAAGCCAACCACAAGGTCACTGGCGAAGCTCACTGAAAGTCAAAGCCGGTCCGAACCGGACGGCGCTCAGTTCAAACACAGTAGTCCACAAACTACGAGTAGGAGAGAAGTCAACGAAGTAGAGAGTCCAAGGCTATGAAAAACCCTCAAAGTCGAAGGCCAAAAAACTATCAAACTCTGGTAGAAAAAGTTCCGAACGGAGTAAGGCAAAAACTCGACCGTCCACAGTCGAGCTATGAGTGAAACTGACAGGGTCGCCCTACGAATGCCGGGATAGGGTAGTAAGGGGAGGCCACCCGGGGCCCCGGTGCGTGGATCCCCGGTGTCTCCTCCCCAGTTGTGTGGGTTACACAACTTTGGGCTAAAATCTATAGGCAATTGAGTGTATTCCAGATAGTAATGCCATCGGTAATGTATTTTGAAAAAACAATCACGGGTAGTGCCACATTGCCCAAGGTGTGGAGGTGCCACCTAGTGACCAGGTACCTGTTGCAGCAGATGGAGTCACCATGATAATTCACGGGTAGTGCCAGATTAGTTGAGGGAAGGAGGCGCGCCAAGCGTCTTCCACTTTCTCACTATCCACCGAAATATGGAAATGTGGTGGGGGGTGGGGTGGAACCCTTGGACCACCCATCTCCCCAAGATCCGCCCCTGTTGGACTATACCTCAAAACCTGCGCCCAGCAAGATAGATATCGGTAGCAGGGATCTCAAAAAAATACATTTTAGAAAAAAAAATTCATTTGTTTTTTTAAAATACATTACCGATGGCATTACTATCTGGAAGAATGTCGAACAGGCGGAGGGTGCCGTTCCTATAACTGCAAACCCAACCACCCGTCGGCCCAGAGAGAGAGAGAGAGAGAGAGAGAGAGAGCACTCCCGACGATTTCAGCTATGACGTACCTAAGACGCCAGGGGCGCGCGGAGGGAGTGCTGGGCCGCGGAGATGTCGCCCACCCATGCCAGGGAGTCACGTTGGCCGGATAGGTCTCTGAGATAAAAGCGGGCGAAGGTGGAGTCAGCTCGCCAGCCGACCGCTGTAACAATATCTTTGACCAAGCAGTTGCGGTCCAGGGCAAGACTGGTGGCCACTGCTCTTACTTCATGCGCCCGGATGTGAAGAAGTCTATCGCCGTCCGGGGAGAGGTCCTGGTAGGCCGACTTAATCACCCACCGCAGCCAGGACGACACTGTCTGGGCCGAGATATCGGGCCTGCCTGCGGACAGTGGGAAGAAGAGGCGAGAGCGCCCCCGGCGCCGCGGCTTGGAGCGACGCAGGTAAATCCTAAGCGCCCGCACCGGGTCCTGTTGACACGACTCAGGGGCCATGTCCGTTCCACGGAGAGGCCTTACGGTCAGCATCTGAGGGGCCGCCGCAAGGAGGCGGTTCTTGGCCAAAAAGGATGGGTCGGTGAGAAGCTGTGCAGGACCGTCCGAGCGAAACTGCAAACAGGAGGGAAGTACCGAGAGAGCGTGAAGCTCGCTCACTCGGGACGCCGTGGCGAGAGCCAGCAGAAAACATGCTTTCCGGGTCAAATCTGAGAAACTAGCCAAATGTAGAGGTTCAAAGCGGTCCGTGTTCAGCCACGTTAGTACCCAGGCGAGATCCCACCGGGGAACTAGGGACCGAGAGACTGGTCGTCGGAGCTCAAAATGTGCCAGCAAGTCCGTCAGATCCTTGCAAGCGCCTGGGTCTGGCCGGCCCAGGTGGCGGTAAGTGTCCGCGATCATGGAGCGGTATCCTTTGATGGTAACGGGTGCTAAGCCTTGTTCTTCAAAGAGCCACAGGAAGAACTCCGCCAGCTCCGGGGTGGCTAGATGTGTGGGAGGGAGACTTCTGGAGGCGCACCAGGCCTGAAGGACCCTCCACTTGCTCTCATATACCCGCCGTGTAGACCGTCTGCGGGCTGCTGCAATAGCCGCCACCGCCGCATCCGAGAAACCTCTAGCGGCGAGGGCTTGCCGGACAACCTCCAGGCATGAAGGAGGAGGCGCTCCGGGCACGGATGGAAAAGCTGCTGGCGGGGCTGCTTGAGCATCATGGGAGGTGTAGGGAGCTCCAGCGGCGGGTCCGTCGCTAGCTCGAGTAGGTCCGTGGTCCAGCTCTTGGTCCAGTTGAAGGGGGCCACCAAAAAGAGGACTGCGGAGCAACCCAGAAGCTTCCGCAGAACCTTCGGAACGAGGACTGACAGGGGGTAGGCGTAAGCGATCAGACCGTCCCAGGGGATGGAGAGCGTGTCTACCGCCCAGGCGAGCGGGTCCGGGACTGGTGAGACGTAGACCGGGAGCTGTTTGTTCCATCTGGTGGCAAACAAGTCCACTAAAGGCGTTTCCCACCGGGAGCATATCAGGCGAAAGATGTCCGGGCGTACGGACCACTCCGTGTGGAGCAGCTGTCCGCGGCGGGACAGGGCGTCCGGGATCACGTTCAGGTGGCCGGGAATGTGGCGAGCCCGTAGAGTAATGCCCCTGTCCCTGCACCAGAGGAGGAGGTGGTACAGCAAAATGCATAGGGAGGGCAAGTGTGTGCCCCCCTGGTTCTGTATGTAAGCCACCACCGTCAAGTTGTCTGAGAGAACGAGAACGTCCTGTAGCGGTCTTAGTCGCGATGATTCCTGAAGGGATAACAAGGAACGCAAAGGGATAGAAAGCAATATGTGCACAGAGAATCCTCACAAAGAAAGAAACACGCTTACACTATTACACAATTACACTATAATAAACCCATATCATACCGAGGCTAACAGCTTCAAATTTGTACACTGCCATATGCAAGCTGCATTATAGTACTTACAGATAAGGATATAGACCAGTGGCTTTAGTTCAATGGTGGTGTCAGAATAGCTTGGCGCCAAAGGCGCCAAGCTATTCTGGCACTACCCTTGAACTATTTTAGTCAAACTTATTTCACACACTGGTGTATTCCGAATGATAAGGGTTAATCAAACTGTGTTGTACTCCTCCTACGAGTGTTTTTGTTTTCTTTAGGAAGATTTTCTTTGACCTCATTAGACATGTACACACACATACTAAACTCAAATTGTGGGGGCTCATGGGGTTACTGAACGAAATTATATCTGAGTTCCCTGGACCGATTGAGTCGCCTGGTGTACGTTGAATCGGCTATGGTTTTAGGTGTCCACTGACACTGAAGGAGTTAAACGAGCTGCACTTACCGTGGAAAGAACTGTCGGTCATGCTGTCATCTGAGCGGTCGTCAGCACTCAGTGAGCTATCGGGGTCCTCTTCGCGCTTGATCTGCCGGAAGTAGGGGTTCCAGCGTTGTCTTCCGGCGTCCTTTTTCAAACGCTTCTCTTTGGCGCGCCGATTTTGGAACCACACCTGGAAAGCAATGGACAAAATAAATAAATAAATAAATAAATAACCCCCCCCCAAAAAAAAAAAAAACAACCAAAAAAAACAAACAAAAAAAACAACAATAGAACGATAAAAATTTAGACATATAAATGTGAACACCAAGCGTGTATAATGCAAAGAAATTCGTAACAAAGAAAGAAATACGATTAGATAGCACAAGTGTAACAGGCGGTTAACCCCTTCCCTGCCACTGTACGTACATTTTTGTTTCTGAAATGTGTGTTCATCCATCGACCACAAAGCCAACACCGTCCCAAAAACATGCATACAAACTGTTCTCAGAAGAGACATAGATTCTCATGAGCCCCCGCAGTCGCGGGGGCTCATGAGAATCTATGTCTCTTGCAGGTGGGTCGTGTTCGCTTTTTCTCGGCAGTGAGGGGTTACATTTTCGAGGTCCGGCTTCGTCAGGCTTGAAAGACCAGATAACAAACAGGAGTAGTTCAAGGTACCTGTACAACCCGCATGTCCAGTCCAGTTTCCACGCTGAGCTGTTCCCGCACGTGTCGGGCCGGCTTGTTACTCTCGTTATACGCTCTCTTCAGTGCTTCCAGCTGCTTGGCTGTGATGGTCGTGCGGGGACGCTTGTTTGAGTTGTCCATTTCGTACTCTGCAATTATGAACGCGCAATTATATTATCATGCGAGAAAAAAAAATTGAAAAAAAAACCACAACAACAACGGTTGGAAGGCTATAAAAGCAATAAAAATTATGCTACCGATGGTGTTGGCTTTTCTTGAACTTATAAAACAGAAAAAAAAAAACACAGAAAATAATGAAAATCAAAGTAATGTGTTGGATTAAAGCCAGTGATTCAAAATCTGTAAATAACAGAGTTTGACACAAACAGTGGATTGCAAGCTCGGCCAAACATATCTCGCATGTTTGACCGGGCTTTTAACCCTTATCATTCGGAATACACCAGTGCGTGAAATAAGTTTGACTAAAATAGTTCAAGGGTAGTGCCAGAATAGCTTGGCGCCTCTAGGCGCCAAGCTATTCACAACCCTTCCTCTTGGGTGGCGGAGGTGGTGTGGATGTGGGGAGGAAGGGAGCGGCGTAGAGGGGCAGCCAAACTGCCTTCAGCTCCAGCCAGTTGATGTGTTTGTCCGACAAACCCCGCGGCCAAAGGCCAGAGGACGAGACAAAGTCCGGTAACAGATGCGCGCCCCAGCCAGCCTGACTCGCGTCGGTGCAGAGAGACCACCGGGGCGGAGGCGAGTGAAGAGGTACGCCCCTAGCCAGCCAAGCGATGTCCGCCCACCTCTGGAGGTGTGGACGAGCCAGAGGAGTAACCGGTACAAGATCCGCAAGGGAACCCGAAGGACGCCAGTGTAGAAGGAGATGTAGCTGCAACGGGCGGGCATAAAGCCTGCCCAAGGGAAGCAAGTCGCAGCCGCACTGAGCAGACCCAGAAGTTGAAGCCAGACCCTGAATGAAAAGGAGGCCCCTACCTCGATCGAAAGCGCTAGATCGACGATCTTCTGCCGCCGGGCCAGAGGCAGGCGGACTAGATTGAGATCGGTCAGGAATTCCATCCCCAGATGTAGAAAACGCTGAGAGGGGGTAAGATCCGATTTGCCCAGATTGAGAAGAAACCCGAGGCGACGCAGGAGGGAAAGCAGGGCGTCTCTGTCCTCTTGGAGCACTGAGGCTATCAGATTTCGTAGTAATAGGTCGTCCAAGTAATTGGAGGCCGGGCTCCGGGATCGTTGGCGGAAGTAGGCCATCACCGCGTCGAGGATCCTCGTAAAAACCCACGGACTGATGTTGAGGCCGAAGGGAAGGGCGCAAAACTGGTAAACGGCTCCTCCAAAGGCAAACCGCAGGTACCTGCGAGACGACAGATGAACCGGGACGTGAAGATAGGCGTCGGACAGATCGAGGCTGATCGCGAAGTCCATCGGTCGGACGGCCGCTCGGAGGATCCTTGCTGTCTCCATCCGGAACCGAGGGGCCGAAATGAACTTGTTTAGCGCCGACAAGTCGATGACTGGGCGCCACTTCCCTCCTGGTTTGGGAACGAGAAAGAGGCGGCTGTAAAATGCTGGTGAGTCCTGACGCGAAACCACCTCCATCGCTGCTTTGTCGAGGAGAGCCTAAACTTCTCTGCGCAGAGCGTCTGCCTGAAAGGTGTGGAGTGGAGACTGGGTCCACAAGGGGGACCTGCGAAGAGGCGGAGGGGACCGGAACGAAAGCTGGAGGCCTGTAGAAACCGTGGAAAGGATCCAGGGGTTGTCTGGGAACAGCGACCTTCAATGGTCGCTGTATAGAGACAGCCGCCCGCCGACTGGAGACCCGGGAACTGCCGACGGGGGCGAGGAAGGGGGCAAGTCAGCGGGCCCGACCGCGCCTGGACTTACGGGCGCCACGGGACCAAGAGGGGCGGGAGGCGCGGAAGGGCTGAGGGGCCTGAGGGCGAGCCCTACCTCTAGCCGAACCGACTGGAGGCAAGGAGGGTCTAGAAGACCGCCGGGCACGACCCCCGGCCCGGGTGGGGGCCGCGAAAGCGAGTCGATGCAGGCGTGGAGACAGGTCTGCGCCACAGGTCCTTGGACGAGTCTTTAACTGACTGCCACGTGTCCCCGAAAAGCTGAGATCCACCTAGGGGGGCCTGTCGAAGCTGGGTCTTCACCAACTTCGGGAGATCAGCGCAGAGATGCAGAAGGGTATCCCGTCGCCAAAGATCACAATTGGCGGCCGCCGCCATGGCGTTGGTGGAGGAGTGGTAGGCGGCCCGGTTGGCCGCTATCAAGATGGCCTGCACATCGCGGAGAGGGGACGGAACCTCCAGGTCCCAAGTTTACTCCAGGCACCGCAAAACGGCCTGGGTAGCCAACTACAGGAACCCTGAGCACGCCAGGGAATTTCGCACTAAGGAAGCGATCCTGTCGAGCGGACGAGGCCAAGCTTTCAAGACAATTCTGCGGCCGCCAGCCCGGACTAGGGCCACCGTATCCACCACTGGGAGATGGACGGCGAAGGCTTGAGAATGTCCCGCGTACCAGGCCTGGCAGAAGCTCAAGATAATCCCTGCAGGCCACCGCGAGTCTGAGAAGAATCCCGTGTCGCCGAAGTTGTCTTGTCGTAATTGGTCGGAGAACGCATCTGTGAGGTCCCGGAAGCCGGCAGGTTGAGGAAGGGACTTGCGGTGCTTGACGTGCCTTTGTGCGTCGACCATAGCGGAAGCCTGTCTCTTCGTCGGGCGTGAAGGAGGACAGAAGTCGGGCGGGAGAAACTTCGCAATAAGCCGGGAGGCCTCTTCCAAGGCGCTGATAGTCTGCGATCCGAGTGAAGGGCCGACGATGTCCAAGGAGGAGGAGGCCGACGAGAACGCTGAAAGGCGGGAAGGGGATCCCACCGCCAAATCCCGCAGGAAGATGGCCGAAGCCGAATCCATAGGATGAAGGCTGAGGACATCCTGTTCCGAAGAACTAGACCGTCCATCTCTTACTTACTTACTTACGCCTGTCACCCCTACCCGGGTATAGGCCGTCGACGAGAGACCTCCAGCAACTCCTGTCCTGTGCTTCTCCTTCGATTCTACTCCAGGTGGTTCCCAGTCTCTTGATGTCTGCTTGGAGGTCTCGACGCCAGGAGTTTCTCGGCCTACCTCTTTTCCTCTTTCCCTGGGGGTTCCATGACAATGCCTGCCTAGTGATACTGGAAGCTGGCTTTCTCAGACTGTGACCGATCCATCCCCATCTTCTTCGCCCAATTTCATTCTCTGCTGTTATCTGCTCTGTTCTCTCCCAGAGTCTGATGTTGCTGATCTTCTCTGGCCAGTGGATTTTCAAAATTCTTCTAAGGCAACTGTTCATGAAGGTCTGTACTCTGTTGACTGTGGTTTTTGTCAATCTCCAAGTCTCTGCTCCATATAGGAGAACTGCTTTTACATTGGAGTTGAAGATCCGGACTTTGGTGTGTTGTGACAGCTCACTTTTTTCAGCTGGAGAAAGGCTGCTCTGGCTTTACCGATTCGTGCTCTGACATCTGCATCAGTGCCGCCTTTTTTGTCTATGATGCTCCCGAGATAGGTGAAGGACTCCACCTCCTCCAACGGGGTGCCAGCAAGCAAGACTGGTTCCTCCCTGGTTGCGTTCAGCCTCATTGTCTTTGTTTTCTGTTTGTGAATGGTGAGGCCCACTTGGGACGAGATGTCAGCAAGCCTCGTGGTCTTGTCCTGCATTTGTTGATGAGTGTGGGACAGTAATGCCAAGTCGTCTGCAAAATCGAGGTCGTCAAGCTGTGTCCACAGTGTCCACTGTATTCCACTTCGTCTGTGCTCTGTGGTCATCTTCATGACCCAGTCTATGGCCAGTAGGAAGAGGAACGGAGACAGCAGACACCCCTGCCTGACACCAGTTCTGACCTGGAGCTCCCTGGTGAACTGCCCTTCGTGGATCACGCGACATGTCATACCATCGTAGCTGCTCTTGATCAGGCGGGCGAGCTTTATGGGTACACCGTAGTGTCGTAGGAGTGACCGTCCATCTCGTGAATGCGCAAAAAGGGGCGACCGGCTCCGAGAGTGCCGCACCACCGCGCGAGAGATAGGCGGGGCCGCCCACGACGCCCGCTGGGCCGATCGTCGCGGGGACAGAGGGACCGCGAAGGACGGCCGGTCAGCAGCGAAGCTAGATTCCGCACACTGGTGTCAGAGACCACTCTCCGAACGTAACCGGTCTAGTGACTTAGCGGTCTGGTCACACCGGGCCCATCTGGAAAAAACGAGGCGGGGGGGGGGGGGGGGGGGGGGGGGGGCCGTAACGAGTCACGCCTAGCCCGCTCAGGAAAAGCGGAGCGGGGAGGGGACAAAAATCGTGTATGCGGCCCCCGCTCCAAGCCTCAGAGCGTGGGGGACGCGCTGTGATGTCACACCACCGTGCCCGCCTGGTCGATACGGGGCGGGGGGGGGGGGGGGGGGGGGGGGGGGGGGGGGGACATTCTAGAGTCACGCCAAGCCCGCTCAGGAAAAGCGAAGCGGGGAGGGGACAATTCATGAACACGCGGCCCCAGCTCAGGCGCCTGTGAGCGAGGGGGACGTGTGTCCGAGTCACACCGGGCCCGCCTGGTCGGAACGGGGGGGGGGAGGGACTGCCTATGGTGTTACCAAGCCCGCTCAGGCGAAGCGAAGTGGGGAGGGGACAATTTCTGAGCACGCGACCCCCGCTCAGACGCCTCGGAGCGTGGGGGACGAGTGTCAACGTCACCCCTGGCCCACCCAGACGAGACCGGGCGGCGGGGGGGGGGGGGGGGGGGGTGGGGGGGGTGGGGACGGGGACGAAAGCGAAGCTGGCCCAGCCCGCTCGGAATTAACCGAAGGGGGGGGGGGGGAGCACTGCTAAGGGCCTCAAGTCACGCTCCGACACCTCGGAGCGTGAGAGAGAACCTCCCTTAGCACGTTTTCTCTCATTCTTACTATGCTTGCGTTCTTTCAACCGCACCCGCTCAGGAGACCCAGAGCGGGGGGTGGCTGACGAACGCTCTGCTCGCATAGGCCGCTCGCTCGAAGTAGAGCGGGGGGTGAGCGAACCCGATGGGCTCAAGCCACGCGCTGCCGAAGCAGAGCGTGGGGAGCGCGACTCCGAAACTCGCCTACCCTGCTCCGAAGACTCGGAGTGGGGAGGGAGAACCTGCGAGGTAATGGTGCAAGAAGGGGACTTACCTGAGGGCCGGACAGCCCGAACGACGGAGCGGAGCGGTGCCCGAGGAGCCCGACGTAGCGACGACTACCTGTGGAGGATTCCGGGGAGACTGAAGCGGCCGGGAGGGCCGGTCGCGCCTGTAGAAGTCCCACATCTGCGACCATCGGTCTTCCATCCACTCGTCACACACGTCACAAGTCCTGTCCGAAGAACAGCCCAAGCACGGCAAGCAGGCGTCGTGGGTGTTGGAGGGCCACTGAAAGTCCCCGCAAATACGGCAAGACTTCAACACAGGAGTAGCCATAGCGTCACTGATAAACCCATACGAAGGCTAAAAGTCAAGTCGCACTCCTACCAAGTTCACAAAGTCACGTGCGGAAGCCAACCACAAGGTCACTGGCGAAGCTCACTGAAAGTCAAAGTCGGTCCGAACCGGACGGCGCTCAGTTCAAACACAGTAGTCCACAAACTACGAGTAGGAGAGAAGTCAACGAAGTAGAGAGTCCAAGGCTATGAAAAAGCCTCAAAGTTGAAGGCCAAAAAACTATCAAACTCTGGTAGAAAAAGTTCCGAACGGAGTAAGGCAAAAACTCGACCGTCCACGGTTGAGCTATGAGTGAAACTGACAGGGTCGCCCTACGAATGCCGGGATAGGGTAGTAAGGGGAGGCCACCCGGGGCCCCGGTGCGTGGATCCCCGGTGTCTCCTCCCCAGTTGTATGGGTTACACAACTTTGGGCTGAAATCTATAGGCAATTGAGTGTATTCCAGATAGTAATGCCATCGGTAATGTATTTTGAAAAAACAATCACGGGTAGTGCCACATTGCCCAAGGTGTGGAGGTGCCACCTAGTGACCAGGTACCTGTTGCAGCAGATGGAGTCACCATGATAATTCACGGGTAGTGCCAGATTAGTTGAGGGAAGGAGGCGCACCAAGCGTCTTCCACTTTCTCACTATCCACCAAAATATGGAAATGTAGGGGGGGGGGGGGGGGGGGGGGTGGAACCCTTGGACCGCCCATCTCCCCAAGATCCGCCCCTGTTGGACTATACCTCAAAACCTGCGCCCAGCAAGATAGATATCGGTAGCAGGGATCTGTGAAAAAGTGGAGTTTATCCGAGTTTTGTTGTATCCAGCTGTCATTACTGTGACTACGTTACCTTGTTTGTTGGTGCGCTGACAACTGGCGAGCTGTGCGTGTTGATTCTCCACTGTTCTCTTCAGTGTCTTCACCTCCACCTCATCTACAACATATCATGTGGCCGTCACACACTGCACCAGTAACCCATAAAACCCTGAAATGTTATGATTGGATGTCAATCAACGGTGATAGTTCAAGGGTTGTGTCAGAATAGCTTGGCGCCTACAGACACCAAGCTATTTCGACACCACACTTGAACTATCGTGGTCAATTTGTCTCCAGAACTGTGATCCAGACCTCAAAGGACGTAAAAATTGACGTCGTGAGATAATGGGCTCACTGACTCAGCAGAGTACATAATACGTCAGGCGTGAAACTCACAAGAGGCAGGGCATAAAATTCTGTCAGGAACAAACTCAGAAGACATTTTACCACAAGCTATTCCAACCTTGTCCACCAATCAGAACCAGAAATGTATTCACCAGTCTTACAGACGTCAAGTTGACATCAGTTCCCAGAAGTAAGCGTCATTAATTTCTGATGTTTTTTTTCTCTCTCTCAAATATTGTATAGTATTATATTGTAAGGCATCTCTGAGGCACACATATTTCAAGATGATCAAGGCACCGCAGGGTTGGAAGCTGGAGCTGTGAAAGCCTGCTGCCGCTAAGCACTACTTTATGAGCAAACCCTATATATTTCTGACACACCACTGCAAGATATGAATCAACCATGATCAAGTGTGGTGCCTGAATAGTGTGCACCAAGCTATTCTGGCACCACCCTTGAACTATCATGGTGGATAAATTTCCTAAATTATACAGTCTTCACAGGACTACTCCAAAATTTGAGAACTTCACTAATTAACCCATTACTTCCTCAAAAAACCCATTACATCCTCAAGCTGATTTTTTAAATAAATTTGCTCGCCGTCCTATGAAGGCAGCATTACAGGCACCAAACTATTTTGGCACCATGATTGAACTATCGCAATCAAACTGAGTTCAAGCAGTACAAACTCACCATTTGGAATGCCCAAAATGTGTGATCGCGGTCACTCTTGCTTATCCCCACCGGTGCATTTCCCAAATCTTGGAAGTGTTACTTAATGACTGTGTACTATTAGCAGGAGATGGATTGACCAGGATAATTCAAGGGTAGTGCCAGATTTGCTTGGCACCTAAATGTGGGAAGTCAATCTGGCAGTACAGTTGAATTATCCTGGTCAATCCATCTCCTGCTGTAGGGTTTTGGGGCTAAATGGGTTAAATGTGTTGGTAAAGGGAGGGTCGGGGTCGCTGAAAATTATTTTCCGATAAAATTCACAATATATTCAGCCTGTTTTTAATCAAGCAGCTGAGGTGGGGGGTAAGGTGGGGGTGGGGAGGTGCCAATGACATCACTCTTTGTCACTCTCAACAGAATAACACCAGCTTTCTATTCCCTAGTCTATCCACCTACACTCTTTCCTGCCCATCCTTTCACACCCTGGTCACAGACACTCTTTCCCTAGTCCATCCTTTCACACCCTGGTCACAGACACTCTTTCCCTAGTCCATTCACCTACACCCTGGTCACAGACACTCTTTCCTGCCCATCCTTTCACACCCTGGTCACAGACACTCTTTCCCTAGCCCATCCTTTTACACCCTGGTCACAGACACCCTTTCCCTAGCCCATCCTCCCACACCCTGGTCACAGACACTCTTTCCCTAATCCATCCTTTCACACCCTGGTCACAGACACTCTTTCCCTAGCCCATCCTCCCACACCCTGGTCACAGACACTCTTTCCCTAGTCCATTCTCCCACAACCTTGTCACAGACACTCTTCCTCCCACACCCTGGTCACAGAACTTTTTGTAAGCACCAATGCATTCTGGGTTCACACTTTATGAGCTGCCAGTCACTACATTGTCTTGTACGTGTGAATGGAGTTTGAGTGTTTCTACAAGCTCCGACTGTCATTATTGATCCTGCGCTTTGCCTTCTACATGATAATTTGTTGGACAAGGGCAGATCCACCCCTGTTGGACTATACCCCAAAATCTGCGGCCAGCAGATAGATATCGGTAGCAGGGATCTGTGAAAAAGTGGAGTTTATCCGAGTTTTGTTGTATCCAGGTGTCGTTACTGTGACTACATTACCTTGTGTGATGGTGCGCTGACAACTGGCGAGCTGTGAGCGTAGATTCTCCACCGTTCTCTTCAGTGTCTTCACCTCCACCTCATCTGCAATATATCATGTGGCTTTCACACACTGCACCAGTAACCCATAAAACCCTGAAATGCTATGACTGGATGTTGATCAACGGTGATTGTTCAAGGGTTGTGTCAGAATAGCTTGGTGCCTGTTCCGACACCACCCTTGAACTATCATGGTGAATTTGTCTCCAGAACTGTGACGCAGACCTCAAAGGACGTAAAAATTGACGTAATGAGATAATGGGCTAGCTGACTCAGCAGAGAACATAATACGTCCTGCGTGAAACTCACAAGAGGCGGTGCACTATGATTTGACAAGACAACAGTTTTCAACCTTCAGAGCAACCATCTGAATAAAATTCTGCCAGGAACAAACTCAGAAGACATTTTACCACAAGCTGTTCCAACCGTGGCCTCCAATCAGAACCAGAAATGTATTATCAAAGATTTTTCAACAGTCGAGCACCAGTCTTGCAAGACGTCAAGTTGATGTCAGTTCCCAGAAGTAAGCGTCATTAATTTCTGATGGTTTTTTTCCCTCTCAAATATTGTATAGTATTGTTTTGTAAGGCATCACTGGGGCACACATATTTCAAGATGATCAAGGCACCGCAGGGTTGGAAGCTGGAGCGATGAAAGCCTGCTGCCACTAAGCACTACTTTATGCGCAAACCTTATATATTTCTGACACATCACAGCAAGGTATGAATCAACCATGATAGTTCAAGGGTTGTGCCAAAATAGCTTGCACCAAGCTATTCTGGCACCACCCTTAAACTATCATGGTGGATAAATTTCTTAAATTATAGTCTTCACAGGACTACTCCCAAATTTGAGAATTTCACTAATTAACCCATTACATCCTCAAGCTGATTTTTAAAATAAATTTGCTCACCGTCCTATGAAGGCAGCATTACAGGCACCAAACTATTCTGGCACCATGATTGAACTATCGCAGTCAAACCGAGTTCAAGCAGTACAAACTCACCATTTGGAATGCCCAAAATGTGGAGTCATCGCGGCCACTCTTGCTTATCCCCACCGGTGCATTTCCCAAATGTTGGAAGTGTTTCTTAATGACTGTACTATTAGCAGGAGATGGATTGACCAGGATAATTCAAGGGTAGTGACAGATTTGCTTGGCACCTGAACGTGGGAAGCCAATCTGGCAGGACCCTTGAATTATCCTGGTCAATCCATCTCCTGCTGTAGGGTTTTGGGGCTAAATGGGTTAAATGTGTTGGGAAAGGGAGGGTCGGGGTCGTTGAAAATTATTTTCAGATAAAATTTATATCTTCAGCGTGTTTTTAATTATGCAGCTGAGATGGGGGGGGGGGGGGGGGGGGGGAGGTGCCACTGACATCACTCTGAACACGGTAAGCTTTCTATTCCCTAGTCCACCCTCCCACACCCTGGTCACAGACACTCTTTCCGTAGTCCATCCTCCCACACCCTTGTCACATACACTCTTCCTCCCACACCCTGGTCTCGAAACTCTTTGTAAGCACCAATGCAGTCTGGGTTCACACGATGAGCTGCCAGTCACTACATTGTCTTGTACGTGTGAATGGAGTTTTTCTACATGCTCAGACATTACTGACCCTCCGCTATGCCTTCCATATGATAATTTGTTGGACAAGGGCAGATCGGGGTGGGGGGGGGGGGGGGATAACAAAACATCCCCCCTCCCTTAGCTATTTGAAATTTTGTTGTTCAGAAGGTGCGAGAGACATGTCATCGTTTCTCATTCCTCCCTCCCCTCCCATCCTCCTCTTCCTCCCCCCCCCCCCACCCCACCCTGTTGTTTGGTTTTTGAAAAGCAAGACCTGGTTTTGTAAAGCCTTTCATGTCAGGCTAAGGGTTGAAACAAAAAGTTGGAACCACCCCCCCCCCCCTCCCCCCCCACGTTTCTGGGGTAAGTGATCCACCTTTGTTGGATTTACTCCCCTTGCTTATAAGGAAAGACTGTTTGCTTGTCAAAGACACACATGTTTTTTTAACTCGCCTCTGCAAGAAAAAGATTGCTGGAACTGCATGTTTTGACGAAAACAGTGAATTAAAAGCCCGGACAAACAAGCGATACTTCATGTTTGTCTGGGCCTTTTAATCGACCTTTTCGTCAATGTGTATGGACCCACTTCTGATGTCTGCAAATCATCTGTTGTCTTTCTGTATCAAAGAATATCGACTGCAGTCACAGAGGCCCCACTTACGCTGTGTTTGTATGGAAGCAATAGTAGATCTCAAGGATGCAATCGTATCTGCATCACGCTTCAGTTGTGCCGCCACAAGTTCTACTTGCAGGAAGCTGTGCTGCTCTGTGTGGTGCAGTCCATCTGTCTTTCCAATGTCCATCCTTGTGTCCACAGCTGTGACCAGAAACCTGGTCTGTTCACGAGCCAACACAATCTGAATACATGTACTGTGAACAAAGGGAAAAGAAAGGTATAAATATACCGGCATATGTATGTATTCCTCCACATGCAGGCAGCCACCGGTACTGTGTGTTTTACAGCTGCCTGCATGCACAAGGGGTTAATTAACCCCATTCACCCTGATACACCCATCGCTTGAAATGAATTTGACTGATAGTTCAAGGGTGGTGCCAGAATAGCTTTTCCCCGCATGGCCCCAAACTTTTGTGGCACCACCCTTGAAGTAAAGCAGTTGATCTATGTCCTAATGTGTACTGCAGCCTTCACAGGACAAGAAGCAAGTTCTACCCAATCAGCCTCAGGATGTCATGGGTTAACTCACTACAGCCTCAGGATGTCATGGGTTAACTCACTACAGCCTCAGGATGTCATGGGTTAACTCACCACAGCCTCAGGATGTCATGGGTTAACTCACTACAGCCTCAGGATGTCATGGGTTAACTCACCACAGCCTCAGGATGTCAGGGGTTAACTCACTACAGCCTCAGGATGTCATGGGTTAACTCACTACAGCCTCAAGATGTCATGGGTTAACTCACTACAGACTCAGGATGTCATGGGTTAACTCACCACAGCCTCAGGATGTCATGGGTTAACTCACTACAGCCTCAGGATGTCAGGGGTTAACTCACTACAGCCTCAGGATGTCATGGGTTAACTCACTACAGTCTCAGGATGTCATTAACTCACTACAGCCTCAGGATGTCATGGGTTAACTCACTACAGCCTCAGGATGTCATTAACTCACCACAGCCTCAGGATGTCATGGGTTAACTCACTACAGCCTCAGGATGTCATTAACTCACTACAGCCTCAGGATGTCAGGGGTTAACTCACCACAGCCTCAGGATGTCATGGATTAACTCACCACAGCCTCAGGATGGCATGGGTTAACTCACTACAGCCTCAGGATGTCAGGGGTTAACTCACTACAGCCTCAGGATGTCATGGGTTAACTCACTACAGCCTCAGGATGTCATGGGTTAACTCACTACAGCCTCAGGATGGCATGGGTTAACTCACTACAGCCTCAGGATGTCATGGGTTAACTCACTACAGCCTCAGGATGTCATGGGTTAACTCACTACAGCCTCAGGATGTCATGGGTTAACTCACTACAGCCTCAGGATGTCATGGGTTAACTCACTACAGCCTCAGGATGTCATTAACTCACTACAGCCACAGGATGTCAGGGGTTAACTCACTACAGCCCCAGGATGTCACGGGTTAACTCACTACAGCCTCAGGATGTCATGGGTTAACTCACTACAGCCTCAGGATGTCATTAACTCACTACAGCCTCAGTATATCATGGGTTAACTCACTACAGCCTCAGGATATTAGACATTTTCTGTTACTGTTGAACCTCCTATGAACGGCCAACAAAAAGTGACTGTATACAGCAGGTGACCGTTCATGGGAGGTTTGATAAAAACGGACATAGGCGTTGCTTGTGAAACGCAGATAAAAACATGTATGGATGTGCCACAACCAAAACTTGACCCTCGTCGACCTTTTGACGCTTCTGTGAAGTGTGGTACATGTACTAGTGACGCCCATGTTTTGTTACTGAGGTGGATATGGGCTGGGGATACAGACACTCCCCCCTCCCCCCCCTCAAAAAAAAAAAAAAAAAAAAAAATCTTTAAAATGCCATAAGTTCTTTATGGGCAGATTGGCACCCCCCCCCCCCCCCCCCCAAAAAAAAAAAATAAAATAAATAAAATAAAAATAAAATAAATAAATAAATAAATAAATAATTTTTTTTAAAAAATGCACAGTTCTCTCCCTAATATATATGAGTGTTTTTTCCCAACTTACTTGACAATATCTTGTCCAGAATGAATGTTTCAAAGTGTATTAAAGTAATTCACAAAACATGACAGATGCACTGTGGATGACGGTATTTCTTGTCATTGTGTGTTAACCCATATAGGCCCAACACAATACAGCAGGACTGTGACTGGGGGATCAACCATGATCAATCTGACAAAGATATACTGACACAATACAGCAGGACTGTGACTGGGGGATCGCCATGATAAATCTGACAAAGATATACCGACACAATACAGCAGGACTGTGACTGGGGGATCAACCATGATCAATCTGACAAAGATATACCGACACAATACAGCAGGACTGTGACTGGGGGATCAACCATGATAAATCTGATGAGGATATACTGACACAATACAGCAGGACTGTGACTGGGGGATCAACCATGATAAATCTGACAAAGATATACTGACACAACACAGCAGGACTGTGACTGGGAGATCAACCATGATAAATCTGACAAAGATATAGTCTTCTCTCACACTCTTTTCACTTTTTCTCTCTGTGCCTTTTTACCCTGGTCACTCATTCTCAAGGCAACGTGAGTCTCCTTATTGCATGTTACCAAGGTAATATTTTACCAAGGTAATATTTGATATTTGATAAGTAGACTCAGCTTATCACATGTTACGATGACAACTCCTCGCTGAACATAACGTTTTTGCCTAGTAAATACATCCCTGGCCAACCACATTTTTCAGTACAAACATCTTCATTTAGTCAAACTTCTAACCACAAATACGCAGATATATGAACAATTTAGGGGAGTGACAAAATAAACTGTGTGTGGGTGTTTTGTGATGCCTTTGGTACCAATTTCATACAAAATGTTGTGTTTTGTGATGCCTTTGGTACCAATTTCATACAAAATGTAACTCAAAATTGGATAAGTTAAATAATAATACCCACAGAGAATTTCACTGACCTATCAAGACTATCAACGACAGAAAATTCCAATTAAAGACCCTAAATACCATGCCTACAGTACAACAGCAATAGCTATTCTGAAGAAGAAGAATAGCATGAGCAGCGAAATGACGTCACTTTAAGCTTCATGTCATAGCACCATTAGTACCAAGATGCCGTGGTCATATGACGACTTGATGTTAAACGTCACTTATCGCAGTACTAACATTTGACGTATCAGAGGATCAAACTTTGCAATTTTCTGCTGATTTTCACACCTAGGGCTTACAGGTCACAAGCTGACCTAATCCTACTCGAGAGTCCAGACAAACAGCAGGCTTATGCAAACACCATTATGAAAAATCATGCGGGTATTAATGAGAAGTTCAAGATTGCTTTTTTTTAATAAAAATATTCAACTGTAAGAATCTCAAATAATTGCAGAAAGACATGACCATTTTTCTTTCAAAAATATTTAATTTCATGTATCAATCAAAAATTTGAAGCGGTACAATGCTGGTTAATGAACAAATTCAATGTCTTCCTTTAATGTAGCGATAAATACTGACTTCCATTTACAACGTGAACATTTCAAACGTTGTTTCCCATACTAAACATCTTAATTGCAAAGAGTGCGCTTGTGCGACATGTCACTGGGGGCCCAGACTTCCGTGCAATGTTAGAAATTAGTGCCAACTCAACATTTACGCGGTCAGATGCAATTTTTAAAAAAGGGATGCACGGTGCTTCTTGTGATGCACGTGCACACCATGCAGACCGATTTTTACCGGTTGGCAGTACTCAGATATCTTTTCTTGATAAAGTCACGCTACAACAATCAGTTATTCCCTTGCCGTCAGAGAGAAAAAGCCATGGCATGACTTAGTGCAGAGGATGCGTCATAGAGCCCTTGGACATCTGGAGCCTGGTGTCGACGCCAGGCAAGTTGCTAATGTTTTTTAAGGTTCACCTTTCAACCATATATCGTCTGTTCTTTCAACAGTTTTAGCACTATATCACCACCCTCCCCACCCCAAGCTGACCGTCGTAATGTATTTCACTATTTGTGGTACGCGAGTCATTGTCTAAAGCGCACGCATGCGTGCGCGAGTTGTGAGTGCGCGCTTAGAGTTATAATTATAAGATAAGCGCATTAGGAGTGTTCGAGGAAGAAGAAGAAGAAGATAAGCGCATTATAAATACCGTAATTATTATTATTGTCTGCATCACTGCGTGAGGGTCACCGGGACCACATCCGATCAAGCACGACCAAGCCAGACTCGTGTCACCACACAAAGACAAGACCGCTGTATTGTCCGCATGCATCTTCAGGACAGGTTTCAAACAGCCACTGACAGCTCTAGAGCTGCCTGGGCAACCCAACAACCTGTCAGCCTCAACACTGTGTGGCGCTGCCTTCACGAGAACGGGCTGACACAAACAGGCGTCCTTACCGAGGCCCAGTACTTACACAAGGACATCGACAGTCAAGGCTACAGTGGGCTCAGACCAGAATAAACTGGCACAGGCAGCAGTGGGGACACATCCTCTTCTCAGACGAGGGCCGCTTTTGTGTGGATTTGGCGGAAGGTCGAGTAAATGTATGGCGTCGACGTGGAGAGCGGTATAATGATTCCTGTGTTGTGGAGAGAAACCCTTGGGGAGGCCCAAACATCATGATATGGTGTGCGATTGGCTTGAATGAAGTTATTGGGCCTGTCTACTTTCAAAACTTGGTCCAGGTCGCGGACACAGTGTTAATGTACAGCGCTACATTGACCAGGTGTTGAGACCCCATGTTGAGCCCTTTTTTTCTTGCCATTCAAAATTAATTTTTCAACAAGACAATGCAAGAGTGCACACCGCCAGGGCCACCCAGCTGTTTCTGTGGCAGAACAACATCAACGTAATGCCCTGGCTGGCCCTTAGTCCTGACCTGAATCCCATAGAACATGTTTGGGATGAACTGGAAAGATGTCTGAATCATTTGCGACCCTGATCGGCCACTGCTCCTGGCCCGGCTTCGCCAGGTCATCATGCAGGAGTGTGGATGTGTTCCAATGGCCAGAATTAACTGTCTGATTTTCTCCATGTATCGCAGATGTAGAGCAGTGATCAATGCAATGGTGGTCACACCTGTTACTGAAAATGAAAGGCATCTGCTCACGTCATCAATGACTTGTCAGACTAAAAGCAGTTTGCTGCTGGTTTCTTGTATCATGTTTGTTCTAACACGGTCTTGGAATTTTATGTTCAGACAGTTTGCACAATTAGCACGAATGAAAAACCCTCTCAAAACACGGCATGGTGTGCCTTCGCGTTTTTTATGCAAGTCAGTATACATATGCAAAATATCTAGTAAAAATAAGACAAATCACGGACTCCAGTGTGGATCAACTGGTTTTTGAGAAAAGGCCATTTTCTCACCAATGTGCATCGTATTCTATCTATCTATCTATATCCCGTAGTCTTGCAACCGTTGGGGCACCACTGCTGACTTGGCAACCAGCTCCCTCCATTCCTCTCTGTTCTCTGCCATTCTTAGTGTGTCTCTCAGCTTCAGTCCTGTCCACTCTGAGATATTGTCCTCCCATCTTTTCCTGTCTTCCTCTCCTTCATCCTCCTTGCACAGTGCCTTGCAGGATTGTTTTGGCAAGCACTGCTGAACGCGTGACATGCCCATACCACTTCAGTTTGCGTTTTCTCACAATGGCTAATAGGTCTTCAATAGGGCCTGATGGCTTGCCTGATTCTGCTTCCCACTTCCTCGTTCGTGATGTGATCTCTGTATGAAATGCCAAGCAGCCTTCGAAAACATCTCATTTCAGTGGCTTGTATCCTTTCAAGGTCTGCTGTGAGGGTCCATGCCTCACAGGCATACAAGAACACTGAGAGGACTAAGGAGCGCATCAGTCTGATTTTGGAGCAGAGTGTGATGTTTCTGTCCTTCCATATGGTCTTTAATCTTGTCAGTGCTGTTGTTGTCTGCGCAATCCTGGACAGTATTTCTGGTTTTGATCCCTCATCTGTCACAATGGCTCCTAAGTATTTGAATTTATTAACTGTTTCCAGTTTTTGGCTTCCAATCATGACGTCAGTGTCAATGCCACTGGTATTATTTGTCATCAGTTTGGTCTTCTCTGCACTGATTTCTATCCCATACGCAATGGCTGTACTGTCCACCTTTTCCACCAGCTGAGCTAGCTCCTGCTCTGTTCCTGCAAGGCCATCAATGTCGACTGCAAAGCGCAAGTTCGTGATTGTTCTGCCTCCAATACTGACGGTTCCTTCATGATCTTTCAGAGCATCTGTCATGATTCTTTCCAGGAAGATGTTGAAAAGAGTAGGTGAGAGCAAGCAGCCTTGTCTCACTCTGACTGTAGTCCTAAACCAGTTGCCTATTTTGCCGTTGAAGCAGACTGCGCTAGTGGCCTTGTTGTAAAGGTTTGCTATGACTTTGATCAGGTTGGCATTGATGTTGTATAGCTTCATGGTGGACCAAGGGGCTGCATGCCACACCCTGTCAAACACTTTCGTTAAATCCACAAAGACATGATGGAGGTCTTGCTGGTGCTGGAGGTACCTCTCACATAGAACTCTCAGGTTGAAGATCTGCTCTGCTCAGTTGTGCTGTGCCCTGGTCTGAAGCCTGCCTGTTCCTCAGCTATGATTTCCTCTGCCTGTGGCTTCAGCCTGTTCAATAGGATCTTTAACATGACTTTGCTTGGGTGGCATATAAGACTGATCGTGCGATAATTCTGGCATTGATGTAAGTTGCCTTTTTTGGGGAGAGTTATTATAAGTGATTGGGTCCATGGTGTGGGCCAATCCCCTGATTGCCAGATCTTATTGCAGATTGTTAGTGAGGCGCTTATCATGTCTTCTCCCCCTTCTTGGACTAGCTCTGCAGGGATGTTGTCTGCTCCTGCTGCCTTCCCTTTTTTCAGCGACTTCACTGCAGCCTCTACTTCTTCTCGGAGGATGGGATAGTTGCCATTGTTGGTCACTGGTGGGTTGACAAGTATGCCTGGGTCCCATGTAGCTTGGTGGTTGTACAAATCTGAGCAGTACTCTGTCCATCTCCTCAGTATGTCTTGGTCTTCCGTAAGACCCCTTCGCTATCCTGAATGATCGAGGAGCGTCCTTGTTTTACACTGGTCAGGTCTTTCACCAGCTGGTATGCTTTTTTGCTATTATTTTTGTTCAGATTTTCTTCTACCTGTTTACATTGATCTTCAATCTACTTATTCTTTGCCTTTTTTATGCTTTTCTTGATATCCTGGTTAATTTCCCTGTATTGTTTAGCACCTTCTACCTCTGATTTCTTTTTCTTTAATTCTCAACGCTTGTCACAGAGAGCAAAGATGTCAGCTGTAAGCCAAGGTTTCTTTGCTTGTCGGTGTTTGCCAAGGATCTCACTGGCTGTTTGGGTTACAACATCGTATTCAATTTATTTAATAAAAACTACCTTGAGTTTATTCTTTTAGGGTCAATGTTTTAAAATTTCAAGTTTGCTCATCCTCTAGTCGCTGTCACACATACAAACAGCGCATGGTGACAAAAGTACGTTCTCCAGCAAAGTTTGCATAGCCAGACATGACGTCATTTTCATCTTGTTACTTCTTTGCCAGAATTTCCGGCCGCGCGCCCAACACGTCATGTGCATGCTACGGAATGCGCTCCAACCAGTCCCATTTCAAAGTTGTTCCTATTTTTGAATTGGAACAACAAAAACTGATGGGGTTACGCAACGAAACAGTAATATGCACACGTTATGTTCTACTTTGGGTTTACATTTCATACAACAACCACCAAAACATAAATCGAAATGTGACAAGTTTGACAATACCTTCCACCGAAATGCCCACTCGAAGCGGAAGTCACGTTCCACCGGTAAATAGATGTAATTATTTCACCGACACCGAGAGCTGCGTTTCAGCAGGGGTTCCTTCAAGGGGTGCCGTTGTTCATTTATACTTGTACTGTTGAGGACAAAATCGTGGTATTACGAGTATGGCTTGGCCAGTGGTTCTTGTGGCATTACGAGTATGGCTTGGCCAGTGGTTCTTGTCGCCTCGTGGGTCCGGTCAGGGAGGTCAATATCAGGGGTAAGTCCGGGCTTTAGCCTCCGACATTGACTCCCCTGATCGGACCCGAGAGGCGACAAGAACCACTGGCAAAGCTCAACTCGTAACACAACTAGTAATACGTACCGCTCGTCGCCGAGAAACGTTTAAACACAAACAACAGGTCGACTCACCCGGCCTGTGCCGGAAGCGTCTTAATCTTTAAACTCACGCTCCTCCAAGTTGCACGGCTGTCTGTTGCGCAGATACGGTTGACACCGGTTTGTAGACGGAAGATCGGGCAGTTACCACTGGCGGCACTGCAAACCTAATAACCAGAGCTCGCTCTCTTCCCGCTAATACTACCGCTGTGCACACCTGCAGGTCAATGACAGTAATGGCCTTGTGCCTAGGTGACATGCACCAGCGGCGCCATTGTTGCCTATTTTCGCACCTGACCGGTTTAGAGCGTGTGCTCTCTGCACCAGTAATGAGCAATGTTGGAAAAAGAATCACGTGACGTTTGATTGCTGCAAAATAATATGAATAAAGAATAAACCCTTTCCCATATGCAATCGGGCGCGGCAATAATGCATCCTCATATTTGGCACCACTAAACATTACACTAATTGGCACATTTGAAAAATAGCTTTTTTCCTCAAAGGTGGTGATTTTGCGACATCCGCGTCACTTTGCGGCAGAAAGCACCGTCATAGCCGTAGCCGTGTGAGAGAATTGATTGATTGATTGTACATTGCTTAACGTCCCGGGAAGAGTGCACTACAATGCACTCCAACTTGATTCAGGAATACACAAGCTCTGATGAGAATGAACTGCCACTGGAGACCTACCTGTTTTTCCAATAGGGACGTACGCCCTCAAACATTTTATGTTCGAGGGCCATGAGCAGCTTAGGATTGAAGCTTAAACCTCTAGAAGCAGAAAGTGAAACTCGAGTTTGTAAGGGGAGGTAACGCTAAACCGGAAACAAACCGTTTTTCATCTTCCGCGGAAACGTACGACTGAGACCACACTACAAGTGCAGAAGCCTACCTGTGCGCGCAGTTCTAGTGCACAGGACCAGTCCGAGCGACTGGACAGATGCAAAAATCGCAGTAATGGCGCCGGTGGTGCGTTTAACCTAGGTACAGGGCGAGGTATACCAACTCAGCCTTTCTGACTCAGCCGGCCTGTGGAAGCTGTGTACTGGTTTAAAGTAGTGTATAATCGTGCGTGTGTCTAAGAGAGAGGGTATGCTGTTGTGCATGCGCAGTGAGTCCAGCACAAGAACTATGTATTTTTTTATTTTAAATTATAGATCTTTTTGCCCTGCATGACCCGCAAAAGATTTTACTGCATATAAATGGTATTTCTGAAGCTCGGTGGAAAAATATCTGCAGGCAAGCTCAGTCAGTGAAAAGGGTGGTAACATGTGTATGCTGTGTTTAGTAAATCAACACGTCATGTGTCTACGTGCCCACTCTCAATAGGTGTGCTTGTAAGGGGAAATAACCTGTGCTAGTTTTATTTGTTTTATGTCGTATGGCGTAACAGAATGCGGTTTTCGTTAGCTTAACTCTTTTATCATCAGACTTATCAAGAGCCATTTTCATGACCGTGGCTGTCCAGACTGTCGCCCCACTTTCCTGCCGACTACAGGCCCGGTGCACTGCTGAAGTAGGGATGCCGACGGCTTGGGGGTCACTGAGTGGGCTTAGGTAAATCCCTCGGTAGCTCCAAGCCAGCCAAAATATGACTGGCCCAAGCAAAAGGTGAAATTTAATAACTGATTAATGGCATTCAAGTTGAATGGGTGTGCGCTGCGGTAGTGCCAGTGGGGACACACAAGACGAAGAGAGAGGTACACTGCTCATTTTTACGTGTCTTAAGCCATATCATACTGACGGCCGCTAATTCACTGGCATTTCAGTGTACACCCGGCGGCGCTACATCTACAGTACTTACAGATAAGCATACAGACCAGTGGCTTTAGTTCAAGGGTAGTGCCAGAATAACTTGGCGCCTAGAGGCGCCAAGCTATTCTGGCACTACCCTTGAACTATTTAGTAAGACTTATTTCACACACTCAGTGTGGTGCATTCCCCAATGATAAGCCGTCTTGGCCCATATCATACTGAGGCTAAACGCTTCCAATCTGTACACTGCCGGCATATGCAAGCTACATTACAGTACTTACAGATAAGGATATAGATCAATGGCTTTAGAGACGCCAAGCTATTCTGGCACTACCGGCCTTGAACTATTTTATGAGTGACACTTATTTCACACACCGTCCTGGTGTATTCCCAATGGTAGTCTTAAGACGCTCATTGAAAATGAGCAGTGTACCTCTCTCTTCATTCCCCCCCCCCCCCCCCCCCCCCCCCCAACCAACCCTTTCTGCACGGCCGGCTGCACACACCCTACTGCTTACTCAGTGACCGCAAACCAAAACTACTGAAAGCGACTGACAAACAGTATCGGGGACATTCTGTACTTTCTCAGGACGGCCGCCGAAAACCTCAGAACACCAGTGACCTCTGCAGAACTGAGAGACCCGCTTTTAGGACTTTCCTGAAAAATTTCTGTTTGTAAGTTTTCTCAGAACTTACTAGACGCCGTATGGGCGGGGAGTGTCAGTTACTGAGCCGACATCGGCCGTATGCCCGGCGCATGATAGTTCGCGGCCGCGCCACTGGTAACTGATATATTTATAGAATGGGGAAAAAGGCTAAGTCTTTCCACTGAATGGCTGGGACGACGGGACCACAGGCATTCCGGGCGATAGAGAGACCGTACAACCGCACCTCAGCCTTAGCTGGGCTGAAAATCACACTCTCTCGATCTTTCATTCACCCAGTCACTCTTATTATCCTTAACCCCTTGACTGGCGGAGCAGAGCAAACGACACCCAAACTGACACAAGCGGCATAGCTCTTCATGGGCCCCCCGCATTTGCGGGGGCCCATGAAGATCTATGCCTCTTGAAAATTACGGCTGGGCGACTCATTCTTTGTCCGAGTCCGTCAGTGTATCGGGCTGGGACGTCATAGATAGAAATCCTGCAGTGTAACAGTGATTCGGTCAGTTCAGGATTTAACGTCCAAGGCACCGGAGTTGACAATGGGCGGCGGGCTAGAGAGAGAGAGAGAGAGAGAGAGAGTATAGATTGCTTTACGTCCCGCAAGCGACAAAGGCCTTCTCAGGACGTGCCTGCGCTAAATGAAGAAAAGAACTGCAAGAAGGGCAGACAGGAGGGAGAATTTGAAAAGAAAAATACAGATAAATGGACCAGAAAGACAGAAATACAAACCCCCAAAAGAGTAGAACCCACCTTGCAGTGGGCGGGTTATGAAGGGGGGGGGGGGGGGGGGGACAGCTATTGTTCGGTCCCAACCGCTCAGCGTCCGGACCCAACCTCGGCCAGAGTTGACATATAATGCAAAAAAAAAGTAGAAAGGTACATGAACTTTTCCGCTTGAATTGCTAAAAGTTCTTGACATGGATATGATCAGTAACGGTTATATCAGTGATCAGCCATCCCACTGGCCTACAATTTCACAACACTGGTGTGATATATAGAGTGCTCACAAAAAGTAAAGGACGTCCTGCGGCATAACTTCAGCTTGAATCCCGCCGTGAGATGGCCTTAGTCGCCTGCTCGGCGTTAAACCCCAACCACTGTAACTAACTTCAGCTTGAATTACGAAAGTAGTGTCGGAAAACATTGACCTTACATCTGCAAAGTACAGTCACCGTTTTGGTCTCATTAATGTTCAACCCATTCCGGCTACCCCAGACACACCACAGCAAGATAAAGATCGACCATGATAGTTCAAGGGTGATGCCAGAATAGCTTGGCGCCTATGGGCGCCAAGCTATTCTGGCATCACCCTTGAACTATCATGGTCGATCTGTGTCCTGCACTGCAACGCAGTCTTCAGAGGACAACTTCAAAATTTGGGGATTTCGGTCTTGGGGTAGGATGAGTTAACATTTTGGGACATTTTAATAATCCAAGCTAAAAGTAATACGGTGGTCGTGGGCCCCGAATACGTGTTGGGGAATGTCGAGATGGTCTTTGCATTGGCCTTGACCCTTATCATCCTGATACCCCGGGCGTGTTGGGGATTGTCGAGATGGTCTTTGCCCAGGTCTTGACCCTTATCATCCTGATACACCGGGCGTGTTGGGGAATGTCGAAATGGTCTTTGCCCAGGCTTTAACCCCTATCATCCTGATACACCGGGCATGTTGGGGATTGTCGAGATGGTCTTTGCCCAGGCTTTAACCCCTATCATCCTGATACACCGGGCGTGTTGGAGAATGTCGAGATGGTCTTTGCCCAGGCCTTGACCCTTATCATCCTGATACACCGGGCCATTGTTTGAAAAATAAATTTGACAATAATTCAAATAGTTAGTCAGTTAGTTATTTGGCTTTAACGTCGAGCAGGCGACTAAGGCCATCTCACGGCGGGATGGGTAAAAATCAGGCCAGACAGACTAAAAGAAAGGTCTTAAGACAAGATGTAAATATATCTTTAAAATATTTCATGCTAAAATGTCGCACAGGTCTTTAAAGAAAACGTCGGACAGACTCTCAAAAAGGTCAAAATACTAGAATTATCATAGTATATGAATGCTCAAATCTTATTAAAAATATTGCACTCTCTCAGAAAACTGAAGATCTTGTCCGGGGGTAGATCCCGGAACAAAACCTTCAAGGAGTCTGCTGTGAAGTGTTTATATCTTGTGTCAATTGTCAATTAGATCGGCACAAGACAGCAAAATGTGTTTAACAGAATACTGCTCGTCGCAGGCATAACACCATGGACGCTCCTCCTGGTTTATTAGTAAATAAGAGTGCGTAACATACGTGTGCCCGATGTGGAGCCGAGTAAGGACAGTCTCCTCACGGCGTCTGACAACAAAGTAGTGAGGCAAACCATTAATGAGGGAAAATTACCATCGCAGGCCAGTTCACTCGTGGTGAAAAAACCAAAGGAGCCAAGATTCTACGTCCTCCCTAAAATCCACAAACCAGACACACCGGGTCGCCCCATTGTTTCGGCTTTCTGTTGTCCCACAGAGCTTATATCCCAGTTAATCGACTCCATCCTCCAGCCCTTGGTCCGTGCTCTTCCCACACATGTAAAAGATACTAACCACGCCCTTCACCTTTTGGATCGCTTCAAAGATTTTGTTCACTATGGACATTGAGGCTCTTTACACCAATATCCCCAATGAAGACGGCCTACTAGCATTAAAACATTTCACCTGCAAACATCATCTGAAGATCGACACCACAACCATCCTCCGCTTAGCCAAACTGGTGCTGTCCATGAACGCCTTTCAATTCATGGGTCAGCACTACAAACAAAAGAAAGAAGTGGCCGTGGGAACCAAAATGGGGCCCTCCTATGTCAGTCTGTTTGTGGGCTACGTCAGGATTTTTACTCAATACACAGGACCACGGCCAGACCTCTTCCCGGCGCTACATCGACACTGCTTGGGCGTCACCTCAAGAAGCATGGCTGAAACACTATACAGTTCATCGACTTCATCTCACCGTTTCATCCATCTCTCCGATTCACGCATGAGATTTCCGAAGAGTGTGTGCCCTTTCTCGACATCCAAATATCTATCAAAGCCGACTCTGCGGACAAACTCCATACTACCGTCCACTACAAGCCCACCGACGCCCACACTTACCTGCAGTTTTCATCAAGCCATCCTGCCGCCACCAAAAACGGTATCCCATTCTCCCAATTTCTGCGACTCCGTCGGATCTGCAGCAGCGACGACGACTTCACCACACCGTCAGGCCCAAACCATGGCCACTTTCTTCTCTCACAGGGATACCCGCAAGACATCCAGGGTGTGAAGGCACTTAATACTTGCATATGAGGGTCCGTTCAGTCTTTTAAAAAAAAGAAGAAAAAAAGACAGAAACCCAACAATTTTGTATGATCAACACCGCTCGTTCTAAAGCTGAGGCCACAAGCAGAAGTGAAGCTTTGCGGGAGAAAACTCACAGTGTTGCAGAGGACCGGCCGGTCATGTGTACTCATATCATCCTCACAACATCCCCATAAAAAAAACATTATCCTCAGAAACTTCCACATCATTCAGAACGACACAGTACTGAACGACATATAAATAAAGGTAATTTGTATAGCGCCTAATCACCAAGGTTTTCTAGGCGTTTTACAATCACAATAATGAAACACAAAGCAAAATACAAAAACCAACATATACAACAACAACCAAAATACATTGATTTACAAGGAGCAGAAAACTCGCACACATTATATATATATATATATATATATATATATATATATATATATATATATATATATATATATATATATATATATATATATATATATATATATATATATATATATATATATATACATACCCTGAGCCTCCGCTGGTGGCTTACAAACGCGACACAAACCTACGTGATGATCCAGTTCACTTTTCGCATCTAACATTTTACCACCTGGCACACACCCTTGTCAGCAATCACACTGCAAAGCATGTCCTTACATACTCAACACATCCCCCGGCCGAGTCATCGCCGGACCCCTGTCATCTTTCACTGTTCACCGACCATTCACATCTAGTCATCAGATATCGTCTATGTCATCTCATGTTCTCAATGCCCAAAGATGTTGCATGTGGGGGAGACATACCGTACACCCCCCCCCCCTCCCCCTCCCTCCCTCTGCCGGAACGCTGCAAGGAGCATGTTCGTTCGATCCGCCTCGGATACAACAACCAGGTTGGACATCATTTCAACGAGCCTCCTCATAACTTCACACATTTCAGCACACGCATCCTTTGGCAAAATACATCCCACTTCATCCGCCGCAAAATGACAGAATCCTTTTTCGCGGACAGGCTTGGCACTTACCATCCGCGCGGCTTGAACATTCGTCCCTAGGGATGTATGCTCGGCCTGATGGGTGGTTGGTGCCAGACTTGACCTCAATGCTGATACTTGTTGCTAACGTTGCACTGATTAGTGTGTTTGTGTGCGTTTCTACGAGTATTCAGTACTCCATAAGCCAGTCCTGGCTACCGTGCCCCCCCCCCCCCCTCTCCAGTACTCACTAAGATAGGTTTCAAAGTGTACTTTAGTATGTCCTGAGATGTATAAGCCATGTTCCCCTAAAATCTGTAGGAACACACCAGAGATATAGCCGAAGGCACAGAAATCGTAAAAAAAAAAGACAAAAATAATTTGTCGGATGCCTTCAGAAATTTTCTATAGCACTGACAGTCCATTTTCAGGCTTACATCATTAAAACAGGATGTCACAATTATTATAAACTTGACTAAGTGATGCTGTGATCACTGTGAGTGCCACAGTGGTTGATTTTGTATCACTACCCCAAAGTTGTAAGAATACACAAAATTAATTAGAAAAAAATACTAAATATTCTGTTTCATTTTGACCTCTCTTTACCTATTAAGTTTCAATAATGTGAGCATAAAGTGCAAGAAAATAAGGAAAGTCGGCATCCTTTACGGTACGTTCGTGGTGAATGATAGCTTTTCCCCCATTAAAATTGCCGAATTGGGAAACGTATGTTGTTTCCGATGCCCTGAGAAATTTTGTATACAACTGATAGGTCATTTATAGATTTTATTGGTTAGGATGGAATACCACAGTTACTCCCAATCTGATTTTATGATGTGATGCATTTGGGGGCCACAGTGGCCGAGTGATGCATTTGGGGGCCACAGTGGCTGAGTGATGCATTTGGGGGCCACAGTGGCTGAGTGATGCATTTGGGGGCCACAGTGGCTGAGTGATGCATTTGGGGGCCACAGTGGCTGAGTGATGCATTTGGGGGCCACAGTGGCTGAGTGATGCATTTGGGGGCCACAGTGGCTGAATCTGCTGCCGGCCCTACCCTCTTTTTACCAGTACGCAAAGGAACGCAAAATAATCGTAATTGCTTACGTCATACTCCTCTGTTTAAATATTTTTGTTGCCAGTTTTCTTAACAAAGTATGCATATTGAGCATAAAAATGTGTCATCATTTCATTAATTTCAATGTGACCCATCAATTTAATTGTAATTCATTTTAGTTAAGGCATAAAAAGGGGGAAACGTGTGTAAACAGGGGCTGCCGCTGAAGCTTCTACCGTCTGCACATTCAGCAGTCGTGTCAAACTCGGCGTGAAGACTGACATAAACGAAGAAAGACAGCAGCGAACACACGAATCAAATCGACATACTATTGAGATTGACGACACTGATGTCCGCTAGTGATAGTGACAACCTTAGAAAAGGACTAAATAAACAAACCTGCTGGCATTTTCTATTATTATCCGTGTTCTAATTACAAGTAAATTGATGGGTCACATTGAAATTAATGAAATGATCACAAATTTTTATGCTCAATATGCATACTTTGTTAAGAAAACTGGCAACAAAAATATTTAAACAGAGGGGTATGACGTAATCAATTGTTATGATCATTTTGCGTTCCTTTGCGGGGGGGGGGGGGGGGGGGGGGGGGGGGGGTTAAAATGGGGGGTAGGGCAGCAGATTCAGCCACTGTGGCCCCTAAATGCACCACAGCATCATAAAATCAGGTTGGGAGTAACTGTGGTACTCTATCCTAACCAATAAAACCTATAAATGACCGATCAGTTGTATACAAAATTTCTGAGGGCATCAGAAACAAGCTATCATTCCCCAACGTACCGTAAAAGATGCCGACTTTCCTTCAGTATTTTCTTGCACTTTATGCTCACATTATTTAAACTTAATAGGTAAAGAGAGGTCAAAATGAAATGGAATAACTTTAGTAATTTTTGCTAATTAATTTTATGTATTTGTACAACTTGGGGGTAGGGATACAAAATCAACCACTGTGGCACTCACAGCATCACCTAGTCAAGTTTATAATAATTGTGAGATCCTGTTTTAATGATGTAAGCCTGAAAATGGACTGCCAGTGCTATAGAAAATGTCTGAAGGCATCTGACACATTATTGTTGTCTTTTTCTGTGATTTCGCAGAAATGGCCATTTACTGGGTGCACAAATACCTTCATTGCGAGCCAGAGATTCAATATTTGTTCATTCTGTTTTTTTGCAGAGGACGCGGACGGTGTGCCTTAACATAATATTGCCCGAGTTGTGCTTCTGGAATGAATTCTGATTTATTTAGAGGAAAATGTTTCTCAACCTCATTTTAGCATCTGCAAAGAGAGTGAATGGAGGTACCCATGCGCCATCGGCTACATCTCTGGCGTGTTCCTAAAGATTTAATTGGAACATGACAAACATCTCAGGACTAGCTAAGGTACACTTTGAAACCCATCTTATCGAGTACTGGGAAAGGTGGGGGTGGGGGTGGTTGCGGTGCACGGTAGACTGGTGTAGCGGCTTTTGGCCTATGTGCATGTACGTGATCGCCCCCCAGCAGGCACGAGTGAATGCGAATGTATGCAGTGACGTGTATGTAGACGCATGTTTTGTGCTACGCGTTTTGTGCGTGTGAATTTGCATCATTTTTTGTTTTGTTTAACGTCATTTTTCTCTATACAGGATGACGTCTTTTCTTTCTATCGTGTGTTCTTTTCTGTTCTACGTTGTTTCCATATCACCCAGAAGGATCTTTGATCCAAAAGGTCGTGTCCATGGATCCAATTTAACTCATTTTACCCCAAGACCGAAATCCCCAGTGTCCGGTGTCCTCTGAAGACTGCTTTGCAGTGCAGGACACAGATCGACCACGATGATAGTGCAAGGGCGATGCCAGAATAGCTTGGCGCCCATAGGCGCCAAGCTATTCTGGCATCACCCTTGAACTATCATGGTCGATCCATATCTTGCTGGGGTGGAATGAGTTAAAGGGTTTTCAACCTCTATTTTCTGTTTTCCATTTTTATTGAATAAAAATGAGTGCTGGTCCGAAACCGAGAGCTACACTGACCTTTTGCGTGTCAGTCCAGTAATAGTTAAAAGATTTGGGTGACATGCAGGATTTTGATAAAGAAGGAAAAGTGGGAGAAGTGTATGGCCTTGAACTTGATTCCACTGGATTGTACAGATGAAAAGTGATTGATGACGTGAAAAGATGACACAGAAAAAAGGTATCCTAAACTTAATCAGCTTCGTGATATTACTATGTACCCACTCCATCAAATGTCCCTTTCTTTGCGTCATGTTCTGGTATATTGTATAACATGCAAATTAATATTCATGAACTTGCTTGATATACTTTCCTTCCGCATAATCCCTTGCATACCCGAAAGACTCAATCTTGATGCTTGCCTCTGTCCGCAATGCAAAAACGCTAAATATGCTCATACTGCCACATTAGCAAGTTAGTTATTAGGATTTAACGCCGAGCAGGCGACTAAGGCCATCTCACGGCGGCACATTAGCAAGCTCCTTATGCTCACTAGTAATGAAATACTTCTTAGTGGGTACGGCGTACGCTCACAATTACTTTCCCATACAACCACTTAAACGGAGAATAGACAGCAGCGGCGAAGACAGGAATCGAATCGCCATACTCAGTATTAATCCATATCGTGCTGAGGCTAAACGCTTCAAATTTGTACACTGCCATATATATGCAAGCTACATTATGGTAATTACAGATAAGGATATAGACCAATGGCTTTAGTTCAAGGGTGGTGCCAGAATAGCTTGGCGCCTAGAGGCGCCAAGCTATTCTGGCACCACCCTTGAACTATTTTAGTCAAACATTTCACACACGGGTGTTTTCCGACTGATAAGGGTTACGATTGACGACACTGACTGATGTCCGCTAGTGATAGTGACAACCTTAGAAAAGGACTAAATACAAAACAAACCTGCTGACATTTTCCGCCATTATCCGTGTTCTAATTACAAGTTGATTTTACTCAACAACAACGCACAATTAACTCGTTCTACCCCAGACACACCACAGCAAGATAAGGATCGACCAGGATAGTTCAAGGGTGATGCCAGAATAGCTTGGCGCCTATGGGCGCCAAGCTATTCTGGCATCACCCCTTGAACTATCATGGTCGATCTTGTGTCCTACACTGCAATGCAGTCTTCAGAGAACTACGGGCAAAAATTTGGGGATTTCGGTGTTGGGGTAGAATGAGTTAAATAGAAGACACTGACGTCTACACAGTCAAACGCAATCTCCACAATGAGTCAGACGGCAGTCCAATACGGGGCACGACAATGAGTCAGACGACAGTCCAATACGGGGCACGACAATGAGTCAGACGACAGTCCAATACGGGGCACGACACTGAGTCAGACGACAGTCCAATACGGGGCACGACAATGAGTCAGACGGCAGTCCAATACGGGGCACGACAATGAGTCAGACGACAAGACGACAGTCCAATACGGGGCACGACAATGAGTCAGACGACAGTCCAACTTACGGGGCACGACAATGAGTCAGACGGCAGTCCAATACGGGGCACGACAATGAGTCAGACGGCAGTCCAATAAGGGGCACAACAATGAGTCAGACGACAGTCCAATACGGGGCACGACAATGAGTCAGACGGCAGTCCAATACGGGGCACACAACAGGTCACCATTTGGACAGATTGATTGATTGATTGTACATTGCTTAGCGAATGCTTTCTCAGGACGTGACTGCACTGCTTGTGAAAAAAATAAATAAATAAACAGAACATTGAATGTATGTCGCCAGCCGGTCAAATACATTAAATAAACCTAACACATGGGGCCTAAATAAAGCTAAGACCATTTAGCAACACACATCCAATATCAAGAGCTACAGGCAGTGCAGACACTAGGGAGTGTTTTAAAAAGGCAAATACAGGTGAATGGACAAAGGGTAGACAGAAACACATACCCCAGAATAGAGATTGATTGTACATTGCTTAACGTCCCGACAGCAACAAGGCTTTCTCAGGACGTGCCTGCACTGCTTGTGGAAAAAAAAAAACCCAACTAAACAGAACATTGAATGTATGTCGCCAGCCGGTCAAACACATTAAATAAACCTAACACATGGGGCCTAAATAAAGCTAAGACCATTTAGCAACACACATCCAATATCAAGAGCTACAGGTAGTGCAGACAGTAGGGAGAGTTTAAAAAAGGCAAATACAGGTGAATGGACCTCGGGTAGACAGAAACACATGCCCCAGAATAGAGAGAAAAACCCACCCTGTGGGGATGACCAGGGTGACCCTGGGAACTAAAAAATACCTAACCCCACCCAAGTCCCCCAGGGCAGACCCGGGTGGGGGACCATTTGGACAGAGACTGACCAACATACATCGGAAGTATCACCACCCTGGTTCATAAATAGACATAGTTATTAATGTCTGTGGTCGCATCTAACTAGTAAGGCAGCTTATCCGCCTGTTTTCTCCAACATCGGAGGTGTGCGAGAGGGAATTTGCGCGATGAAACATGTTCAGCAATGTAAGATTTGCTGGGTTTGAAGTATACAGTTGGTGTTGGACGGTAAAGTTCCCTTCAGCCTATATGCATGTAAACTTTACGTCATGTCACCTTCTTTGCAACTTCAGAAAAGTCTGACGTGAACTCCGGACTATTCGGGTCCTACGATTGTGACTGAAGAGTTTCGTGGTGGCGTGATTTTTCTAGTAGGTGTGACGCTGAAAGGGTAAAGTTCACTATGTTTTAGCGCAAATAAAACAAAAAACGTGAAAGTATCCAGTGATAGTCTACCGCAGCCTGAACAAACCTGGGCGTAAATCTACCCAGTGTAAATTGTGCTGTCGCTATTTCATTGAGATTTTATTTGAGTAACTTCACACCCTAGTCGATTTATGCTGGGTGGAATCATGCTGTGAAGATTCACGCCGAGTTTATTTAGTTCCAAAAATAAATGAAAAATCAGAGGAACACATTTGCACTGGGTAGATGTACGCCTAGGTGGATTTGCACTGATTACATTTCTGTTAGTGCTGTCAAGCTTGGAAGATTTATGTCCAAATAGAGCGAAATTGACCACTTCAGCACCAATTGCGGTAATCGGAATGACTGATAAAGTTTTGTTTTGGACTGGGTACTTACGTTAGATTGAGCAACATCTTGCTTGATATAGTGCTGAAAAAGACAGATGCGATTACTTGAACCGATCAAAATGTCCTCATCTTACGACTCAGGACATTTTGATTGGGGTCTCGTAATCACATCTGACTGTTATCGGCGCTATATAGAGCAAAATGTTGCTCAATAGAATACCTAGTTGTACAAATGTGCACTACCTCTTTAAACATGTCAATAATAAGTGGGTAGTTGTTCCTGCTCCTACTCTCACAATTGACTGGGACATAAAGTTTGAATTCATTAGTCCTTAGGTAATTACTGAAGATGTAAAGTTCTAAACTCTGGGCCTTTGCTTTTTAAGTCTTGATCCATGCTATTCAGCAGACAACAACAGCAGAGATAATATAAAACTTCAAGAGTATAAAAAATGGAGTGAGTGAGTATAGATTGCTTTACATCCCGCAAGCGACAAAGGCCTTCTCAGAATGTGCCTGCGCTAAATGAAGAAAAGAAGAAGAAAAAAAAAAGAAGAACTGCAAGAAGCACAGACAGGAGGGAGAATTTCAAAAGAAAAATACAGATGAATAGACCAGAAAGACAGAAATACAAACCCCCAAAAGAGTAGAACCCACCTTCCAGGGGTTAGACAAGGTGACCCTAGGAATAACAAATGGAGGTATTTTCTGACACGTAAAATCCGACTGTTTGTGTTTACACCAGAGAGCTTTATCATAGCTAGTAACAATAGTTTATTAAAGCATACTGAGACCTTTAGAAAATGCTAAAGAAGCAAAAATTGCACAGGGAAATAAACTTGGGGTATAGCTCAGTGACAAAATCAACAAGTATTCATTGCTATTAGGACAGAAACAGATGTAGAAGTATTGTCCAGTAATACAGCTGTTAAAGTCGATAAATTTTAGTTTCATTAAACTACATAAAAATAACTCATAGAATTTATTTCATTTTATTACTCTAGCAAATTATATACTCCAGATGAGTTGCAAAATTGCTGATTAAATTTATTTCAAATACAAACAATAATTACAAAAAATGGTGACCTCATATCCCCAAATACCGCATTGAAGATTACAGGTTGAAATTGATTGATTGTACATTGCTTAACGTCCCGACAGCAACAAGACTTTCTCAGGACATGCCTGCACTGCTTGTGAAAAAAAAAAGAAGAACATTGAATGTATGTCACCAGCTGGTCCAACATGCCAAATAAACCCACGACATGGGGCCTAAATAAAGCTAAGACCATTTAGCAACACACATCCAATATCAAAAGCTACAGGCAGTGCAGACAGTAGGGAGAGTTTTAAAAAACAACAACAAGTGAATGGGCCAAGGGTAGACCGAAACACATGCCCCAGAATAAAAGGGAAACCCACCCTGTGGGGCTGACCAGGGTGACCCTGGGAACTAAAAAGTAGCAAACCCCACCCAAATCCCCCAGGGCAGACCTGGGTGAGGGTACAGGTTGAAAGTGCTGACTCATTTCGTTTAATAAATATTACAGAAACATTGAAGTATTTGGAAGGTGAACAGGCACAATACTCGAGGTTTAAAAGACGACACAACATGGCTTTCAATTCTGTACACAACACAACTATGGCTGTCGGTGTTGTTTCCGCCGGTTGTTCTGTCAGCGGTGTTACTCTGTTTGTAACGGGAGTTGGAAGTGTCACTGGGATTGTTCTTGAAGGTGTCAGCATTGTCACATGCCTGAATGCTTTGGCTTGGAAGCCTTTAACAAAAGATTTCATATTTTAAGTACTCTTGTTGGAGAAAAATTGAGTAGTATGAAACTTATTATTAGTAAAGCTTTAAAGGACAGTAAAATTGACAATGATGTATAGTAATTAGAGTGCAAGATGATTTGGATGATTACAAATGACAGAAGTCTGAAATTTAAAATAAGGTTGTACATTGCTTAAAGTGTAGCTCTTGGGTGGCCAGCTGCATTTCATCAAATCATGAAATACAGTCATTTCATGATATAAAATATATTTATCCAACTGAAAAAAGCACGAGGAATGGAAATATGTGCACGGTTTATTTTGCCTTTGCGTAGATACTTTGATATTAGCAAAAATAAAACCTGGCCTCCGAAAAAAAAATCCGTCTTCGGCAATCTTCGGAAAAGTCACGTGACATAACGTCACAAGCATGACGCGCTGGGTCCAAAACCCGGAATCCAGACCAAAAAGGTGACTGCCAAGCGTGTGAAATGCAAAGAAGTACCCAACGGAGAAAGAAACACGCTTGGAAAAAACGGTACAACACAATTTATTAATATTTCGGGTAAATACCCTTTGTCAAAATAGACAAACAAACAGAGACATTATTTGCTACTTATCTTCAGATGCAGAAGGAATGTGGCAACATTCCTTCTGCATCTGAAGATAAGTAGCAAATAATGTTGCCACATTCCTTCTGCATCTGAAGATAAGTAGCAAATAATGTCTCTGTTTGTTTGTCTATTTTGACAAAGGGTATTTACCCGAAATATTAATAAATTGTGTTGTACCATTTTTTCCAAGCGTGTTTCTTTCTCCGTTGGGTACTTCTTTCCAAAACCCGGAGCCATTCCAAGCATCTGGCTGATCGGCACTTCATCAACACCGTCCATCGCAGCGGAGAAGAAGCACACAAATGTCCTCGCAATGAAGCTGCAACTGGCGAGAGAGGTAAGCCACAGTGTCATATCCTGAATATTTTAGGTAGATGAAGATAAAAGTTTAGTGTGTGTGTTGGGAGAGTAGGCGTTTGTGACGCAGGCTTGGCTCTCATCAACCAGCTGGTAGTGTTGACACTACTGCCGATTGGAATTCAATCTATAAATTGCAGTTTGTATACGTGCATGCATAATGCTGCATGGTGATATACTACACAGGAAAGACACCCAGCTTTTGCCTGCTTATCCTTGTGAAATCTTTTGTGCGGATACTCAATACATTTGTATTCCACGTTTTCTTCTGAGTGAATCGCACATTTGTAGAATGATTGTATAAGACTCTCAGTATAAAGCAGTTACATTTTAATTAATTTACACAGTAAGTGTGTAAGCTTTATCATCTGTGGATGAGTTAAAATTCTTTTAATTGCTTTTAATTACAGGCTACAGAAAACAGACACGTGTCTGTGCAGGGAGACATACAAGCAAAGTCACCCCCAGCGCGGTGTACATCAGTAGCACCCGATCAGGCCAGCATGTCTGATGATGACTTTGAAGACGATTATGAGCTCAACGTCAGCGAAGAAATCCCCATGCAGGAGCAGAGGGTGGGTGTGGTGTACATAAATTACACCTTTGTTTACATTTCTATACAGATGTGTGTTGACAGTTACATACTGATACATACAGGAATGTAATGTTTATTTCTGCCAATTTTTACTTTTTAGATGCATCTAGGCAACAGACGGTATCTAAAAAACAAGTGTAGTATTCATTGTTATTGCTATTCATAGTGTGGTCATACTACAGTGGTGGATGCAGCATAGTTTATTTGTAACATCAAACTAATCTGGCCCAGCTGGCACTGTTGTATCCAAAGTTTGCTGTACCTATTTAGGATGGGATTTCATGCTTTACTGTGTTATAACTTAGTGATTAATGTGTGTGTCAACAGGAGATCATCAGACAACTGAAAGATGATGGTAAACCATTGGTGCTTGTTGGAAACGGGCGATCCTACAGCCCTGGGCACTGCGCGAAATATGGATCCTACACGGTTATAGATCAACGCATCAACAAAGTCATTGATGTACAGGTGGTGCAGGTCAGTGTGTCATCTGTTGCATTCAGGTTTAATCTCCTTTTTCCTACATGTATTTGCTTTTTTTACATATGTGGTAATTTCTGTGTAGCCTGAAACAACTTTTTTTAACATGACTTGGTTCACTTCTGTCAGACTCTGTTGTGAAAAATGGACATGTCTTTTTGTAAATTAGTGAATACATTTTACTGACAGCATGGTCTCGCATGAACGCAACCAGGGAAGAACCAGTCTTGCTTGCTGGCACCCCGTTGGAGGAGGTGGAGTCCTTCACCTATCTCGGGAGCATTATAGACAAAAAAGGCGGCACTGATGCAGATGTCAGAGCACGAATCGGTAAAGCCAGGGCAGCCTTTCTCCAGTTGAAAAAAGTGTGGAGTTCCAGAGAGCTGTCACAACACACCAAAGTCCGGATTTTCAACTCCAATGTAAAAGCAGTTCTCCTATATGGAGCAGAGACTTGGAGGTTGACAAACACCACAGTCAACAGAGTACAGACCTTCATGAACAGTTGCCTTAGAAGAATTTTGAAAATCCACTGGCCAGAAAAGATCAGCAACGTCAGACTCTGGGAGAGAACAGAGCAGATAACAGCAGAGAATGAAATTGGGCGAAGAAGATGGGGATGGATCGGTCACAGTCTGAGAAAGCCAGCTTCCAGTATCACTAGGCAGGCATTGTCATGGAACCCCCAGGGAAAGAGGAAAAGAGGTAGTCCGAGAAACTCCTGGCGTCGAGACCTCCAAGCAGACATCAAGAGACTGGGAACCACCTGGAGTAGAATCGAAGGAGAAGCACAGGACAGGAGTTGCTGGGGGTCTCTCGTCGACGGCCTATACCCGGGTAGGGGTGACAGGCGTAAGTAAGTAAGCATGGTCTCGCATTCTCCTCAGTATGCCCCTTCAACCCGAATACACTACAGCAGGAAACAGATGGCACCATCCTTGCACTGGTGTCCCTGCTGAATGTGAACTTGACTAGTCTACAGAGGACAAAATTGACTTTTGGGACTGATTCAGTATATGCTACTTTGTTAGGATGAAAATTTATTGTTTTTGGTGTGTTTTAGAGCAATGAAGTAAAAAAATTCCACGTGGTACGAACTGGAGGGCTTACAGCGGACTCTGGCAGTGTTGACAGACAGAGGACTCAGGGTGAACACAATTGTCACCGATCGACATCCACAGATTACGAAGTATCTGCGGGACCGTCATGATGGCGTGCAGCACCCGTTTGACATTGGCATGTGGCGAAAGGTACCATATAATTATAATTTATGCTTTGGAACATTTGTTGATATGTGTACACAGTGTTTTGTGTTATAGTCTCTCATACTAAATCTGTTTATATTGCTGCTTTCAATTCTGCATAATAAACTGCATGACTTACATGATTCTCAACCGCCAACCTGCCATCTTTATTGACTCATACGTAAAGTTTTAGAAACTTATTCTTCCGTTTTAATTCCAGGGGTGTGGAAAAAACTTGACAAGCTGAGTCTGGTGACCAGACCTCGAACCTGGAGGCCTTTCATAGCTTGCTGCTGCACTTCGCTCCCAAGCACACTGCCTTCAGTTGGCTGGGAATGCGAACAAGGTCAGTCTCCTGTGTATTCTCAGGGTTGGGCATTGGATGCAGTGCAGGGCATCTTCCTGCTAGATAGAATTAGTTTTCTGCAAGGCATTGTGCTGTGAACTGCGAAAAGGGCTGCTCATTGCAACAGAGGATGTGGTCACATTTTAAGCACTGCCTTGTTTAATTTAAGGGGTTCAGTTCAGAAGAATGCCGCAATGTCAAAGAGAGATTTATGTCGCTATAGATGGTATCACGGATAACTGATGCATGTATTTATTCTGGAAAGGTGTCCTGCATATCTGTATAATTCATACTGCTACCATCATACTGAAGAGACCACTGGACTCATGTTGTGTGATTTTGCTTACATGCAAAGCATCAAACTTGTTTGTCTATTATTAGTATTAACTGCCATTGAACCATATGTGTTACAGGCACAAACTGGCGGCCATGCATTATAATGAAAACAACAGGGACCAGGCGACCACCAAGGAAGGAGAACCAAGATTCCAGGTCTACTATGGCAAGGCAGGGACCAGGCGACCACCAAGGAAGGAGAACCAAGATTCAGTAAAGAAACTGTTATGTTACCATACGTTATTTGAATTACATTGGCTAACACTGCTGTCATTTAAGATGTTATGGACGTGGCGCCTGCTGGGTGATGTCAACTTATAATGCGCATCCACTCCATGCCAGCAGCAGGGCGCAACAACATAAAAAAATGGAATCTAAAATTTGAGACTTCTCCTCAGAAAGACTATAGTTGCAATGTCATCACTTTTTTTGCATTCTTCTCCCACCCAGGTCTGCCCTGGGGGACTTGGGTTGGGTTAACTACTTTTTTGTTCCCAGGGTCACCCTGGTCAGCCCCACAGGGTGGGTCCCCCACCCGGGTCTGCCCTGGGGGACTTAGGTGGGGTTAACTTTTTAGTTCCCCGGGTCACCCTGGTCAGCCCCACAGGGTGGGTTTCCCCTTCTTTTCTGGGGCATGCGTTTCTGTCTGTCCATTCACCTGACCTGTAATTTCCTTTTTTAAACTCTCCCAACTGTCTGCGCTGCCTGTAACTCTTGATAATGGATGTGTGTTGCTAAATGGATTTGGTTTATTTAGCATATTAGACTGGCTGGCGACATACATTCAATATTCTGTTTAGTTTTTTTTTTTTCACAAGCAGTGCAGGCACGTCCTGAGAAAGTCTTGTTGCTGTCCGGACGTCAAGCTATGTACAACCATCCTTGCATTCTGGGTGCTGTTTACTACCTACCAAAATTACAGCTGTGCGTTTATTGTAATGTTGCACGGAGATGTCCGAATTTTTGTTTATGTAATTCTAGCCCCAGTTGTTAAGTGGAAAGAAGCTGATATTAAGTTATTTTTCTAGGATATGCTGTTAAACTGCAAGGGGCCCTCCTCCAGAGGCACAGTGAAGGTCCTGGGACGCTCTGCAAAAGCATTGACCACATCCGAGAGGAAGGGTCTGGCTACCTGAGGAGAAGGCAGCCCGTGTGCCAAGAGATGAGGCGGTAGCCAACCATTTAGATAGGTTTCGCCCCAGACAGACCATGTGTGATGGCAGTGATGTCCCCGACGCCGATTTTGATGGCCCTGCATTTGATAGTTATCTGTCGGAGTTACTTTTGTTGTTGCAGGTTTTGCTGGATGCAGGCCAGCTCAGCGGTTTTGTCTTTTGCTGTAATAATTGCACAAAGAAATTTCCATCTCATGGTCAATAAAGTGATTTGTTATTGTAACTGTCAGCGTGCAAAGAGCACACTGTCAGCACTTTTTTTTTTTACTAGCCGATTTCACAGATACCTGATGCATGTATTTATTATTTTGCCACCTGGAAAGGTGTTCTACATGTCTGTACGATTCATACTGAAGAGACCACTGGACTCGTGTTGCGTGATTTTGCATCAAACTTGTTTATCTATCCTCGCGCTGGGACCATATGGCGTTGAGGCGCGTCCCCTGGGTGGTGGATAGGGGGTCCCTCGTGAGAGGGGTGCACCGAATGAAATAAGGTGCCGTGAACCAACATGGTCTAAGGGAAGGTGACCCCAACAGAAAACCCCTGGTCCTCCTAGTAAGGGGGTTGGGCGTGGGGGTAGCTTCCCCACCCTGCAAAAAAGGAAATAGCTACAAAAACGCCGACGAAAAGACTAACAGTAATTCCTTTCCTGGAGGAGGAAGGTTCTTCTACTAGAAGACTTATGACGTCCTGTGGTGAAAGCCGGAAGTCTTCGGAAGCCACAGGACCGAGCCGCCTCTCTCTATCCAGGGACACAACCATGGGCACATGGAACGTCAAGACCATGTACCAGAGCGGCAAGGCTGCCCAGATAGCAGCGGAAATGCAAAAGTACAACCTTTCCCTGCTAGGTATCAGTGAAGCCAGATGGACGCAGTCTGGCCAGAAAAGGCTGTTAAGTGGGGAGATGATTCTGTATTCAGGTCATGAAGAGGAGAATGCCCCCCATACAGAAGGAGTAGCATTCATGCTGTCACCAGTGGCACAGAGAGCGCTGATGGGCTGGGAACCTCTTGGGCCAATAATTATCACAGCAGCCTTTAGAACCAAGAAAAAGCTCAAGCTGAACGTCATCCAGTGTTATGCGCCCACCAACGACAGTGACGAGGAAGAGAAACAAGAGTTCTACGACCGACTCCAGAGTGCCGTGGACAAATGTGCGGAGCGAGACATCACCATCGTCATGGGCGATTTTAATGCCAAAATAGGGGAGGACAACACCGGATACGAAGAGGTGATGGGGAGACAGGGACTAGGCTCGGAGATGAGTGAGAACGGGGAGAGGTTTGTAGACTTTTGTGCTCTAAACCGACTTTGTCATTGGAGGCAGCATCTTCCCACACAGAAGAATACACAAAGCAACTTGGGTCTCACCTGACCATACAACAGAGAACCAAATAGACCATATCTGCATTAGCAAGAAATTTAGAAGATCCCTTCAAGATGTTCGAGTGAGGAGGGGAGCAGATGTCGCCTCAGACCACCATCTGCTTACCTTAAGAATGAAGCTCAAGCTAAAGAAAAGCCGCACAGAGACAACAAGAAGACAGCGCTATAATGTAGGCCTCCTGAGAGAAACTGGAGTTAGAGAAGAGTTCAAACTGGTGCTGTCCAACCGGTTTCAAGCGCTACAGGAGCTAGTAAATGAAGAGGAGGCGGTCACCACAGAGCAGCAGTGGAAGGCAGTTAGAGAGGCGCTGAACTCAACCTGCAAAGACACTGTAGGGTTCAGGAAACACTATCACAAGGACTGGCTGTCGGCACAGACCTTGAAGAAGATAGAAGTGAGGAAGAAGAAGAAAGCAGCTGTCAACAACAGTCGCACGAGAGACGAGCAGAACTTTTATTTTCGTTTTACAACACTAAAGTTAAAGTTAGTTCTTTTTGGCAGCATTCTAGTAAGACATGCTTCAAACATTTATAATGAAGATATAGCGAATTGTTAACCAGTTCCTGCCTGGAGCAAGTCCCTTTCATGAGATACTCTCAGATCATGGACACACGAAGCGAACTTGTCTCTCTACGTTTCCGCAAAGAATCAGTCAAAGTTCAGAATCTTGTGACCACATTTATGTTCAAGTAGTCACTATACTGCATTTTGGAAGCAACTACTTTTAGTGTGTTTCATGGAAGGAAACACATAGAAAGGACAAGTACAATATAATTATTTGTTTTCTTTGTTTCATTTTTGTTGGGAGTTTCTTCGCATTTTACACGCTTCGCAGTCAACTTTTGGTCTGGATTTAACAATCAACTTTTACGAGTGCAGACATTTCACTATTAAACACTGTGGTTCCTTTGTCATATCGTTTAACCCTTTGTGTGTCAGTAGCGGTTCTAGTCACGATGATTCCTCGTCGCGACTAAAACCTCTACCGACACGCAAAGGGTTAAGAAATGGTTGACGTGTGCGTTGTTCCTTGATTCTGGAACTCGAGGACTAAAGATGTTAGGTCCAAAATTACAAACTAGCACCCATTTTTGTTAGGTCCAAAATTACAAACTAGCACCCATTTTCTGGCGAAAGGACGGCAAGTTTGAAACGACCAATGTTGTGAGTGGTGGAAATGACACAAAGTACAAAATATGAAACATTCATTTTTCTCTAAAAGGGATTTTTTCGAAAAATACTTACCGATGACATGACTGTCTGGAAGTGTCTACTTCTTATCCATTCTAGCCTAAGAACCCGTTGTGTGAACACACAACCCGGGAGGCACTCAGGGAACCCCCAGAGGGGTCGAGAGTTGTCTCCCGCTCTTACCCATCCGGTTCCGAGTCACGTGGTGTCCCAATCAGTCATGCTACTTGGGTCACCAGCGGCAAGCGGGGCAGGTGGGAGGGTCCTCCGAGTCATGTCATCGGTAAGTATTTTTCGAAAAAAAATCCCTTTTAGAGAAAAATGAATTTATTTCTTCAAAAACATTACCGATGACATGACTGTCTGGAAGAATATCGAACAGGAGAAGGGTGCCGTGCCCAACAAAACCCCACACCCTTAGGGCCTAGGGCTCCTCCTCCCGGTCACTATTCTTCACTCCCTAAGCTAGGTGCGTACCCACGGCGCCTGTGGCGCCGGGAGGGAGTGTTGCGTTGCAGTAATGTCCCCCATCAGAGCGAGGTTCTCTCTTTGGCCCGCCAGATCCCGAAAGTAGAAGCGGGCGAAGGTTGATTCTGCCCGCCAGCCCACAGCCGCCACGATGTCCTTGACTGAGCAATTCCGGTCGAAAGCGACGCTCGTGGCCATGGCTCGTATCTTGTGTGCCCTTATCTTTAGCCTCTTCGCTCCCTGGGGAGATAGGTCCGAGTAGGCTGAGCGAATGACCCAGCGCAGCCAGGAAGAAATCATCTGGGCTGTGATGTTAAATCTGCCGCGTTTTAAAGGCAGGAAGAGGCGAGAGCGTCCTTTGTGGAGGGCTTTGGTACGACGCAGGTACACACGTAGGGCTCGAACAGGATCTTGGGGCGGTCCGTGGCGCAGTGGTTAAGGCGCCTGCCACCAATGCTAAAGGTGCGAGGTTCGATTCCGGGTTCCGGCGTCGGATTTTTCTCCTCTAGTAAGTGTCACCGTTAATTCGGGCGGACCGTCGGGGGTTCTTTCTCCGGGTACTCCAGCTCTTCCTCCCCCTTCACTTTGGTATCAGTTTCAGCCAACTTAATAAAATTTCAAATACAAAACGATTTCCAAATACCGTCAGTAGCTCGCTTGAGCTTGCCCTTAGCACCACGTGAATGTTCTGTGTTTACGTTCAGTGTGTGAGTGAATGCGTGCGATTCACGTGAGCGTGCTTGTTGGGTTCAGTTCGCGGCTACATTCTGCGCATTGAGTTATATTATAAATATGAGAAATGCGCCATATAAATACCATGTAATAATAATAATCTTGGCGCCTAGTCTCCTGGGGAAAGTCTGTCCCGCGAAGCGGCCGCAAGGTGATCACCTGTGGTGCCATCAAAGGAGATCTAGTTTTGGCAATAAAGGCAGGGTCTGTGACCAGCTGTACTGAACGATCCGCTCTGAACTGCAGGCATTCAGGACGTGCTGAGAGCGCGTGTAGCTCGCTAACTCTTGCCGCGGTGGCGAGCGCCAGTAGGAAGCAAGTTTTACGAGTCACATCCGCCAGGGTGGCGAGGGGCAGAGGCTCGAAATGAGGGGTGTTCAACCAAGTAAGAACCCAAGGAAGGTCCCAGCGCGGAAGGAGCGAACGTGAAACAGGACGCTGCAAGCCGAAGTGTGCCATAAGGTCGGCGAGGTCCTTATTGGAGCCGGGGTCCCCACGGCCAAGGTGACGGTAGGTGTCCGAAATCATGGACAGGTAGCCCCTGATGGTGATCGGCGCTAGTCCCTGGTCTCCGAAGAGCCAGAGGAAGAAGTCAGCGAGCTGGGGGGGGGGGGGGGGGGCGACATGTCAGTGGGGGGAGAGATGGTGGTCGTCGCACCAGGCGCAGAAAACCCGCCACTTTCCCTCGTAGACTCGACGGGTCGAGGGTTTGCGCGCTGTAGCGATAGCTTCCACTGCTGCACCCGAGAAACCTGTAGAGGCGAGGGCCTGCCGCACAACCTCCATGCGTGTAGGAGTAGGCGCTCCGGGCAAGGGTGGAAAAGCGCTTGGCGCGGTTGTTTGAGCATTGTGCGGGGCGTGGGGAGTTGCAGTGGGGGGTGAGTGGCGAGACTGAGAAGGTCTGTGGTCCAGGATCGGGTCCAAGCGAATGGGGCGACGAGGAGAATGACCGCGTTGCAGCCTCTCAGCTTGAGGAGGACTTTGGGAACCAGGACTGTACGGGGGTACGCGTAGGCGACGAGTCCCTCCCAGGGAATGGAAAGGGCGTCGACCGCCCAGGCCAGAGGATCCGGGATCGGGAAGACGGAGGGGGGAAGCTGGTGATTCCACCTCGTGGCAAACAAGTCGATCATTGGTGTCTCCCAGTGGGCACAGATCATCCGGAAGATATCCTGGCGTAAGGTCCACTCCGTGTGTAGCAACTGGCCGCGCCGCGAAAGAGAGTCCGCCAAAACATTCAGCCGGCCAGGAATGTGTCATGCACTGAGGGACAGGTTGCGGTCCTCGCACCAGCGCATCAAACGGTAGAGGAGCATGCAGAGGTCTGGTGAATGCGTGCCGCCCTGCTTCTGGATGTAAGTCACGACCGTCACATTGTCCGAGAGGACTAGTAGTTGCTGGCCGCATAGAAGCGTCTCCCACACCATGAGGGCTTGCCATACCGCTTTTAGTTCCAACCAGTTGCTGTGCTTGTCCGCAAACTCCGTGGGCCAGAGGCCGGACGTCGTGAGGAACTGGAAGTAGGTGGTCTCCCCAGCCGGAACGGCTCGCGTCGACACACAGGGAGAGGTGCGGGGGCGGTGAGGACAGGGGAAGTCCTGAGGCCAGCCACATAGTGTCGGTCCAGAGTAGGAGATGGGGGCGAACCAGCGGTGACACTGGGACCAGGGCAGCGAGATCGCCTGAAGATGGACGCCATAACATAAGCAGGTGCAGCTGCAGCGGCCGGGCATAGAGACGACCGAGGGGGATCAAATCCGCCGCTGCGTTGATCAACTCGAGGTGCTGAAGCCAGACCCTGGCGGTCGCCGCATCTTGCTGGGCTAACTGAAACGCAAGGGAGGACAGCTTTAGGATCCGTAGTTCCGTCAGTCGGACTCTGTTGAGGTCGGTAGCGAACTCCATGCCGTGGTGAATGAAACGACGAGAGGGAGTGAGATCCGATTTGCCTGAGTTGATCAAAAATCCCAGAGCCGCTAACAGCCGCATCAAGGCGTTTCTGTCGGTCACCAAGGCAGACTCCACTTGATTCCTCAGCAATAAGTCGTCGAGGTAGTTGGATGTACAAAAACGCAGTTGTCAAGCCACTTTTGAAGAAAGCATCTTTAGATCAGAATGACTTTAAAAATTTCAGACCTGTGTCAAATCTTCCATTTATATCAAAGGTCATTGAGAAAGTTGTGCTCTCTCAGACCCTGAAGCATCTCACCGTCAACAATCTCTTAAATCCCCTACAATCAGCCTACCGCACGAGTCACAGCACGGAAACAGCTTTACTGAAAATCATGAATGACTTGTTGCTTGCACTGGACGATGGTCAGATTTCGGTTTTAGCTTTGCTGGATCTGTCTAGCGCATTTGATACGATTGACCATAGCACCTTGTTCTGTCGCCTTGAACGTGTCTTTGGTATCCAGGGACAGGTTTTTGATTGGTTCAAATCATATTTGTCTAACCGGTCACAGACTGTTTCTGTCTGTGGTCATCTTTCAGTTGCCGCCCCTCTGTGTTTCGGAGTACCCCAAGGGTCAGTCCTTGGGCCTGTGCTCTTCATCATGTATATGCAGCCCTTGTCGGGTGTCATAGCTGCACGCCCAATTTCTCACCACGCGTACTCTGATGACACGCAGTTGTATAAATCAGGCCATGTTGAGCAGGTCGATGCCATCATCCAGTGTGTGCAACAGTCAGTTTCTGATGTTAGAACATGGATGATAGCCAACAAATTAAAACTGAATGAAGATAAAACAGAAGCCATGCTAGTTTCCTCTACCAGAATATCTTCCTCCTTACCGCAGTCCATCACAATACTAGGCACTGAAGTTAGCTTTTCTGATCAGGTGAGAAATCTTGGCGTCACTATCGATTGCTGCCTCTCACTAAAACAACACGTTTTGAATGCCTGTAGATCTGCATTCATTGAACTGCGTCGCATTAGTTCCATCAGGCATCTTCTCACACCAGAAGCCACTAAAACGCTGGTCTGCTCCTTTGTCTTGTCCCGACTCGATTACGGCAACGCACTCCTGTGTGGCTGTCCTCAGTACCTTCTGGATCGGCTCCAGAGGGTGCAGAACTCAGCAGCACGGCTTGTTGTCAAGGCAAAGAAGTCAGACCACATCACACCCATCTTGCGTTCACTCCATTGGTTGCCTATCACATCCAGGGTACAATACAAAGTTCTGTCCATCTGTCATACCTGTCTGTCTACTTCTACTGGCCCTGTCTATCTTTCTGATCTTCTTCATGTGTACACACCTTCAAGACAGCTCCGTTCCTCAGCAGACACTAAACTATTACGCTTTCCGACTGTGAGAACTAAGTCTTTTGGCGAGAGGTCTGTCTCATACCAAGGACCATTTCTCTGGAACAAACTCCCACAGTCCCTCAGATATGTTGAACCAGCGAATAGTTTCCGGCAGTCTTTAAAGACACATCTATTCCTTTAAACGTGCATTCACCGTTATAATTATTTTATTTTTGTTTTTGGTGCTGCTGTCAGTGAGAGCTGCCTAGTGTATCTGTTATTAGTTTTATGGTACACATATATCTTTGGTGTGTGTGAGCATTTCTTGTTGGTGTGTTTATTCTGCTAAGTTTATTTTCCCTGTATATCTTGTTGCGTGAGTGTGTATGTTAGGGCATATATATGTGCTGTAGGATGCAAGGTCTGTGTATGTTAGTATGTCATTTGTACGGCGCGGCCTAGAGCTTTTCTTTCAAAAGTATAGGCGCCTTAAAAATATACATTATTATTATTATTATTATGTCGGACTGGAGGACGACTGACGTGCCTTGGCCACTACCGCATCCATGAGGCGGGTGAAGACCCATGGGCTGAGGTTGAGACCGAAAGGGAGCGCACGAAACTGATAGACGCGACCGTCGTAGGCGAAGCGGAGATATTTCCTGGAGGCTGGGTGAATTGGAACATGGAGGCAGGCGTCGGACAGATCCAAGCTTACTGCAAAATCCATCGGTTGCACTGCAGCACAGAGAGAACGAGTCGTCTCCATTCGAAAAGACGGGGCCACAATGAAAGCGTTCAACGCCAAGAGGTCGATAACTGGGCGCCACTTGCCGCCTGGCTTTGGAACGACAAAGAGACGGCTGTAGAAGGCGGGGGAGTCCAAGCGGCGAACAATCTCTGCGGCGTCTTTTAACAAAAAAGAGGCGACTTCTTCCCGCAGGGCGCAGGCCTTGAGATCATCCGCCGGAATCTCGGTCCACACAGGGGAGAAACGCAGAGGAGGCGGGGAGCGGAAGGAGATCCGAAGTCCCTCTGAAACAGTGTCCACAATCCAAGGGTCATCTCGAAACAGCACTCCCTGCTGTAAAGCGCAAGCCTCCTGCCGACCGGAGACCCGGAGACGGTCGGCGGAGGCGGGGCCGAAGGAGCGTCAGGGGGCCCGCCCGCGCCCAGGGCGCCGGGCAGGACGGGGTCAAGCGGGGGTCGGGGCGCTAACAGGGCCGGGGCGACCGAAAGCTGGGCGATGACGAGGGGCCCACGAGTGGAAGGCGGGGGCCGAGGTGAAGGGTCTGGAGGTCCGCAAGGCGTGACCCCTAGCCGAGCGGGTTGCCGGAAAGCGCTGCTGTACTCTCCTACTGGGCCAGCGATCCGCACTGGAATCCTTGACAGACTGCCAAGTGTCTCCAAAGAGGAGCGGTCCTCCGAAAGGGGCACGACGCAGCTGAACTTTTAGGTCCGGGAGCATCCCAGTGCAGGCGTTCAGAACCGCATCCACAAGAGGTCACAGTTCATGGCGACCGCCATAGCGTTGACGGAAGAGTGATACGCCGCCTGGTTGCCCGCTTCCGCCATAGCGAGTAGATCTCCTAGGAGGGGAGACAAGGAAGGGCGCCAGGAGTCCTCGATGCGCCGGATGAACGCCTGAGTAAGTAGCTCGAGGAATCCCGCGCAAGCTAGTGTGTTCCTCACAAGAGAGGCCGTCCTGTCCAATCCCCGAGGGAAGGAGCGCTTGAGCAGGGAAGCGCTGCCAGCTTGCAGAACGGCGGGAGGGTCCACTGGAGACAGCGGGCAAAGGAACGCCTGAGAATGGGCGGCGTACCAATCCTGGCGAAAGGCGATGTCGAGACTGGGAGGCCACCTGTGGTCCGAAAGGAAGTCGGAACCCCGTATGCCTGAGAGAAGATGCGCGGAGAAAACGTCCCGGAGATCCCGAAAGCCAGAGGGCTGCGGAAGAGACTTAAACCTTTTAACGTGCTTCCCAGAGTCCACGAAGGCGGAAACCTTCCTCTTGAGCGGCGGGGACGCAGGGCAGACTTCCGCGGGGAGCGTCGAAGCAATGAGCCGCGCGACTCCATCCAAGGCCAAAAGAGTGTCCGTCCGAGAGGAAGAGGTCAACTTAAGGGACGTAGAAGAGTCCGACGCCGAAGGAGGAGAAGGGAAGCAGCTGAGACGTCCAAGGAACGCCGAAGCAGAATTGTCGGCAAGCAGACTCAAAGTGTCGAAGTCCTCCCATGGCGTGGGAACCGGGGAGCGAAGCGCCCGACGAGGGCTCCGGGAGACGCGATCCACGCGACGGCGATCCACGGAGGGAGAAGGCAAGCGACGAGAGGAGGAGAGACGCGAACGACGAGGTGAGGCTCTAACGCGATGTGAAGTCCGACCAGGGGGCGGAGAGCGACTGCGGCCAGGCGACCAGAGACGACGAAAAGGAAAAGGGGAAGGAAGGGGCGACGGAGGGGAAGAGGGGCGAGACGAAAGGGAACCCGGTCGCGAACGGGAACGAGACGAGTGCGGAGACCTTACCGAGCGTGTAGAGGCAGGAACGCGAGGACGACGCGGCAAAAAAATCCTTTCTGCGGTCCTTCACCGGGGAGCGAGAGCGACGAGAAGTGCTAGCACGGCAGGTAGCGTGAGCGTCGGGCGGAGGTCTGGGACGCGCGTGCGAAGAGGTCTCCAAGCTGGGCTCAGTGAAGCGGGCTATTTGCCAGCAGGGGTGCCCCTGGTGGGGGTCCGCGGGCATCCTAGGAGACGAGTGGAGATCGGAAGAGGACCTAGGACAGTGCGAAGCACGTCTCTCTGAACTGGGCTCTGTGAGGCGAGTTCTTAGTCTATCAACGGGCTTGGTCCGGGCGCGCTCCCTCCTGGGAGAGGTCACCTCGATCAGAAAACCACTCTGCGCACTAACCTTCGGCGTCCGGCGTGGTGTTCTCTCCGCCGAGTCAAGTCTGTCCCGAGAGTTCGTTGCACAAGGCACAGCGGGTGGAGTCTCTACTGTAACCGCCACAGCCAAAGGCGTCGGGCGCTCGCGCCTGTAGAAACTCAGAAGCTGCGACCAACGCAGCTCAGGTCAGAGGGAGCAGACGTCACACGAACGGTCCGAGGCACAGCCCGCGCATAGGAGACAGACTTTGTGGTTATCAGAGGGCCACTGGAATCCGCCACATTGCGTGCAAGTCATAAGCAGGCCACTGCAACAATACGAATGGTGGCACGTGGGCGTAAGTCATAGCACCCTAGTAAAAAACAATGGGTAGGGCCTAACAACGCTACAAGGAGACTACTACAGCAAGAGAGGCGTTAACCGCCGTAAGGTCCGCCGTGTTGCAGGGGCTAGCTACAGGCCATAAACGGCGGGAGCGGGCAAGGTGCGGAGCGCGCCGCCAGGCTAAGAGCAAGCCCGCCATACCATTCAACCACCTTGCCCAGCTGACAGGAAAACAAAGGACCCCCCTCCCAACATAACGAACAAAGAAGTAAGGATGAATTCCACTGATCGAACCGGTGCCCTGCCCGAGAACCGGTCGAGGAAACCACTTAACTACCTTACCTCTCTGCCGGAGCGGGGGTGGGGGAGGAAACGTCCATGGCGGCCAGACGGCCGGTTGCAGGAAAACCAGCAACCACTCGCACTGTAGGTGAGAGGGCCTCTGGAAGGAAGCCGACGCCAAGGAAGAGGTAGAAGGTAGCCAAGAGCGAAGGTGAAGACCAGCGCAGAAGCAAGACTGAAAGGCCGGGAACCGGGCGAAGCGCGATTCAGAGGCTAGGGCAAACACGTCCGAACGTGTTCGCCTAAAAAGCATGATTGATTGGGACACTACGTGACTCGGAACCGGATGGGTAAGAGCGGGAGACAACTCTCGGCCCCTCTGGGGGTTCCCCGAGTGCCTCCCGGGTTGTGTTCACACAACAGGTTCTTAGGCTAGAATGGATAAGAAGTAGACACTTCCAGACAGTCATGTCATCGGTAATGTTTTTGAAGAAATAAATAGCAAAACCTGTCTTGAGCGACGGATCATCTGTCATTAAAGACCTTCCTTTAGGTGGCTGCTGACACACTTTTCTGCCCTTCAAGACTTTTTTTTTTTCTTTTCGAAAAGGTAGCTACTTAACAAGGTCCTACTGTATATATAATCTTTGAACAGTTTCTGGACAAGTTTCTTCGTAAAGCTTGTAGAATCCAACCATCGTGGTGAGAGTGGCATGTTCTTTTGGGATCATTTTCAGTCGGTGTACTGTCCAAACATGTACAAAAAGAAACCAAACCATGGTCTTGATTTTCGTTAAAGTTTTCTACATCCTATAGTCCTTTCTTTGATATCAGATCCCAGCTGCCTGATCTACTGAACCATTATGTAAGAAAGGGCGGAGGCATTTTCCCTACTGACGTTCATGTCAATGGTATCAGAGGCTTCTACTGAGCTATTGGAGAAGACGAGTGAAGTGGACAGGACCGAGGAATCTGTAGATGGAGTGGAGGGTGTGGGCGGTAATTCATTAAGGGAAACCACAGCCTCAGGCTGCACTTGGGGATCTCTCGAAATTTGCTGAACCTGTCTCCTCCGTCTCCAGGTGACCTTCTCTCTCCCACTACATGTCGGTCTCGTTGTCCACGACCTCCAAGACGTCTCCTCCGTAGTAGTCATGGCTGTGAATATCCTGGATTGCTGGAAAAAGTTGAGCAGGATCCTCCTCCTCCAAGGTCGGACAGCAAAGGGCATCATGGGCTTGAATGAGCTTTGGGGGGGGGGGGGGGGGGGGGGGGGGGGGGCTCGCTCGTCCACATCTTGCTCCACTTTGATCACCGACGGATAGAAGTTCAGTCGTAGCCTGTAGGAAGTGACTGAGCCCGGGGCAGAACCACTCGGCCACCCTCCGTCCAGCTAGCTTCGGAAATGATCACCATGCGGGCCGGGGTGGATCCAACCTCGCTGAAGGCAGTTGCCTCAGACATTGTTCTCCGTCTGCTAATGTTGATGGGTGGTGTTCTAATCGCCTGAAGATCTGTCTCTGCAATAGTGGTGGTGTCTGCTGAGCTGACGATTTCCTCGGCAGCGTAGATCTGGATGTCTGTGTCAGAAACAACAGTTTCTGTCGTCAGCGTGGTTTCTTCGGTGACAAACCATGGACAGATATGTTCGAGGGACGATGAGCGCTTTGCGGTGACAGTTTCTGGTGTGGTCAGGGAGTAGTTGTGTTGAGCTGGGTCAGTGGCTTCCTTTGTATTCCTCTGCTGGATCAGCTGCTGCAGATTTGGGGTGTACGGATGAACTTGCTGCAAGAATACTGCGACTTCAGCATTGCCCGGCTCTCCAGTTACTCCTGCAGTTCTTTCGTATGCTGCCAAGGCATCCTCGCTACCTTCGTTTAGCAAATGGAGGTACGATGTGTGCCGTCAAGTCTTTTCATTGGTCCTTCCTCCTTGCCGTCGCTGGACAGGTTGCACAGCAGCACTCTGGAGCTAGTGGTGTATGTGGGCGTCAGCATGGAGGAAGGAATAACCTGGGTGAGCACGACTTGCACTTCCATATCCACGTCACTGTTATGTAGCCTCTCTCCCATGGCAAACAATGAGTGCATGGAGTGTCACCGGCATTTGCAGTTAAGCTTGTGTTTGGCCATGGCGGAGGGGAATTGGCTTTGGAACTCCAGGAGGTTCTTGATCGATTCCTTAAGCGACTGGTTCGCGTGTATCAATGTTCCGTTTTTCTGGTGATAGAAAATGAAAAAACACAGGTTATTTTCCTTGTATGTTTTTTGGAACTGAGTGCATGGACTGCATCGCACAAGCATACAAATTCCTTTACTTTGCAGCATATTTAGATCTTGCTGTTTTTTATGTTTGCATTTCTGGACTAAACATTTATGATCACTGAGCAGGATGAGAGGACTGCACTTGCCACTGCTTTAATTACCCCACCATGTATGTAGTCCCACTCTGACTTAAGCGGATTTTATCTTCGTTTCCTGAGAATGAAAGTTATTATGCTAGAACTTACCATGCCCAATGATTATCTGCACATAACAATGCTTCTATAACAACTTGAGCAGACTGATTACTGAATGGCCTCATTGTTTGGGGCTGAATTCAGCTGATGACAGCAACCTTTGCCTGGAGAACTTTAGCAGTATTCTGTCAAGGGACCTATATTCTGACAGTCTAATTGTAGAATACTCACCGTTTGAAGCGATTCCAGTTCCTTCTTGTACCTTGCGCGTTCCTTTTGTGCCCACTTTCTTTTGTTGTACCGTAGCTTCTCCAATCGTTTAAAGTCTTCTTCCGACAACTGTGTGGACAAAAATACAAAACCATTTCTAACTCAATGACCCTCAAAGAGTTGTGATCGTTTCGCTGGGCCATAAAGTATGCTTTAAACGTGTCGTATACAACATCAACAACAATAATAAGAATAATGGTATATATTCTATCTTAAGTAAGAAGAATGCTTGGTTCAGTAATGCCCATGTGCTTGATTTGGTATGGTCCCCTCCCCTCCCCTGATCAAATGGAGATTATTATTATTATATTATTATCATTAGTGTTGTTGTATTTATTATTATTATTACAATTTTTGTTATTATTATTATTATTATTAAGAGTTTTATACAGCGTCCTACAGCAATAAAAATACAGATTTATGAAAAATGCATTTTTCTCTAGAGGTATTTTTTCGAAAAATACTTACCGATGACATGACTGATAGGAAGTGTCTACTTACTCTCACAATTTTAGCCTAGGAACCCGTTGTGCCCCTGCACCAACCGGGAGGCACTCAGGGAACCCCCAGAGGGGTCGAGAGTGATCTCCCGTGACTGCCCATCCGGTTCCGAGTCATGTGATGATTACTCAGTTTAGGATACTTAGCTTACCAGCGGCAAGCGGGGCAGGTGGGAGGGTCCTCCGAGTCATGTCATCGGTAAGTATTTTTCGAAAAAATACCTTTTAGAGAAAAATGCATTTATTTCCTCAAAAACATTACCAATGACATGACTGATAGGAAGAATTACGAGTAGGAGGAGGGTGCCGCTGCCCCCAAAACAAAACCCAGGGGGCCTGCAGAGCCATCCTCCCAGTCGCAAACTCCCGACAATTTTAGCTAAATAGCGTACCTACGGCGCCGGGAGGGAGTGTTGCGCTGCCATGATGTCCCCCACCAGAGCGAGGTTGTCTCGCTGGCCTGCCAGATCCCGGAGGTAGAAGCGGGCGAAGGTCGATTCTGCTTGCCAGTCTACTGCCGCCACAATGTCTTTAACCGCACAGTTCCGGTCGAAGGCAAGACTCGTGGCCATGGCACGTACCTCCTGCGCGCGTATCTTAAGCCTCTTTGCTCCCTGTGGGGAGAGGTCCTGGTAGGCGGACCGAATGACCCAGCGTAGCCAGGAAGAGATCGTCTGGGCCGCAATGTCATCTCTGCCGGTCCTAAGAGGCAGGAAGAGGCGTGAGCGTCCTCGACGACGGCTTTGGTTCTGCGTAGATAGACACGCAAGGCGTGCACAGGATCCTGTTGCCTGGTCTCTCGAGGGAAGTCAATCCCCCGCAGCGGTCGCAGTGTGATCACTTAATTCGCCGTCAGTGGAGACCTGGTCTTGGCAAGGAAGGAGGGATCCGGGAGAAGCTGCACGGAGCCATCCCCGCGAAACTGCAGGCAGGTAGGGCGCGCTGAGAGCGCGTGAAGCTCGCTGACTCGGGCCGCCTTGGCGAGAGCCAAAAGGAAGCAGGTCTTACGAGTCACGTCCGCAATGCGGGCCAACGGCAGCGGTTCAAACCTAGTGGAGTTAAGCCACGTCAGGACCCAGGGGAGGTCCCAGCGCGGAATGAGAGAACGGAGTACCGGATGTTGCAACCCGAAGTGCGACATAAGGTCGGCGATGTCTTTACAGGCGCCGGGGTCCGGACGACCAAGGTGTCGATAGGTGTCAGCGAACATGGATAGGTACCCTCTGATGGTGATAGGGGCCAAACCCTGGTCTCCAAAGAGCCAGAGGAAGAAGTCCGCGAGCTGGGGATGAGTCAAATCAGTGGGGTTGAGACGATGGTCCTCACACCAGGCGCACAGCACTCGCCACTTTCCCTCGTAGACGCGTCGCGTTGAGGGTCTGCGGGCCGAAGAGATCGCTTCCGCTGCTGAACACGAGAAGCCTCTAGTAGCGAGGGCACACCGCACAACCTCCAGACGTGAAGGAGGAGACGCTCCAGGCACGGATGGTACAGGGCCTGTCGAGGCTGTTTGAGCATCGTCCGGGGCGTAGGTAATCTCAGAGGAGGTCCCGTGGCAAGGCTGAGGAGGTCGGTGGTCCAAGACCGGTTCCATGAAACCGGCGCGACCAGGAGAACGACGGCGTTGCATCCCCGGAGTTTCAGGAGGACTTTGGGGACAAGGACCGTCGGGGAAAAAGCGAACGCGATCAAACCGTCCCAGGGGATGGAGAGAGCGTCGACTGCCCAGGCCAGGGGGTCCGGGATAGGGGAGACAAAGAGGGGAAGCTGATGTTCCATCTCGTGGCAAACAAATCGATCTGAGGAGTCTCCCAGTGGGCGCAGATCATCTGGAAAAGGTCCCGGCGAAGAGTCCATTCCGTGTGCAACATCTGACCCCGACGCGAGAGCGAGTTGGCCAGGACGCTTAGGTGACCCGGAATGTCTCTCGCTTGAAGGAAGATGCCTCGGGCCTGGCACCAAAGCCTCAGCCGGTAGGTGAGCATGCACAAGTCGGGAGAGTGAGTGCCGCCTAGCTCTGAAGGTACGCTACCACCGTCGAGTTGTCGGAAAGGACCAAGAGTTCCTGGCGCAGTAGACTCGATTCCCAAGTGATGAGGGCTTGCCAAACGGCCTGAAGCTCCAACCAGTTGATGTGACGGGCAGAAATCTCTGGCGGCCAGGTTCCTGACGTCGTTCGGAAGTCCAGGAACATGTGGGCACCCCACCCGGAGAGGGTCACGTCGACACACAGGGATAGGCGAGGAGGGGGGGACGCGAGGGGAACTCCCGAAGCCAGCCACGCCAGATCCACCCAACGCAGCAGATAGGGACGAAGAAGCGCAGTGACCGGTATCGAGGCTGCCAAGTCGGCAGAGGACGGGCGCCTGTGAAGGAGGAGATGCAGCCGTATGGGCCGATAGTAGAGACGCCCTAACGGAAGGAGATCTGCGGCCGCGATCATCGTTCCGAGAAGCTTCTTCTTCTTCTTCTCGAACGCCGTCACACTTGGAGTTTGGCTCTCAAAATGAAATCTGTGGTCTTCTGTAGCGCCTCCACAGGCCCGTACAGTTTCTCTTGTAGAGTGGCGGGCTTCGGCCATATCTCCTCCCTCAGCGGCTGGTGGTTCCCACAGTCCTGGAGAAGCTGTAGCCAAAGCCTGGCAGGGGCTGCGTCTAGCCGGCAAAAGGTCGCCGTTCAAGGAGGCAAACCTTTGAATCCGCTGTTCCGAAAGACGAACCAGGTTCAGATCGGTAGCGAAGTCCATGCCGAGGTGGACGAATCGGCGACTGGGCGTAAGATCCGATTTGCCTCTGTTGAGCAGAAAGCCCAGCTGCGCTAACAGGCGGATCAACGCGTCTGTCCGCTGAAAAAATGGTCGCCGAATGATTGCGTAGGAGAAGGTCGTCGAGGTAATTGGGAGTAGGGCTGGACGACGACTGACACGCCTTGGCCACTACCGCGTCCATTAGGCGAGAGAAAACCCACGGGCTGAGGTTAAGACCAAACGGGAGGGCCCAGAACTGGTAGACTACTTCGTCGAAGGCGAAGCGCAGGTACTTCCTGGAAGCCGGGTGAATGGGCACATGCAAGTACACATCCGACAGATCCAAGCTCACGGCAAAGTCCTTCGGCTGAACCGCGGCCCCGAGGGACCGGGCGGTCTCCATGCGGAAGTGAGGAGCCGAAAGAAGGAGTTCAGCTTGGAAAGATCGATGATTGGGCGCCACTTGCCGCCCGGCTTGGGCACCAGGAAGAGGCGGCTGTAGAAGGCCGGTGTAACGCATGCAGACATGCCCACAGTCGTACGCACAGACTCTCACGCAACAGACGCATACACCGCCACTGACTCAGACGGGCGCATTCATGCGGTAAAACAAACACACGGGCTCCCTTTCTAAAGTAACTTTTATACAATATACAAGAAAAGAAAGGCTTAAATGACTATCAAACTATATACACTTCTCTGCTAACATCCGAACATCACACACACAATTCACAATATCTCGCCAGGCTAGGTGTTAGTTCTCAGTCTCCAACCTGTTTGATGTTATTGCCTGGTTACGTTGGTCCTTCTCACGTCTAGGCGTGCAAGTCCGTTGTATGCTCTTTCCTGTCGTCCTGTCTGTAACACGGACGTCCTTGTACTCGCACCGTAGCGCAGTTCTCGCTGTGATCCGGGTATCTTGGTCCCGATCAGACTCACTCTGAGTGAAGAGCTGGAGGGATGACCTCACGTTAGGTCCCACCTATGACTGACGTCTCGGCGTCCGTCGTTCCACTCTTTACAAGCACTCTTAACACAAAAACAAAAGTCCCAACGTAACACTTGCTAAACACACAACATATTGGATCAATGAGAAACGTCACGTAACCTGGCTGATACAAATAACTCACACGTTCATTCACACACACACACGTGCTTCATAAACTGTCTACTTCCGTAACACCCCCATATCTCTGTCACTATCTTGAAACAGACTACAGCCTAACACTTTTGCTATACACTACTCTATACACTGGAAAAGACTATGCTTAACCATCCACGTACTACCTTCATAGCGACTTAAGCATACACACCTTATATTCCTTTAGTCATCCATCTCGGTAAATAACTGTATACCAAAAAACACCGGTTACTTCACTGAATTCTAAACCAACATAACTAAACCAAACCGGAACACCGCTATACAAGCAAATTACTCTTAGCAACGCATACTGTCTTTAACTAAGCAACTATCAATACTACATATATAGAAACATACCTGAATTCTAGGCTTCAGAGTCTTGGAATGCAGGCTAAGGTATCTCGCATAACGTCTGTCCAGAATGACAGTCAAGCCCCGCACTAATATATTACTGCTCTGACAGACACAGCTTTTGCCTAGAACTCACTAAACAGAACTCACCAAACTCCGTGCTAACCATGTCTTACAGATTCCATGTGGACAGCAGGCCCCACGGACTATCGGCACAAACAAACCGTTAACAAAAACCGTACCGTATTTATCCTACTGTGTGAGCACTATGCACGAGCATAGAGCTTCATCACACCGGGGAATCGTGAAGCACAACCAACTCCGTGGCAAACATCTGCAGAAGAGCGGAGATCTCGGCACGCAGAGCGGTGGACTTCAACGGGTCGGAGGGCAAGACAGTCCACACAGGGGACCAGCGCAGCAGAGGAGGAGAGCGAAATGAAATCCGAAGGCCGTCGGAGACGGTGGTCCGGAACCAGGGGTCGTCTTAGGACGCAGGAAGTCCAGAGCCCCGCAGGGCGCGACCCGGGGCCTGCGGGAGGTGCGAAAACGGGAAGGCGCAGATTTGGTAGGCCACCGATCCGAGCTCGCGGTCTTTACCAAAGACCAGGTGTCGCCAAACAGAAGTGGTCCACTGAGGGGGCACGACGCAGCTGGTTCTGCAGGTCCGAAGGCATACCACGGCAAGCCCGTAGGACAGCATCCCGACGCATGAGGTCACGATTAGAGGAAGCCGCCATGGCGTTGACAGATGAGTGATAAGCCGCACGATTAGCTACCTCCGCGAGGGTGAGAAGATCTCCTAACAGGGGAGTGACGGCTGGATGCTAAGCTTCCTCTATCCGTTGCACAACCGCTCGGGTGATAAGCTCCAGGAAGCCCGAGCAGGCCAGGGTGTTACGAACCAGAGTCGCTGTAGCATCCAAACCTCAAGGAACGGCACGTTCCAGAAGCAAGGAGCCGCCAGCCTGAAGAATAGCCGCCGGATCCACTGGAGGAAGAGCGCAGACAAAGGACTGGGAAAGCCCAGAGTACCAGTCCTGCCGGAAGGCGATGTCGAGGCCAGGGGGCCATCTGCGGTCGCGGAAAAACTGATGTTCCCTAGGGGCAGCGAGGAGGTGAGCGGAGAAGGCGTCCCGCATGTCGCTGAAACCAGGAGGCTGAGGGAGAGACTTAAACTTCTTCGTCTGCCGACCAGCATCGACGAAGGCCGAGAGCTTGCGCTTGAGAGGGGGGGGGGGGGGGGAGAGACGGAGGGTAAGCGTCGACTGGGAGGGAGGCGGAAACGATACGGGCGGCCTCATCCAAGGCAAGCAAGGTAGCCGCGTGAGAAGAAGAAGGCAGCAGAGAAGAGTCCGAGAGATCCGAAAAGGACGAGCGGGAGGCGGGGGAACGGCCACCAGGGCCGAGCAGGGCAGAAGCAGAATCCTCAGCCAGCAGACTCAAGGCGTCCTCGTCCCGGAGAGGAGGGGGAGCGGCAAGCGGACTGCTGCGGAGAACGGAGAGGTCCCCGAGAGGCGTCCAGCCGGGAGGAGTAGGGAGAGCGGCTACGAGGACGGGAATGAAGGCGACCCTCCCGGCGAGGGCTCCGCGCGGAGCGACGCCTAGGGGAAACAGACGGACGACGCGAAGAGCGATGGGGCGAAGACCGCCGGTGGCGCGAAGAAGAACGCGGCAACACCGCAACCAGGCAAGGGGGGGGCTGGTGGGAGTCCGACGATAATGACGGCGCCGAGGACGAGAGTCCCACTGAGAGTGAGATCGCGGCGAATAGGGAGAAGCCCTAGAGTCCTGGGTCGTGTAGCACTTCGTCTCTGAGAGCCGGGCGCTAAGGCGGGCTCCCTGCCGGTAAACTGACTCCTCGAAGGAGTGCGCGGGCGTGAGAGACGAGCGAGAACTGACCGCAGACAAGGGGCGGCGAGGGTCGCGTCCCCTTGGGCCGGGCTCAGGGAGGACGGCACTTGGGGTCTGCAAGGCAGGGTCAGTTGTCCGAACAGTGCTGGGTGTACACGTCCTAAGCGGCATTCTTTCCATGGGGTCCGTACGGACAAGCTTGGTCCCGGCTCCTGACATACTGGGGGGCGCTCGGACGGGAGGGTTACCCACAGGTAACGGCCGGTCCCGCCTGTAAAAGCTCCAAAGCTGCGACCACTTCAGTTCTGGCCATGTGGAGCAGGGGTCACAAGAGCGGTCCCGAGGCACAGCCAGAGCAAGGGAGGCATACAGCGTGGTTGTCCGTTGGCCACTGAAAGTCGCCGCAGAGGGTGCAGGTCCGCACTTGGCAACTGCAACACACAAACAAACAAGCGTACGAGCGAGAGCACGTGGCCGCGCCCAACAAGGGGAAAGGGAAACTAAGGTGACAAAGTCAACATACCCAAAGTGAAAACACAATTCACCGCCCAAGGTGCGAACGCGCAGGCACGTGGCCGGCAAGCTAAGAGTCCGCAGCGCAGCAAATCTTCGCCAGCACCGAGCGACCCAATATACCCGCAAGTGAAAGACGGGAAGTTTGCACCACACATGTTTCATTGGTCAAACTCTGCATGATTAACATAGACAGTCTACGCGCCAGAGCTCAGTCTCAAGCGACAAGGCGTAGGCCCCAGGGGCCAAGCCGAGAAACAAAGAGCGGCGCCAGGTTAGACAATCAAAGAGTGAGAAGTCCTCACGACCGGCGACACGCTTGGAGGCCGGCCGAAGGCCAAACAACTACCTTACCTCTCCGCAGCAACAGGGATGGGGGACGACACCTCCATTCCACAACAGCGCCGAAGGCGGGAAAGGAGGCCAACCGAAGAGCCAAGAAGAGGCGAGAAGGCAGTGGCAGAAAAAGAAGCAGCCGAAACAGTAGCGGCACACGGCAAGAGCCCGCAAGCGAAGCAGGTCCCAACACAAGTCGAAGACGGGTTCCAAACCGGTCGAACGTAAGCGAGGCTGGAGGCTAGCAAAACACGTCTGCACTAGACGAGCTAAGTAAACTAAACTGAGTAATCATCACATGACTCGGAACCGGATGGGCAGTCACGGGAGATCACTCTCGACCCCTCTGGGGGTTCCCTGAGTGCCTCCCGGTTGGTGCAGGGGCACAATGGGTTCCTAGGCTATAATTGTGAGAGTAAGTAGACACTTCCTATCAGTCATGTCATCGGTAATGTTTTTGAGGAAATAATTATTGTTGTTATTCTTCTTGTTGATGGCGATTCTGTTTTCTGTAACTCTAGTCAAAGCAGACCGACAACCGCAAGAAAAGACTGCACTGCATCCGACGTACCTCGGTCGAGGGTTTTCGCTCGAAGAGTCTGTCCCGATTGTAGATGACGCCCCGTGATGCCAGATTGTCCGACACCTTGGCCTGGATCTGTAGTCTGATGTCACCCTGCTGCCTGCACCTCCCCCGTGATGTACCGGGTACCGTACTCATGCCCTTCACCTCTCTGTTCGACAGAAGAGCGCAACAATCCATGTTTCATCGATATGGCTTTCTTTGCTGATCGAACTGCGAGAGGCATATATAGATCCTAATCCTAGACTGCGATAATGAGAGGCATATATAGAGCCTAATCCTAGACTGTGATAACAACAGGCATATATAGAACCTAATCCTAGACTGTGATAACGAGAGGCATATCTAGATCCTAATCCTAGACTGCGATAATGAGAGGCATATATAGAGCCTAATCCTAGACTGCGATAATGAGAGGCATATATAGAGCCTAATCCTAGACTGTGATAACGAGAGGCATATCTAGATCCTAATCCTAGACTGTGATAACGAGAGGCATATCTAGATCCTAATCCTAGACTGCGATAATGAGAGGCATATATAGAGCCTAATCCTAGACTGTGATAACGAGAGGCATATATAGAACCTAATCCTAGACTGCGATAATGAGAGGCATATATAGAGCCTAATCCTAGAGCGCGATTACTCAAGTGCAAGAGACATAGAGCCTAATGAGCCCCCGCATCAGAGTGGACTCATTAGGATCTATACCTCTTGCTGGCTCCTTTGCAATTCCTGTTCAGGCGGAGAATCTAATCGCGTTTAAAGTCAATCTTTGATGGTTTTAACAACAAAGGCGTGTTGACTGTGTAGTATGATATCCCAAGCGGCGAGCGGCCGTCACGCACCATAAACCTTTTTTTTTTTTTTTTAAAGATCTGAGTAAGCAAAGCTTATGTTGTTGCACGAAGGTCCGCTTGGAAAGTCGTCTCCACATAATAATGCGGCACCGTAGAAAAGCGTGTTTCGTTCCAGAGATTTATTGTGAACTTCCGCAGTTGAGGGGCCAAGTACATTTATCGATGCTACTCATCACTTTACCGTGGCCTATCGATGTGCTAAATGTGGGCCTTTACTGGGCCTTTTTTTTTTTTTAAATTTACAAAGCACTTGTACGACAAGTAAAGGGAAGATCCAGGACGAAACCTTAACGAGGATGATCGATCAGTCAATATGTCAAAGTGCATGTTTGTCATCTCATGTTTCTCAGTGTGTGCATAATGTGTTGCTGAATTTAATCGGCATGATAATGAATTAAGGGGCACGCTTTATCCACAAGCTGCATATGACATGAGCAATACAACCTGAGCATACTGGTGCACTGATATCAGATGTAACCCTGAAATGCACTGTCACTGATCGAGCTCTTGCGCATGACATGAGTAATACAACCTCAGTAAACGAATCGGTGCAGCGACGTCTGATACAACACTGATAAAAGCACTATAACTCAGCTCTGATAACAAGCAACATCAGTGTATGTTTTGAATCATGTTTAATCCTAAGGTCCAAATTCCAAAATCTGATCGTTTCCGTATACTCATTCAAAAGATGGACTGACCATGATAGTTCAAGGGTGGTGCCGGAATAGCTTGGCGCCTCTAGGCGCCAAGCTATTCTGGCATAGAGGCGCCAAGCTATTCTGGCACCACCCTTGAACCATCTCGGCCTTTCTGTGTCCCATAAAATTGTATCAAGGCTGGATGGGTGAAAGTCAAAACGAAAACGACCATAGCTCAGGACAAAACGAAAATACGAAAAACAAAAAAGAAAGTGCGACTGTCCTACAAGCAAACAAAAACTCAATGGAAAAAAAAATTTGCTAAAAAGGACAGAAACGAACGCACAGCAGCAACAACAACCCAGTAATCAAATAAAGCTCATCACGTAAGATACATTTACATCTTAACGGGATACTTAACTTGGATAGAAGACCTGAGTCATGGTGGCGCCGTCTCTTTAAAGCAACATAACAGCAGATATATATATGATCACTTTCAAAAGCTGCCTGTTAAACTGCACGACTGACGCACTTCGGGGAGAGTGACAACTCGGTGTCTACGAACAATCTTGGGACAGAGTATTTCACTTCCTAGTCTGCGCTCATTTCAGAGGTCACGCGACAAAGTTCTGCCGTTTTGCTTTTGCTACAACTGACACCTGAAACGCAAAATGCTTCAAGTCGGTAATCTAGTTTATTATTAATGGTGCCGCAGTGTTGACTCAAAAACTGACCCATCGCGGTCAAAAGAGAGATAAAACAATCCAGTGGGAACTCTATCTCATGGATGAAGTTATGTCTGTTCCCGCAGACGACGAAAGAATCAAGGCCTCCTGATGCATATACTGCACTGATCGGCTGATATCAGGCGAAGCCAACAAGACTACAAAATGAAAGCCGAACCGACGACCGACACTGAGTGAAGCAGATCATCAACGTTGTATAGGAAGACTACAAATTTAAAGCTGAAATGACGACCGACGCTCAAACCGAGTGAAGAAGATCATCAACATTCCACGCAATGAAGCAAAAATCCACATTAAATGGTCAGGCTTGGTCCGCTGACAAGAATAGTGCCTGGCAAATAAAGCAAAAACTCACTCAAAATACACATAAAACGACAACTATGCGGAGAAGAAACCCCAGAGGAATGTTTTGAAAAATAAAACATACAGACAACGCCAATCAACTACGCAAACTCACAAACCAGATAGGTGAGGCTAGCGCTGGCAGAATTGTATGCATACCAAGGGGAACGACTCAGCGCTGGACAAACAGATCCCCTGCCCCCCCCCCCCCCCCCCCCCCCCACCTATCAGGCACCCAATCGCCAGCCCACAGAGGAATACGCAGGTATAAGACACGACTATCATCTACATTGAACTACGCAAAGACATGAAACAACGATCTTCACAACCAAGGCCGGCCGCGAGCTGTACGTAACAGGAAAATAGAGCCCTGCTCTCGCTGCCTTCTATTGTAATTGCCGCATCTTGCAGCTCAACGCCAAAATTGATCGACAGTAACACTGCACCCCTCCTAAAGAAACAACGATATAAATTGCCTACGAACAAAGTGGACAGCCCCCGGAATATGAATCGGCGACAAAAAAATTTAGGAGACATGTTAATCTCCTCAAAACTTAAATAAGGAGGAATCAACCAAATGATCCTACAGGCCACAAAAGAGGCCCTCCCAGCACTGAATAATAAAAATCTAAATGACACAGTGTTTTGAAACAGAGAGCTAAATTTCACGTGGAAAACACTGTAAACTACACAGCGAAGGGATGCGCTATATTACTAACAGGCAGGCAGCACAGCTACCTCTATGCCGCTATCCATGCATCGCGCTACTTCTTCCAAAAGTAGTAGAAGGGTGTTGGGAATAGTCCTTGGTTGCGTAACTGCCAGGCCCGGCGTTGTCTGGACTAATACCCCATGGCCACCTGCGAGACATGCGGCCTTCTGTAGCTGGCACATTCTTAAATGTATGGAAAGCCTTGCTAACAGAAGACCAAACAATCAAGATATAGCCCTATATCCCGAACACTTGAACGAAACAGTGTTGACTCAAAAACTGACCCATCGAGGTCAAAAGAGAGATAAAACAACCCAGCGGGAACTCCATCTCATAGATGAATTTGCGTCTGTTTCCTCAGATGATGAAAGAATCAAGGCCTCCTGATGCATATACTGCACAGCCAGCCTCTCCTGCCTCTCTTCGTTGCAGCCTGATGCCGGACCTCAGACCATCATAGGCTCTGGCCTGCGGACAAGGCGATCTTTCGCCTCCACGACGTGCCAGAGTGCACAACTGAAACATATCAGTACCTACAGCACCTGTCGGCCCACCCACCAGCAGTCCTCAAAGGACTATTAAAAGGGGAAACGCTCTGCATCGCAAGAAACTGCTATAATAACGCAGCTGAAAGAATCGTCTGCTCTGTGGTACACGTGTCAGGCGTCTGCTCTGTGGTACACGTGTTAGGCGTCTGCCCTGTGTGAGCGGACAAACCTCACATCAACTGACGGGGCGACTGAAAACGTATATGCGTTGCAGTGAAAAAATGTTGCACACTTTCTTTACAAGAAAACTGCTGTTCTGGACTTGTGGCCAGCAGAATCCAAATGTCGCTGAATATCGTATGCACCACTGTGTGCAATGCTAAACTCCCTGCGGCATATGTTGCAGTGAGCGTAATGAATTCCTTTTGGAGATTTGATTATTTCTTTAAAACGTTCCCTGTATTCACGTAAGAATTTTTGTGGCGCCTTTTGCTTACTAGGAACCTTGCCCTGCTTTTCTTCAGACTCGCTCTCATCCCCACTTTTATGTAAACGCTTTTCTTCAGACTCGCTCTCATTCCCACTTTCATGTAAACACTTTTCTTCAGACTCGCTCTCATTCCCACTTTCATGTAAACGCTTTTCTTCAGACTCGCTCTCACCCCCACTTTCATGTAAACGCTTTTCTTCAGACTCGCTCTCATCCCCACTTTCATGTGAACGCTTTTCTTCAGACTCGCTCTCATCCCCACTTTCATGTAAACGCTTTTCTTCAGACTCGCTCCGGTTCTTCCACCCCCCCATCCCCCCCCCCCCCCCCCACTTTGGTACCGGTCTCAGGCCACTTTACAAATTTCAAATACAAGCAATCAAAAATCTCTGTAACTTCAGTAGCTGAACTGGCCCTTCGTCTGTCTTGTCACAGTACTGTGTTTGTCTTAAATGGCGTAAATCTGTGTCTATTACGTGAGTGTGTGTGTTGGGTTTCAGTTCGCGGCGCTTTGAGTCGATTTCCCCAAAATTGAGAAAAAGCGCCTATATAATAACGGTATTATTATTATTATTTTAAACGCTTTTCTTCAGACTCGCTCTCATCCCCACTTTCATGTAAACGCTTTTCTTCAGACTCGCTCTCATCCCCACTTTTATGTAAACGCTTTTCTTCAGACTAGCTCTCATCCCCACTTTCATGTAAACGCTTTTCTTCAGACTCGCTCTCATCCCCACTTTCATGTAAACGCTTTTCTTCACTCGCTCTCATTCCCACTTTCATGTAAACGCTTTTCTTCAGACTCGCTCTCATCCCCACTTTCATGTAAACGCTTTTCTTCAGACTCGCTCTCATCCCCACTTTCAAGTAAACGCTTTCACGATGCCATGCTTAGCAGCTTCCACAATGGTGGACACAAAGCCTCACACTACATCTCATGCACTAGATTTCACTTTCACGAATACGCTGTACGGGCAGCATGGAATGGAAATAGCAGATCAAAACATGTAAAAATCAGAGAGAAAAAAAATTGGGCGGTACGGCGAAAATGCGTATTTGTAAAAAGCTGCTCGTATTAGCATATTTTGAGTTGAAAATTCGTAAAAATACGTGCTAGCGCGTATGGTAGGCACCTCTGTATATCACACAAAAGAACAAATGGCTGCATTCTCTGCTGAGCTTTGGAACACTGTCCTCCAGTGGGAGTCTTCTGGCCTGTACTGGAAGACACATGTTGCTTCAACTGGCTGGCTGGCCCAAAACATTCATTACGCAACAGTACAAATGGCTGCATACTCTGCCGGGGTTTCCAACACTCCCTACTTTTCCTGCCACTTGTAGCATCGCCAGGCTTTCGCCCTGAGTGAGTCGACATGTGTTGCTTGAGTTGTCTGGCCGAGTGAAAACATACATTACACAGTTCACAAAGCATTTCACCCGGCTTTCGCAGATCTGACCTTTTCAACCCGGTATATATACAAGGTTGTTGCTGGATGAGGTCTGCACACTCCTGTGAGTCGGATTCCATCCCAGCAGGCGACGCAGTCCCATTATCAATGTCACCAACATGCCCACATTCCACATCACTGTAAACACTCCTGACTGAGTTTGACTCTAACTCATCTACGTCACAGTCCATGTCATCCTTCAGCGATCCCAATGAGCAAACCGCCATCGGGTCGGTGTTGGCTGCCATTGGTCCCCGCACAGCCGATCGCAGGCCGATGGCGGCGGATGTCAGCCTGATGGCCTTTGTGCACTGGGATGAGCTGGGCTCCAGTTTGACATCATGCTTAATGTCACAGTCTGTGTCACTGTAAACACTGGGCACCAAGTCCGACTCTAGTTTAACACCATGTATGTCACAGTCCATTTCACAGATTCCACTGGGTGCTAACTTGGCCGCATTTTCTGCATCATCACCGGCAGTGTTGCTTGTGTCCTTGCCAGCAGAGTCATGGTGCTGTCCATCTGTTGAAAATAAATCAAACCCAATAAATACACTTTGTAAACAGTGAAATGAATGAATTATTTTTAGGATGAGAAGAAAACTGGATTCTTTCTTTTTGTACCCAATAAATACACTTTGTAAACAGTGAAATGAATGAATTATTTTTAGGATGAGAAGAAAACTGGATTCTTTCTTTTTGTACCCAATAAATACACTTTGTAAACAGTGAAATGAATGAATTATTTTTAGGATGAGAAGAAAACTGGATTCTTTCTTTTTGTACCCAATAACTACACTTTGTAAACAGTGAAATGAATGAATTATTTTTAGGATGAGAAGGAAACTGGATTCTTTCTTTTTGTACCCAATAAATACACTTTGTAAACAGTGAAATGAATGAATTATTTTTAGGATGAGAAGGAAACTGGATTCTTTCTTTTTGTACCCAATAAATACACTTTGTAAACAGTGAAATGAATGAATTATTTTTAGGATGAGAAGAAAACTGGATTCTTTCTTTTTGTACCCAATAAATACACTTTGTAAACAGTGAAATGAATGAATTATTTTTAGGATGAGAAGAAAACTGGATTCTTTCTTTTTGTACCCAACAAATACACTTTGTAAACAGTGAAATGAATGAATTATTTTTAGGATGAGAAGAAAACTGGATTCTTTCTTTTTGTACCCAATAAATACACTTTGTAAACAGTGAAATGAATGAATTATTTTTAGGGTGAGAAGAAAACTGGATTCTTTCTTTTTGTACCCAATAAATACACTTTGTAAACAGTGAAATGAATGAATTATGTTTAGGATGAGAAGAAAACTGGATTCTTTCTTTTTGTACCCAATAAATACACTTTGTAAACAGTGAAATGAATGAATTATGTTTAGGATGAGAAGAAAACTGGATTCTTTCTTTTTGTACCCAATAAATACACTTTGTAAACAGTGAAATGAATGAATTATTTTTAGGGTGAGAAGAAAACTGGATTCTTTCTTTTTGTACCCAATAAATACACTTTGTAAACAGTGAAATGAATGAATTATGTTTAGGATGAGAAGAAAACTGGATTCTTTCTTTTTGTACCCAATAAATACACTTTGTAAACAGTGAAATGAATGAATTATTTTTAGGATGAGAAGAAAACTGGATTCTTTCTTTTTGTACCCAATAAATACACTTTGTAAACAGTGAAATGAATGAATTATTTTTAGGATGAGAAGAAAACTGGATTCTTTCTTTTTGTACCCAATAAATACACTTTGTAAACAGTGAGATGAATGAATTATTTTTAGGATGAGAAGAAAACTGGATTCTTTCTTTTTGTACCCAATAAATACACTTTGTAAACAGTGAAATGAATGAATTATTTTTAGGATGAGAAGAAAACTGGATTCTTTCTTGAAATCTGGGTTAACCCATTGACCCCCACAGCTACATTGCCCACGGTGTGAGGCGCCACCTAGTGACCAGGTACACAGCCACATTGCCCAAGGTGTGGAGGTGCCACCTAGTGACCAGGTACACAGCCACATTGCCCAAGGTGTGGAGGTAGTGCCTAGTGACCAGGTACACAGCCACATTGCCCAAGGTGTGGAGGTGCCACCTAGTGACCAGGTACACAGCCACATTGCCCACGGTGTGAGGTGCCACCTAGTGACCAGGTACACAGCCACATTGCCCACGGTGTGAGGTGCTGCCTAGTGACCAGGTACACAGCCACATTGCCCATGGTGTGAGGTGCTGCCTAGTGACCAGGTACACAGCCACATTGCCCACGGTGTGAGGTGCTGCCTAGTGACCAGGTACACAGCCACATTGCCCACGGTGTGAGGTGCTGCCTAGTGACCAGGTACACAGCCACATTGCCCATGGTGTGAGGTGCTGCCTAGTGACCAGGTACACAGCCACATTGCCCACGGTGTGAGGTGCCACCTAGTGACCAGGTACACAGCCACATTGCCCACGGTGTGAGGTGCTGCCTAGTGACCAGGTACACAGCCACATTGCCCACGGTGTGAGGTGCTGCCTAGTGACCAGGTACACAGCCACATTGCCCACGGTGTGAGGTGCCGCCTAGTGACCAGGTATACAGCCACATTGCCCACGGTGTGAGGTGCCACCTAGTGACCAGGTACCTGTTGCAGCAGATGGAGTCACCATGATAATTCACATGTAGTGCCACACTGCCCACGGTGTGAGGTGCCACCTAGTGACCAGGTACCTGTTGCAGCAGATAGAGTCACCATGATAATTCACGGGTAGTGCCACATTGACCAAGGTGTGGAGGTGCCGCCTAGGGACCAGGTACCTGTTGCAGCAGATGGAGTCACCATGATAATTCATGGGTAGTGCCAGATTAGTTGAGGGAAGGAGGCGCGCCAAGCGTCTTCCACTTTCTCACTATCCACCGAAATATGGAAAAGAGGTGGGGGTGGGGCGGAACCTTTGAAACCGCCCTCCACCCCAAGATCCGCCCCTGTTGGAGTATACCTCAAAACCTGCAGCCAGCAAGATAGATATCAGTAGCTGGGATCTGTGAAAAAGTGGAGTTTTATTTGAGTTTTGTTGTATCCAACTGTCGTTACTGAGACTACGTCACCTTGTGTGATGGTGAGCTGACAACTGGCGAGCTGTGCACGTAGATTCTCCACCGTTCTCTTCAGTGTCTTCACATCCACCTCATCTGTGATGGTGCGCCGACAACTGGCGAGCTGTGCGCGTAGATTCTCCACCGTTCTCTTCAATGTCTTCACCTCCACCTCATCTGCAACATATCATGTGGCCGTCACACACTGCACCAGTAACCCATAAAACCCTGAAATGCTATGACTGGATGAGAATCGACGGTGATAGTTCAAGGGTTGTGTCAGAAGAGCTTGGTGCCTGTAGGCGCCAAGCTGTTCCGACACCACCCTTGAACTATCATGGTCAATTTGTCTCCAGAACTGTGACGTAGACTTCAAAGGACGTACAAATTGACGTAATGAGATAATGGGCTCAGTGACTCAGCACAGAACATAATACGTCCTGCATGAAACTCACAAGAGGCGGTGCACTGTGATTTGACAAGACAACAGTTTTCAAACTTCAAAGCAACCATCTGCATACAATTCTGTCAGGAACAAACTCACAAGACATTTTACCACAAGCTGTTCCAACCTTGCCCGCCAATCAGAACCAGAAGTTTATTATCAAAGATTTTTACACAGTCCATCACCAGTCTTGCAGACGTCAAGTTGATGTCAGTTCCCAGGAGTAAGCGTCATTAATTTCTGATTTTTTTTTCCCTCTCAGATAATGTATTGTATTGTAAGGCATCTCTGGGGCACACATATTTCAAGATGATCAAGGCACCGCAGGGTTGGAAGCTGGAGCTATGAAAGCCTGCTGCCACTAAGCACTACTTTATGCGCAAACCTTATATATTTATACACACCACAGCAAGATATGAATCAACCATGATAGTTCAAGGGTTGTGCCAGCATAGCGTGCACCAAGCTATTCTGGCACCACCCTTGAACTATCATGGTGGATAAATTCCTACATTATACAGTCTTCACATTACTACTCCAAAAGTTGAGAATTTCACTAATTAACCCATTACATCTTCAAGCTGATTTTTAAAAATAAATTTGCTCACCATCCTATGAAGGCAGCATTACAGGCATCAAACTATTTTGGCACCACGATTGAACTATCGCAGTCAAACTGAGTTCAAGCAGTACAAAACTCACCATTTGGAATGCCCAAAATGTGTAGTCATCGTGGCCACTCTTGCTTATCCCCACCGGTGCATTTCCCAAATGTTGGAAGTGTTTCTTAATGACTGTACTATTAGCAGGAGATGGATTGACCAGGATAATTCAAGGGTAGTGCCAGATTTGCTTGGCGCCTGAATGTGGGAAGCCAATCTGGCACTACCCTTGAATTATCCTGGTCAATCCATCTCCTGCTGTAGGGTTTTGGGGCTAAATGTGTTGGGAATGGGAGGGTCGGGGTCGTTGAAAAATTATTTTCTGATAAAATTCATAATATATTCAGTGTGCTTTTAATCAAGCAACTGGGGGGGGGGGGGGGGGGGTGCCACTGACATCACTCTGAACACAGTAAGCTTTCTATTGCCTAGTCCATCCTCCCACACCCTGGTCACAGACACTCTTTCCCTAGTCCATCCTCCCACACCCTGGTCACAGACACTCTTTCCCTAGTCCATCCTCCCACACCCTGGTCACAGACACTCTTTCCATAGTCCATCCTCCCACACCCTGGTCACAGACACTATTTCCCTAGTCCATCCTCCCACACCCTGGTCACAGACACTCTTTCCATAGTCCATCCTCCCACACCCTGGTCACAGACACTCTTTCCCTAGTTGATCCTCCCACACCCTGGTCACAGACACTCTTTCCCTAGTCCATGCTCCCACACCCTGGTCACAGACACTCTTTCCCTAGTCCATCCTCCCACACCCTGGTCACAGACACTCTTTCCCTAGTTGATCCTCCCACACCCTGGTCACAGACACTCTTTCCCTAGTCCATGCTCCCACACCCTGGTCACAGACACTCTTTCCCTAGTCCATCCTCCCACACCCTGTCCACAGACACTCTTTCCCTAGTTGATCCTCCCACACCCCGGTCACAGACACTCTTTCCCTAGTCCATCCTCCCACACCCTGGTCACAAACACTCTTCCTCCCACACCCCGGTCACAGACACTCTTTCCCTAGTCCCCCCCACCCGGGTCTGCCCTGGGGTACGGGTGGGGTTAACTACTTTTAGTTCCCAGGGTCACCCTGGTCAGCCCCACAGGGTGGGTTTTCCTCTCTATTCTGGGGCATGTGTTTCTGTCTACCCTTGGTCCATTCACTCGTATTTGCCTTTTTAAAACTCTCCCTACAGTCTGCGCCGCCTGTAGCTGTTGATATTGGATGTGTGTTGCTAAATGGTGTTAGCTTTATTTAGGTCCCATGTCGTAGGTTTATTTAATGTATTGGACCGGCTGGCGACATACATTCAATGTTCTGTTTAGTTTTTTTCACAAGCAGTGCAGACACGTCCTGAGAAAGTCTTGTTGCTGTCGGGACGTTAAGCAATGTAAAATCAATCAATCAATCTTTCCCTAGTCCATCCTCCCACACCCTGGTCACAGACACTCTTTCCCTAGTCCATCCTCCCAAACCCTGGTCACAGAACCCTTTGTAAGCACCAATGCAGTCTGGGTTCACACGATGAGCTGCCAGTCACTACATCGTCTTGTACGTGTGAATGGAGTTTGAGTTTTTCTACATGCTCAGACTGTCATTACTGACCCTCCGCTGGGGGTGGGAGGTGAGGGGTGGGGGGGTGGGGGGATAACAGAACATCCCCCCTCCCTCGGCTTTTTTAAATTTTGTTGTTGAGAAGGTGCGAGAGACTGTCATCGCTCCCCCCCCCCCCCCTCCACCGACTGGAAAGTAAGACATGGTTTTGTGAAGCCTTTCATGACAGGTCGAGGGTTGAAACAAAAAGTTTAAACCCCCCCCCCCTTAATCGAGGTAAGTGATCCACCTTTGTTGGATTTACTCCCCTTGCTTAAAAGGAAAGACTGTTTGCGTGTCAAAGACACACAGGTTTTTTTTTTACTCGCCTCTGCAAAAAAAGATTTCCGCAACTGCATGTTTTGACGAAAACAGTGAATTAAAAGCCCGGACAAACAAGCGATACTGCATGTTTGTCCGGGCTTTTTAATAAAGCTTTTCATCAATGTGTATGGACCCACTTCTGATGTCTGGAAATCATGTGTTGTCTTTCTGTATCAAAGAATATCGACTGCAGTCACAGGGGTCCGACTTACGCTGTGTTTGCATGGAAGCAATAGCAGATCTCAAGGATGCAATCGTATCTGCATTGCGCTTCAGTTGTGCCGCCACGAGTTCTACTTGCGGGAAGCTGTGCTGCTCTGTGTGTTGCAGTCCATTTGTCTTTCCAACGTCCATCCTTGTGTCCGCAGCTGTGACCAGAATCCTGGTCTGTTCACGAGCCAACACAATCTGAATACATGTACTGTGAACAAAGGGAAAAGAAAAGTATAAATATACCGCCATATGTATGTATTCCTCCACACGCATGCAGCCACCGGTAATGTGTGTTTTACAGCTGCCTGCATGCACAAGGGGTTAATTAACCCTTTTCATCCTGATACACCCATCGCTTGAAATGAATTTGACTGATAGTTCAATGGCGCTGTGCCAAGATTTTCTGGCACCACCCTTGAACTACAGCAGTTGATCTATCTCCTAATGTGTACTGCAGCCTTCACAGGATAAGAAGCAAGTTCTACCCAATCAGCCTCAGGCTGTCATGGGTTAACTCACTACAGCCTCAGTGTTACGATTGTGGTTGTGCATGGATGTGTTAATCGTAGGAAACGATCTAATATTTATTTGAGCTATCATGGTTACGAATCACGTACCTTTTCAGTAAGATTTTCTTTGGTTCGCGCGTAGAGTGGATTTCGCTTTGTTATGATACGCTAAGTTTAGTCCAGAACGTTCTAGAAAGGTCGCACTGTCTAGTGACCTCGTATGCGTGACGTTGTTGAATAGGGAACATTTCGCAACAAATTGTTTACTGTGCACGTGAAGTTAACGGCCGTTCCTTTGTGTTTTATGAAAGATCATGAAGCTTCTAGAAAATTTAGGCAAGGTCGTGAACGGTCGGCCATACTATTGTGTGATATCGTTATACAATAGGATTTGGGGCTGAAATGAGCAGTCAAATTTTTGTAGCCTATTGTAGTTATTCCAGAAAACTCTTTCTTTATTAATATTTATGAGTTTCAGTTATCTGTTTCATTCTGATTAGTTGCATTGTATGATTTTCTTGGATTGTTCTAGAAATTGGTGCACTATAAAAGATTGGTGTTGGGAAGCACATTCGTACATTGTCTTGCATTGTCAGTTGTAGAGACACACAGTTTACTGTAGGTACGTGGCCCGTATAGGGTGTACATTGTGTGAGACACTGCGTAACGGTGGTGTACGTTGTATGAGAAACTTCGTGTCGCAGTGTGGACATTTGCAGAAGAGACTTTGTATCAGTGTTTGTGCATTTGGAAATGCATTGTGTGGAGATCGCATCGCTGAATTAAAATATTGTTGGAACTGTTACTCCAGTATTGTCTACATCCTTAAGCCATGTTACGGGTTGCAGCTGAATGAAGTTTATTTAAAAGAACCTTATGTGCGTGCGTCTGCTGTGTTTATCATACTACGACTACGACTCAACCACGTAACGCTCAGGATATTAGACATTTTCTGTTACTGTTGAACCTCCTATGAACGGTCACCCCTACTGCCAACAAAAAGGGACTGTATACAGCAGGTGACCGTTCATGAGAGGTTTGATAATAACGGTCACCCCTACTGCCAACAAAAAGGGACTGTATACAGCAGGTGACCGTTCATGGGAGGTTTGATAATAACGGTCACCCCTATTGCCAACAAAAAGGGACTGTATACAGCAGGTGACCGTTCATGGGAGGTTTGATAATAACGGTCACCCCTATTGCCAACAAAAAGGGACTGTATACAGCAGGTGACCGTTCATGGGAGGTTTGATAATAACGGTCACCCCTATTGCCAACAAAAAGGGACTGTATACAGCAGGTGACCGTTCATGGGAGGTTTGATAATAACGGACATAGGCGTGATTGTGAAACTCAGATAAGAACATGTATGGATGTGCCACAACCAAAACTTGACCCTCGTCGACCTATTCATGCTTCTGTGAGGTGTGGTACATGTACCAGTGACGCCCATGTTTTGTTACTGTGAAGTGTGGTACATGTACTAGTGACGCCCATGTTTTGTTACTGGGGTGGATCTGGGCTGGCTGTGAAGTGTGGTACATGTACTAGTGATGCCCATGTTTTGTTAATGTGAAGTGTGGTACATGTACTAGCGACGCCCATGTTTTGTTACTGTGAAGTGTGGTACATGTACTAGTGACGCCCATGTTTTGTTACTGTGAAGTGTGGTACATGTACTAGTGACTCCCATGTTTCGTTACTGGGGTGGATCTGGGCTGGACTTCTAAGACACCTCCCCCCCCCCCCCCCCCCCCGCCCCCCCATGGGGACGTAGCTCAGTGGATAAGACATTGCGCTGGCAGTCGTAAGATCCCGGGTTCAAATCCCCTGGTGGGCAGGAATGGGATGTGGACTTCTCCTCATTCCCATTGAGTCAAATTTACGTACAGACTCGGTTTACGGTTGCCCGTCTCGCCTTCGTGTGCACAGCATGCATAATCATCAGGTGCGCACGTTCAAAATCCCATTACCACTATTCGAAAAGAGAAGGCCCAGTAAGGCCAGTAAAAAGGAAACAGAAATATATCACATGCACTGAAGTTAATAGTAGGGTGGAGGTTTGCACATAAAGTAGCGCTTAGTAGCTGCAGGCTTTCAAAGCTCCAGCTTCCATCCCTTCATAATAAACTGTGTGTGGGTGGTTTGTGATGCCTTTGGTACCAATTTCATAATAAACTGTGTGTGGGTGTTTTGTGATGCCTTTGGTACCAATTTCATAATAAACTGTGTGTGGGTGTTTTGTGATACCTTTGGTACCAATTTCATAATAAACTGTGTGTGGGTGTTTTGTGATAACTTTGGTACCAATTTCATACAAAATGTAACTAAACATTGGACAAGTTAAATAATAACACCCACAGAAAATTTCACTGACCTATGAAGACTATCAACGATATAAAATTCCAACTGCAGGCCCTAAATACCATGCCTACAGTACAAGAGCAATAGCTATTCTGAAGAAGAAGAATAGCATGAGCAGCGAAATGACGTCACTTCAAGCTTCATGTCACAGCACCGTTAGTACAAGATGCTGTGTTCATATGACGACTCGATGTTATACGTCACTCATCGCAGTACTAACATTTGACGTATCAGAGGATCAAACTTTGCAATTTTCTGCTGATTTTCACACCTAGGGCTTACAGGTCACAAGCTGACCTAATCCTACTCGAGAGTCAAGACAAACAGCAGGCTTATGCAAACACAGTTATGAAAAATCATGCGGGTATTAATGAGAAGTTCAAGATTTCATTTTTTCATAAAAATATTCAACTGTAAGAATCCCAAATAATTGCAGAAAGATGTGACCATTTTTCTTTCCGAAATATTTAATTTTATGTATCGGTCAAAAATTTGAAGCAGTTCAATGCTGGTTAATGTACTCATTCAATGTCTTCCTTTAATGTAGCGATAAATACTGACTTCCATTAAAAAAACGTGAAAATTTCAAACGTTTCCCATACTAAACATCTTAACTGTAAAGAGTTGACTTGTGCGACATGTCACTGGGGGCCCAGACTTCCGTGCAATTTTAGAAGTTAGTGCACAACTCAACATTTACACCAGTCAGATGCAATTTTTAAAAAAGGATGTACGGTGCTTCATGTGATGCACGTGCACACCATGTAGACCGATTTTAACCGGTTGGCAGTACTCAGATACCTTTTCTTGATAAAATCACGCTACAACAATCAGTTATTCCCTTGCCGTCAGAGAGAAAAAGCCATGTCTCAACTTGGTGCAGAGGAGCGTAATCGAGCCCCTGGACATCTGGAGGCTGGTGTCGACGCCAGGCAGGTTGCCAACGTTATTAACCTTCACATTTCAACCATACATCATCTGCATCACAGCGTGAGGGTCACTGGGACCACATCCGATCAACCACGACCAAGCCGGACTCGTGTCACCACACAAAGACAAGACCGCCGTATTGTCCAAATGCATCTTCAGGACAGAGAAGTACCCAACGGAGAAAGAAACACGGGTACAACACAATTTATTAATATTTTGGGTAAATACCCTTTTTCAAAATAAACAAACAAACAGAGAGATTAGCCGCTACTTATCTTCATTCGCAGAAGGAATGTGGCTACTGATGGAGGTGACATAAAATAAAATAAAATAAAAGAAAAGGAAGAACAAAAGTGCGGAAAAAGTAAAAATGACGTCAATGAAAAAATCATAAGAGAGAGACTCGGAGAGAAACTGAACACGAGAGACAAGAGTGTGCGTAAGCACGCGCAGGAGTGAGCAAAAGTAAATGCGTGTATGTGAGGCCAGAGAAAGAGAGAGAGAACGAGAGGGAGAGAGAGAAAGAGAGAGAACGAACGGGGAGTACCCTTGGGCACGAAGCAGACTGAGTGTCTAATACACAAAGCCTGCTAAACACCAACCCGAAGGCAAACTTTCTATCACCTTCAAGTTGAGGACTACCTCGGGGAAAAACGGGAGGACCCCGGGGAAAAAAACCCAGCATTTAGCACGGTAAACAACAAGTAATAAGTCATTGAAACAAAGCAAATAATCAAATTCACTAAGAGAATATTGGTATAAGTGGAGAGTAGGTAGTAAATTGTGTTGTACCTGTCTTTTCTAAGCGCGTTTCTTTCTCCGTTGGGTACTTCTTTGCATTTTACACGCTTGGCAGTCACCTTTTTGGTCTGGATATCTTCAGGACAGGTTTCAAACAGCCACTGACACAGCTCTAGAGCTAGCTGCCTGGGCAACCCCAACAACCTGTCAGCCTCAACACTGTGCAGCGCCGCCTTCACGAGAACGGGCTGACACAAACAGGCATCCTTACCGAAGCTCAGTACTTACACAAGGACATCGACAATCAAGGCTACAGTGGGCTCAGACCAGAATAAACTGGCGCAGGCAGCAGTGGGGATGCATCCTCTTCTCAGACGAGGGCCGTTTTTGTGTGGACATGGTGGATGGTCGAGTAAGGATATGGCGTCAGCGTGGAGAGCGGTATAATGATTCCTGTGTTGTGGAGAGAAACTCCTGGGGAGGCCCAAACGTCATCATATGGGGTGCGATTGGCCTGAATGAAGTTATTGGGCCTGTCTACTTTTAGAACATTGGTCCAGGTCGTGGACAGTGTTAATGCACAGCGCTACATCGAACAGGTGTCGAGACCCCATGTTGAGCCCTTTTTTGCTAGCCATTCAAAATTCATTTTTCAACAAGACAATGTAAGAGTGCACACCGCCAGGGCCACCCAGCAGTTTCTGTGGCAGAACAACATCAACGTAATGCCCTGGCTGGCCCTTAGTCCCGACCTGAATCCCATAGAACATGTTTGGGATGAATTGGGAAGATGTCTGAATCATTTGCGACCCTGATCTGCCACGGCTGCCGGCCCCGCTTCGCCAGGCCATCATGCAGGAGTGGGGATGTGTTCCAATGACCAGAATTAACCGTCTGATTTTCTCCATGTATCGCAGATGTAGAGCAGTGATCAATTGTGGTCACACCTGTTAGTGTTACTGACAATGAAACTTGAAAGGTGTCTGCTCACGTCATCAATGACTTGTCAGACTAAAACAGTTTGCTGCTGGTTTCTTGTGACGTTATGTTTGTTCTAACATGGTCTTGGAATTTGATGCTCAAACAGTTTGTACAATTAGCACGAATGAAATACCCTCTCAAAACACGGCATGTAGTGCTTTCGCGTTTGTTATTCAAGTCAGTATATATATATTTATGCAAAATATCTAGTAAAAATAAGTCAAATTATGGGCTCCAGCGTGGATCAACTGGCCATTTTCTCACCAATGTGCATCATATTCCATTTTTTTCAATAAAAACTACCTCAAGATTAATCTTTTAGGGTCAATGTTATAAAATTTCAAGTTTGTCCATCCTCAAACACGGGCTCTAGTCGCTGTCACATACACATACAGCGCATGGTGACAAAAGTCCGTTCTCCAGCAAAGTTTGCGTAGCTAGACATGACGTCATTTTCATCTTGTTACTACTTAAAAATTACTTCGCCAGAATTTCTGGCCCGCAACCCGCAATCCCAAAACGTCATGTGCACCAGCCCCATTTCAAAGTTGTTCCTATTTTTGAATTGGAACAAAAAAAAAACTGATGGGGTAACGCAACAAAACAGTCATATGCACACGTCATGTTGTACTTAGGGTTTATATTTCATACAACAACCACCAAAACATAAATCGAAATGTGATAAGTGTGACAATACCTTCCACCGAAATGCCCACTCCAAGCGGAAGTCACGTTCCAAGGGTAAATAGATATTAATTCACCGACACTGAGAGCTGCGTTTCAGCAGGGGTTCCTTCTAGGGGTCCCGTTGTTCATTTATACTTGCACTGTTGAAGACAAAATCGACGAGTAGTGGTGTTCCTGTTGCCTCGTGGGTCCGGTCAGGGCGGTCAATATCAAGGGTAAGAGTCTGGGGCTTTAGCCTCCGACATTGACTCTCCTGATCGGACCCGAGAGGCGACAAAAACCAGTGGCAAAGCCCAACATGTAACACAACTAGTAATTACCGTCTGTCGCCAAAAAACGTTTAACACAAATAACAGGTCGACTCACTCGGCCTGTAGGACTAGGAGCGTCTTTGATAAACTCACGCCCCTCCACGTTCCACGGCCGTTGTCTTGCGCAGATCTACAGTCGACACCGGTTTAGACGGAAAGTCGGGCAATACCACTGGCGGCACTGAAAACATAATAGACTGAGCAGTGGACCTCTCTCGCTCTCTTCCCGCCTATACTACCGCTGCGCACACCTGGCCAATGACAGTAATGATCAGAAGACGTAACCAAACCCCGGTTGGCGACACTTTGACGCACGCTGAGTTGGTATACCTCGCCCTGTGCCTATGTGACATGCACCAGCGGCGCCATTGCTGCTATCATTTCGCAACTGACCGGTCCTGTGCACCAGATCGGTTTAGAGCGTGTGCTATCTGCACCTGTAATATGCAATGTTGGAAAAAAGAATTTGATTGCTGCAAAATAATATGAATAAAGAATAAACCCTTTCCCATAGGCAATCGGGCGCGGCAATAATGCATCTTTATGCTAGCACGACTAAACATTACAGTATTTGGCAGCGTTTTTCCTCAAAGGTGGCGATTTTGCGACATCTGTGCCACTTTGCGGCAGAAAGCACCGTCATAGCCGTAGCCGTGTGAGAGACGAGTGCCGCACTACAATGTGGCACTCCGACTCGATTCAGGAATACACAAGCTCTGATGAGAACGAACTGCCACTGGAGACCTACATGTTTTTCCAATAGGGACATGAGCAGCTTAGGCTGTGAAGCTTAAACCTCTACAATCGGAAAGTGAAACTCGAGAATGTCACGGCCGGGAGGTAACGCTAAAACCGGAAACAAACTGTTTTTCACCTGTGATCACAATCTGTTCTGCGGGAACGTACGAGACCACACTACAAGTGCAGAAGCCTACCTGTGCGCGCACGGTTCTAGTGCACAGGACCAGTCCGAGCGATCGGACAGATGAGAAAATTGCAGTAATGGCGCCAGTGGTGCGTTTAACCTAGGTACAGGGCGAGATATACCAACTTAGCCTTTCTGACTCACCCGGCCTGTGGAAGCCGTGTTAAAGTCAACTTGATGTGCCGTTTTAAATCCAATGTGCCGTTTTAAATCCAACAAAATTTTGATGCTCTCCGCACATGGAAAAAGTAACCTAAAATGAGAGAAAGGGATGAGGGGGGTATCATGCATGTTTCATAACCTAGGGCACATAACTTTTATTACAAATATTAAGAAAAACATTACGTCCACCCACCCCCCTCCCTCCGCTTACCTTTTTTCATGAACTCTGTCGGCATGAACCCCCAAACTGATTCAATACCTTATAATTATCGCAACATGGCTTTTACCACCATCGAAACACATGTTGCCACCTTTACATGCAGTGTTGACAAAAAAGTCGACCTCAGCAACACCGACAGTGTTACCACCTTCAACTGAAATCAGTATTAGCTCCTCTCTCCGAGAGAAAATCGGTGCACATGGCAATTTACATCTATCGAGGACAGATCTTACTATTGTTACCGCCTTTCTCCAAGGAAAACATTTATATCTTCAGTTTGCCCTGCATGACCCGCCATTATAACTGACATAAAATATTTTTCTCACATCCAAAAGATTTTACCGCATATAAATGTATTTTTGAAGCTTGGTGAAAAAAAAAAATCTCCAGTCATGCTCGCAGTCAGCGACAAAGAGTGGAAATATATCTATATGCTCTGTTTATAGTATATCATGTCATGTCTTTGTGCCCACTCACAACAGGTGTGCTTGTAAAGGGAAATAACCTGTTTTATTTGTTCAATCATTATGTCCTATGGTGTAACTGAATGTTTTCGTTAGCCCAACTCTTTTATCATCAGACTTCTGAAGACCCATATTCATGACCGTGGCTGTCCAGACTGTCGCCCCACTTTCCTGCCGACTACAGGCCCAGTACACTGCTGAAGTAGGGATGCCGACGGCTTGGGGGTCAGATGGCCTAGGTAAATCCCCTGTTAGCTCCAAGCCAGCTAAACTGGCCCAAACAAACGGTGAAATCATGAATGTCATTGAATGGGTGTGCGCTGTTAGTCACACTCCAGCAGCTTTTCGCAATTTCTGCAGACTAAGTAGTTCGTCAAAAGAGTAACAATGGTTTGCAGGTACGAAACGAAAGTACTAATGCCATATAGTTTATGCATGGCAACAATATTTGTCCTTAGGATGGAGACATTTTTGTAGAAGTGTTTTTCGAAAGCTATTTTTCGATGTGAGGGAACCAGTCCTCGTACACCGCCCGGATAAGGTACAAGACATTTTTTGTGCATAACATTGAAAATTTCAAGCATACAAGTTACAAGTTTATTCCAGTGAGTAAATTAAAATCATCAGCAAGTAAACATGCATACATATATACGATAAAATAAGTTTAAAAGTATTATTTTTAATGCGGTAAGCATAGTCGCGTCGCTAGTTTCAAAATGGCGGTCAGCGAGAAGCCTTCTAAAGAAGTCAATCAGACGCGCACGGTTGATGAAGTTTTACTTTGCTCCTGAATTGAAACAGAGATTATTATCGATTTGAACAACTTATCAACGTCAAATACGTTATTTTTCCTGGTCTTGAAAACAGCCTTTTCCACAGAACTCGGTCTTTTGTGGGAGGAAAGCATATCGAAAGTAAACTCCCTTTGTGCATGTTGTGCAATGTGTCAGCCGACCATCTTCAACATTCTTTGGCCGGATACAACATGCATGTTGTTCGTCTGTTTTTCAGCCTAACGACTCTAAGTGCAGGTCTGCTCTTTTTTTTATTTATTTTATTAGTGGAGATGGGATTTTTAACTGGTCAAGCACACTCGTATCCGACTGGTCTTAAGCACAAGCCAGGCAGAGTGAAATCCATCTCCGAACCGTTTCCATCAAAATCACCATGTTCAGCTAAACACCTAAATATAACATTTTAGTTTTTGCAACCAATTCAACCAATCCGCACTCAAGTACTCACAAGGACTCTTATGATTAAGCTTTATCAGGACTGCATGAGACACAATACAGATAGTAGCCCTCTCTATTATATTACAGGTTTTATTTATTTATTTTTATTGATTCATGTATGTATTCACTTACATATTTATTTATTATTTATCCTTTTAATTATGGATGGAAGGAATTCCTTGATGCACATGATCACTATAGTGGTATGGTAGTGGTCACCAAGGAGAGGAAATTTGTTTTCAATATGCATACATCTGTGCATATTCATAATCTATCCTTTACTTAACATGCATATTTATAGGTCCCAGGTATCCCCAACTTATTTTATTAATTTATTATTTGTTTGTTTGTTTGTTTGTTTGTGATGTATGTTTGCACATACACATCAGCATAAAATGATTGATTGTACATTGTTTAACGTCCCGACAGCAACAAGACTTTCTCAGGACGTGCCTGCACTGCTTGTGAAAAAACCCAAACTAAACAGAATATTGAATGTATGTCGCCAGCTGGTCTAATACACTAAATAAACCTAACTAGACCCTTTAGCAACACACATCCAATATCAAGAGCTACAAGCAGTGCAGACAGTAGGAAGAGTTTAAAAAAGGTAAATACTCGTGAATGTACCAAGGGTAGACAGAAACACACGCCCATGAATAGAGGGGAAAACCCACCCTGTGGGGCTGACCAGGGTCACCCTGGGAACTAAAAAGTAGTTAACCCCGCCCAAGTCCCCCAGGGTAGACCTGGGTGGGTATGAGAACATACATATACACATATATGATGTGAACATAACATGTACACATATGGTAATAGGTGCATACCACCCGCTCCCCACCCCACATACAAAACCACAGAACAAACATCTGTGCATGTTCATAATATATCCTTTACTTGGTATTCATATGTCCTAGTTATTTAAATTTATTATTTATTTTTATTTGTTTGAAAAGTAGGTTTTGTTCATATGCTGATGTTCACATACACATATATGGTAATACTGTCCACTCCCAACCCCACTCCACAACCAGAGAACACCCACCAAACGACACTTACATCTGTGCATGTTCATAATCTATCCTTTACTGAGCATTCATATGTCCCAGGTATCTTGACTTACTTTATCTTTTTTATTTAACTGCCATGAGATGGCATTGGTCGCCTGCTCGACATTAAACCCAAATAAGTATATATTTAAATTATTTATTTATTTTGTTTGCTTGTAATGAAGGTTTTGTACATACACATCAGCAAACAATGATTGATTGATTGTACGTTGCTTAACGTCCCGACAGCAACAAGGCTTTCTCAGGACGTGCCTGCACTGCTTGTGAAAAAAAAAAAAAATAAACAGAAAATTGAATGTATGTCACCAGCCGGTCAAATACGTTAAATAAACCTACAACATGGGGCCTAAATAAAGCTAAGACTGTCTAGCAACACACATCCAACATCAAGAGCTACAGGCAGTGCAGACAGTTGGGAGAGTTTTAAAAAGACAAATACAGGTGAATGGACCAAGGGTAGACAGAAACACATGCCCCAGAATAGAAAGGAAACCCACCCTGTGGGGCTGACCAGGGTGACCCTGGGAACTAAAAAGTACCTAACCCCACCCAAGTCCCCCAGGGCAGACCCGGGTGGGGGCATCAGCAAACAAGAAAATATACACATATATAGATGGTAATAGGTGCCATACTGCCTGCTCCCAACCCTTACCTAAATACACACATAACACCGCAGAACACCTACCAAAAGAAGGACATACACATCTGTGTATGTTCATAATTTTTAATCTATCCTTTACCTAGCATGCATATGTCCCAGGTACCTTAGACTTACTTTATCTTATTTATTTAAATTATTTATTTATTTTGTTTGTTTTGTTTTGTTTGTTTGTAATGTAGGTTTTGTACATACACATCAGCATACAGCTCAAGAACATACACCATGGTGCCCCTGTGCATGTGGCCACCAGTACTATTCTGACAGATCTGTCACACCCAGCCAATCATCTCTTCGAGCTTCTGCCCTCTGGCCGGCGGTTTCATGCTTTTAAAGCCAGAACCTCTCGATTCAGATGCAATTTTTTTTCCAGAAGCTGTCCTCAATACATCACCATGCACGGAACAACGTGATTCCATGATTTGTGACATATTACTGATTTGTGTTTAATATTGTGTTTATCTATCTTTTAGTGCTGTATATAGGATGATCGCCAACTAAGTGTATGACATGATGAATGCCCTACAAGTGAGGACATATTTTACTATCGCCATGCCACACAAAAATCCTTGTAACGTTTTACTTGGTGAATAAATGTCTTATGTCTTATACACGTACATGGTAATAGGTGCAGTATCACTCGCTCCCAACCCCAATCCAGTTACACACACAAAACCGCAGAACATCCACCAATGTACATCTGTGCATGATCATAATCTATACTTTACTTAGCATTCTTATGTCCCAGGTATCTTTGACTTACTTTATCTTATTTATTTAACTGCCATGAGATGGCCGTAGTCTACCGCGCGGCGTTAAACCCAAATAACTATTTATTAAAATTATTAATTTGTTTGTTTGTAATGAAGGTTTTGTACATACACAGTAATAGGTGCCATACCGCCCCACTTTCAACCCCAGCCCACATACAAAACCACAGAATACCCACAAAAGGCATGCACAATTGTATACTGATGGGCATTAGTGGACTGTAAAATCTATATATAGAGACTTCAGGTTAAGCAAGTGGCTTGATTTGTATTGACTGCCTGTATTTTAGCTGCCCACCTACAAATTTCATGTGTCCAGTTAACCACACTGCACATGCAGCCATCAGTTCTGTGAAAAGTACTGTTGGCCTCATGCACAGGGGCACCAAAAGTTAGAGATAAGGCCACACCTGATAACAATAAACAGTACTAATAATAATATGCCTACTCAGCCACTAGTTCTGTAAACAGCACCTTTGTAAACAGTACCAGTGGCCAAATGCACACATACATCATGGATGTTGCTACCACTGATCACTTCAAACAATAGGCTGCCCAGTTCACATTTTGATACCGTGAACTAGCCTGCACATGCAGTCATCAGTTCTGTAAATAGTACTGGTGGCCACATGCACAGCGGCACCAAACTTAAAGGTGAGGCCAAAACTGCCACCTCAAACAAAACCAAACGCTACCTACACACACATATCAATGATACAGTCAACCTCTGTGTGCGTTAGGGGGAACACGCTTAAAGTATGTGACTGTAAATCTTACAGCGAAATGTCAAAACCAGTAAGAAGATAATGTAACAGCAACAAGTACATGTATTTTGTAAACCACTCAAAACATGACAACTCATCGAGTCTAATGGTGTTATGAATGGGTGATGGAAACACTGAAAAAAATAGTACGTGTACATTATAAAGTATGTGCCTCCTTCCCCCCCCCCCCCCCTCCCATAACTAGCTGTTTATCATAAAACATAGATATCTCATTCATTTGATCACTTGACTGATTTATTAAATCATCTCTGTGTCACCTTTCTCCGTTTTCTTTGTCGTTTTAATCCCAATATGTCAGTGCTAATATCAGCTGCTAAGAATCCTTGCAGCGAACTGGAAATGTCTATATGCAGACAAACTGCAAATAACACAGCAGCAAAATAAGTTCCTCTTTTGTGCAGTAGCAAGATAGTGCTTTTGTGCTAGCAAGATAGGGTTCAATTTTAAACAAAGCATTGCATGAACTTCCAAGCGTGTTCACATTGTACTGTGTATTTTTTTTTTTTCAGTGTGAAGTGTACTGTACCATCAGTGATCACTGAGACTGCAAAATTGGCACTGGCAGTGATCGCACATTGGGAGAGAACAGAGCAGATAACAGCAGAGAATGAAATTGGGCGAAGAAGATGGGGATGGATCGGTCACAGTCTGAGAAAGCCAGCTTCCAGTATCACTAGGCAGGCATTGTCATGGAACCCCCAGGGAAAGAGGAAAAGAGGTAGGCCGAGAAACTCCTGGCGTCGAGACCAAGCAGACATCAAGAGACTGGGAACCACCTGGAGTAGAATCGAAGGAGAAGCACAGGACAGGAGTTGCTGGAGGTCTCTCGTCGACGGCCTATACCCGGGTAGGGGTGACAGGCGTAAGTAAGTAAGTAAGTGATCGCACATCACAACATAGCTTGTCAGTGCATCTGATTAAAATAAATGTTACTGCTGCATAAAATAATTAATCAAGTTCCGAAACTTTGCTCAGCCATGACAGTTAAAACCAAGTGGTGTGGCACTCTTTTTCTTTTACAAAATGCAGCATAGGTTTTGAAGATAGCGTTTGTGTTGTGGGTTACGTTTTGTTTTGGTGCTGTGTTGTCGAAATGAAACGGGCAAAGCGATGGTAAAGTGAATGGAAATAAACGTGACAAACCTTTATCAAGTCGTAAAAATGCACACAGCAACTTGACACGTTTGCTTTTTTTTTTAAACAAACAAGCTTATGTAGAACAAATAAAAAAGAACCCGTCGGCACACAGAAATTCACGTCCGCAGAGGTCGTGGCGTCACGTGATGTTTTGATCACGTGATTTTGGGATACCTTATTGTTGCGAAACGATTGCGTTCAAGGCAAGCGTTTTCGTAATTGTTTCTTCTCTTAATATATCTAAGTGTGAAAATATTACTTTAAAAAATGAAATCCTTTTAAGTGACATATAGTGCATACTACCACTGAATACAGGAACAATGAGACCCGTGTAAACTACTGATCCCCTGTAAACATGGCGGTAAGATCCTGGTTTCGTCTGCAGCCATACTGGAAACAAAATGTGCTACAGAAAAATGTCTCCATCCTCCGGCGGTTTAAAACGAGTGCGCACTGCTTTTATTCATACTAGACTTCATTTTGATATACCCAAACCTTTGTTACTCTCTAGAAAATCACTATCTCGTAAACGGCTGATCGTCTATGAAGGGCAGCTGCTAGACTATGTGGTAGTGCAGTGGGGACACACAAGACGAAGAGAGAGGTACACTGCTCATTTTCATGTGTCCTAACCCATATCATACTCAGGCCGCTAAAAGCTTCACATTTGTACACTGCCATATGCACGCTACATTATAGTACTTACGGATATAGACCAATGGCTTTAGTTCAAGGGTAGTACCAGAATAGCTTGGTGCCTAGAGGCGCCAAGCTATTCTGGCACTACCCTTGAACTATTTTACAATCTGGTGTATTCCCAATGATAAATCTTAGCCCATATACTGAGGCTGAAAGCTTCAAATTCAGTTGTACACTGCCATATGCAAGCTACATTATAGTACTTACAGATAAGGATATAGATCAATGGCTTTAGTTCAAGGGTGGTGCCAGAATAGCTTGGCGCCTAGAGGCGCCAAGCTATTCTGGCACTGCCCTTGAACCTTGAACTATTTCAGTGAAAATATTTCACACACTGGTGTATTCCGAATGATAAGTATTAAGACACGCAGTATACCTCTCTCTCTTCATTCCCCCCCCCCCCCCCCCCCCCCCCCCATTATATGACGTTAATGATTACACCTTTGATCGCTGGTCATTACCTGAAGAAGGAGATGCCAGAAGTGTGGCCCTGTGACGCAAGCCCTGGGCTTTTCTGAGACCAGGAATATTATAAAGGTACCAATAAGTCTGTTATCTCATTAACCGAGTGTTATGGTTATTTAATTGACTAGTTGCCGAGTGGTGGAATGATTGAGTGTTGAAAAGTCTGTGCGTTTTTATTTTGGTGTGCTTTGCTGTGTGTTGTATTGGCAGACAGAGAATTTCCCCATCAGGGATTACATCCTGTGGCCGATTTATATATTACAAAAAAAAAAAATGCTTATTGTCCTATGAAGATTACAGATAGATTACATTACAGATAGATCAACCAATTTAGGTCAAGGCTGGTACCAGAATAGCTTGGTGCCTGAGGCGTCAAGCTATTCTGGCACCACCCCTGAACTATCATAATCAAATTTATTTCAATGGGTGTATCCATAAGACTGTGACTATAAGTATGCACCACGTCGGCCACACTTGTAGTAACATGTTGTAACTTTAGTCTAAGCGTAATGTTCCATCGCCCTAACATAAGTATGCAGCACGTCGGCCACACTTGTAGTAACATGTTGTAACTTTAGTCTACGCGTAATGTTCCATCGCCCTAACATAAGTATGCAGCACATCGGCCACACTTGTAGTAACATGTTGTAACTTTAGTCTAAGCGTAATGTTCCATCGCCCTAACATAAGTATGCAGCACATCGGCCACACTTGTAGTAACATGTTGTAACTTTAGTCTAAGCGTAATGTTCCATCGCCCTAACATAAGTATGCACCACATCGGCCACACTTGTAGTAACATGTTGTAACTTTAGTCTAAGCGTAATGTTCCATCGCCCTAACATAAGTATGCACCACATCGGCCACACTTGTAGTAACATGTTGTAACTTTAGTCTAAGCGTAATGTTCCATCGCCCTAACATAAGTATGCACCACGTCGGCCACACTTGTAGTAACATGTTGTAACTTTAGTCTAAGCGTAATGTTCCATCGCCCTAGCTTGAAGGTTACGTTGTGAGGTACAAAACAAGTACGCAAACTTCAAAGAACAAAATTCAGGCCGGCATGATGGGAAGGTTGCGTAGAAATTCCTGATACTATGTCACTTTCTCATGAAAGGTGATATAATTAGATAGTATGCAACATCGCCATTAGGATCTATGTGTTAAAGGTACATCGACGGTTACATCTGTGCAGGGGCTTTTGTCACAGCCATTTCCCGCCCCCCCCCCTCCCCCTGCAGCAGGAGATGGATTGATCATAATTCAAGGGTAGTGCCAGATGAGCTTGACACCTGAAGGCACTACCCTTGAAAGATCAATCTATCTCCTACAACAGGTACATAGTCGTTGGGCAACACCTCCAAAATGTGAGAAATGGGACCTTGGGTCTGAAAGGGTTAACCCATTTAACCCCATGGCCAGTGCCAGTGGCTACATCAACACGAGGGTGAAGTTATTCTGGTCTGTTTCTGTGGCCAGTGCCAGTGGCTACATCAACACGAGGGTGAAGTTATTCTGGTCTGTTTCTGTGGCCAGTGCCAGTGGCTACATCAACACGAGGGTGAAGTTATTCTGGTCTGTTTCTGTGGCCAGTGCCAGTGGCTACATCAACACGAGGGTGAAGTTATTCTTGTCTGTTTCTGTGGCCAGTGCCAGTGGCTACATCAACACGAGGGTGAAGTTATTCTTGTCTGTTTCTGTGGCCAGTGCCAGTGGCTACATCAACACGAGGGTGAAGTTATTCTGGTCTGTTTCTGTGGCCAGTGCCAGTGGCTACATCAACACGAGGGTGAAGTTATTCTTGTCTGTTTCTGTGGCCAGTGCCAGTGGCTACATCAACACGAGGGTGAAGTTATTCTCGTCTGTTTCTGTGGTCAGTGCCAGTGGCTACATCAACACGAGGGTGAAGTTATTCTTGTCTGTTTCTGTGGTCAGTGCCAGTGGCTACATCAACACGAGGGTGAAGTTATTCTTATCTGTTTCTGCCAGTGCCAGTGGCTACATCAACACGAGGGTGACGTTATTCTGGTCTGTTTCTGTGGCCAGTGCCAGTGGCTACATCAACACGAGGGTGAAGTTATTCTGGTCTGTTTCTGTGGCCAGTGCCAGTGGCTACATCAACACGAGGGTGAAGTTATTCTGGTCTGTTTCTGTGGCCAGTGCCAGTGGCTACATCAACACGAGGGTGAAGTTATCCTTGTCTGTTTCTGTGGTCAGTGCCAGTGGCTACATCAACAAGAGGGTGAAGTTATTCTTGTCTGTTTCTGTGGTCAGCAGCCTCAACCTACTGCGACATTCTCTACACCAACAGCAGCAAGCAACGGTAACAAGCGCAAGGAACTCTGTGAAGAGGCCGCATTTGATGCAGTGTGGCGGTACTTTCAAAATAAGAACGCTCGTATTCAGTCATCTGCCACCATCACCAACACCGACAGTCAAGATTCCGACAGCATCTGGGCAAAGAGTCTAGTATTAGATCTGAAGGATGTCAAATGTGAAAACAAGAGGAAAATACTGAATATTAAAATAAGCAGGCTTGTTCACGATAAAATATTGAAGGAGACAGCCCAGGAGTCTGGCGAACAGGAATTGAGTGAGGATTTGGACACTTAACTCATTCCAGACCAACTGCATCCGCATATGTGGCTAAAGCCGCATGCAGTTGGTCTCGAATGAGTTGATGCCTCATGAAATTTGTTGTGAACAGAAAAGTAAAGCATTCTGCCTGAAAGTCGGAATTACCCCAAGGTGGGAGTCGTCCTCTGCCGTCAAGTGTAAGGGTGGTGCCAGAATAGCTTGGTGCCCACAGGGGTCAAGCTAATTCTGGCACTATGCTTGAACTGTTGCACCAAGGCAGCATTGCTGTCATTTTCAGGTGCTACCTAACAATAATGTGTCAGTTGCAGGAGATGGATCAACCATAATAATTCAAGGATAGTGCTTGGCAGTGTCAGGTGTCAAGGTAGTCTGGCAGTGCCCTTGAATTATCATGGTCGATCTATCTTCTGCAACGGGTACCGTCGTTAGGCCACACTTGCAAATCTCGGGAAATGCAGCTGTGGGGTTAACCCTTTTAGCCCCGGCAGCAGACGGATTGATCAGGATAATTCAAGGGTAGTGCCAGATGAGCATGGCGCCTGAAGGTGCCAAGCTAGCTCATCTAGCACTACCCTTGAATTATCATCATCAATCCATCTCCTGCAACTGGTACACAGTCGTCAGGCAACACCTCCACAATGTGAGAAATGGAACGTTGGGTGTGAAAGGGTTAAAGTACTGAAGTGCAGAGCGTTAACCCCTGGGCTGTTGGTCGCCTGTTTTGTGAAGGTATTTCCTCAGATTTGACCTCAACAAAATACGCCGCCAGCAGCCGAACGGTGAAGCACAGGACAGTCGATCTTTATGTTTGCCTCGCGTCACCAACAGCAGACCAGTGTATGCAGTTTTAACCCTTCGGCTTTCGGTGGTGCTTTTTCTCAAGGAGACTCGTATAGGAATGGCTTCAACAAAAAAACGTTGCCGACTGCTGGCGGGTTACGACGAATCGTCCTCTGCAGGTCACACACCCTGCCAGTTTCAGGTGTAAGGACCAACTTGTGATGGCGTAAAGATGTGAAGATTGATGCTTGGTAGACACTGGTTAGTAGAACCGACGCCTCACAGAAGCATGCTGAAAAGGAAAATCTATTCGCTGCAACGATCGACAAAGTCAGAATCTAGTCACTTGAGCAATAAACTGAGAATCAAGCCGTAATGGATTGTCCTCTGCACAATACATTACAAATAAGGAGGCAGATTGACTGTGATAGTTCAGGGGTGGCACCAATGGGTGCCTAGCTATTCTGGCACCACTTTTGAACGATCATGGTCAATCAACATCTCACATGGTGTAGCCTGGCTTTCTGCAGTGTTGGCAAACAAACCTTAGGCAAGTCTGGTCTTATTTTAGTGTATTCATTTTAATGATGACATACTGGCGTTAGAAGTCCAATTTTTGTTAAAAACTTGAATGCTGCTGAAACTGTGCCAAAGAGACTGCCGACGCACCACCCTTGAATTATCATGATCAAAACATCTCCTGCTGCAGGGCCCTGGGGCTAAATGGGTTAATTGTTGACATATTCATATTTTATATGACAATTCCTATTGACATCACCTTGACAGAAAGTAGGCTGATAAACATTTTCTTCCTGTGTTGTTTGTGATAGACATTTTCTTACTGTGGTTTTTGGCTCACGTGCGAAGCAAAAGCGAGTCTATGTTCTGGGCCAGTGGTCGTCTGTCGTCTGTGGTAAACTTTAAAATTGGCATTTTCTGGTAGACTATTCCAAAAAAAGCAAGACCTTTCTAAACATACCAATTTCAGTGACCGCTCACAAAGATCAAGGGTCACAAGAGCTCAGAAAATAGGTCAAAATAGCCATATTTTGACAAAAGATGTTTGTTCTCAAATACTATTCATAACTTTAAACCCAAACTTGGTGCAAAGATACCTGATGGTAAGACCTTTCTTTACATAATAATTTGTTTGTTCCCTTGGAAAGGTCAAGGGTCACAAGAGCTCAGGAAATGGGTCAAAATAGCCATACTTTGACAAAAGATTGTTCTTAAATACTATTCACAACTTTAAACCCAAACTTGGTGCAAAGATACCTGATGGCAAGACCTTTCATTACATACTAATTTGTTTGATCCCTTGGAAAGGTCAAGGGTCATAATAGCTCAGGAAATAGGTCCAAAATAGTCATATTTTGACAAAAGATGTTTTTTTCTCAAATACTATTCACAACTTCAAACCCAAACTTGGTACACGATGGCAAGACGTATCTGTGCATACTAACAATGAACCTTTATTTTAGAACGATAAAGGTATTTGGTAAGAGGACCAATTTTCAAACTTGCTGTTACTACCATTAAGCTAAGAACTACCATTAAACACTATCACAAACAAAACAACAGTTTCACACCAAAGTAAATAAAAGCTCACAGGCACAAACACTCTCTACACACACATTCTACACCACGCAGACACACACACCAACGCACACACACTACACAACACGCATACACACACTCACACGACCCACCCCCGTTCCCCCAGGGCAACAGTGAGGTGCAATTTATATTGAAAAAAAAAAAATACAGTTCACAGTCATACAACACACATAACAAATATTGAAAAAATATACATGCGTGTCAAAACAGGAAAATTGAAAGAAATGCAGAATCAAGCCCAACGACAAATGAAACTATATACGTATGTACCACACACATGACTCACACACATACGCACAAACACAAACATGTATATTCATGTGTGCACTCGCGCATACACATGCACACAGCTTATGTAAATGAAAAAATATGCATGCAAAGAACATCAAAACACCCAAAGTTCAAAATGCACATAATAGACCAGCACAAAAAAAATCAAACTTTTAAATTTTTAACATAAATTGTCTATCGACGTCCCCACATTCTATCCCCTTCCCCCTCCCCACGATAACTAGTACCTGCACAAACTGTCTCCCTCTACTTCGCTGATCAACAATAGTAACTCGAGTGAGACAGCAGGTGAGGTAGCAACAAGACTTTCTCAGGACGTGCCTGCACTGCTTGTGAAAAAAAAAAAACTAAACAGAAAATTAAATTATGTCGCCAGCCGGTCTACTACGTTAAATAAACCTACGACATGGGGCCTAAATAAAGCCAAGACCATTCAGCAACACACATCCAATGTCAATTGATTGTATGATTGTACATTGCTTAACGTCCCGACAGCAACAAGGCTTTCTCAGGACGTGCCTGCACTGCTTGTGAAAAAAAAAAAAAAAAAAAAAAAAACAGAACATTGAATGTATGTCACCAGCCGGTCAAATACATTAAATAAACCTAACACATGGGGCCTAAATAAAGCTAAGACCATTTAGCAACACACATCCAATATCAAGAGCTACAGGCAGTGCAGACAGTAGGGAGAGTTTTAAAAAGGCAAATACAGGTGAATGGACAAAGGGTAGACAGAAACACATGCCCCAGAATAGAGAGAAAAACCCACCCTGTGGGGCTGACCAGGGTGACCCTGGGAACTAAAAAATACCCAACCCCACCCAAGTCCCCCAGGGCAGACCCGGGTGTGGAACATCCAATGTCAAGAGCTACAGGCAGCGCAGACAGCTGGGAGAGTTTAAAAAAAAAAAAAAAAAAAAAAAAAAAAAAAGGAAAATACTGGTGAATGGACCAAGGGTAGACAGAAATACATGCCCCAGAATAGAGGGGAAAACCCACCCTGTGGGGCTGACCAGGGTGACCCTGGGAACTAAACAGTAGTTAATCCCAACCAAGATCCCAGGGCTTGTTGCGATGATCCCTGCCTGAATCATGGCGACAAAACTGCTACCAAAACCAAAGGGTTAACTTCTATTATTAGCATAGTATATGTCTATTGGTGTAGGGGAACACCAGTCATAACTTCTATTATTAGCATAGTATCACTATGTCTATTGGTGTAGGGGAACACCATTCATTTATGGTTTCATTGTATTTATTAACACTTATCATTCAAATACACCCATTTCTTTAACCTTCACCGTACGATGCCAAGAACTTGACAATCATTTGAATGTGGGGGACTTATGCAGTCTGCCATTTATCCTTATTCGTTGGATGAGGGTGCCTTAGGCGCCCATGATTTTCACATAGGTTGTCTGACGTTATCTTTATTGGTTGGATGTGGGTGCCTTAAGCGCCTGTGGTTTTCATATAGGCAATCTGCCGTTTATCCTGATCAGTTGCATGTGGACACCGGGCCCATGCTTTTCATATTGGCAGTCTGCCGTTTATTCTGATCTTTGGGATGTAGGCGACTCATGTGCCCATGGTTGCTGCACAGGCAAACCACTGTTTATCTCGATCTGTTGGATGTGGGCGAGTTAGATGCCCATACTTTTAATATAAGCAAACAGACATTTATCCTGATCTGTAAGGTATGGGCCGCCACACACCAGTGCGATACTTTGTTTCTGTGTCTCCGCGCTTTTCAGCTGGTCAGTTTGCTTTTCTCTGGCTGATGTGTGCACCCTTTGCAAAACTAACCCTAACCTTGGCCGGCAATAATCAGGGAAGTTAAATGCAGTGAAATACTCACCTCCAACCCAATGATCGCATAAGAAAGACAAAACCTGAACATGAGACATACTGATCTCTTCAGAACTAAGCCGAAGCATAACGCAGCCCAATGAGGGGGAAAAAAACATTTTAAAACGCCATGAATAAAAAATGTAACTCAATAGAATAAACGCAAGCGTTAAACGTGAAAGTTTAACCTCACAAATGCTAGATTTCATAACATTATGAAAGTAGCCGTGCGTAAGTCAAACAACAATCTGAACTAGAACTATCAATCCTAATCCCTATCCTATATATGGGGGGATATATATATATATATATATTATAAACGGAGATCAAAATACATGCTGCATCTCTTGCCTTGACTTCGCGAACGAAGATTTTATAGGAGTTGCCCACGACGTCTGCAGGATTGTTCGTGGCTGCGGAGGCCAATCCGAGACAGGCAGGTTCGACCGCAGTGGCTGCAGGGGAAGGTATGGCCAGGGTTCTGAGCTGCGGCATCTCTGTTTTTTCTCCTGAGCCGCTTGTCCTTAAGGCTAGCTCTGTGAGAGTCCTCAAAGGAGACAGCTGCCTTGTAAATGGTGGAGCGCCAGGTGTCACGGTCCGCAGCAAGCGAAGACCACTGGTGGTGGTCGATTTGGCAGGCACTAAGTGACTTCTTGAGACAGTCTTTGTATCTCTTCTTTGGTGCCCCTCTGTCACGGTGTCCAGTAGCAAGCTCGCCAAACAGGGTGATCTTTGGTAGGCGATGATCCTCCATCCTGGAGACATGCCCCGCAGCAGCAAAGCCTCGATGCTCACAGTTTCAGCCTGTTCAAGGACCTCGACGTTGGTGACATAGTCACTCCAGTGAATGCCCAGGATGGTACGCAGGCAGCGCTGGTGGAAGCGTTCGAGGAGTCGTAGTTGGCTGCGGTAGAGGGCCCAGGACTCGGAACCATACAGCAGGGTGGTGAGGACCACAGCTCTGTACACGCTGATCTTGGTGCCTGTTTTCAGCTGTTGATTGTGCCACACCCGCTTGAAAAGTCGCCCGAAAGCGCTGTTCGCTTTTGCCAGCCTGCTGTCAAGCTCCTTGTCCAGCTTGGCGTCCGACGTGATAATGCAGCCAAGGTAAGTAAACTGGTGCACTGACTTTAGTTCAGACTCGCCAATGGTGATGTGAGGAGGGCGATACACTGTCTTGGGTGCCCGCTGATGGAGGACCTCTGTCTTTTTCAGACTGACCTCGAGTCCAAAGAGCTGGGCAGCATCTACGAAGCAAGACGTGATGCGCTGCAGGGCTCTCTCTGTGTGTGCAACGAGGGCAGCATCATCAGCAAAAAGCAGCTCACGAATCAGTTGGTCTAGGGTTTTCGTGTGGGCCTGCAGTCGTCTGAGGTTGAACAGGCTGCCATCGAGACGATACCTGATGTACACTGCATCGTCATCATCGAGGTCCACTGTGGCCTGCTTCAACATCATGCTAAAAAAGATGGTGAAGAGGGTCGGTGCCAGCACGCAGCCCTGCTTTACGCCGTTGAGAATAGGGAATGGTTCCGAGAGGTCATTGTTGAGTCTGACCTGGCCTTGCTGGTCCTCGTGTAGCTGGACAATCATGTTGAGGAACTTTGGGGACAGCCAAGTCGCTCCAGGATCTGCCACATGCCTTGCCTGCTCACAGTGTCGAACGCTTTTGTTAGGTCGACAAATGTTACGTACAGCCCTTTGTTCTGCTCGCGGCACTTCTCCTGTAGCTGTCTCAGCACAAAGACCATATCGGTGGTGCTCCTGTTTGCTCTGAAGCCACACTGGCCCTCTGGGAGTTGGCCTTCAGCGATGGCAGGTACCAGCCGATTCAGGAGCAGCCTTGCAAGGATTTTCCCTCACAAATGCTAGATTTCATAACATTATGAAAGTAGCCGTGCGTAAGTCAAACAACAATCTGAACTAGAACTATCAATCCTAATCCCTATCCTATATATGGGGGGATATATATATATATATATTATAAACGGAGATCAAAATACATGCTGCATAGCGCAGCATTAAAACACGGTTTGGTGCGATGACGATAAGGAGAACCGGGATTTTAAAGCAAAACTCATGTGTACACACACCTGAACTAGACATAACAAAACTCATCTACACACACCTGAACTAGACATAACATTTCATACCGAATGTCAGGGGCAGCACTCACTTTTCTAAAGCTGCGTATGCCAAACACAGTGCTGCCAAAACATTTCCGTATGTTGCAGCCTCACACAAAAAAAAAATCACAGGTAATCAGAATAATTTTGAAAGATAGTGCCGGGCCAGTTACTGTCTGAGATCGCCGGAGACATCGACACTGAGATCTTCCATTGTTAGGATATCATGCTAAAGAGTGTTCGATGAAGAAGAATAAGGATATCATGTCTGTGTCTGAAGTATCAGCCCGCACACACACACACACATTGCATAACGCCATCAACACCGGTGCAGTTTTGCCTATATGGCTTTCCGGCCAAAATCCAGCCTATGTTCAGTTGTACTTGTAGGCATATATATGCGGAAAGTGTCCTTATGCGGTTTGGGCAAGTCAAGATCATTTCAAACTTTAGTGGAGATTGTTGTGTGGTGTACTGAAATTACTGTGCTGGATTCAAAAATATTAACAGCATTCCTGGTGACATTTCTCTCAATGAGTTTCGATTTCTAATTCAACATGAGATGAACATCATTAGGATGACCCATGCAAGAACAAGTAGGGAACAGAGTTACCACAGACAATGACCTCTAAATTAACCCTTATCATTCGGAATACACCAGTGTGTGAAATAAGTTTGAATAAAATAGTTCCAAGGGTAGTGCCAGAATAGCTTGGCGCCTGTAGGCGCCAAGCTATTCTGGCACCACCCTTGAACTAAAGCCGTTGGTCTATATCTTTATCTGTAGTACTATAATGTAGCTTGCATATGGCAGTGTGCAAATTTGAAGATTTTAGCCTCAGTATGATATGGGTTAACCAAAACCGGTGTTTTGTCAACGTCAGTTTTACTAAAGTCACTAACCCCCAAAGCTGGACTGAAGATGTGCAACTGTTCACACACACACGCGCCTATCGTTGAATCGCTGATTCCTGCCCGAACTTTGTCAAAGTGTATTAGTTCAGTAAAAAATGTTGCTGGTTATCAGAACTTGGCAAAAAGCAACTTGATCTAATAAACAGATGATGTGTTAGAAGCAACTTGATCTAATGAACAGATGTGTTAGAAGTAACTTGATCTAATCAACAGATGATGTGTTGGAAGCAACTTGATCTAACCAACAGATGTGTTGGAAGCAACTTGATCTAATCAACAGATGATGTGTTGGAAGCAACTTGATTTAATCAACAGATGATGCATTAGAAGCAACTTGATCTATTCAACAGATGGTGTGTTGGAAGGAACTTGATCTAATCAACAGATGATGTGTTGGAAGCAACTTGATCTAATCAACAGATGATGTGTTGGAAGGAAAACCCTAAAAGATCATGATAATATAAGTTACTGTGACGGTCTCTGCCTTTGCTAATCGGCCGTAGGTTACGACAGCTAAACGACTCTTTCCATCACCGCCCTTGGCCGTGTTCAGTGTTCCAAAATATTTTGTGTCGATCGACTTTTATCTCAACTATTCATCATTCCCGAGTTTAGCCGGCAATGCTTAACGCCCCATTTCGTCTACCTAAAAACATCTGTTTGCATATAGCAAACTCAAACGCATAGCTAACTGCGTCAGGCCGATATGTTTAATTATAAAATGCAGGTTTTTGTTTGCTTTATAAGTGAGGTCAATATATTCTCAAGTTGTCACTCGCGTGTGTACAGCTGGCGAATAAACAGATCATTGCACCATATACTGTCCTAAGACCATTTAGCAACACATCCAAATTAAAAAGCTACAGGGAGAGTTTTAAAAAGAAAATACAGGTGAATGGACCAAGGGTAGACAGAAACACATGCCCCAAAATAGAGGAGAAAACCCACCCTGTGGGACTGACCAGGGTGACCCTGGGAACTAAAAAGTAGTTAACTCTACCCAAGTCCCCCAGGGCAGACCCGGGTGGGTCGTACGGAGAGGAATAACTAGCTCAAGGCCTCTATAATAGTATGGGTGCCTTAGTCACCCACATCCGGAGGATCAGGATATTCACATCGTTTGTGTTTGTTTGCTTGTTTGTTTACAACTTTTTCAGTGTTTTGTTCTGGTCATGTCATGAAGATATACATGCGTGAGGAATACCTGAAATTTCATTCAGATGTCGCCAGAAACAAACAAAGTGTGAGCAAAAAGCAAACAGAGTGGGCGCCTTAGTCACCCAGACCATCCGTGAAGGTTAAATAAATGTGACTGAAAGTTTAAAGGTGGTGCCAGAATAGAGTGGGGCCCCGAGTCACCAAGCTGTTCCGGCACCACCCTTGAACTAAAATGGTTTACCCATCTCCTAATCTGTAATGTAGCCTTCATAGAACAAGCCAGTTTTGAAAACATCTGCCTCAGGATGTAATGGGCGCAGTTTCCGTACTGAAAGTCCACCATTGTTTACCTTACCATTGTATAATGTGGATAAATATGGTTGGTTGGTTGGTTGTACATTGCTTAACGTCCCAACAGCAAGAAGACTTTCTCAGGACATGCCTGCAATGCTTGTGAAAAAAACAAAAACAAAAACTAAACAGAATATTGAATGTATGTTGCCAGCTGGTCTAATACGCTAATAAACCTAAGAACATTTAGCAACACACATCCAATATCAAGAGCTACAGAAAGCCCAGACAGTAGGGAGAGTTTTAAAAAAGAAAAATGCAGGTGAATGGACCAAGGGTAGACAGAAACAGAAGCCCCAGAATAGAGGGGAAACCCACCCTGTGGGGCTGACCAGGGTGACCCTGGGGACTAAAAAGTAGTTAACCACACCCGTCCCCCAGGGCAGACCCGGGTGGGGGATGCTAAATATGGATAAAGGTCACGGCTGCTAGCAGAATCATGTTCACATGCAAAAATAACAAAACAATAATCACAAACCAGATAGGTGAGGCTAGCGCTGGCAGAATTGTATGCAAACCAAGGGGAATCACAGCGCTGGACAGACAACAGTTAGATCCCCTGCCCCCTGTGGTGGGGGCAGGGGATCTAACTGTTGTCTGTCCAGCGCTGATTCCCCTTGGTTTGCATATAAAACAATAATCAAATGTCTTCGTGATTGTTGCTCAGCACTTTTTTACACATTGATTTTGTATCTATTTTAATGTGCAAAACAAGAAGTACTGAATTCAAAAGTTATGCAGTCTTTGTTGTTTCTATACAGAGGATTTGTGCGCTTGCATGCATGTGTTGAGAGTGGTAGGGGTGTGCGGAAGGGGGTAGGGTTGTGCGGAGGGGGGTAGGGGTGTGCGGAGGGGGGTTGGGGTGTGTTTGTATATATGCACATTGTCACTTTTCAGTGCATTATTACCAGGGGATGCACATCATGTTTGTACTTTTAAAAAAATTCATCTGACAACGAAGAACCTTCATGTTTCACGGGTAAAAGAAAACATTTGGTGAGACAGTAGAAGTCATTGTCCAAGTGGGTATGTTTGAATCCCAATAAAAGCTGTTGGCGACCTGTGACCTTGTAATGTATCCTTAATAACCCCTTGACTGCTGAAAAAAAATGGACACCATATTAGCACAAGAGGTCTACATCCTGACTGTGGGGCTGATGAGGATCTATGCGTCTTGCTGAAATCACTTTGTATCCAGTGTTGATAGGGCAGCTGCAGCTCTTTATAATAATAATAATAATAATGAACACTTTGTATCCAGTGTTGATAGGGCAGCTGCAGCTCTTTATAATAATAATAATAATAATGAACACTTTGTCTCCAGTGTTGATAGGGCAGCAGCAGCTCTTTATAATAATAATAATAATAATGAGCACTTTGTATCCAGTGTTGATAGGGCAGCTGCAGCTCTTTATAATAATAATAATAATAATCACTTTGTATCCAGTGTTCATAGGGCAGCAGCAGCTCTTTCACGCTGAATTGACACAAAGATGCACAAATGTACACACAGTGCTAGTGAAGTGGTTAAGGGGTAAATCATCCACAGAAATCACTGTTCCCAGTAAATACTCACCGCTCCTACCCAGCAACAGGATATTCTGCACACCACATATACAAAAGGTCTGCGTGGCTTTTTTAAGTGTGCTTTCAGACTGCCATGCCACTACTGGGCGCATGTTACACGTCTGCCTGGCCATTCTTGTGTACTCTAACCCAAGTGCACTTTCAGACTGCAATGCCACTACTGGGTCCATGTTACACGTCTGCCTGGCCATTGTGTACTCTAACCCAAGTGCACTTTCAGACTGCCATGCCACTACTGGGTGCCTGTTACACGTCTGCCTGGCCATTCTTGTGTACTCTAACCCAAGTGCACTTTCAGACTGGGATGCCACTACTGGGTGCATGTTACACGTCTGCCTGGCCATTCTTGTGTACTCTAACCCAAGTGCACTTTCAGACTGCCATGCCACTACTGGGTTTTTGTTGCACGTCTGCCTGGCCATTCTTGTGTACTCTAACCCAAGTGCACTTTCAGACTGCCATGCCACTACTGGATGCCTGTTACACGTCTGACTGGCCATTCTTGTGTACTCTAACCCAAGTGCACTTTCAGACTGGGATGCCACTACTGGGTGCCTGTTACACGTCTGCCTGGCCATTCTTGTGTACTCTAACCCAAGTGCACTTTCAGACTGCCAGGCCACTACTGGGTGCATGTTACACATCTGCCTGGCCATTGTGTACTCTAACCCAAGTGCACTTTCAGACTGCCAGGCCACTACTGGGTGCATGTTACACATCTGCCTGGCCATTGTGTACTCTAACCCAAGTGCACTTTCAGACTGCCATGCCACTACTGGGTGCATGTTACACGTCTGACTGGCCATTCTTGTGTACTCTAACCCAAGTGCACTTTCAGACTGGGATGCCACTACTGGGTGCCTGTTACACGTCTGCCTGGCCATTCTTGTGTACTCTAACCCAAGTGCACTTTCAGACTGCCAGGCCACTACTGGGTGCATGTTACACATCTGCCTGGCCATTGTGTACTCTAACCCAAGTGCACTTTCAGACTGCCAGGCCACTACTGGGTGCATGTTACACATCTGCCTGGCCATTGTGTACTCTAACCCAAGTGCACTTTCAGACTGCCATGCCACTACTGGGTGCATGTTACACGTCTGCCTGGCCATTCTTGTGTACTCTAACCCAAGTGCACTTTCAGACTGCCAGGCCACTACTGGTGCACGTTACACGTTTGCCTGGCCATTCTTGTGTACTCTAACCCAAGTGCACTTTCAGACTGCCATGCCACTACTGGGTGCCTGTTACACGTCTTCCCGGCCATTCTTGTGTACTCTAACCCAATAGGAGATGGATTGACCATGATAACGCCTGATGGCGCCAAGTTTATCCTGACACACTACAATAGGAGATGGATTGACCATGAAAACGCCTGATGGCGCCAAGTTCATCCTGACACACTACAATAGGAGATGGATTGACCATGATAACATCTGATGGCGCCAAGCTTATCCTGACACACTACAATAGGAGATGGATTGACCATGATAACACCTGATGATGCCAAGCTCATCCTGACACACTACAATAGGAGATGGATTGACCATGATAACGCCTGATGGCGCCAAGCTCATCCTGACACACTACAATAGGAGATGGATTGACCATGATAATGCCTGATGTCGCCAAGCTCATCCTGACACACTACAATAGGAGATGGATTGACATGATAATGCCTGATGGCACCAAGCTCATTCTGACACACTACAATAGGAGATGATAACGCCTGATGGCGCCAAGCTCATCCTGACACACTACAATAGGAGATGGATTGACTATGATAACGCCTGATGGCACCAAGCTCATCCTGGCACACTACAATAGGAGATGGATTGACCATGATAACATCTGATGGCGCCAAGTTTATCCTGACACACTACAATAGGAGATGGATTGACCATGATAACACCTGATGATGTCAAGCTCATCCTGACACACTACAACAGGAGATGGATTGACCATGATAACGCCTGATGGTGCCAAGCTTATCCTGACACACTACAATAGGAGATGGATTGACCATGATAACGCCTGATGGTGCCAAGCTCATCCTGACACTACAATAGGAGATGGACTGACCATGATAACACCTGATGGCGCCAAGCCAATCTGGCGCTACGCTTGAATTACCATGGTCAATCCATCCCCTGTGACTGGTACAGTCGTTCGGAGGCACCTCAAACATTTGGGAAATGTCCCCTTGGGGTAAAAGGGGTTAAGTTGACAGTCCTGTACATACTACTGGTCTGTGTGACTTTTCATGTGCGCTTTGAGGTTGACAGTCCTGTACGTACTACTGGCCTGTGTGACTTTTCATGTGCACTTGAGGTTGACAGTCCTGTACGTACTACTGGTCTGTGTGACTTTTCATGTGCGATTTGAGGTTGACAGGCCACTTGAAACGAGCGTCACAGCGTTCGCATTTGTAGGGCATCTTGGCCGAGTGAAGAACCATGTGGGACGCCAAGCTGCTGGCCTGGGTGAAGCTAGCACCGCATTCAGCACACTTGTGTGGCTTCTGGCCTGTGTGAATGGCCATGTGCTGTTTCAGGTTGATGGCACGTTTGAAGGAGGCTGTACAGTGGCAGCACTTGTGTGGGTGTGCGTCTGTGTGAACACTCTTGTGTTTCGTCAAGTGATTGGCCTGGGTGAAGTCAGCCCCACACTCTGTACATTTGAATGGCTTCAACCCTGAGTGGATCAGCATATGTTTTTTCAACATCAAATCAATTCGAAAAGACGCACTGCACTGCTGACATTTGTATGGTTTGTTGGCGCTGTGAATCGTCATGTGCACGCTCAGAGATCGCTTCGATGGATAAACGCCACCACAATCTGGACACTGGAACTGCTTGCGCACTGTGTGGACGCCCACTCTGTGGACACGCTTGTGTACTTTCAATTCACTGCTCGTTGGGAAAGTGGCACCACATACATCACATTTGCCAGAGTGCCTCATCATGTGAGCTCTCAAGCCAGAATGGCCGCGATAAGTAGCATCACACTGCTTACATTTAAAAGTCTTTATGCCTGTGTGGGTGAACACGTGACTTGTCAACGCTTTACCTGTACAAAAGCCTTCTCCACAGTATTCACATACAAATCTTCTTTCACCAGTGTGCTTCTTGGCCATGTGCAACTTGAACGATATTTCCCAATGAAAGGAAGCACCGCACAGTGTACACAGATAAGGTTTTTTGCCTGCGTGTACCTTCATGTGGTATTTCAAATTGTAAGGACTAGTGAAAGCTGAATCACACTGCGAGCATTTGTATGCCCTTTTACCAGAGTGTTTCAGCATGTGGTTCTGTAGTTTACACGCACGATTAAAACTGGCACTGCAAACACCACATCTGAATATGGATACAGATTTATACTTGCTCTTTCCGTGCACACTATTCATGTGCTTTCTCAGCTCACAAGGCAGCTTGAAAGACTCTCCACAAAAGTCAGCACAGACATAGAACTGGCAAGGCATCTGTGTGCCCATGTGCTGTTCCAAGCCATAGGCGTTGTCAAACTTGACATCACAGCCCGTGCACCAGTGAGATTTCTTGCACACGTGCGTTTCCCAATGAGAAGTTCTTGTGAACCTGCGATCACAATCTGCACACTCATGCCTCTCTTTGCCTCTGTGGGAAGATGCATGTGCTTGCAGGATTTTGAGACTGCCAAATCTAGCAGCACAGTGGGGGCACTTGAATCGTTTTTTGCACACATGTGAAAACAAGAGCTCAGACAGTTGAAAGGATTCTCTGCAGAAATCGCACACCAATGGTCTTGCGCTTGTCTCTTCACTCGCTCTTTGCTCGTCTGTGCTGTCAACAGAACCCTTAGGCCGACATTGGCTGCAGTGGGCCTGCGCACAGCCATGAACAGGCCCACTGCAGTCGACGTCGGCATGAAGACTAGCACTTACGGGGATTGTGTCCTGCCCTTCTGTCTGCTTGTCTGCGCTGTCTACAGCCATTCTGCCCTGCACTGCAGTCTGCTTGTCTACTGCCATTCTGCCCTGGACTGAGGTCCGTTTGCCTGCTGTTTGTTTGTCCAAGCTGTCAATAGGTCTTATGTTCTGCCCGGCTGTCTGCTTGCCTGTTGTTTGTTTGTCCAAGCTGTCAAAAGGTCTTATGTTCTGCCCGGCTGTCTGCTTGCCTGTTGTTTGTTTGTCCATGCTGTCAACAGGACTTATGTTCTGCCCGGCTTGCTCTTTGCCTGCAGTGTCCAGTGCTGTGTCCCGCCCCAGTGCGTGTAGGTCCACAGTGTCACATGTCTTATGCTCTGCTGTTTGTTCCTCCACAATACCCAATGCTGTGTTGCTTGCTGGTATTTGTTCGTCCCCAACGTCAAATGATGTGTTCCGCCACAATGTTTGTTGGCCCACAGTATCTACAGCTGTGTTCTCCACAATGTCAAATGATGTGTTCTGTCGTGCCGTTTTGTCATCCATACGGTTACTGACAGGAGTCGTCGTCGTCTGCTCTGTGGTACACATGTCAGGCGTCTGCCCTGCATGAGCGGACAAACCTCGCATCAACTGACGGGGCGACTGAAAACGTATATCACACAAAAGAACAAATGGCTGCATTCTCCGCTGAGCTTTAGAACACTGTCCCCCAGTGGGAGTCTTCTGGCCTGTACTGGAAGACACGTCTTGCTTCAACTGGCTGGCTGGCCCAAAACATTCATTACGCAACAGTACAAATGGCTGCATGCTCTGCCGGGGTTTCCAACACTCCCTACTTTTCCTGCCACTCGTAGCAGCGCCAGGCTTTCGCCCTGAGTGAGTCGACATGTGTTGCTCGAGTTGTCTGGCAGAGTGAAAACATACACCGCACAGTTCACAAAGCATTTCCCCCGGCTTTCGCAGATCTGACCTTTTCAACCCGGTATATTGTGGGGTGGTACAAGGTTTTTGCTGGATGAGGCTTGCACACTCCTGTGAGTCGGATTCCATCCCGGTATATTGTGGGGTGGTACAAGGTTGTTGCTGGATGAGGCCTGCACACTCCTGTGAGTTTGACTCGAACTCATCATCTACGTCACAGTCCATGTCATCCTTCAGCGATCCCAATGCGCAAACCGCCATCGGGCCGGCGTCGGCTGCCATTGGCCCCCGCACAGCCGATCGCAGGCAGATGGCGGCTGATGTCAGCCCGATGGCCTTTGTGCACTGGGATGAGCTCGGTTCCAGTTTGACATCATGCTTAATGTCACTGTAAACACTGGGCACCGAGTCCCACTCTAGTTTAACACCATGTATGTCACAGTCCATTTCACAGATTCCACTGGGTGATAACTTGGCCGCATTTTCTGCATCGTCACCGGCAGTGTTGCTTGTGTCTTTGCCGGCAGAGTCATGGTGCTGTCCATCTGTTGAAAAGAAATCAAACCCAATAAATACACTTTGTAAACAGTGAAATGAATGAGTTATTTTTAGGATGAGAAGAAAACTGGATTCTTTCTTGAAATCTGGGTTAACCCATTGACCCCCACAGTCACATTGCCCATGGTGTGAGGTGCCACCTAGTGACCAGGTACACAGCCACATTGCCCACGGTGTGGAGATGCCATCTAGTGACCATGTACACAGCCACATTGCCCATGGTGTGGAGGTGCCACCTAGTGACCAGGTACACAGCCACATTGCCCAAGGTGTGAGGTGCCACCTAGTGACCAGGTACACAGCCACATTGCCCACGGTGTGAGGTGCCACCTAGTGACCAGGTACACAGCCATATTGCCCACGGTGTGAAGTGCCACCTAGTGACCAGGTATACAGCCACATTGCCCAAGGTGTGAGGTGCCACCTAGTGACCAGGTACACAGCCACATTGCCCACGGTGTGGAGGTGCCGCCTAGTGACCAGGTACACAGCCACATTGCCCACGGTGTGAGGTGCCGCCTAGTGACCAGGTACACAGACACATTGCTCACGGTGTGACCAAGTACACAGCCACATTGCCCAAGGTGTGGAGGTGCCGCCTAGTGACCAGGTACCTGTTGCAGCAGATGCAGTCACCATGATAATTCATGGGTAGTGCCAAATTAGTTGAGGTAACCCATAAAACCCTGAAATGCTATGACTGGATGTGGATCGACGGTGATAGTTCAAGGGTTGTGTCAGAATAGCTTGGCGCCTACAGGCTATTCCGACACCACCCTTGAACTATCGTGGTCAATTTGTCTCCAGAACTGTGATGCAGACCTCAAAGGATGTAAAAATTGACGTAATGAGATAATGGGCTCACTGACTCAGCAGAGTACATAATACGTCCTGCGTGAAACTCAGAAGAGGCAGTGCATAAAATTCTGTCAGGAACAAACTCAGAAGACATTTTACCACAAGCTATTCCAACCTTGTCCGCCAATCAGAACCAGAAATGTATTTACCAGTATTGCAGACGTCAAGTTGACGTCAGTTCCCAGAAGTAAGCTCATTAATTTCTGAAGTTTTTTTCCCTCTATAGTATTGTATTGTAAGGCATCTCTGGGGCACACATATTTCAAGATGATCAAGGCACCCCAGGGTTGGAAGCTGGAGCTATGAAAGCCTGCTGCCACTAAGCACTACTTTATGAGCAAACCTTATATATTTCTGACACACCACAGCAAGATATGAATCAACCATGATAGTTGATGTGTGGTGCCTGAATAGTGTGCACCAAGCTATTCTGGCACCACCCTTGAACTATCATGGTGGATAAATTTCCTAAATTATACAGTCTTCACAGGACTACTCCAAAATCTGAGAACTTTACTAATTAACCCATTACTTCCTCAAGCTGATTTAAAAAAAAAAATTTGCTCAGTCTGATGAAGGAAGCATCACAGGCACCAAACTATTTTGGCACCACTGTTGAACTATCGCAGTCAAACTGAGATCAAGCAGTACAAAACTCACCATTTGGAATGCCCACAATGTGTAGTCATCGCGGCCACTCTTGCTTATCCTCACCGCTGCATTTCCCAAATGTTGGAAGTGTTACTTAATGACTGTGTACTATTATCAGGAGATGGATTGACCAGGATAATTCAAGGGTAGTGCCAGATCAGCTTGGCACCTGAACGTGGGAAGCCAATCTGGCAGTACCTGTGAATTATCCTGGTCAATCCATCTCCTGCTGTAGGGTTTTGGGGCTAAATGTGTTGGGAAAGGGAGGGTCGGGGTCATTGAAAATTATTTTCTGATAAAATTCATAATATATTCAGCGTGTTTTTAATCAAGCAGCTGACGTGGGGGGTGGGGGGGGGGGGGGGTGCCACTGACATCACTCTTTGTCACTCTCAACACAATAACACAAGCTTTCTATTCCCTAGTCCATCCACCTACATCCTGGTCACAGACACTCTTTCCTGCCCATCCTTTCACACCCTGGTCACAGACACTCTTTCCCTAGTCCATCCTTTCACAACCTGGTCACACTCTTTCCCTAGCCCATCCTCCCACACCCTGGTCACAGACACTCTTTCCCTAGTCCATCCTCCCACACCCTTGTCACAGACACTCTTCCTCCCAAACCCTGGTCACAAAACTCTATGTAAGCACCAATGCAGTCTGGGTTCACACGATGAGCTGCCAGTCACTACATTGTCTTGTATGTGTGAATGGAGTTTGAGTGTTTCTACAAGCTCTGATTGTCATTATTGATCCTCCACTTTGCCTTCTACATGATAATTTGTTGGACAAGGGCAGATCCGCCCCTGTTGGACTATACCACAAAATCTGCGGCCAGCAAGATAGACACTAAGACATCGGTAGCAGGGATCTGTGAAAAAGTGGAGTTTTATCTGAGTTTTGTTGTATCCAGCTGTCGTAACTGTGACTACGTTACCTCGTGTGATGGTGCGCTGACAATTGGCGAGCTGTGAGCATAGATTCTCCACCGTTCTCTTCAGTGTCTTCACCTCCACCTCATCTGCAACATATCATGTGGCCGTCACACACAGCACCAGTAACCCATAAAACCCTGAAATGCTATGATTGTATGTGGATCGACGGTGATAGTTCAAGGGTTGTGTCAGAATAGCTTGTTCTGATACCACCCTTGAACTAACGTTGTCAATTTGTCTCCAGAACTGTGATGCAGACATCAAAGGACGTAAAAATTGACGTAATGAGATAATGGGCTCACTGACTCGGCAGAGTACATAATACGTCCTGCATGAAACTCACAAGAGGCAGTGCACTGTGATTTGACAAGACAATAGTTTTCAACCTTCAGAGCAATCATCTGAATAAAATTCTGCCAGGAACAAACTCAGAAGACATTTTACCACAAGCTGTTCTAACCGTGGCCTCCAATCAGACTTACTTACGCCCGTCACCCCTACCCGGGCATAGGCCGTCGACGAGAGACCTCCAGCAACTCCTGTCCTGTGCTTCTCCTTCGATTCTACTCCAGGTGGTTCCCAGTCTCTTGATGTCTGCTTGGAGGTCTCGACGCCAGGAGTTTCTCGGCCTACCTCTTTTCCTCTTTCCCTGGGGGTTCCATGACAATGCCTGCCTAGTGATACTGGAAGCTGGCTTTCTCAGACTGTGACCGATCCATCCCCATCTTCTTCGCCCAATTTCATTCTCTGCTGTTAACTGCTCTGTTCTCTCCCAGAGTCTGACGTTGCTGATCTTCTCTGGCCAGTGGATTTTCAAAATTCTTCTAAGGCAACTGTTTATGAAGGTCTGTACTCTGTTGACTGTGGTTTTTGTCAATCTCCAAGTCTCTGCTCCATATAAGAGAACTGCTTTTACATTGGAGTTGAAAATCCGGACTTTGGTGTGTTGTGACAGCTCTCTGGAGCTCCACACTTTTTTTAACTGGAGAAAGGCTGCTCTGGCTTTACCGATTCGTGCTCTGACATCTGCATCAGTGCCGCCTTTTTTGTCCATGATGCTCCCGAGATAGGTGAAGGACTCCACCTCCTCCAACGGGGTGCCAGCAAGCAAGACTGGTTCTTCCCTGGTTGCGTTCAGCCTCATTGTCTTTGTTTTCTGTTTGTGAATGGTGAGGCCCACTTGGGACGAGATGTCAGCAAGCCTCGTGGTCTTGTCCTGCATTTGTTGATGAGTGTGGGACAGTAATGCCAAGTCGTCTGCAAAATCGAGGTCGTCAAGCTGTGTCCACAGTGTCCACTGTATTCCACTTCGTCTGTGCTCTGTGGTCATCTTCATGACCCAGTCTATGGCCAGTAGGAAGAGGAACGGAGACAGCAGACACCCCTGCCTGACACCGGTTCTGACCTGGAGCTCCCTGGTGAACTGCCCTTCGTGGATCACGCGACATGTCATGCCATCGTAGCTGCTCTTGATCAGGCGGACGAGCTTTGTGGGTACACCGTAGTGTCGTAGGAGTTTCCACAGAGTCTGTCGGTCCACACTTCAAATGCTTTCTCATAATCCACAAAGTTGACGTACAGCGGGGAGCTCCACTCCAGAGACTGTTCCACGATGATGCGGAGAGTGGCGATCTGGTCTGTACATGATCGGTTCTTCCTGAATCCTGCTTGCTGCTCTCTCAGCTGGGGGTCAACGGAGCTCTTCATTCTCTCTAGGATGATCCTGCTGTTGAAGACCTTTCCTGGTACTGACAGCAAGGTGATTCCTCTGTAGTTGGAACACTTGCTGAGGTCGCCTTTCTTGGGAAGCTTGATTAGGTACCCCTCCTTCCAGTCAGCTGGCATCACCTCCTCTTCCCAGATCTTTCCAAACAGTGGGTACAGCATCTCCACTGTTGTCTCTAGGTCTGCTTTCAGAGACTCCGCTGGGATGCCATCTGGGCCTGCTGCTTTGCCGTTCTTCAAGAATGCCACTGGTCATCTGATCTCTTCCCGGCTGCGTCTGTCACAGCTGATGGGTAGGTCGGTCTCTGCCGGCTGGATGTCTGGGGGGGTCGGGTGGGTCTGTTCAGTAACTCTTCAAAATACTCGGCCCATCTGTCGAGTTGGTCTGCTCTGTCTGCAATAGGCTTGCCTTCTTTGTCTTTTACTGGTCTTTCTGTATGGCCATACTTGCCTGACAATCTTCTGGTAATGTCGTAGAGCTGTTTCATGTTGCCGCTGCCTGCTGCCTTTTCTGCCTCTGCTGCCAGGCTGTCTGTGTAGGCCCTCTTGTCTGCCCTGATACTACTCTTCACCTCACGGTTGGCTTCCGAGTATTCCCCCTGTGCCCTTACTTTGGCTGCTCTCGTGCGACTGTTGTTGACAGCTGCTTTCTTCTTCTTCCTCACTTCTATCTTCTTCAAGGTCTGTGCCGACAGCCAGTCCTTGTGATGGTGTTTCCTGAACCCTACAGTGTCTTTGCAGGTCGAGTTCAGCGCCTCTCTGCCTTCCACTGCTGCTCTGTGGTGACCGCCTCCTCTTCATTTACTAGCTCCTGTAGCGCTTGAAACCGGTTGGACAGCACCAGTCTGAACTCTTCAGTTTCTCTCAGGAGGCCTACATTATAGCGCTGTCTTCTTGTTGTCTCTGTGCGGCTTTTCTTTAGCTTGAGCTTCATTCTTAAGGTAAGCAGATGGTGGTCGGAGGCGACATCTGCTCCCCTCCTCACTCGAACATCTTGAAGGGATCTTCTAAATTTCTTGCTAATGCAGATATGGTCTATTTGATTCTCTGTTGTATGGTCAGGTGAGACCCAAGTTGCTTTGTGTATTCTTCTGTGTGGGAAGATGCTGCCTCCAATGACAAGTCGGTTTAGAGCACAAAAGTCTACAAACCTCTCCCCCTTCTCACTCATCTCCGAGCCTAGTCCGTGTCTCCCCATCACCTCTTCGTATCCGGTGTTGTCCTCCCCTATTTTAGCATTAAAATCGCCCATGATGATGGTGATGTCTCGCTCCGCACATTTGTCCAAGGCACTCTGGAGTCGGTCGTAGAACTCTTGTTTCTCTTCCTCGTCACTGTCATTAGTGGGCGCATAACACTGGATGACGTTCAGCTTGAGCTTTTTCTTGGTTCTAAAGGCTGCTGTGATAATTCTTGGCCCAAGAGGTTCCCAGCCCATCAGCGCTCTCTGTGCCACTGGTGACAGCATGAATGCTACACCTTCTGTATGGGGGGCATTCTCCTCTTCATGACCTGAATACAGAATCATCTCCCCACTTAACAGCCTTTTCTGGCCAGACTACGTCCATCTGGCTTCACTGATACCTAGCAGGGAAAGGTTGTACTTTTGCATTTCCGCTGCTATCTGGGCGGCCTTGCCGCTCTGGTACATGGTCTTGACGTTCCATGTACCCATGGTTGTATCCCTGGATAGAGAGAGGCGGCTCGGTCCTATGGCTTCCGAAGACTTCCGGCTTTCACCACAGGACGTCATAAGTCTTCTGGTAGAAGAACCTTCCTCCTCCAGGAAAGGAATTACTGTTAGTCTTTTCGTCGGCGTTTTTGTAGCTATTTCCTTTTTTGCAGGGTGGGGAAGCTACCCCCACGCCCAACCCCCTTACTAGGAGGACCAGGGGTTTTCTGTCAGGGTCACCTTCCCTTAGACCATGTTGGTTCACGGCACCTTATTTCATTCGGTGCACCCCTCTCACGAGGGACCCCCTATCCACCACCCAGGGGACGCGCCTCAACGCCATATGGTCCCAGCGCAAGGCTCCAATCAGAACCACAAGTTTATTATCAAAGATTTTTGCACAGTCGAGCACCAGTCTTGCAGATGTCAAGTTGACGTCAGTACCCAGAAGTAAGCATCATTAATTTCTGATGTTTTTTTTTTCCTCTCAAATATTGTATAGTATTGTATTGTAAGGCATCTCTGGGGCACACATATTTGAAGATGATCAAGGCACCGCAGGGTTGGAAGCTGGAGCGATGAAAGCCTGCTGCCACTAAGCACTACTTTATGCGCAAACCTTATATATTTCTGACACATCACAGCAAGATATGAATCAACCATGATAGTTCAAGGGTTGTGCCAGAATAGCTTGCACCAAGCTATTCTGGCACACCCTCAAACTATCATGGTGGATAAATTTCTTAAATTAAATTATAGTCTTCACAGGACAACTCCAAAATTTGAGAATTTTACTAATTAACCCATTACATCCTGATTTTTTAAAATAAATTTGCTCACTGTCCTATGAAGGTGGCATTACAGGCTGTGTACTATTAATGACTGTGTACAATTAGCAGGAGATGGATTGACCAGGATAATTCAAGGGCAGTGCCAGATCAGCTTGGCACCTGAACGTGGGAAGCCAATCTGGCAGTACCCTTGAATTATCCTGGTCAATCCATCTCCTGCTGTAGGGTTTTGGGGTTAAATGGGTTAAATGTGTTGGGAATGGGAGGGTCACTCTTTCCCTAGTCCATCCTCCCACACCCTGGTCACAGACACTCTTTCCCTAGTCCATCCTCCCGCACCCTGGTCACAGACACTCTTCCTCCCACACACTGGTCACAGCACCAATGCAGTCTGGGTTCACACGATGAGCTGCCAGTCACTACATCGTCTTGTATGTGTGAATGGAATTTGAGCGTTTCTACAAGCTCTGATTGTCATTACTGACCCTCCGCTATGCCTTCCATATGATAATTTGTTGGACAAGGGCAGATCGGATGGGGGGGAGGGGGGGGGGGATAACAAAACATCCCCCCTCCCTCAGCTATTTGAATTTTTGTTGAGAATGTGCGAGAGATATGTCATCGTTTCTCATCCCTCACCCATCCTCCTCTCCCCCTCCTCCCTCACCCCGTTGTTTGATTTTTGAAAAGCAAGACCTGGTTTTGTAAAGCCTTTCATGTCAGGTTAAGGGTTGAAACAAAAAGTTGGAACCCCCCTTCCCCCTTACCTCACTAAGTGATCCACCTTTGTTGGATTTACTCCCCTTGCTTATAAGGAAAGACTGTTTGCTTGTCAAAGACACACAGTTTTTTTTTTTTTTTACTCGCCTCTGTTTGTCTGGGCTTTTTAATAAAGCTTTTCGTCAATGTGTATGGACCCACATCTGATGTCTGGCAATCATGTGTTGTCTTTCTGTATCAAAGAATATCGACTGCAGTCACAGGGGCCCGACTTACGCTGTGTTTGCATGGAAGCAATAGCAGATCTCAAGGATGCAATCGTATCTGCATTGCGCTTCAGTTGTGCCGCCACAAGTTCTACTTGCAGGAAGCTGTGCTGCTCTGTGTGGTGCAGTCCATCCGTCTTTCCAACGTCCATCCTTGTGTCCGCAGCTGTGACCAGAAACCTGGTCTGTTCACGAGCCAACACAATCTGAATACATGTACTGTGAACAGAGGGAAAAGAAAAGCATAAATATACCGGCATATGTATGTATTCCTCCACACACAGGCAGCCACCGGTACTGTGTGTTTTACAGCTGCCTGCATGCACAAGGGGAGTAATTAACCCTTTTCACCTTGATACACCCATCGCTTGAAAGGAATTTGACTGACAGTTCAAGGTCGTGCCAGAATAGCTTGTCCCCGCACGGCACCACACTTTTGTGGCACCACGCTTGAACTACAGCAGTTGATCTATCTCCTCATGTGTACTGCAGCCTTCACAGGACAAGAAGCAAGTTCTACCCAATCAGCCTCAGGATGTCATGGGTTAACTCACTACAGCCTCAGGATATTAGACATTTTCTGTTACTGTTGAACCTCCTATGAATGGTCACCCCTATTGCCAACAAAAAGGGACTGTATACAGCTGGTGACCGTTCATGGGAAGTTTGATAATAACGGTCACCCCTATTGCCAACAAAAAGGGACTGTATACAGCAGGTGACCGTTCATGGGAGGTTTGATAATAACGGTCACCCCTATTGCCAACAAAAAGGGACTGTATACAGCAGGTGACCGTTCATGGGAGGTTTGATAATAACGGTCACCCCTACTGCCAACAAAAAGGGACTGTATACAGCAGGTGACCGTTCATGGGAAGTTTGATAATAACGGTCACCCCTATTGCCAACAAAAAGGGACTGTATACAGCAGGTGACCGTTCATGGGAGGTTTGATAATAACGGTCACCCCTACTGCCAACAAAAAGGGACTGTATACAGCAGGTGACCGTTCATGGGAGGTTTGATAATAACGGACATAGGCGTGCTTGTGAAACGCAGATAAGAACATGTATGGATGTGCCACAACCAAAACTTGACCCGTGTCGACCTTTTCACGCTTCTGTGAAGTGTGGTACATGTACTAGCGACGCCCATGTTTTGTTACAGGGGTGTATCTGGGCTGGGGTTCTAGACCCCCCCCCCCCCTACCCCCCTCAAAAAAAAAAAAAAAAAAAAAAAAAAAAAAAAAAAAATAAAAAAAAAAATGCCATAAGTTCTTTATGGGCAGATTAGCCCCCCCCCCCCCCCCCAACAATTCACAGTTCTCTCCCTAATGTATATGAGTGTTTTTTCCAACTTACTTGACAATATCTTGTCCAGAATGAATGTTTCAAAGTGTATTACAGTAATTCACAAAACATGACAGATGCACTGTGGATGACGGTATTACTTGTCATGTAGGCCCGACTCAATACAGCAGGACTGTGACTGGGGGATCGCCATGATAAATCTGACAAAGATATACTGACACAATACAGCAGGACTGTGACTGGGGGATCAACCATGATAAATCTGACAGATATACTGACACAATACAGCAGGACTGTGACTGGGGGATCAACCATGATAAATCTGACAAAGATATACTGACACAATACAGCAGGACTGTGACTGGGGGATCAACCATGATAAATCTTACAAATATATACTGACACAATACAGCAGGACTGTGATTGGGGGATCAACCATGATAAATCTGACAAAGATATACTGACAATACAGCAGGACTGTGACTGGAGAACAACCATGATAATCTGACAAAGATATACTGACACAATACAGCAGGACTGTGACTGGGGGATCAACCATGATAAATCTGACAGATATACTGACACAATACAGCAGGACTGTGACTGGGGGATCAACCATGATAAATTTGACAAAGATATATATACTGACATAATACAGCAGGACTGTGACTGGGGATCAACCATGATAAATTTGACAAAGATATAAATTATATATACTGACACAATACAGCAGGACTGTGACTGTGGGATCAACCATGATAAATCTAACAGATATACTGACACAATACAACAGGACTGTGACTGTGGGAATGGGATCAACCATGATAAATCTGACAAAGATATACTGACACAATACAGCAGGACTGTGACTGGGGGATCGCCATGATAAATCTGACAAAGATATACTGACACAATACAGCAGGACTGTGACTGGGGGATCAACCATGATAAATCTAACAGATATACTGACACAATACAGCAGGACTGTGACTGGGGGATCAACCATGATAAATCTGACAGATATACTGACACAATACAGCAGGACTGTGACTGGGGGATCAACCATGATAAATTTGACAAAGATATATATACTGACATAATACAGCAGGACTGTGATTGATTGATTGTACATTGCTTAACGTCCCGACAGCAACAAGGCTTTCTCAGGACGTGCCTGCACTGCTTGTGAAAAAAAAACTAAACAGAAAATTGAATGTATGTCACCAGCCGGCCAAATACGTTAAATAAACCTACAAACATGGGGCCTAAATAAAGCTAAGACCATTTAGCAACACACATCCAATATCAAGAGCTACAGGCAGTGCAGACAGTAGGGAGAGTTTTAAAAAGGCAAATACAGGTGAATGGACAAAGGGTAGACAGAAACGCATGCCCCAGAATAGAGAGAAAAACCCACCCTGTGGGGCTGACCAGGGTGACCCTGGGAACTAAAAAATACCTAACCCCACCCAAGTCCCCCAGGGCAGACCCGGGTGGGGGACAGCAGGACTGTGACTGGGGATCAACCATGATAAATTTGACAAAGATATATATACTGACACAATACAGCAGGACTGTGACTGTGGGATCAACCATGATAAATCTAACAGATATACTGACACAATACAGCAGGACTGTGACTGGGGGATCAACCATGATAAATCTGACAGATATACTGACACAATACAGCAGGACTGTGACTGGGGGATCAACCATGATAAATTTGACAAAGATATATATACTGACATAATACAGCAGGACTGTGACTGGGGATCAACCATGATAAATTTGACAAAGATATATATACTGACACAATACAGCAGGACTGTGACTGTGGGATCAACCATGATAAATCTAACAGATATACTGACACAATACAGCAGGACTGTGACTGTGGGAATGGGATCAACCATGATAAATCTGACAAAGATATACTGACACAATACAGCAGGACTGTGACTGGGGGATCGCCATGATAAATCTGACAAAGATATACTGACACAATACAGCAGGACTGTGACTGGGGGATCAACCATGATAAATCTAACAGATATACTGACACAATACAGCAGGACTGTGACTGGGGGATCAACCATGATAAACCTGACAAAGATATAGTCTTATCTCACACTTTTTCTCTCTATGTGCCTTTCTACGCTGGTCACGCATTATCAAGGCAACGAGTCTCTTTATCACATGTTACCAAGGTAATATTTGATAAGGATAAGTAGACTCAGCTTATCACGTTACGATGACAACTACTTGCTGAACGTAACGTTTTTGCCTAAATATGTCCCTGGCCAACCACATTTTTCAGTAAAAACATCTTCAATCTGTCAAACTTCTAACCACAAACATGCCGATATATGAACAATTTAGTGGGTCACAAAACAAACTGTGTGTGGGTGTTTGTGATAAACTGTGTGTGGGTGTTTGTGATAAACTATGTGTGGGTGTTTTGTGATGCCTTTGGTACCAATTTCATAATAAACTGTGTGTGGGTGTTTTGTGTCCTGTGATGCCTTTGGTACCAATTTCATAATAAACTGTGTGTGGGTGTTTTATGATACCTTTGGTACCAATTTCATAATAAACTGTGTTTGGGTGTTTTGTGATGCCTTTGGTACCAATTCATAATAAACTGTGTGTGGGTGTTTTGTGATACCTTTGGTACCAATTTCATAATAAACTGTGTTTGGGTGTTTTGTGATGCCTTTGGTACCAATTTCATACACAATGTCACTAAAAATTGGACAAGTTAAACAATAACATCCACAGAAAATTTCACTGACCTATCAAGACTATCAACGATAGAAAATTCCAACTGAAGGCCCTAAATACCATGCCTACATTACAACAGCAATAGCTATTCTGAAGAAGAAGAATAGCATGAGCAGCGACACGTCGTCACTTCAAGCTTCATGTCATAGCACGGTTAGTACCACGATGCCGTGTTCATATGATGACTTGATGTTAAACGTCACTCATCACAGTACTAACATTTGACGATCAGAGGATCAAACTTTGCAATTTTCTGCTGATTCTCACACCTAGGGCTTACAGGTCACAAGCTGACCTAATCCTACTCGAGAATCATAGTTATTTGGGTTTAACGCCGAGCAGGCGACTAAGGCCATCTCACGGCGGGATGGGTAAAAATCTGGTCAGCCAGACTAAAAGCAAGGTCTTAAGACAAGATGTAAATATAGATTAAAAATCTCAGGCTAAAATGTCGCACATGTCTTTAAAAGAAATGTCTACAGACTCTCAAAAAGGGCAAATAAAAAAGATTCACATAGTCTATGAATGCTCAAATCTTGTTAAAAATATTGCATGCTCGCAAGAAATTGAAGATTTTGTCCGGGGGAACATCCCGGAACAAAACCTTCAAGGAGTCTGCTGTAAAGTGTTTATATCTGGTGTCAATTAGGTCAGCACAATACAGCAAAAAGTGTCGAACAGAAAACTGCTCATCACAGGCAAAACACCATGGACGCTCATCCTGTTTAAGTAAGTAAGAGTGCGTAACATACGTGTGCCCGATGTGGAGCCGAGCAAGGACAGTCTCCTCACGGCGGCTGCCGCAGCGGAAAGGTAGACTGTCAGACAACTTAGGAAGAGCTTCATGAAGCTTGTTCCCTTCCTCTTTGTCCCACTCGAACTGCCACTCGCGGGCCACGTACGCACTAATCACAGGTTTAAAATCACTATAGACAGTCTGTGTGTCAGGGACAGGGTCACTGCGGGCACTGTTGGCAGCAGAATCTGCGATTCTGTTGCCTTCGATGCCCACATGGCCTGGGACCCAAATAAAAATGATGTCATAATATTCCTTCATCAAGTCCGCGTAGAGCTCTCTAATCTGCACCAGCAGTGGATGGTCTGTTCCCGCGCCCTGAAGGGCCTGCAGGGCAGAAAGAGAGTCAGACAGAATCAGGAAGTTCCTTTCCCGAGACTGATAGGCATGCTTGAGTGCTAGCAGAATGGCCTGCAGTTCTGCACTAAATACAGAGGAATGGTCAGGGAGACGGAGCTTAAATGGGCGTCTAGGATGGCGAGAGGACACTGCAGCCGCAGCCACTCTTCCATCCTCAGACTTGGACCCATCCGTATAAAGACGACAATAGCCAGGAAAAATTGAAAGGAGTTCATTGAGGCTCTGTTGGTATATGGCTGGTGGAGTACAATCCTTCTTGTGGGCAGTCAAGTCCAGCAAGATGTCAGGAACTGGTAGTAGCCAGGGTGGAGTGACGTGTTGCAGAGATTCCGAAACTTTGTCCAGGTCCACTCCGGCCGCCTGCAGATGAGGTCGGACACGGAAGGAAAGTGGACGGACAGCTCCCGGATGGGCATCGTAAATCTCTGCAAACGACGGGTTAAAAACACAATCATAGGCAGGATTTTCTGGATGGGCCTTCAGCTTCAGAACGTAGCTGAGCATGAGGCGGATGCGGCGGAGCCTGAGAGAAGGCTCCCCTGCCTCTGCATACAGACTAGGAACTGGAGATGTCCTGAAGGCTCCCAGACATATGCGCAGACCTTGATGGTGAATTGTGTTCAGACGCTGCAGAACAGACTTGGAAGCCGAGCCATATACCACAGAGCCGTAATCCAGTTTGGACCGAACAAGGGCCCGGTACAGTCGAAGTAAGACGATGCGGTCTGCACCCCAGTCAGTACGACCAACGACACGAAGAATGTCGAGGGCCTTCCAACAAGAGGTTCTAAGGTAGTTAACATGGTTGCAGAAGGTCAATCTTTTGTCAAAGATGACCCCCAAAAACTTTGCCTCTTCGGCCACCTTAATTGGCACACCAGCAATGCTCAGGCTAGGTTCTGGAAAAAATTTCGTCTGGTTAGTAAAATGCACACAGACTGTCTTGGAGGGCGAGAATCTGAATCCATTGAGAGACACCCACCCCTGGATTCGATCAACACACAGCTGCAAGCGCCTCTCAAGGGACGCAAGTCCTCGACCTCGTGCACACAAAGCAAAGTCGTCCACAAACAAAGAGCATTCAGAATCATCCTTGACGGCCTTTAGTTTACAATGTTATTTATTTTAATGCTAAATAAAACAGGAGATAGAATACTGCCCTGCGGGACACCCATCTCCTGTTCAAAGGAGTCGGAGAGGGTGGAGCCCACACGGACATGGAACGACCTGTTGGACAAAAAATTGTGAATAAAAACGGGCAGATGCCCTTTAAAACCCATGTCCGACAAATCAGACATTATACATGCTGCTTGTTGACAAAAGCATCTCGGATAAAAGACTCAAAGCGGACTAGATGGTCAGTTGTACTACGAAAGCGCCGGAAACCGCACTGGAGGTCTGTGATGAGACCCTGTGACTCAAGATGCCACACCAGTCGGGCGTTGACCAAGCGTTCCATAGTTTTACATAAACATGATGTCAAAGCTATTGGCCGGTAGTTGCCCGGGTCGGAAGGATCCTTACCCGGCTTGGGAATTGGCACAACCACAGCCTGGCGCCAAGATGGCGGAAAATGACCGGTTATCCAGATATGGTTAAAGGCCTTGAGAAGTACAAGGAGTGAATCCTCAGGCAGATGTGTTATGAGCTGATAATGGATGGTATCTAATCCAGCAGCAGAGTCAGTACATTTCTGCAAGGCTTGCTGCAATTCTGAAAACGTAAAAGGGGCATTATAGTCTTCCAAGTTATCCGATATAAAATCACAAGCACAAGATTCTCGCTTCTCCTTCTCTCTCTGGAAGAAAGGTGAATAATGCTCTGTTGAAGAATTATGGGCAATGGTGGAGGCAAGCAAATTGGCCACAGCCTTTTTATCTGTGACCAAACTGGCACCATCTCTAAGATGGCCGACAGAAGCCGAGCCACCCCTGCCCCTAATTCTTCGAACAGCCTTCCAGACTTTTTGGGACGGAGTCCTAGAAGATAAAGATGAGACGAAGCGTCTCCAGGAAGCACGGCGTTCACGTTTAAAAATGTAATGGGCTTTCGCCCGCTGTCTTTTAAAGGTTAAAATATTTGCTTGCGACGGATTACGAAAAGCACGTCGCTGAGCAGATTTGCGCATTGTTTGGGCCTTGCGGCACTCTTCATTGAACCATGGTACTCTCGGCTTCCGAGGGAGTGATGTGGAAGTTCTAGGGATGGTTTCACCTGCAACCTCCAACAAAATAGAAGTAAAACAAGAAACAGGTTCTTCAGCTGACATGACCACCTCCTCTGTAAGACGAGACTGACAGAGAGAGGCAAACAGAGACCAGTTAGCTTTCTTGAGATTCCAGCGCCCCACCGGCGAATCCTCCTCACAGCTGACCGATGACAGGACTACTGGGAAGTGGTCACTACCACACAGGTCGTCGTGAACCTTCCAGTCAAAGTCCAGCATGAGAGAAGGATCACACACAGTGAGGTCTAGAACAGAACTAGATCCGGAACCTGAGTTAGAGTATGTAGGTGAGCCATCGTTAAAGACACATAGGTTAAGTTGAGAAAAAACATCTTCTAACATCTGACCTCTGCCATCATAGTGGTCACTACCCCAAAGGTGAGCATGACCGTTAAAATCCCCCATGAGAATAAAGGGAGGGGGCAGTTGATCTACTAAGTTAAAAATATCATTGCTACAGACCCGCAGTGATGGTGGCAGGTAAATACTACATATGGTTATGGTCTTTTTTAAGGTAACCCGAGCAGCGACAGCCTGAAGACAGGTGTCGATGCTAACGGGGCTACATAAAATTTGGCTACTAATGAGAAGAGCCGCTCCACCCGAGCGCCTCTCCGAATCAGAGCCTTTATGTATAACATTAAAACCATTAAAAGACACAGGGTCAGAAGTCTTCAGGTAAGTCTCCTGAAGAGATATTACTGAGGGGTTATAGAACTTGACTAAAAGACGTAATTCCTCAAAGTTAGCTCGAAAACCACGACAATTCCACTGAAGCAAAGAGTCCATGATTAAGTCTTATCTGGGGATAAGGAGTTTTTCCCCCCTTTTTCCTTTACCTTGGAAGGAGTTGAAGAAACAGAGGGGGGCCGGCTCCCGGGCCTCCTCTGGTTCCTCGGAGAGGAAGGGGGTGGAGCTGCCGCAGCATCAGCAACAACAACTTCCACTCCCTCCATCCGCTCCTCCAGTGCAGCATATTTGTTTTGAAGGGGGACATCTGTGTTCCCCTTCTGGGCCCGTGCGCACAGCGGTCCCATAGATTTCTTAGACTTCTGGTCCTGGGCAGCGTTCCTGCCGCTAGAGTTAGCGGCCTTAGAAGGCTGACCAGAGCCAGAAGCCTTTGGAGTTGACTGACTAACAGGTTTGGGTGGGGGCTGAGGCTTAGGGGCAACAGAAGGCGGCACAACCGGACCGGCAGTGTCCGCCTTCTGCGTTCCCTGGCTCCTTGTCACCACCGGAGGAGGGTTACTCTCCAGGGGCGAGAGGAGCCGAGGCTCCGCCCCCAACCAAGAAGTTGGGGTCTGACATGAAAAGTCTTTGGTGGGGCGCTTGCCTGCCACCGCTGCACTAAAAGTATACACTGAGGTGTTAGAGGTTGGGGCAGCCGCAGCTGCACCAGGGCCTTCAACCAGTTTTTTGGCATCCAGAAAGGACAGCCCCTTCTCCACACGCACCTGCTGAATCTTGCACTCGGATATCCAACGAGGGCATTTCTTATCCGAAGCCATATGCGCCCCCTGGCAATTCACACACAGGGGGGTGGCTGTGCAGGACTCAGCAGTGTCCGGGCCTAGTGCAACGGGCGCATGAAGCCTCTGCCTGACGGCATGTCTTCTGCCCATGGCCATACTTTTGGCACTTAAAGCACCGGAGGGGAAGAGGGACGTACTTTTTCACTCTCAGGGAGTAGTAACCTCCCCAGATGGTAGTAGGAGGGGTGGGGGTGCCAAACGTCAGGATGATGGTAGGGAGACGGATCTCCCCACCACCTCGCTTGGAAGCGAAGCGCCTGACGCAAGTCACCCCCTGAGACTTAAGGTTCCTTACAAGTTCATCTTCTGACAGTTCTGCCAAAGCTTGATCTTTGATTACGCCTCTTGACGAATTCATAGTCTTGTGGGGTGTGACTTCCACAGGAGTGTCTCCGATGGAAGAGAGCCCCAGTAGCCCGCTGGAGTGTGCCCGAGTACGGCACTCCACCAGCAAGTCACCAGACCTGAGGCGCTGGGCGTCAGGCCTGCCAACACGGCTCCTGAGGGTCTCCCCCACCAGAAAAGGATGCAGCTTGGTAACTGGTTTCTCCTTCACCTTGCTATGGACAATGAGGAAGCGAGGCCATACGGCCGACGCCTGAGGTGTCGCTTCCTCACAGTCTGAATCACTGTCGTGTTCAATGTCGGCGTCTATGTGCCGTTTCTGTGCTAGTTTTGGTTTTTTGGTTTTATCCATATTATATTAGTAGAGATATTCATCCCCCGGGGGTCCCCGCCCGCCACCGAGCCCAACAAGGGAAAGTGCAACTGTCGGCAGGTCTCCAGCCGACGCACAATGGAGACTGCCCGAAAGATATACTCAAGGGGGTAAGCCCGATTGAACCGTTTGAGCCACCGCCTTCTATCACACTGTTGAATGCAGGGGAATACTGGCGTAAAGCACCTAATCAGCAGCAGAAGCTATAGCATGGTGCTCCGTATAGCAACCCGCATGTCAACAGTGGGATAGGGCTCAACGTGACAAGAGCCGATTGACTAGGCCGGTACGACTAGCCTCCCGTTTAGGTAGAAGTCAAGGCCGAAGTGGAGTGTTGGCACCAGTGAGCCGCAGCCCAAAGGGAACCTCAGCCACCAGGATCCTCTTCTCCCCCGACACGGGTCTCCAAGCACGGCAAACACTTGGGATCCAAAGGACCAAAAAGTCACGAGTATTTTTAAGGACCAATCCAACATGGTACGACCTAGGTTAGCAGAGCTCCTTAAAAACCGGACCAGTGAAAAGGCTGAACAACATATCTGCTGACATCAAGTCCTAATCCTGGACAAAGATGGCACCCGTCCGCTAGCTCACTCAGTCAGGGACTGAGCGGACTACCCACCTACGCCACGTGGAGGCCGGTGCCGGGTAGGCTACTCGAGAATCAAGACAAACAGCAGGCTTATGCAAACACCGTTATGAAAAATCGTGCGGGTATTAATGAAAAGTTCAAGATTGCTTTTTTTAATAAAATATTCAACTGTAAGAATCCCGAATAAATGCAGAAAGACGTGACCATTTTTCTTTCAAAAATATTTAATTTCATGTATCAATCCAAAATTTGAATCGGTACAATGCTGGTTAATGAACTCATTCAATGTCTTCCTTTAATGTAGCGATAAATACTGACTTCCATAAAAAATGGGAACATTTCAAACATTGTTTCCCATACTAAACATCTTAACTGCAAAGAGTTCGCTTGTGTGACGTGTCACTGGGGGCTCAGACTTCCGTGCAATGTTAGAAGTTAGTGCACAACTCAACATTTACGCCAGTCAGATGCAATTTTTTAAAAAAGGATGTATGGTGCTTCATGTGATGCATGTGCACACCATGCAGACTGATTTTTACTGGTTGGCAGTACTCAGATACCTTTTCTTGATACAGTCACGCTACAACAATCAGTTATTCCCTTGCAATCAGACAGAAAAAGCCATGGAATGACTTAGTGCAGAGGATGCATCATAGAGCCCTTAGGCATCTGGAGGCTGGTGTCAATGTCAGGCAGGTTGCTAACGTTTTTAAGGTTCACCTTTCAACCATGTATCGTCTGCATCACTGTGTGAGCGTCACCGGGACCACATCCGAGCAACCATGACCAAGCCGACCTCGTGGACAGGTTTCAAACAGCCACTGACACAGCTCTAGAGCTGCCTGGACAACCCCAACAACGTGTCAGCCTCAACACTGTGTGGCACCGCTTTCACGAGAACGGGCCGACACTGAAACAGGCGTCCTTACCGAGGCCCAGTACTTACACAAGGACATCGACAGGCAAGGCTACAGTGAGCTCAGACCAGAATAAACTGGCGCAGGCAGCAGTGGGGATGCATTCTCTTCTCAGACGAGAGCCGTTTTTGTGTGGACATGGCGGAATGTTGAGTAAGGATATGGCATCGGCATGGAGAGCGGTATGATGATTCCTGTGTTATGGAGAGAAACCCCTGGGGAGGCCCAAACATCATCATATGGGGTGCGATTGGCCTGAATGAAGTTATTGGGCCTGTCTACTTTCAAAACTTGGTCCAGGTCACGGACACAGTGTTAATGCACAGCGCTACATTGACCAGGTGTTGAGACCCCATGTTGAGCCCTTTTTTGCTAGCCATTCAAACTTCATTTTTCAACAAGACAATGCAAGAGTGCACACCGCCAGGGCTACCCAGCAGTTTCTGTGGCAGAACAACATCAACATCATGCCCTGGCTGGCCCTTAGTCTCAACCTGAATCCCATAAAACATGTTTGGGATGAACTGGAAAGACGTCTGAATCATTTGCGACCCCGACCGGCCACGGCTGCCGACCGGCCGGCTTCCCTAGGTCATCATGCAGGAGTGGGGATGTGTTTCAATGGCCAGAATTAACCGTCTGATTTTCTCCATGTATTGCAGATGTAGAGCAGTGATCAATGCAAATGGTGGTCGCACCTGTTACTGCAAATGAAAGGCGTCTGCTCACGTCATCAATGACTGCTGTTTGCTGCTGGTTTCTTGTGACGTTATGTTTGTTCTAACACGGTCTTGGAATTTGATGCTCAAACAGTTTGTACAATTAGCACGAATGAAAAACCCTCTCAAAACACTGCATGGTGTGCCTTCGCGTTTTTTTATGCAAGTCGGTATACATAATAATATGCAAAATATCTAGTAAAAATAAGACAAATTACGGACTCCAGTGTGGATCAACCGGTTTTTGAGAAATGGCCATTTTCTCACCAATGTGCATCGTATTCAATTTTTTACAATAAAAACTACCTCGAGATTATTCTTTTAGGGTCAATGTTATAAAATTTCAAGTTTGTTGACCCTCAAACTGGGGCTCTAGTCACCGTCACATACACACACAGCGCATGGTGACAAAAGTACGTTCTCCTGCAAAGTTTGCGTAGCTAGACATGACGTCATTTTCATCTTGTTACTACTTTGCCAGAATTTCGGGCAGCGCGCCGAAAACGTCATGTGCATGCTACAGAATGCGCTCCAACGAGCCCCATTTCAAAGTTGCTCAGTCCTATTTTTAAACTAGAACAAAAACTGGTGGGGTTAGGCAACAAAACAGTTATATGCACACTTTATGTTGTACTTTGGGTTTATATTTTATACAACAACCACCAAAACAAAAATCGAAATGTGATAAGTTTGACAATACCTTCCACCGAAATGACCACTCGAAGCGGAAGTCACGTTCCACCGGTAAATAGATATTAATTCACCGACACTGAGAGCTGCGTTTCAGCAGGGGTTCCTTCAAGGGGTCCCGTTGTGCATTTATACTTGCACTGTTGAAGACGAAATCGTCGTATTACGAGTATGGCTTGGCCAGTGGTTCTTGTTGCCTCGTGGGTCCGGTCTGGGCGGTCAATATCAGGGGAATTAAGGTAAGAGTCCGGGGCTTTAGCCTCCGACATTGACTCCCCTGATCGGACCCGAGAGGCGACAAAAACCACTGGCAAAGCCCAACTCGTTACAACACAACTATTACCGCTTGTCGCCAAGAAACACAAATAACAGGTCGACTCACCCGGCCTGTGGGAGCGTCTTTGATAAACTCACGCCCCTCCACGTTCCACGGCTGTCTTGAGTAGCTACAGTCGACACCGGTTTGTAGACGGAAGGTCGGGCAGTACCACTGGCGGCACTGCAAACCTATTAACTAGAGAATGAGCAGTGGACCTCTCTCGCTCTCCTACCGCTGTGCACACCTGGTCAATGACAGTAATGATCAAACCCTTGACGACTGCAGGAGACGTAACCAAACCCCGGTTTACCTACACAGACTAGGCGACACTTTTCAATTGACGCTGAGTTGGTATACCTCGCCCCTGTGCCGCGTGACATGCACCAGGGGCGCCATTTTTTGCTATTTTCGCACCTGACCGGTCGCTCGGACGGGTCCTGTGCACCAGATCGGTAGAGCGTGTGCTCTCAGCACTTGTAATGAGCAATGTTGGAAAAAGAATCACGTGACGTTTGATTGCTGCAAAATAATATGAATAAAGAATAAACCCTTTCCCATATGCAATCGGGCGCGGCAATAATGCATCCTTATGCTATAGCACCACTAAACATTACAGTATTTGGCAGATTTGAAAAATAGCTTTTTTCCTCAAAGGTGGCGATTTTGCGACATGCGCGTCACTTTGCGGCAGAAAGCACCGTCATAGCCGTAGCCGGTGAGAGAGGAGGGCACTACAATGCACTCTATATGCGGACGCATTCAGGAATACACAAGCTCTGATGAGAACGAACTGCCACTGGAGACCTACATGTTTTTCCAATAGGGAAGTACGCCCTCAAAAATTTTATGTTCAAGGGCCATGAGCAGCTTAGGCTGTGCAGCTTAACCTCTACAAGTGGAAAGTGAAACTGGTAAGGGGAGGTAACGCTAAAACCGGAAACGAACCGTTTTTCATCTTCCGCGGGAATGTACGTACGAGACCACACTACAAGTGCAGAAGCCTACTTGTGCACGCAGTTCTAGTGCACATGACCAGTCCGAGCGACCGGACAGATGCGAAAATCGCAGTAATGGCGCCAGTGGTGCGTTTAACCTAGGTACAGGGCGAGGTATACCAACTCAGCCTTTCTGACTCAGACGGCCTGTGGAAGCTGTGTTGAAGTCATGTGCCGTTTTAAATCCAACAAAATTTCGATGCTTTCCGCACATGAAAAAGTAACCTAAAATGAGAGAGAGAGAGAAAAGGGAAAAAAAAAAAGGTGGGGGGGATGAGGGGGGTATCGTGCCTGTTTTATAACCAAGGCCATATTAAGAAAAACATTACGTCCCCCCCCCCCCCACCTCTCCCCCAACCGTCTACATTTTTTCATGAACTCTGTCGGCATGAACCCCAAAACTCAATGCCGCCTTAGGACCCCCCCCCCCCCCCCCCAATCAATACCTTACAATTATGGCAACTCATGGCTTTTGGCCACCACCGTAACATACGTTACCACCACTTTACAAGCAGTGTTGACAAATCGACCTCAGCAACTCTGACCTGTTACCACCTTGAAGTGAAATCAGTATTAGCTCCTCTCTCTGAGAGAAAATATGTGCACATGACAATTTACATCTATCATGGACAAATCTTACTATTGTTACCGCCTCTCTCCAAGGAAACATTTATATCTTTTGGCGACTTTTAAAAATCCCGAAGCTCAAACTGTCGGGGAGCGTTCCTTTTTCACCTTTTTAGCCCCAATTGTGTCGCGGAACTCGCTGCCAACTGAAATGCGGAATCTGCCCACATTTGTCACAGTTCAAAGCTCACTTAAAGACTTTTCTTTTCTGTCGGGCATTTAACACTTAGCTCATCTTTAGCTAACTGTTGGCTGCCTTTTAGTCCGATTCTGGAGGGAAGTGGATGTAAGGTGTTGGGAAGGGATGGGGTGGTTTCAGTAAAGTAGTGTATAATCGAGCGTGTGTCTAAGAGAGAGGGTGTGCTGTTGTGCATGCGCAGTGAGTCCAGTGTTTTCCTGGAGAACAGCGCTATACAAGAACTATGTATTTTTTTGTATTTTTTTATATTATATATCTTTTCATATGACCAGCATGACCCGCCATAGTACTGACATCAAATATTGTTCTCACATCAAAAGATTTTACTGCATATAAATGTATTTCTGAAGCTCGATGGAATGAAAAATATCTGCAGTCAATCAAGCTCAGTCAGTGAAAAGGGTGGTAATATGTGTATGCTGTGTTTAGTAAATCAACACGTCATATGTCTACGTGCCCACTCACAATAGGTGTGTGCTTGTAAGGGGAAATAACCTGTGCTGGTTTTATTTGTGGCAGATGAAGTCTTTATGTCTTATGACGTGACTGAATGTTTTCGTTGGCATCACTCTTTTATCAACAGATAACCTGTGCTGGTTTTATTAGTTCAGATCTTTATGTCCTATGACGTAACTGAATGTTTTCGTTGGCATAACTCTTTTATCAACAGACTTATTAAGACCCTTTTTCATGACCGTGGCTGTCCAGACGAGTATCGCCGCCCCACAGGCCCGGTACACTGCTGAAGTAGGGATGCCGACGGCTTGGGGGTCAGTTGGCCTAGGTAAGTCTCCTGGTAACTCCAAGCCAGCCAAACTGGCCCAAGCAAACGGTGAAATCATGAATGTCATTGAATGGGTGTGCGCTGTGGTAGTGGGTGTGCGCTGTGGTAGTGCTCCAAGCCAGCCCAACTGGCCCAAGCAAAAGGTGAAATCATGGGCGGAATGTCATTGAATGGGTGTGCGCTGCCTTAGTAGTGCAGTGGGGACACACAAGACGAAGAGAGAGGTACACTGCTCATTTTCAGGTGTTTTAACCCATATCATACTGAGACCCGCGCTCAGTACTGAAAAGCTTCAAATTTGTACACTGCCATATGCACGCTACCCGGCGCTACATTATAGTGCTTACAGATAAGCATATAGAACAATGGCTTTAATTCAAGGGTAGTGCCAGAATAGCTTGGCGCATAGAGGCGCCAAGCTATGCTGGCACTACCCTTGAACTATTTAGTAAAACTTATTTCACACACTGGTGTATTCCCCGGCCAATGACAAGTCAGTCTTAACCCATATCATACTGAGGCAGGCTTACTTACTTACGCCTGTCACCCCTACCCGGGTATAGGCCGTCGACGAGAGACCTCCAGCAACTCATGTCCTGTGCTTCTCCTTCGATTCTACTCCAGGTGGTTCCCAGTCTCTTGATGTCTGCTTGGAGGTCTCGACGCCAGGAGTTTCTCGGCCTACCTCTTTTCCTCTTTCCCTGGGGGTTCCATGACAATGCCTGCCTAGTGATACTGGAAGCTGGCTTTCTCAGACTGTGACCGATCCATCCCCATCTTCTTCGCCCAATTTCATTCTCTGCTGTTATCTGCTCTGTTCTCTCCCAGAGTCTGACGTTGCTGATCTTCTCTGGCCAGTGGATTTTCAAAATTCTTCTAAGGCAACTGTTCATGAAGGTCTGTACTCTGTTGACTGTGGTTTTTGTCAATCTCCATGTCTCTGCTTTATATAGGAGAACTGCTTTTACATTGGAGTTGAAAATCCGGACTTTGGTGTGTTGTGACAGCTCTCTGGAACTCCACACTTTTTTCAACTGGAGAAAGGCTGCTCTGGCTTTACCGATTCGTGCTCTGACATCTGCATCAGTGCCGCCTTTTTTGTCTATGATGCTCCCGAGATAGGTGAAGGACTCCACCTCCTCCAACGGGGTGCCAGCAAGCAAGACTGGTTCTTCCCTGGTTGCGTTCAGCCTCATTGTCTTTGTTTTCTGTTTGTGAATGGTGAGGCCCACTTGGGACGAGATGTCAGCAAGCCTCGTGGTCTTGTCCTGCATTTGTTGATGAGTGTGGGACAGTAATGCCAAGTCGTCTGCAAAATCGAGGTCGTCAAGCTGTGTCCACAGTGTCCACTGTATTCCACTTCGTCTGTGCTCTGTGGTCATCTTCATGACCCAGTCTATGGCCAGTAGGAAGAGGAACGGAGACAGCAGACACCCCTGCCTGACACCAGTTCTGACTTGGAGCTCTCTGGTGAACTGCCCTTCGTGGATCACGCGACATGTCATGCCATCATAGCTGCTCTTGATCAGGCGGACGAGCTTTGTGGGTACACCGTAGTGTCGTAGGAGTTTCCACAGAGTCTCTCGGTCCACGCTGTCAAATGCTTTCTCATAATCCACAAAGTTGACGTACAGCGGGGAGCTCCACTCCAGAGACTGTTCCACGATGATGCGGAGAGTGGCGATCTGGTCTGTACATGATCGGTTCTTCCTGAATCCTGCTTGCTGGTCTCTCAGCTGGGGGTCAACGGAGCTCTTCATTCTCTCTAGGATGATCCTGTTGAAGACCTTTCCTGGTACTGACAGCAAGGTGATTCCTCTGTAGTTGAAGCACTTGCTGAGGTCGCCTTTCTTGGGAAGCTTGATTAGGTACCCCTCCTTCCAGTCAGCTGGCATCACCTCCTCTTCCCAGATCTTTCCAAACAGTGGGTACAGCATCTCAACTGTTGTCTCTAGGTCTGCTTTCAGAGACTCCGCTGGGATGCCATCTGGCCCTGCTGCTTTGCCATTCTTCAAAAATGCCACTGCTTTTCTGATCTCTTCCCGGCTGGGTCTGTCACAGCTGATGGGTAGGTCGGTCTCTGCCGGCTGGATGTTGGGGGGGGGGGGGGGTCGGGTGGGCTAGGTCTGTTCAGCAACTCTTCAAAATACTCGGCCCATCTGTCGAGTTGGTCTGCTCTGTCTGCAATAGGCTTGCCTTCTTTGTCTTTTACTGGTCTTTCTGTATGGCCATACTTACCCCACAATCTTCTGGTAATGTCGTAGAGCTGTTTCATGTTGCCGCTGCCTGCTGCCTTTTCTGCCTCTGCTGCCAGGCTGTCTGTGTAGGCCCTCTTGTCTGCCCTGATACTCCTCTTCACCTCGCGGTTGGCTTCCGAGTATTCCCCCTGTGCCCTTACTTTGGCTGCTCTCGTGCGACTGTTGTTGACCGCTGCTTTCTTCTGCTTCCTCGCTTCTATCTTCTTCAAGGTCTGTGCCGACAGCCAGTCCTTGTGGTGGTGTTTCCTGAACCCTACAGTGTCTTTGCAGGTTGAGTTCAGCGCCTCTCTAACTGCCTTCCACTGCTGCTCTGTGGTGACCGCCTCCTCTTCATTTACTAGCTCCTGTAGCGCTTGAAACCGGTTGGACAGCACCAGTCTGAACTCTTCTCTAACTCCAGTTTCTCTCAGGAGGCCTACATTATAGCGCTGTCTTCTTGTTGTCTCTGTGCGGCTTTTCTTTAGCTTGAGCTTCATTCTTAAGGTAAGCAGATGGTGGTCGGAGGCGACATCTGCTCCCCTCCTCACTCGAACATCTTGAAGGGATCTTCTAAATTTCTTGCTAATGCAGATATGGTCTATTTGGTTCTCTGTTGTATGGTCAGGTGAGACCCAAGTTGCTTTGTGTATTCTTCTGTGTGGGAAGATGCTGCCTCCAATGACAAGTCGGTTTAGAGCACAAAAGTCTACAAACCTCTCCCCGTTCTCACTCATCTCCGAGCCTAGTCCCTGTCTCCCCATCACCTCTTCGTATCCGGTGTTGTCCTCCCCTATTTTGGCATTAAAATCGCCCATGACGATGGTGATGTCTCGCTCCGCACATTTGTCCACGGCACTCTGGAGTCGGTCGTAGAACTCTTGTTTCTCTTCCTCGTCACTGTCGTTGGTGGGCGCATAACACTGGATGACGTTCAGCTTGAGCTTTTTCTTGGTTCTAAAGGCTGCTGTTATAATTCTTGGCCCAAGAGGTTCCCAGCCCATCAGCGCTCTCTGTGCCACTGGTGACAGCATGAGTGCTACTCCTTCTGTATGGGGGGCATTCTCCTCTTCATGACCTGAATACAGAATCATCTCCCCACTTAACAGCCTTTTCTGGCCAGACTGCGTCCATCTGGCTTCACTGATGCCTAGCAGGGAAAGGTTGTACTTTTGCATTTCCGCTGCTATCTGGGCGGCCTTGCCGCTCTGGTACATGGTCTTGACGTTCCATGTGCCCATGGTTGTATCCGGATAGAGAGAGGCGGCTCGGTCCTGTGGCTTCCGAAGACTTCCGGCTTTCACCACAGGACGTCATAAGTCTTCTAGTAGAAGAACCTTCCTCCTCCAGGAAAGGAATTACTGTTAATCTTTTCGTCGGCGTTTTTGTAGCTATTTCCTTTTTTGCAGGGTGGGGAAGCTACCCCCACGCCCAACCCCCTTACTAGGAGGACCAGGGGTTTTCTGTCGGGGTCACCTTCCCTTAGACCATGTTGGTTCACGGCACCTTATTTCATTCGGTGCACCCCTCTCACGAGGGACCCCCTATCCACCACCCAGGGGACGCGCCTCAACGCCGTATGGTCCCAGCGCGAGGATACTGAGGCTACAAGCTTCCAATTTGTACACTGCCGGCACATGCAAGCTACATTATAGTACTTACAGATCGGATATAGACCAATGGCTTTAGTTCAAGGGTGGTGCCAGAATAGCTTGGCGCCTAGAGATGCCCGCAAGCTATTTCTGGCACTACCGGCCTTGAACTCGGTATTTTATGAGTGACACTTATCAGTTTCACACACTGGTGTATTCCCAATGGTAAGTCTTAAGACGCTTGAAAATCAGCAGTGTAGTAATTCTCTCTTCATCCCTCCCCCCCCCCCTTCTGCACGGCCGGCTGCACACACCCTACTAGTGCTTAACTCAGTGACGCAAACCGGCCGAAACTACTGAAAGCGACTGACAAACGTTAATCAGGGACATTGGCTTTCTCAGGACGGCCGCCGAAAACTTAGAACACCAGTGACCTCTGCAGAACTGGGAGACCCGCTTTTAGGACGTTCCTGATGAAACTTTCTGTTTGTAGTTTTCTCAGAACTTACTAGACGCTATGGGCGGGGAGTGTCAGTTACTGAGCCGACATGGGTATGCCCGGTGTGGCGGTCTGAGATAGGTCCGGTCTGAGACAGGTTCATCGGAGTTGTGCGCATGCGCGGTAGCAGACGACTTGATTTTAGCTACAAGATACTTTGCAGTCTCAGTTGTGTTTACGATTTTTGTTATTAAATGATTAATTTTATTCAAACTATAAATAAGGTTGATAGGATCGCACACTCAGACAATGACTTTTGCTGTGAAATACTGACATCTTCGCAAACGTACTATCTACGTTAGTTCAGTATTGTAACTGTGTGTGTATTGTTTGTAGTCACGAGAAATTTATAATCTTATTTATAGTTTGAATAAAATTAATCATTTAATAACAAAAAATCGTAAACACAACTGAGACTGCAAAGTATCTTGTAGCTAAAATCAAGTCGTCTGCTACCGCGCATGCGCACAACTCCGATGAACCTGTCTCAGACCGGACCTATCTCAGACCGCCACACCGGCGCATGATAGTTCGCGGCCGCGTCACTGGTAACTGATATATTTATAGAATTGGGGAAAACCCAAAAAGACTAAGCCTTTCCACTGAAAGACTGGGACGACGGGAGCACAGGCATTCGATAGAGAGACTGAACAACCGCACCTCAACTTAGCTGGGCTGAACATCACACTCTCTCGATCTTTCATTCAGTCACTCTTATTATCCTTAACCCCTTGACTGGCGGAGCAGAGCAAACGACACCCAAACTGACACAAGAGGCATAGATCTTCATGGGCCCCCCGCATTTGCGGGGGCCCATGAAGATCTATGCCTCTTGAAAATTGGGGCTGGGCAACTCATTTCTTTGTCCGAGTCCGTCAGTGTATCGGGCTGGGACGTCATGGATAGAAATCCTGCAGTGTAACAGTGATTCGGTCAGTTCAGGATTTAACGTCCAAGGCACCGGAGTTGACTGATTTGGAAGGTGAACAGGCACAATACTCAAGGTTTAAAAGACGACACAACATGGCTTTCAATTCTGTACACAACACAACTATGGCTGTCGGTGTTGTTTCCGCCGGTTGTTCTGTCAGCGGTGTTACTCTGTTTGTAACGGGAGTTGGAAGTGTCACTGGGATTGTTTTTGAAGGTGTCAGTATTGTCACATGCCTGAATGCTTTGGCTTGAAGCCTTTAACAAAATTTAAGTACTCTTGTTGGAGAAAAATTGAGTAGTATAAAACTTATTATTAGTAAAGCTTTAAAGGATAGTTAAATTGACAATGATGTATTTAATTAGAGTGCAAGATGATTTGGATGATTACAAATGACAGAAGTCTGAAATTTAAAATAAGGTTGTACATTGCTTAAAGTGTAGCCGTCTTGGGTGCCCAGCTGCATTTCATCAAATTATGAAATACAGTCATTTCGTGATATAAAATATATTTATCCAACTGAAAAAAAGCACGAGGAATGGAAATATGTGCACGGTTTATTTTGCCTTTGCGTAGATACTTTGATATTAGCAAAAATAAAACCTGGCCTCCGAAAAAAAATTCCGTCTTTGGCAATCTTCGGAAAAGTCACGTGACATAACGTCACAAGCCTGACGCGCTGGGTCCAATCCGCTCCCGTTTGTCGAAGTATCAACACGTGGACTGTACGCAGTGTGATAATTGTATCGTTTTCAGTTTTGCGCGAACTCTTTGTGTGGTGATCTAGAAATATGCCGGGGCAAGTTTGTGTTGTTGGTGGATGCAGCAACAGAGCAACCGAAGAAATATCTCTCCACACGTACACGTACCCCGGTAGATCAAACTTTGTGGCCGTTGTGGGACCGCTTCGTCCGTTCCACTCGCAGAGACTTCCAGAAGGGAAATAAAAGGACGATAATCTGCTCCGCACATTTCAAGGAGGACGATTTTTCCAACCTAATGAAATTCAGGATAAAATTTGCGAAAATGTTGTTTTTAAAACCCGGAGCCATTCCAAGCATCTGGCCGATCGGCACTTCATCAACACCGTCCATCGCAGCGAAGAAGCACACAAATGTCCTTGCAATGAAGCTGCAACTGACGAGAGAGGTAAGCCACAGTGTCATATTCTGAATATTTTAGGTAGATGAAGATAAAAGTTTAGTGCTACAGAAAACAGACACGTGTCTGTGCAGGGAGACATACAAGCAAAGTCACCCCCAGCGTGTACATCAGTAGCACCCGATCAGGCCAGCATGTCTGATGATGACTTTGAAGACGATTATGAGCTCAACGTCAGCGAAGAAATCCCCATGCAGGAGCAGAGGGTGGGTTTGGTGTATGGAAATTACACCTTTGTTTACATTTCTATACAGATGTGTGTTGATAGTTACATACTGATACATACAGGAATGTAATGTTTATTTCTGCCAATTTTTACTTTTTAGATGCATCTGGGCAACAGACGGTATCAAAAAAAAAAAGTGTAGTATTCATTGTTATTGCTATTCATACTCATAGTGTGGTCATACTACAGTGGTGGATGCAGCATAGTTTATTTGTAACATCAAACTAATCTGGCCCAGCTGGCACTTTGTTGTATCCAAAGTTTGCTGTACCTATTTAGGATGGGATTTCATGCTTTACTATGTTATAACTTAGTGATTAGTGTGTGTGTCAACAGGAGATCATCAGACAACTGAAAGATGATGGTAAACCATTGGTGCTTGTTGGAAACGGGCGATCCGACAGCCCTGGGCATTGCGCGAAATATGGATCCTACACGGTTATACTATAGATCAACGCATCAACAAAGTCATTGATGTACAGGTGGTGCAGGTCAGTTTGTCAGCTGTTGCATTCAGGTTTAATCTCCTTTTTCCTACATGTATTTGCTTTTTTTACATATGTGGTAATTAATTTCTGTGTAGCCTGAAACAACTTTTTAAAAAATGACTTGGTTCACTTCTGTCAGACTCTGTTGTGAAAAATGGACAGGTCTTTTTGTAAATTAGTGAATACATTTTACTGACAGCATGGTCTCGCATTCTTTTCAGTATGCCCCATCAACCCGAATACAATACAGCAGGAAACAGATGGCACCATCCTTGCACTGGTGTCCCTGCTGTATGTGAACTTGACTAGTCTACAGAGGACAAAATTGACTTTTGGGACTGATTCAGTATATATGTTACTTTGTTAGGATTAAAATTTATTGTTTTTGGTGTGTTTTAGAGCAATGAAGTAAAAAAAATTCCACGTGGTACGAACTGGAGGGCTTACACTACAGCGGACTCTGGCAGTGTTGATAGACAGAGGACTCGGGGTGAACACAATTGTCACCGATCGACATCCACAGATTACGAAGTATCTGCGGGACCGTCATGATGACGTGCAGCACCCGTTTGACATTGGCATGTGGCGAAAGGTACCATATAATTATAATTTATGCTTTGGAACATTTGTTGATATGTGTACACAGTGTTTTGTGTTATAGTCTCTCATACTAAATCTGTTTATATTGCTGCTTTCAATTCTGCATAATAAACCTCATGACTTACATGATTCTCAACCACCAACCTGCCATCTTTATTGACTCGTACGTTAAGTTTTAGAAACTTATTCTTCTGTTTTAATTCCAGGGGTGTGGAAAAAACTTGACAAGCTGAGTCTGGCGACCAGACCTCGAACCTGGAGGCCTTTCATAGCTTGCTGCTGCACTTCGCTCCCAAGCACACTGCCTTCAGTTGGCTGGGAATGCGAACAAGGTCAGTCTCCTGTATATTCTCAGGGTTGGGCATTGGATGCAGTGCAGGGCATCTTCCTGCTAGATAGAATTAGTTTTCTGCAAGGCGAACTGCGAAAAGGGCTGCTCATTGCAACAGAGGATGTGGTCACATTTTATGCACTGCCTCGTTTAATTTAAGGGGTTCAGTTCAGAAGAATGCCGTAATGTCAAACAGAGATTTATGTCGCTATAGATGGTATCACGGATAACTGATGCATGTATTTATTCTGGAAAGGTGTCCTGCATATCTGTATAATTCATACTGCTACCATCATACAGAAGAGACCACTGGACTCATGTTGTGTGATTTTGCTTACATGCAAAGCATCAAACTTGTTTGTCTATTATTAGTATTAACTGCCATTCAACCATGGATCTCTATTATACCTACTATATATGTGTTACAGGCACAAACTGGCGGCCATGCATTATAATGAAAGCAACAACAGGGACCAGGCGACCACCAAGGAAGGAGAACCAAGATTCCAGGTCTACTATGGCAAGGCCAAAAACTGAAGCGCATGTAAGGCCAGTCACAACAGAACACACATACAGTAAAGAAACTGTTATGTTACCATACGTTATTTGAATTACATTGGCTAACACTGCTGTCATTTAAGATGTTATGGACGTGGCGCCTGCTGGGTGATGTCAACTTATAATGCGCATCCACTCCATGCCAGCAGCAGGGCGCAACAACATAAAAAAATGGATTCTAAAATTTGAGACTTCTCCTCAGAAAGACTATAGTTGCAATGTCATCACTTTCCTTGCATTCTTCTCCCACCCAGGTCTGCCCTGGGGGACTTGGGTGGGGTTAACTACTTTTTAGTTCCCAGGGTCACCCTGGTCAGCCCCACAGGGTGGGTTTCCCCTTCTTTTCTGGGGCATGTGTTTCCGTCCAGTCACCTGACCTGTAATTTCCTTTTTTAAACTCTCCCTACTGTCTGCGCTGCCTGTAACTCTTGATATTGGATGTGTGTTGCTAAATGGATTTGGTTTATTTAGCATATTAGACTGGCTGGTGACATACATTCAATATTCTGTTTGGTTTTTTTTTCACAAGCAGTGCAGGCACGTCCTGAGAAAGTCTTGTTGCTGTCCGGACGTTAAGCTATGTACAACCATCCTTGCATTCTGGGTGCCGTTTACTACCTACCGAAATTACAGCTGCGTGTTTATTGTAATGTTGCACTGATATGTCCAAATTTCTGTTTATGTAATTCTAGCCCCAGTTGTTAAGTGGAAAGAAGCCGATATTAAGTAATTTTTTCTAGGATATGCTGTTAAACTGCAAGTGGCCCTCCTCCAGAGGCACAGTGAAGGTCCTGGGACGCTCCGCAAAAGCATTGACCACATCCGAGAGGAAGGGTCTGGCTACCTGAGGAGAAGGCAGTCCGTGTGCCAAGAGATGAGGCGGTAGCCAACCATTTACATAGGTTTCGCCCCAGACCATGTGTGATGGCAGTGATGTCCCTGACGCCGATTTTGATGGCCCTGCAGATGATAGTTATCTGTCGGAGTTACTTTTGTTGTTGCAGGTTTTGCTGGATGCAGGCCAGCTCAGCGGTTTTGTCCTTTGCTGTAATAATTGCACAAAGAAATTTCCATTTCATGGTCAATAAACTAAAGTGATTTGTTATTGTAACTGTCAGCGTGCAAAGAGCACACTGTCAGCACTTTTTTTTTTACTAGCTGATTTCACAGATACCTGATGCATGTATTTATTATTTTGCCACCTGGAAAGGTGTTCTACATGTCTGTATGATTCATACTGAAGAGACCACTGGACTCGTGTTGCGTGATTTTGCATCAAACTTGTTTATCTATTATACTATTATTAGTATTAACTTGGACATGCTTGGGCAGGTTGTGGATTGACCGTGATAGTTCAAGGCTGGCAGCAGAATAGTTTGGCGTCTGTAGGCGCCAAGCTATTCTGACACTATCTGTGAATTATATTAAAAATAATGGTCAATTTGTCCAGACCTTGACAAGGATCTCGAAGGAAAATTTGTAATTTCATCCTCAGCATGCGACGAGTTAACAGTTTGCTCATGAGTATGCATGTGGAAAACTAAACAGAAAAATGAATGCTTGTTGTTGAATGCACTGTAGTAAATACTGCAATGTTTCTTAAATAATGAAACATGAAAAATATATTTTCTTTATTCAATGAACATGACTGATGTTTTTTTTTCTTCCTGTTCATATGAGTGTGTGACCTGTTGATTAAAATGATATATATATATATTTTATATATATATATGCTTGTGAGTGAAGTTGGCAAATGTGAAATAGAGATTCAAAAAGAGGACTACTTTGCACTTTCCAAGCATTTTTGTTGCTTTGTCTTTAACTTAGGTGTGACATTTCTATTTTTCTATTTTTAAGCTTCTATACACAAGAGTAATAATGTACTGATTTCTCTCTTTCCGTATGCCAACTTGTACACATCAATACTTGAGCATAAGAAATGTGACCCAATAGATGCACAAATTTAAATCGAGTTTTTGTACGTGCATACTTTTGACACATAACAACATGCACACCCCTTGCTGCATTTCTTTTGCTCACAAATAGTCACCAATGTTACCTTCCTGGTCTACGTAATGAACAAGCCAAAATAGGTAGCTCTAGAAATGTTTATTTCATCTACATGCACAATTCAACCCCTTTCTGCATACCGACATTGGTACGATCTATAAGACCTGTGCCTGCATGCAGACATTGGTACGATTTACAAGACCTGTGCCTGCATACCAACATTGGCACGATCTACAAGACCTGTGCCTGCACGCACATGGGGATTAATGAGCTAAAGGTAGTTGTCGTATGCAAGTTCTTGTGGAAAGTGGGTTTGTTAGCTTCTGTCCACAAATTTAAAGCCCTTGCAGCCTTTTTTTCCTGCTGGAAATCTCTCACGAATCTTGTGCATGGCACACGATGGCAAAGGCTTTCGGTTGTGTTTTCCAAGCCATCCGTAACACCAGCGGATGACATGCCTGTATGCTGTGTATCTCATGGTCCTGTAACACATAATGACGGATTCAAAGCAAGCGTTTCTTGCAGTAAAAGCAAAATATTACTACCAATTTCATGCTATTTTCACAAACACACATATTCTCAATGTCACAGGTGTGGTCACTGAAAACCTGAAAAACAAACCATAGGTGATGGTGTACCTAGGGTGTAGTTTCGTCCTGAATCCCACTTAATTTTCACTGGTGAGGTGGGGAACAGGCTCCACTGGAACAGTCTCATGTGACAGAGTATTGCATGGTAAAGTGAAAAGTATAGTGACAACACTAATAAGTGATGTACTAACGTAGTACTAGCAGTGGACTCTTGGCTTGACTTCGCGAACAAAGATTTTATAGGAGTTGCCCACGACGTCTGCAGGCTTGTTCGTGGCTGCGGAGGCCAATCCGGGACAGACAGGTTCAACCGCAGTGGCTGCAGGGGAAGGTATGGCCAGGGTTCTGAGTTGCGGCATCTCTGTTTTTTCTCCTGAGCCGCTTGTCCTTAAGGCTAGCAGTGGACTAGTAGTAGTACTAATACTGAAACGATCGATGATCACTGCAACTTTTTGAACATCTTCAGTCGGTCAAGTACCATTACAATAGACCGGTCGGGCGACATTTCAACCAGGCCGACCACTCCGTCTCGGACATTCGTGTTAAAGGCCTCTGGCTTATGCAAGCCAGTAATGTCTGGGCCAGGAAAGACCAAGAAAAATTTTTGATTAATAAACTGGGCACTCGGGATGAATATGAAAGATTAACTTTTTTGACCTTGCCTGTGTCTTTTTTATCTGCTAACTGTCATTTACCTTACCGAGTTGCTTCTGTATGACTACTCACTAACCAGATAGGTGAGGCTGGCGCTGATTGATATGTACTTTGTGAATCCCTTGGGGACTTTTTCAGCGCTGGCCGTATGTTTCGTTGGATCCCTTGCCCTTCCCTGTCGGACGCCTGGTCGCCGGTACTTGGATTTATGCGCGGGTTTGGGGGGCGATCGTGTGCATTCCTTTGGGGATGTATGTGGTCGTCTTGTTCGCATGCCTGTGCGTTCGTCGGTGGGTGCCTGTTGGTTGGGGTTGGGTGGGGCTGGTGGCTCTGGTTGTTTGCCTTCCCCCTCCCCCCCCCCCGCCCCCCTCTCCTCCCCTTTTTTTTTTTTCTCTTTCCTTCTCTCTCTCTTCCCTTTCCTCCTCCCCTTCCCCCTTTCTCTCCCCCCACACCCGTTTTTTTTTTTTTTTTTTGAGTTACCCTTGAAGATGGTTTCACAACTACCTACTCTCCTCTTATACCATTATTCTCTTACTGATTTTGATTATTTGCTTTGTTTCATTGATATTTCTTGTTGTGTACCATGCTAAATGCTGGGGTTTTTTCCCCGGGGTTCTCCCGTTTTTCCCCCCGAGGTAGTCCTCAACTTGATGGTGATATAAAGTTTGCCTTCGGGTTGGCGTTTAGCAGGCTTTGTGTATTAGACACACAGCCTACTTCGTGCCCAAGGGTACTCCCCGTTCGTTCTCTCTTCCCCCTCTCTCTCTCTCTCCCTCCCCCCCCCCCCCCCTCTCTCTCTCTCTCTCGCGGTCTCTCTCTCCCCGGCCTCACACACGCGCATTTACTTTTGGCCGGCTCGCTCCTGCGCGCGCTTACACACACTCTTGTCTCTCGTGTTTAGTTTTTCTCGGAATCTTTCTCTTACGATTTTTTTTCTTTGACGTCATTTTTACTTTTGTTTTTCCTTTTCTTTTCTTTTTTCTTTTTACGTCACCTTCAGTTGCCACATTCCTTCTGCATATGAAGATAAGTAGCGGCTAATGTCTCTGTTTGTTTGTCTATTTTGACAAATGGTATTTACCCGAAATATTAATAAATTGTGTTGTACCGTTTTTTCTAAGCGTGTTTCTTTCTCTGTTGGGTCATCATCATCATCATCAGTCCCTTGCCCGAACTGGGCGTTGGGGGGACTGAAAGGCAGCAGCAACAGACAGTGCTCTCCACTGAGTTCTATTTTGGGCGGTGGCAAGCAAGTCTGGCATCTCGAGTTCGGTCCATTCTTTTATGTTTGCGACCCAACTCTTTCTCTGACGACCTCGCCGACGACTTCCTTCGAGAGTGCCTTGGAGGATAGTCTTGGACAAGGTGTTGTGTCGGGTCACGTGGCCAAACCAAGCAAGCTTGCGCCGTTTCACGGTTGCCAGAAGGGGTTCATGTGGGCCCACCAGGGAAGTGACGATGCTCCATACATATTCGTTGGTCTTGTGCTCGCGGTACGAGATGCGGAGCAACTTCCTCAGGCACTTGTTCTCAAAGGCCTGGATTTTCTTTTCTGAGTCTGCAAGCAGTGTCCAAGTCTCACAGCCGTAGAGTAGAATAGACACTACGAGGGACTTGTAAAGCCTGTACTTGATGGTGAAGCTGATGGAGTTACTTCGCCATATCCTGTCCAGCCTGGCCATTGCGGATGTTGCTGTACCTATCCTGATACGGATCTCTGCTATGCAACTACCGTCTTTGGACAGGGTGGCTCCCAAGTACTTGAAGCTATTGACCTCTTCTAGCTTCTGGCCGTTCATGTGAAATTTGCTGCTGCTGTCGCTTGTGGTGTTGATCATCACTTTGCTTTTATCCGTACTTATCTCCATGCCATAAGACCCTGCGCTACTTGAAAGTTTGTCTGTCAGGTTTTGGAGCTCACTATTGCTGCCTGCCATGAGGTCAATGTCGTCTGCGAATCGAAGATTGCACAGGGATCTACCACCAATAGAGATTGAAGTATGGTGGTCGTGGAGGGTTTCCTGCATGATCTTCTCCAGGAATATGTTGAAAAGGACAGGAGAGAGCAGGCATCCTTGACGGACACCGATCGTCGTCCTGAAGAACTCGCCTGACTGATTGTTAAGTAGAACCGCGCTGCAGGCGTTCTTGTAAAGCGCTTCTATCATTTGGATCAGTCCCTCCTCTATGTTAAACGATCTCATGACTTGCCAGAGTCCGTCGTGCCAGACGCGATCAAATGCTTTCCTGAAATCAATGAAGTTGTGGTAGAGTTCGCGCTGATGCTGCAGATGTTTCTCGATCAGGACGCGGCAGTTGAAAATCTGCTCTACAGTGCTTCTTCCAACTCTGAAGCCAGCCTGTTCTTCTGCCAGCAGTTCCTCGGCGAAAGTTTTGAGGCGGTTGAGAATGATTCTAAGCATTACTTTGCTAGGGTGACTTATCAGACTGATAGTTCTGTAGTTCTGGCACTGTTTCAGGTTTCCTTTCTTGGGGAGCGGGATCACTAGAGACTGTGTCCATTCTACTGGCCATTTCTTTTGCTCCCAGATCTTTTGACAGAGTGTAGTGAGGACCTTCGTTGTTACTTCTCCTCCATGTTTCAACAGTTCAGCAGGTACGTTGTCTACACCTGGAGACTTTCCTCCCTTCAGGCCGCGTACGGCTGCTTCCACCTCTTCAGCTAACACTGGCAGGTCTTCAGCCTTCCTGGCCCCAGCCTGGTTGTTTTGGAGGATGCTGGTGTCTGGCTCAGCCTTGTAGTTATACAAGTCTCGGCAGTACTCAGTCCATCTGTTTAGTACAGCAGTGTTTTCCGTAAGGAGTTGGCCGCTGCTGTCTTCGATGACTGTGGCTGTTCGCTGTTGAGTCTTGGTGAGGGTCCTTAGCGTTTCATAAGCCTTCTTGCTGTTGCCGTTTGCCATGCCCTCTTCCACGCTACAACACTGGTCTTCAATCCAATCTTCTTTGGCTTCTTTCATCCTCTTCCTGATCTTCTTGTTGACAAGTCTGTACTTGTTTGCTGATGTGAGGTCTTGGCCTCTCTTTTTCTTCCAGGCTCTCCTCTCATCACAGAGATCGAGGATGTCATCGGTGACCCAGGGCTGTTTGCGCTTCCTCTGCTTCCCCAGCACTTCTTCTGGGGATGTATGTGGTCGTCTTGTTGGGTACTTCTATGGAAAAAGATAGTTTTCAGGTCAAAATTGCATTTTAAATATTCAGATACCAGCTATTAGTATTAGTTTACAGCTTGTGAACCAATCCATTCGTGCACCTGGATATATATCTCATAAGTGTGAGTACACACATTCCAGCACCCTAAAAACACAGCAGATCAAACCTTTCAAGTGTATTACTTGAACTGAAGTACACATTTTTGAACAACAAACAAACTTGTGGATCAAATCATCAATTGGTGCATTTAGTGGCAATTCAGAAATGATACCTTTATTTACAAAACAACAACAAAAACACAAACAAATAAAAAGCAGTAATAAGATTGAGATAACCATTAAATTTTAGTTTACATTAGCATAGGTCACTAGGTGCAGTGAACATGCTGTGAGAAACGAGGCAGTCTTAGGCCAGCCTCTGAGCATACGGTAAACTTAAGCAATGTCGCATCATTAACTTCGACATTAATAACGACGATAATAAAACACAAGTGCACATGAAAACGTAATCTAATACGATGAATGTATTGTACTATGTATGCTTACCAGCCCTTGGGGTTTTCGCTGCGCACTGGCTTTTCCGGCATGGTTGGTCTTTCCATACGCTCTTTTCCATTTGTCTTTGCAAGAGGCTCAAACATATAAGGTTTGAGGCCTCGCGGTGCACCTGCTTCAAAACACTCATTTTCCGACGAATCCACGTAAGAGTCTGAATCAGAACTTTCAGCTGATGAGCTCATTTTCTCTATCACAAGTTAGCACGCTGTCTGGCTAGGCGTAAACAAACCGAGATCAGGCCTGTGATGTCACTTCCGCCGAGCGGCAAATCTGAAAATTTGTTCGGCAGTCTCCAGAACCGGGTACCGTGAATTAGAGACGATTTGTGGCTTCTTATGTGTTTTTCTGCTTGAATTGTACACAAGTAAGTACACTTTGTGGACTGAAAGTGACTTTGATATGTTTATTTTGTGGCTGATTGATCATAAGGTCGATTCATTGCATCAACACGAAGCCCCGTGCCGAAATGGTAAGCGACCCATCGCCGGGACCACCATTTTACTAGAGAGCTGCCCTTTAACGTTCCAGTTGAAAAAAGTGTGGAGTTCCAGAGAGCTGTCACAACACACCAAAGTCCGGATTTTCAACTCCAACGTAAAAGCAGTTCTCCTATATGGAGCAGAGACTTGGAGATTGACAAAAACCACAGTCAACAGAGTACAGACCTTCATGAACAGTTGCCTTAGAAGAATTTTGAAAATCCACTGGCCAGAGAAGATCAGCAACATCAGACTCTGGGAGAGAACAGAGCAGATAACAGCAGAGATTGAAATTGGGCGAAGAAGATGGGGATGGATCGGTCACAGTCTGAGAAAGCCAGCTTCCAGTATCACTAGGCAGGCATTGTCATGGAACCCCCAGGGAAAGAGGAAAAGAGGTAGGCCGAGAAACTCCTGGCGTCGAGACCTCCAAGCAGACATCAAGAGACTGGGAACCACCTGGAGTAGAATCGAAGGAGAAGCACAGGACAGGAGTTGCTGGAGGTCTCTCGTCGACGGCCTATACCCGGGTAGGGGTGACAGGCGTAAGTAAGCCAGCCCTTTAACATCCCGACAGCAACAAGACTTTCTCAGGACGTGCCTGCATTGCTTGTGAAAACAAAAACTAAACAGAATATTTGAATGTATGTCGCCAGCCGGTTTAATACACTAAATAAACCTAAGACCATTTAGCAACACACATCCAATATCAAGAGCTACATGCAGCGCAGACAGTTATGCAGTTTAAAAAAGGTAAATACAGGTGAATGGACCAAGGGTAGACATAAACACATGCCCGAGAATACAAGAAAAAACCCACTCTGTGGTGCTGACCAGGGTGACCTGGGAACTAAAAAGTAGTTAACCCCACACAAGTCCCCCAGGGCAGACTCGGGTGGGGCCTTTAAAGTAAGATGCGTAGGCAGTCTATGAATGTTGAAGAACAGAAAACAACATTTTTAGAAGGCAAAAAGCTAGGAGTAAAAGAGACCATTGAAAAAGTGCAAGGTCTTCTAAACAAATAGAGATAAGTTTTGGTAATCATTCTTTATTTGTCATACAAATCACAGAGAGAAGTCACACCTAACTATTTAAAACCATCAGCTTTACCACCAGAATATTATTGAGAGAAAAAAAGATATTTTACTGTCATGTAACTTGATAAATTTGTCCAAGTAACCCGATGACAGCTTACAAAATCACTTGTAGGTAGATAACCTTACCTATAAGTTACCTTATCAAGTACTTGAAATTTACTGAGTTGTTGATGATGTGTTATTTACCGCAATATGATTACTTAGCTAGCCGACCGTGTTCCTAGCATGTGGCGGTATTAAATTTTGAAAAGCTATAAATAATCTCTCAAAATACACTTGTGGTGTGCATTGCGGCAGGGTTTTGTGTGAGTTGAGGTAGTAATGTTTTAATAAATACCAAGTTATATGCATCGATGCAGTGATAATGAGGGGGGGGGGGGGGGGGGGGGGCTGCTGTCCTGGGCTTGCCCTCTCCCCTCCAATTACACTTGTGTGCCTTGAGGCAGGGTTTTGTGAGAGGTGAGGTGGTGAGGTTTCAAAATAGCCATGTTTTATACATCGATGTGGTGAAAATGGGGGCTGTCCTGGGCCTGTCCTTTCCCCCTCAAATTACACTTGTGTGCGCTGAGGCAGGGTTTTGTGAGAGGTGAGGAGGTGATGTTTCAAAATAGCCATGTTTTATACATCGATGCAGTGAAAATGGGTGGCTGTCCTGGGCCTGTCCTTCCCCTCTGAGATAGATTAATCTAAAATAGTCGGAAAACTTTTTTGTCTCTAATTTTCTTAATTAAACAACCTTTATTTACTATTCTTCGCTAACATTGCTCATACTGATCACTGACTTCAAAAATTCCCAGATCCTTTTTATTGCACTCGGTAAATTAATCGACAATCCCCCCCCCCCCCCCCCCCCCCCCCCCCCCCCCCCCGCATGACTTTGAGCCTGCGGTGCTTTTCAAACTTTAAACAAAGAAGTGCACACCTTGCCACGTGCAATGGATGTGAAAAAAACACAACTAATAATACAACCAGATGATAATTGGACATTATGAGACGAAGGTCGATTGTCACCAAATAAAACTTAAGAGTAACTGGAAGATATGTCAATTTAGCAGGACATAAACTATTTCATGTTCATTTGAAAGAACTATGTACACAATGAAAAGCCTTCGACTTTGTTAAGATGTGTGTCGACTGGAACTGCCCCCTATTGTGAAAGCGTGGTAGTTCAATTTCCTAATTTGCAGTTTAAGAAATTAGGTTCCAGTTTTTTTGAATCACTATGTTTATCTGTAACTAATCAGGATGGCCAAACCAGTTCTGCTGCATGATTTTAGTGTTGTCTTGGAAGTTAAATAAATTTTATTTTTGCTGAATAAAAAATGAGTGCTGGTCCAAAATAAAAAATTATACCAATTGCATGTCTGGTAATAGAGTTGAAAGATTTGGCTGATGTGCATGGTTTTGATAAAAATTGATTGATTGTACATTGCTTAACGTCCCGACAGCAACAAGGCTTTCTCAGGACGTGCCTGCACTGCTTGTGAAAAAAACAACAACAGAATATTCAATGTATGTCGCCAGCTGCTCTAATATGTTAAATAAACCTAAGACATGGGGCCTAAATAAAGCTAAGACCATTCAGCAACACACATCCAATATTAAGAGCTACAGGCAGCGCTGACAGTAAGGAGAGTTTACAATAGGAAAATACAGGTGAATGGACCAAGGGTAGACAAAAACACATGCCCCAGAGTAGAAGGGAAACCCACCCTGTGGGACTGATCAGGGTGACCCTGGGAACTAAAAAGTAGTTAACCCCACCCAAGTCCCCCAGGGCAGACCCGGGTGGGGGTTGATAAAGAGGGGGAGGTAGGAGAAGTGTATGGCCTTGAAATTGATTCCTATGGGGTTGTACAAGCAAAAAGTAATTGATGACGTAAAAGATGGCGCCGAAAGACCGTATCCTAAACTTAAACACTTCGTGATGTTACTGTACCACTCACGCCTAATCTTGTAAATAATGTGCCCTACATCTTAAAACATGTGGGTAATAAGTGGGTAGTAGCTCTTGCGCCTGTTCCTGCACCGCCTATGGCCACAATTGACTGTGACATAAAGTTTGAGTTTATTAGTCCTTATGTTTATACTGATGAAGAAGCCTTAAGGAAAGTTATTAACTCTGGGCCATTGCTTGTGAGTCTTGTTCCAAACTTTTCTGAAGAAAACAATAGCAGAGATAAACTAAAAGTGCAAGAGTATGAGAAACGATGGTATCTTCTTTCAAATAGGAAGGGTAGATACGATACTTCTGTTGTGTTTGTACCAGCAAATTTTGTTATAAAGAAGCCATAATAGTTTTTGAAATTATCATGAGGTCTTTATATGGTGTCAAAGAAGCAAATATTGCACAGGGAATCAAACTTACGTGGAATGACTCAGTGACAGAGTCAGCAAAGGTCTTTATTGCTATTAGAAAAGGCACAGATGTTGTAGACTTTTCGAGTAGTGAGTGAGTTAGTTATTTGGGTTTAACGCCGAGCACACAACCAAGGCCATCTCACGGCGGGGACTTTTCTAGTAGTAACCCTGCTGTTAAAGTGGTGGTCGAGAAAACGATTGATTGATTGTACATTGCTTAACGTCCCGACAGCAACAAGGCTTTCTCAGGACGTGCCTGCACTGCTTGTGAAAAAAAAAAACTAAACAGAACATTGAATGTATGTCGCCAGCCGGTCAAATACGTTAAATAATACTAACACATGGGGCCTAATTAAAGCTAAGACCATCTAGCAACACATCCAATATCAAGAGCTACAGGCAGTGCAGACAGTAGGGAGAGTTTTAAAAAGGCAAATACAGGTGAATGGACAAAGGGTAGACAGAAACACATGCCCCAGGGCAGACCCGGGTGGGAACCACGCTGTGGGGCTGACCAGGGTGACCCTGGGAACTAAAAAATACCCAACCCCACCAAAGTACCCCAGGGCAGACCCGGGTGGGGGGTCGATAAAATGACTCTAGTACATCTAAGTTACATAAAGCTAGAACACACAGATATTGTTTCGTTTTATTACGCCAGTAAATTGTATACCTTTGAAGAGTTGCAAAATGTAATCGCTGAATAAATTAAGAAAATATATGTCATAAAAAATGGTGAACTTGTATCTGCAAATACCGCTTGCGCTGACTGAGCCAATTGTGCATGACGAAACATTACAGGCAGACTCATTTCGATTAATAAATATTACAAACGCGTTAAAGTATTTGGAATGTGAAGAGGAAAAATATTCAAGGTGCAAAAGACGTTGTAACACAGTTTTTAATTCTATACAAAACACATCAACAGCTGCGGGTGTGGTTTCAGGTGGTTTATCTGCTGGTGGATTAGCTCTGTTCGTAACGGGGGTTGGTAGTGTCATAGGAATTGTTATTGAAGGAGTTAGGTTTGTCACATGTCTGGCATGCTTTGGTTTGGAAGACCTAAATAAAAGATTTCATAAAAAGTTGCAAAAGCATGACACATTGAGCACTCTTGCTCATGCTAAGCTGAGTAGTAATAGTATGAAACTTATTATCAGTAAAGCATGACACATTGAGCACTCTTGCTCGTGCTAAGCTGAGTAGTAATAGTATGAAACTTATTATCAGTAAAGCATGACACATTGAGCACTCTTGCTCGTGCTAAGCTGAGTAGTAATAGTATGAAACTTATTATCAGTAAAGCCTTAGAAGACAATAAAATCAGCGACGAAGAATTTAAGAGAGTGCAGCATGATTTGAACAATTACAAACAACAGAAGTCTGAAATTCAGAATAAGATGCGTAGTCAACCAGTGAATGTTGAAGAACAAAAGGATTCTTTTTTAGAGGAAGGAAGGAAAGAAGATCGGTGTAAAAGAGACCACAGAAAAACTACTAGGTCTTTTAAGTAGGTAAAGATCAGTTTTGGGAATCGTTCATTTTTTTGTCATACATTTCACAGAGAGATGACACGCTGCTCACACCTGCCTATTTATCCCCATCAGCCCCACCACCAGACTATTACTGATAAAAAAAAAGTATTTTTTTTTTTTTTTTGTCCTTGTAACTTGACAAATCTGTCCGAGCAAGTTGTTGACTTGGGTCAGGTTCTTATAAGAACTCAGGGCAAGTAATTAATAAGTTCTTATGGTAAGTAATTAATAAGTTCTTATGACAACTAACTTTTAGGAACCTGCAGAGGTAACCTTTAAATTACTTGCAACCTGTAAGTAACGTATGAAGTTCCACTTGGTCAGTAAGTTGATGTGTTAATAATCGATTATTTGGGTGTTTTGTCCAAAATGGAGTTATTGTAAGTAACGTATGAAGTCCCACTTGGTCAGTAAGTTGATGTGTTAATAATCGATTATTTGGGTGTTTTGTCCAAAATGGAGTTATTGTCAGCCTTAAAAATACAAACACCTTAGCGCCTGTAGATGCAAACACAAAAGTCAATAATCAACATGAATAGTGTGGACTGTGTAAACCTATAGCTGGCACGTGTGAGGCGTGTGTTTCTTTGTTCAATGTTTGAAGACAATGGGCACTGCAGACTGTGAGAACACTGGCAACTTATTGATATGCACATGCCAACCCCGCCACCAGTCTGGATCACACGCAACTATTTTTTAGCATCACAAACTTATCGCTGAATAACAAATGCTCGTCAATGACTAAGGCATTATCGTAATGACAAAAGTGTCATCAAATGACATATATAACCTCAACTTGACATACTTTGTGGGGAGTGCACGGGAGTGTGAGAGTGAGTTGAAACGCTAGGTTATGCCGTGGCACATGGCAAATGTATGCCGTCAAACCTCGCCAGTCTACTTACAATGCGAGACCTAACAGTACAGTTGACTAAAACCTTGTGAAAACGGGAGCCGGCAGCTCCTGAGGATCTGGTCTTGTGTCAGCTAAGAAGAATCCGAGCAAAACCTGCGAGGGTACGGGCTCCTGAGAAACCTAGCCTCTTGTTAAACTCCATGTTTTTTATGTACTAAGTACGAGGTAGCCAGATATCAGGGGTTTCTAGACAGATTTGTCGGGACTGTGTTTTATTTAAATCAATATATAGTTGGCAACGGGTACATCACAGTAGCATACATAAAAGCCAATAATCAACACTTTGATTGAAGCTGGCACGTGGCAAGGTGTGCGCTTCTTTGTTTAAAGTTTGAAATGCACCGCAGGCCCAAAGACACGTGGCGGGTGAGGGGGGGGGGGGGGGGGGGGGGGGGGGGGAATATTGTCGATTAATTTACCGAGTGCAATAAAAAAGGATCCGGGAATTTTTGAAGGCAGTGATCAGTATGAGCGATGTTAGCGAAAAATAGTAAATAAAGGTTGTTTAATTAAGATAACTAAAGACAAAGTTTTCCAAGTATTTTAGATTGATCTCTCTCTCTCTCTCTCTCTCGGACTCCTGGCCTGTGTGTCTCAGTATATGTCTTTTCAAGTTACAAGATTCAGTGAAACTAGCACCATATTCTGTACACTTATGTGGCTTCCGGCCTGTATGTCTCATCATGTAGAGAACGATTCAGTCCCTGATATCTTCAAGTCCGCCATCGTCCGTCCTCTCCTAAAAAAACACAACCTCGACCCAAACGAACTCAAAAACTATCGCCCAGTCTCCAATCTCTTTCCTGTCCAAGCTTCTTGAGAAGGTTGTTCTCAACCAGCTCAACCTCCACCTTGCCGACAACAACCTCCTCAGTCCCTTCCAGTCTGCCTATCGCAAACACCACAGCACAGAAACAGCCCTTCTACACATCTTAAATGATCTGCTTCTCTCCACCGACTTGGGCAACATCTCCCTTCTTACGCTACTCGACCTTTCTGCCGCCTTCGACACCATAGACCACTCTATCCTCCTCCAACGCCTTCGTCACTCCTTTGGCATCACTGACTCTGCTCACTCCTGGTTTCTCTCCTACCGTCCGTCACCATTGACGGCGTCTCCTCCAACCCAGTAACGCTCTCTTGCGGAGTACCACATGGGTCCGTCCTGGGCCCGGTCCTTTTCACACTCTACACCTCTCCCCTGTCCAACATCATACAGTCTCACCACATACGCCACCACCTCTACGCTGACGACTCACAACTACTAGACAAAGACAAACTCGACAACACTCAGTCACTACTGACTCGCACGGCTGACTGCTATGAAGACGTGAAAAACTGGATGACAGCAAACAAGCTTAAACTGAACGACGACAAAACGGAAGCCATGCTGGTAAGCACTCGCCAGAAACTTTCCCAGCTCCCTCCCTCTCTCCATCTTCAACTCGACAGCACCCCCCATCTCCCTCAGCGACTCGGCCAAAAACCTTGGCGTTATCCTCGATTCCTCTCTTACCATGACCAGCTTCGTCTCCGCCACTGCCCAGGCATGCTACTTCCACCTCCGCCGCATCAGTCAGATCAGAAAATACCTCACCACCGAAGCTGCCACCAAACTTGCTGTCTCTCTCATCCTATCTCGCATCGACTACTGCAACTCTCTTCTTTCCGGCCTCCCTCACTCCACCACTTCCACTCTCCAGCGCGTCCAGAACAATGCTGCCCGCCTCATCCTCAGAAAGAAAAAATCCGACCACATCACACCCCTGCTCAAACTCCTTCACTGGCTTCCCATCCCACAACGCATCCAATACAAGATTCTGTCTCTCTGCTACAAATCCCTGAACAACTGCACTCCTGCCTATCTCTCCAACTTACTTCACCCCTACACTCCTTCCCGCTCCGCCTCTCTACGTCTCCACATCCCCTGCACCAAACTCAGCACTTTCGGCCCCTGCTCCTTCTCAGTTTATGGTCCATCCACCTGGAACACTCTCCCACTCTCTCTACGTCAGAAAGACTCTCTCACCTCCTTTCAGTCCGCCCTCAAAACTCACCTCTTTCAACAGTTCTAGCACTATATCACCACACTCCCCACAGAAGCTGACTGTCGCAATGTATTTCACCATTTGTTGTACGTGAGTTGTTGTCTAAAGAGTGCGCATGCGTGCGCGAGTTGTGAGCGCGCGCTTAGAGTTATAATTATTATAAGATAAGCGCATTATAAATACCGTAATTATTATTATTATTTATGTGTGTTTTCAAGTCACGAGATCGAGCAAAAGTGCCACTACATTCTATACACGTGTATGGCTTCTGGCCTGTGTGTGTGTCAGCATGTGTATTTTAAGGTACCAGAATGAGTGAAACTAATACTACATCTGTACATTTATGTGGCTTCTGGTCTGTGTGTATCAGCATGTGTCTTTTCAAGCTACCAGATTCAGTGAAAATAACCTTAAATTCTGTACATTTATGTGACTTCTGGCCTGTGTGTTTAAGCATGTTTTTAATTTACCTGATTGAATTAAACGAGCATTACATTCTGTACACTTGTGTGGCTTCTGGCCTGTGAATATGAAGATATGTGCTTTTAAGGCACCCGAGCGAGTGAAAAAAGCGGTACAGTCTGGACACTTAAGTGGCTTCTGGCCTGTGGGTTTAACCATATGTGCTTTCAAGGTAGCTTGATTGATTGTACATTGCTTAACGTCCCGACAGCAACAAGGCTTTCTCAGGACGTGCCTGCACTTCTTGTGAAAAAAAAATAAATAAATAAACAGAATATTGAATGTATGTCGCCAGCCGGTCTAATACGTTAAATAAACCTACGACATGGGGCCTAAATAAAGCTAAGACCATTTAGCAACACACATCCAATATCAAGAGCTACAGGCAGTGCAGACAGTAGGGAGAGTTTAAAATAGGAAAATACAGGTGAATGGACCAAGGGTAGACAGAAACACATGCCCCAGATTAGAAGGGGAAACCCACCCTGTGGGGCTGACCAGGATGACCCTCGGAACTAAAAAGTAGTTAACCCCACCCAAGTCCCCCAGGGCAGACCCGGGTGGGAGGCTTTCAGGGTAGCAAATTGAATGAAACGAGCATTATATTCTGTACACATATGCATCTCCTGGCCTGTATCAAGATGCGTCTTTGCAATGTACCAGATTAAGTGAAACTAGCAGACATTATGTACACTTGCGTAGCTTCTGGCCTGAATGCCTCATCATGTGTTTTTTCAAGTCACTAGATCGAGCAAAACTGCCACTACATTCTGTACACTTGTGTGGTTCCTGGCCTGTGTGCGTCGGCACGTGCGTTCTCAAGTTACCAGATTTATTGAAACTAGCACTACATTCTGTACGCTTGTGTGGCTCCTGGCATGTGTGCGTCAGCATGTGTTTTTAAGGCACCAGATTCAGTAAAACTAGCACTACATTCTGTACACTTATGCGGCTTCTGGCCTGTATGCCTCATCATGTGTGTTTTTAAGGTACCAGATTGAGTGAAACTAGCACTACATTCTGTACACTTGTGTGGCTTCTGGCCTGTATGTCTCATCATGTGCGTTTTTAAGTTACCAGATTGAGTGAAACTAGCACTACATACTGTACACTTGTGTGGCTTCTGGCCCGTGTGCGTCAGCATGTGTGTTTTTAAGGTACCAGAATGAGTAAAACTAGCACTACATTCTGTACACTTATGAGGCTTCTGACCAGTGTGTCTCAACATGTGTGTTTTTAAGGTACCAGATTCAGTAAAACTAGCAGTACATTCTAAACATTTATGTGGTTTCTGGCCTGTATGTCTCATCATGTGTCTTTTCAAGGAACTACATCGAGCAAAACTAGCACTACATACTGTACACTTGTGTGGCTTCTGGCCCGTGTGCGTCAGCATGTGTTTTTTCAAGTCACCAGATCGAATGAAACTGTCACTACATTCTGTACACTGATGTGGCGTTTGGCCCCTATGTCTCATCGTGTGTCTTTTCAAGTCCCCAGATCGAGCGAAACTGCCACTACATTCTGAACACTTGTGTGGCTTCTGGCCCGTGTGCATCAGCACGTGCGTTTTTAAGTTACCAGATTGACTGAAACTGCCACTACATTCTGTACACTTGTGTGGCTTCTGGCCCGTGTGCGTCAGCATGTGTGTTTTTAAGTTACCAGATTGATTGAAACTAGAACTACATTCTGTACACTTGTGTGGCTTCTGGCCTGTGTGCGTCAGCATGTGTTTTTTTAAGGTACCAGAATAAGCAAAACTAGCACTACATTTGGTACACTTATGTGGCTTCTGAACAGAGTGTCTCAACATGTGTGTTTTCAAGTTACCAGATTCAGTAAAACTAGCAGTACATTCTGTACATTTATGTGGCTTCAGGCCTGTATGTCTCATCATGTGTCTTTTTAAGGAACAAGATCGAGCAAAACTAGCACTACATTCTGTACACTTGTGTGGCTTCTGGCCCGTGTGCGTCAGCATGTGTTTTTTTAAGGTACCAGAATGAGCAAAACTAGCACTACATTCTGTACACTTGTGTGGCTTCTGGCCTGTATGTCTCATCATGTGTCTTTTCAAGTAACTAGATTGAGCGAAACTAGCACTACATACTGTACACTTGTGTGGCTTCTGACCAGTGTGTCTCACCATGTGCGTTTTTAAGGTACCAGATCGAGTGAAACTAGCACTACATTCTGTACACTTGTGTGGCTTCTGGTCTGTATGTCTCATCACGTGTCTTTTCAAGTAACTAGATTGAGCGAAACTAGCACTACATACTGTACACTTGTGTGGCTTCTGACCAGTGTGTCTCACCATGTGTGTTTTTAAGGTACCAGATTCAGTAAAACTAGCAGTACATTCTGTACACTTATGTGGCTTCAGGCCTGTATGTCTCATCATGTGTATTTTCAAGTAACTAGATCGAGCGAAACTAGCACTACATACTGTACACTTGTGTGGCTTCTGGCCCGTGTGCGTGAGCATGTGTTTTTTTAAGGTACCAGAATGAGTAAAACTAGCACTACATTCTGAACACTTATGAGGCTTCTGACCAGTGTGTCTCAACATGTGTGTTTTTAAGGTACCAGATTCAGTAAAACTAGCAGTACATTCTGTACACTTATGTGGCTTCTGGCCTGTATGTCTCATCATATGTCTTTTCAAGTAACTAGATCGAGCGAAACTGCGACTACATTCTGTACACTGATATGTCTCCTGCTCTGTGGTAACAGTGTGAGGCTTCTGCCCTGTGTGAGTAGACATGTGTTGCATCAACTGACTGGGCAACTGGAAACATGCATCACACAACCCACATACAAATGGCATCTGACTCTCTTCAGCACTGGGACTTTCTGTGGTCAAGGGTTTTCGTTCTGTTGACAAAGTTCTACCATCAAGATCTACAGATACCCCCAAGTCACAGTCCATGTCACTGATAACACCAGACACAGAGTTAGACTCCAACTTGATGTCCTGTTCAGTGTCACAGCTCACGTCACTGTAAACACTGGGCACAGAGTTAGATTTTAGCTTGACGTCAGGTTCCAGTTTAACCCTAGACTCTGTGCTGATCCCAGATTCGACCTTCATAGTGGGCTCCAGTTTGACTTGTGGGTGCTGGACAGAACTGTCTCTTTCAGTTTCAACAGCAGTAGTGTTGTCTGTGTCTTCACCAGTAGCTTTGTCCGTGTCTTCACCAGTAGCTTTGTCCGTGTCTTCACCAGTGGAGTGGTCTGTGTCTTCACCAGTAATGTTGTCTGTGTCTTCACCGGTCATTAGAGAGTCACTGGTGTGTCCATCTGCTTCAAACAGTGGTGTTTCTGTGTCTGTACACAAAAGATTGATTGATTGTACATTGCTTAACGTCCCGACAGCAACAAGGCTTTCTCAGGACGTGCCTGCACTGCTTGTGAAAAAAAACACTAAACAGAACATTGAATGTATGTCGCCAGCCGGTCAAATACATTAAATAAACCTAACACATGGGGCCTAAATAAAGCCAAGACCACCTAGCAACACACATCCAATATCAAGAGCTACAGGCAGTGCAGACAGTAGGGAGAGTTTTAAAAAGGCAAATACAGGTGAATGGACAAAGGGTAGACAGAAACACATGCCCCAGAATAGAGAGAAAAACCCACCCTGTGGGGCTGACCAGGGTGACCCTGGGAACTAAAAAATACCTAACCCCACCCAAGTCCCCCAGGGCAGACCCAGGTGGGGGTGTACACAAAAGAGGGAGTGGTCGCAAGACAAAGCAATGTTCGCCATAGCAGAAATACTAAAATGTGCTGATACAGAATATCACTGTTGTCCGGTCCAAGACTTTTCTATCATTGTTTCACAATCCATGCAAGTAGGCACAAGTAACAGAGCTTTTCCACTGTCCCTTGTGTGCAAACATGCTTTGCACATTCTGACCTTTTGTGATCCTTGACCTTTCTCATCAAAATTAAATGCAGTTTGCATAAGATGGTCTTAAGGCCCCGCTACACGAGCCCGGTTTTGAGGCCGATTCCCGATCAGTTTTCGAATCGGTAGGTGATCGGGCCGGACAAAAAAACATGTGTACTGCCACACATTTAGTCCCGACTTGTTTAGCCGACCGGTTTGAACCGAAGATCAAAGTCGTACCTGTTCTGCAAAATGACTGCTAGTTTTGACAGTGATGATGATGTGCTTGCATTATTAGCAGTTTTGCATCATATTCGGGAAGAGGCGTGCGGCGAAACATCAGCGGCAACGGCGGTGGTACTGATCACAACAGGCGTGTTCGGCCATTTGCAAACCGTGCTGAAACGACATGCTTTGCGAGATGCGCTCTGATTGGTTGAGAAGCTTATGATCGGGACCGAATCTGATCGGGAAAATAGAGCAGGTTCTAGTCACCCGTTTCCCAGCCGATTGGGACCGGATCGGATAACTGACGTCATCCGATCGCAAACGGATCAGAATCGGCTTCAAAATCGGGGCACAACCGGCCCGTGTGGCGGGGCCTTTAGCATCAGGTATCCCAAGGTCTGAAGTTAAAAAGAGTATTCTTTACATCACATGTCAGCCGATAAAAATTCAAAAGTGCTACTTTTAGGTAAATTATTAAAGAAGAAAAAATAAAGACAGACTATTTCTTATTGTTAAACCCAATCACTATATGGAAAAACCAAGAAAGGCAATTCCTTATGGCTCACATGTATGACTGATCTACATGTGACCTTTGTGACAATAAGGGATGGGTTGTACCAGCAAAATCAATGTATTCTCTAAATTTCATCAGTTTTCACACGCCTGTCAAACCCCATGACCCCTGACCTTTGCGCTAAACACAGCTTTACAAGCCAGTGCTGGTGCTTAACACTTAGTTTGCTTCCATTTGCCAGAGAGCCAAGGCGCGGCGAGGTCAAATTCCACACTGCCGTGCTCATTCTATTTATATCGCACTTGCAACTGTGCAGTACAAGGCGTGCCAGTGCACTGCCGCTATATCGACTACCTACTGGTTTGTATTCATAACACATCTCTGCCTAAAGTGACTGTTGTGAAAGCAACATCGTTCAAAAGTTGAAATTTTCACTTACACACCGATAACAAACATGACAACATTACGACTTGCACTTGTGTAGCAGGTTATGGTGAAAATAAAGAGAACGAGAATTTTTTGATGTACGATGTCGGTGTTTATTGTGAAATTGACAAAGCTCCCACAGCCCCTAACACGAAGACGCCACTTTTCCCAACGAAACAGACTTGCGTGCATAAGGGTCAGCATGCCTAGAGTAAGTATCAATTACCGGATTTTGGTTCCATGGTGGGGGATGGAAGCAGTAGGGTAGTTAATTTGGGTCACTGACAAGTCGCGTGTTCTGGCATTTCTCGCCCGCAGTCTCAATACTCCACAGACTGCTATTGCCATTCCGAAATCCGATCAGTCCGTCACAGGTCACAATATTCAACAGTGTTTTTAAACATACCTTGAGGATTAACACATTTTCTGACACACTAGACATAAGAACCGAATACTGAGTTTCTGTTTACAGATACACAAGCAAGACCGATGCCGTGTATGCGATAATTTTCAGGCATGGGAATTAGAAAAGTGAAAAAAGTCTGAAATTCGGGTTAGTGTGGTCCTTCATCATTTCAGCGGCCAAAAAATCAAACGACGGGGGAGGGGGGGGTCATTTCAGCGGCTAAGAAGTCAAACGAAGGGGGGGGGGGGGGTTGCTTACCAGATCATGATCGGATGCACACTAAACAGCACTCTGTCTTGAACAATATCCTTTCTCACTGTAACGCATGCAGACTTGCCCACAGTCGTACGCACAGACTCTCACGCAACAGACGCATACACCGCCACTGACTCAGACAGGCGCATTCATGCGGTAAAACACAACCGTTCCATACGACAAGACAGCCCGCACTCCCGATCTAGACCTCTGACAGACACAGCTTCCGCCTAGAACTCACTAAACAGAACTCACTAAAAATCCCGTGCTAACCATGTCTTACAGATTTCCTGTGCGTCTAGTGCCACACGGACTATCGGCACACACAAACCGTTAACAGAAACCGTACCGTACTAATCCTACTGTGTGAGCACTATGCACTAGCATAGAGCTTCATCACAATTCCCCCTTCCTCGGGAAAAAAAGAAACGACCGAGTTTCTTTTGAAGACTACTCGACGTAATATTATCCGAAAACAGGAAAGGACTAACCTTGACTATCTAGAATACAAAAAAAACATTACTGCCTCAACGCATGCCCCTGAACCTCAAAATTCAACACACACCCTCTGATCGCATAGCGAACGCGACAAGAGGTCAGCAAACGTGTTCTGTGTACCGGGAAGCCCTTCAATTTTGAATCGAAACTCCTGCAGGGTCAGCGACCACCGCATCAACCTCGCGTTTTGGAAACGGCCGGACATAAGGTATGCCAGTGGTCGATGATCCGTCTGCAGGCAAAACACACTACCCCACAAATACCTCTGGAGTTTCGAAACAACCCAGACAATAGCCAGGCACTCCCGTTCAATCGTGCTATAGCACGTCTCTCTATCTAGGAGTTTCCGACTCACGTAGCAAACGGGGTGGCTAGTGTCTCCTCTGTCCTGCAACAACACACCCCCTATCCCCGTAGAGCTATCGTCAGTCTGAACGAGGAAAGGCAGCCGCAGGTCCGGCAAAATGAGTACCGGCCTGCCAGAAAGGATCACCTGGATCCGGTGTAAAGCGGTCGCGCACTCCGGCGTCCAAACCAGTTTACGCTTACCGTCGCCCGCGACGAGGTCGCTAATCGCCGAGGTTAGTTAGCGTAGCAAAATCCGGCACATACCGACGGTAGTAACCGATCAGTCCCAACAGGGACCGCACCTGCCGCTTCGTAGTCGGTACCGGGATCTCAAGGATCTTCCTAACCTTATCATCGACCGGCTGGAGTACCCCATGACCCACTTGGTGGCCGAGAAACTCCACCACCCGGAAACCAGCGTAGATCTTAGTCGGCCTCGCTGTCAATCCCGCTTCCTGCAGTCGAGACATCACGGACGCAATGTCTCGTACGTGCTGATCCCACGACCTGCTCGTAACCAGGATGTCATCAAAAAAATTGATGGTGGACTCGCTCAGCAACCACCGCATCATTCGAGCGAACGTAGCTGGCGCCGAAACGAGTCTGAAAGGCATCCTGACCCACTGATACAGCCCGATGGGTGTCTGGAATGCGGTTTTCGGCCGGTCCTGCTCTCTAATCAAGATCTGCCAGTAACCTTTGGATAGATCGAGTTTCATGAAGTAGTGGATACCCGCTAACTGAGTAAACATATCCTCCACATCTGGAATCGGCTCTGCGTCAAATACCGTGACCGCATTCAAAGCCCGGAAATCAATACAAAACCTCCACTGCCCGTCTTTCTTCCTGACCAGAACAACGGGTGAGGTGTAGGGCGATGCCGACGGCTCAATCACCCCCTGCTGCAACATCGAACGCACCTCGTCAATAATGACGCTTGTAGAGGCGAACGGCATAGGGTATGGCGACCGTCGGATCGGGTCCTCCGTTCTCAGATGGATCTCATGCATAATCGGCCCCTTGCAGATGCCAGGCACCGCTGTGAGCACCCCTGTAAACATCGCAAAGGTAGCTGCTAACTCATCCTGCTGTGCCTCCGACAAGTAGGCGTCGTAATGCACGTCCTTGAATGATTCCGCCTTTGGGGACGGAAGCGTAGGCAACGGCAACGCATCGTCGCCCTCAGGCTCTACCACAGCCACAGCCCCAAACAACATAGACTTTTCATCCTCATCGCGCACGCCAGCGCCACTCACGACATGCCCTACAAACGACCCGAACATACCTACGCCTGGCTGCACACACTTCATGTTTCCGATGATCAAGTCCACAACAGGCTCATCGATAACACAACAAGTCAACTCCCCGGAAAAGAATTGGGAGTCAACATCTACCCTGGCTACCGGAAACGATTCTATCCTTCCTCCGAACGAAACTACGTGCTGCGTCTCGCCCGTGAACTGATCTTCCCTCACTAAACTACGCCTGACCCCCGCTGTCGTGGCACCCGAGTCGCGCAAAACGGTAACTACGGCTCCATTTACCCTTCCGTCTACTATCGGCAGGAACCCCCCTCCGTCAGCCGAGCACAAAACGCCCAGCCGCGGTTCCTCTCCAACGGGCACCGCAACACTGGCCGTGTGAGTGAGCTGCCCAGCCCCATCTACCCGACCAGTGACGCCAGGATACTGATGAGCCAGATGGCCGTGCTCCTGATAATCAGCATTCTGCGCGCCTGTACTGTTGTACGGACAGTTCCGACTGAAATGCCCGTACCCACGACAAAAAAAACACTGAGTGTCCGAACTCGCAACACGACCACGACCATACCCACGCAAAGAAGTCCCTCCACGTGCGTACGGATAGCTACCGCCATTGCTGTTACCTCGATCACCGCGTCGAAAACGCAAAGTACCTCTACCGTTAATCCGCTGGGCTCCACGTAAAGTATTGATGCCCCGGTAACCCCCAGACGTGTTAGCAGCGACCAACCCGACTGGCGGTGTCTCGGTCCTACGTGCGAGGTTTTTCGTAGGATGCGCCATCCGAAAAGCCTCCGCATTCTGTACTAACTCGTCCGTAGTCTTGAGGTTACGCTCCCTCAAGAATACCGCTAGATCCTTGGAAATGCTACCAAAGAACTGTTCAGCCAACATGAGATCGAACAATGCGTCGTACGTGTGGTCGATCTTTGACAGTTCGACCCAACGTACGAGCAAATGGGACAATCGTTTGCCAAACGACATAAACGATTCTCCTGTCTCTGGCCGACAAGCTCTCAAGCGTTCCCTAAAACCTTCCGCATTACACTGGAACTTCTGCAAACTTCTCCTTCAAAGTCTCGTACTCTATGTTCCCCGAAACGGTCAAACTATGGTAAAGACTCAAGGCCTGTCCCTCAAGCACAGATGAAAGCAAAATGGGCCAGTTGGCAGGAGGCCAACTCAACGCCTGCGCATGAGACTCAAAATGGCACAAAAAAGCGTCAATAGAGTCCACGGACTCTTTAAACATCGGCAGTTTAGGAAAATTGCGTATGCCTCGGCCTACTGAATCACTATCTGGTCTAGATCCCGCATCTCGAGCTAACTGTATTTGTACATCCCTATCTTTCTCTTCTTTCTCTCTCTGGTACTCTAGTTCTTTCTCCCTTAACGCATGTTCCCTCTCGTCCTTCTCTCTCTGAAACGCTAGAGACTTCTCGTCTTTCTCTCTCTGAAACGCTAGAGACTTCTCGTCTTTCTCTCTCTGAAACGCTCTCTCTTCTCTTTCTCTCTCTCTCTGTACTTCTAATTCCTTCTCCTTAAAGACTCTTTCTTTCTCTTCTCGCTCTCTTTGAACTTCTAATTCTTTCTCCTTTAAGACTCTTTCTTTCTCTTCTCGCTCTCTCTCTGAGCTTCTAACTCTTTCTCCTTTAGCTCCATTTCCTCTTTCTTAAGTATTCTGTCTTTCTCTTCTTCTCTCTCTCTCTGAATTTCTAGCTCTTTCTCCTCCCTCTGTATCTGCATTTCCAACTCTTTCTCCTCTCTAAGTCTACGAATTTCTAATTCTTTCTCGTCCCTCACCCTCTGAACCTCTAACTCTTTCTCTTTTAGTACTCTCTTCTCTCTGAATTTCTCTCTCTCTCGCCCTATCTTCTCTATCCCTACACTTCTCGACATAATCAAAAAGCTTCTCATCCCTAAGTCCTAACCTTTCACCCTGTTTAATGTAAGCCTCCACCGGGTCTACCTCCATATTTACAACTTCTAACAATGACAAAAATGTAAAAATACAAATAAATGGCAAAATTATCAACCTAACACGCACCTAGCAATACAAAAACTTTAAGTCCACTACCCCACTATCGCCCGCAGATACTTCTAATCTACCGCTATCACATCAGGGTCACCACTGTAACGCACGCAGACTTGCCCACAGTCGTACGCACAGACTCTCACGCAACAGACGCATACACCGCCACTGACTCGCTGACGGGCGCATTCATGCGGTAAAACACAACACACGGGCTCCCTTTCTAAAGTAACCTTTATACACTATAAATGAAAAAGAACGACTTAAATGATTATCAACTATGTACACTGTTCTATTATCACACACACACGTATCACAATATCTCTGCCAGGCTAGGTCTTAGTCTCACATTGCCTCCAACCTGTTTGATGTTGTTGCCTGGTTACGTTGGTCCTTCTCACGTCTAGGCGTGAAAGTCCTTCGTCGTACGCTTATTGCCGTCCTGTCTCTTTGGCACGGATGTCCTCGTTCTCGTACGGTACTCAGTTCTCGTTTTGACTTGGGTGTCTTGGTCCCAGTCAGACTCACTCTCAGAAGAGCTGGAGGGATGACCTCACGTAGGTCCCACCTGTGACTCGACGTCTCGGCGTCCGTCTTTTCCACTCTTTTACAAGAACTCTGAATAGACAACAAAAGTCCCAACGTAACACTTGCTAAACACACAACATATTGGATCAATGAGAAACGTCACGTAACCTGGCTGATACAAATAACTCACATGTTCATTCACACACACACACACACGTGCTTCATAAACTATTTTCGTATCACCCCCATATCTCTGTCACTATCTTGAAACAGACTATAGCCTAACTGACACTCTTGCTATACCTTACTCTATACCCTGGAAAAGACTATGCTTACCCAACCACGTACTATCTTCATAGCGGCTTAGACATACACACTTCATATTCCTTTAGTCATCTAACTCGGTAAACAACTGTATACAAAAACACCGGTTACTTCACCGAATTCTAAACATACTATAACTAAACCAAACCGGAACACCGCTATACAACCACATTAATCTTACCACGCATACTGTCTTTAACTAAACAACTATCAATACTACGTTTATAGAAACATACCTGAAATCTAGGCTTCAGAGTCTTGGAATGCGGGCTAGGTAACTCGAACACAACCGTTCCATACGACAAGACAGCCCGCACTACTGATCTAGACCTCTGACAGACACAGCTTCCGCCTAGAACTCGCTAAACAGAACTCACTAAAAATCCCATGCTAACCATGTCTTACAGATTTCCCGTGTGTCTAGTGCCACACGGACTATCGGCACACACAAACCGTTAACAGAAACCGTACCGTACTAATCCTACTGTGTGAGCACTATGCACTAGCATAGAGCTTCATCACACTCACCGACATTTTCAAGAACTCGTCGTACCACCATTTTTCTCACACGTGCAGTGCGCGAGAAGGGAAGCGAGCATGAAAACAGTGCGTTCAGTGTTGTATTGCCCGCTTGCAAACGTTAAAGTAACGACTGCGTTCAAGCCACAATAGGTGACGCGTAACTCTAGCGGGCGGCATGTCACTTGAACGAATTCCTCGCAGTGTATAATGACCGGTGCTCAGTTACTTTTTGCACCCCAATTCTTTTTTTCAGCGGACAATTTTCTTTTTCGGTGGCTGAGCACATCATTTCGGCGGAAATTTGCCTTTAGGTGGACAATTCCCATGCCCAAATTTTTCGCGTTGTCTCCTCGGACACACATTTCAGTCGAGTGTATCCGTTTCATCCGACTATAGCAACTCCTACACATTGTTTTGGAGTGCATCAAGCTCTTGTCTTCCTGAGTATTAATTCCACAACACTTGTGGATTAAGTGTTCATAATTGATACAAAGAAATGACTTTATCTGTGTATTTCTTTTGTGATCTCTCGCCACATATTCTGCACAATGCATTTATTCTCATTGCATGGAACACACCTGTGTGTATACAGACTGTATGCGTTTCATCAGACTCCATCATGATCAAAAGTAAAATCACAAGTACACGTACAAGGTTCACTGTTAGTGTTACACTATTTCCTGAGAAAGAAACGTGACTATCTCCTCAATAGTATCCGTGTAACTAAGCCCTCACTTTCCCCGATTCGGCCGAGAGTGTACTAAGGCAGGCGCCTGGTACTTGTCAGTGACCTCTCATTAACCGCCTTTCTGCTTCCGACCCCCACCATGGAAGAGCTTCTTCGACGATGCTGTCGACCTTCTCATGGACCCCGCCTCCTCTCCTGATCTCGCATCCCATTTCGACTCCTCCCTTCGAAAACTTCTAGACACCCATGCACCTGTCACCACCTGCTCCATACCCAACCGACCCCCTGACCCCCTGGCTCACTGACGACATAGCCAAGGCCTAGCGCGAGCGCTGACAAGCTAAACGCCGCTGGCGCTCATCTGACCTCACCGTTCACAGACAGATCTTCCAAACAACTAGATCCAAAGTCTGCAGAATGATCTCCGACTCCAAAAGTAAATACCTTCAAAACAAAATCCTGGAATCCACTTCTTCCAAAACCCTCTACGCTACCATGAACACACTCATTTCTAAAGACTCTCCTCTCCCCAACACACACAGCAAAGAAGAACTCCCGTCCACTTTTTCCACCTATTTTTCCGACAAAATCCAAACTCTGCGCAACACACTCGACACTCTGCCTTCTCCGCCTTGCCCTCCCGACACCCCCCTCACATCCTACCGGCCAGTCTCTCAGGATGAAGTCCTCAAGACCATAAAGTCCATGCCTCTCAAAACCTGCGAACTCTACCCTCTCCCAGCTTCTCTCTACCGGGACGGCTTTCCAAAACTTCTGCCCTTCATTACCGACATCATCAACACATCTCTAGAGAACGGCTCCGTCCTTGTCCGTCCTCTCCTCAAAAAACACAACCTCGACCCAAACAAACTCAAAAACTATCGCCCAGTCTCCAATCTCTTTCCTGTCCAAGCTTCTTGAGAAGGTCGTTCTCAACCAGCTCAACCTCCACCTCGCCGACAACAACCTCCTCAGTCCCTTCCAGTCTGCCTATCGCAAACATCATAACACTGAAACAGCCCTTCTACATAACGATCTGCTTCTCTCCGACTCAGGCAACATCTCCCTTCTTACGATACTTGACCTCTCTGCCACCTTCGACACTATAGACCACTCTATCATCCTTCACCACTCCTTTGGCATCACTGACTCTGCTCACTCCTGGTTTCTCTCCTACCTTTCCGACAGACAGCAGCCTGTCACCATCGACGGCATCTCCTCCAACCCAGTCACGCTCTCTTGCGGAGTTCCACAGGGGTCCGTCCTTTTCACACTCTAAACCTCTCCCCTGTCCAACATCATCCAGTCTCACCACATACACCACCACCTCTACGCCGACGACTCACAACTACTAGACAAAGACAAACTCGACAACACTCAGTCACTACCGACTCACACGGCTGACGGCTACGAAGACGTGAAAAACTGGATGACAGCAAACAAGCTTAAACTGAATAACAACAAAAAGGGAGCCATGCTGGCAGGCACTCGCCAGAAACTTTCCCAGCTCTCCACCTTCCACTCGACAGCACCCCCATCTCCCTTTCTGACTCTGCCAAAAACCTCGGGGTCATCCTCGATTCCTCTCTTTCCATAACCAGCTTCATCTTCGCCACAGCCCAGGCATGCTACTTCCACCTCCAGCGCATTAGTCAGATCAGAAAATACCTCACTACCGAAGCTGCCACCAAACTTGCTGTCTCTCTCATCCTATCTCGCATCGACTACTACAACTCTCTCCTTTCCGGCCTCCCTCACTCCACCACCTTCACTCTCCAGCGCGTCCAGAACAATGCTGCCTGCCTCGTCCTCAGAAAGAAAAAATCCGACCACATCACTCCCCTGCTCAAACTCCTTCACTGGCTTCCCATCCCCCAATGCAGGGGAGCTGGGTGGCTCGGTGGTAAAAGTGTTTGCCTCTCGACCGAAAGGTCCCGAGTTCGAATCCAGCTTGGGTCAAAATTTGTTCAGGCCCTTTTTCGGTGCCCCGTCTTTGAAATCACCCTCGTGGTGAACAAAAGACTTTAAGCCCTAAACATTTACCATCCCCCAATGCATCCAATACAAGATTCTGTCTCTCTGCTACAAATCCCTAAACAACCGCACTCCTGCCTATCTCTCAAACTGACTTCACCCCTACACCCCTGCCCGCTCCTTCCGCTCTGTCTCTGACCCTCGCCGCCTCCACATCCCCCGCACCAAACTCAGCACTTTCGGCCCCCGCTCCTTCTCAGAATACGGTCCATCCACCTGAAACACTCTCCCACTCTCTCTCCGTCAGAAACACTCCCTCTCCTCCTTCCAGTCCGCCCTCAAAACTCACCTCTTTCAACAGTTCTAGCACTATACCACCACACTCCCCACCCCAAGCTGACTGTCGTAATGTATTTCACTATTTGTGGTATGTGCGCATGCGTGCGCGAGTTGTGAGTTATAATTATTATAAGATAAGCGCATTATAAATACCGTAATTATTATTATTTATTATTATGGAACCAAAATCCGATAAGTGATACTTACTGTAGGCATGCTGACCCTTGTGCGTGCAAGTGTTTCGTTGGCAAAAGTGGTGTCTTTGTGTTATGGCTGTGGGAACTTTGTCAATTTCACAACAAACACTGACATCGTACATCAAAAAATTCTCGTTCTCTTTACTTTCACCATAACCTGCTATACAAGTGTAAGTCGTAATGTTGTCATGTTTGGTATCGGTGTGTAGGTGAGGATTTCAAATTTTAAACGATGTTGCTTCCACAACAGTCACTTTAGGCAGAGATGTGTTATGAATACAAACCAGTAGGTAGTCGTTATAGCGGCAGAGCGCCGGCATGCTTGTACTGCACAGTTGCAAGTGCGATATAAATAGAATGAGCACGCGAGTGTGGAATTTGACCTCGCCGCGCCTTGGCTCTCTGGCAGCTGGAAGTGAACGAAGTGTCAGCTATGGTAAAGGTGTGTGAGTCTACTAAATTAGTATACATAGGAAGGTCTTATCATCAGCTACCTTTGTGCCAAATCTGATTGAAAAGTTTGCAAAATGTTGATAATAACTACAACTCTATCATACATTGGCATTTTGCACACATTTACTGACCTCTTGTGATCCATGACCTTCCTGTGGGGTCATCTAAATTAGTATGCACAAATAGGTCTTACAATCATTTCCGTAGCATGTTAGGGTTTGAAGTTGTGAAAAGTATTTGAGAAAAACATTTTGTCAAATATGGCTATTTTGGACCTATTTCCTGAGCTCTTGTGACCCTTGACCTTTCCAAGGGGTCAACCAAATTAGTACGCATAGAAAGGTCTTACCATCAGGTGTTTTTGTACCAAGTTTGGGTTTGAAGTAATAAATAGTATTTGAGAAAAAAATCAATTTTGTCAAAATATAGCTATTCTTAACCCATTTCCTGACCCCTGTGACCTTGACCTTTATGAGGTCACCTCAATTGGTATGTTCAGAAAGGTCTTGCCACAAAGTATCCTTGGACCAAGTTTGAAGACTGTGGCTTGAATACCGTAGTCTCCAAGAAAATGCCAATGTTAAAGTTTACCACAGACGACAGACGGACGACCACTGGCCCAGAACACTTACATTTACTTCGCACGAGGCAAAAATCGCACCAAAAAAATATCTTACCAAATTCTCGCTTTATGCAAGTCTCATCTTCCTTTGCCACATCAATCTCTATCTTCACGTCTGCTGTCACTAGCAGGTCATGCGACTCCATTTTGTGTCCACAGGCACAGTAATGACCGGGGAAGCCCTTGGTCTGTTAACACTAACCAACACAAAAGGAAGAAAACGTCAGACAGAAACAGCCTTGTTAACCTCATTGTGCACAGGTGACAGCTCGTACAACTGATGTCTGAAAACGGACCATGGACTAACTACATTATGCCCTATGATCCAAGGCCAACATGACAGAACTGACAGGTGACAATGAAACAAATTGAAATGACTAAAAATAGTCCACAGACTAACTAAGTATGCCCCATAATCTACAGCCAGCAAGACATAAATTCTCATAAGCCCCTGCAAAGGCAGGATGTAATTGTAACTGTGGACGCAGGGGCCCATGAGAATTTGTCTCTTGCAGATGGAACAGGCTGGCTGAGATCTGTTCTGTTTGAACAAGAAAATCTGATAATCATCTTTCTAGAGTTTTGTAAAAGCTGATAGCCAGTGCCGCTTCAAGTAGCAACTTTGGAAAAGTATTTGTTGACTTTAATGTTGTTTATGCATATTTAAATACATTGTGCGATTAGTTTTAGGCAAAAACATTAGTTTCCATGTTTAATCCACAAAGCCTTGCAGGACAAGCTACGACAACATATGGATCAACTATGATAGTTTAAGCGTGGTGTCATTATAGCTTGGCGCCTCCAGGCACCAGGTTATTTTGACACCACCCTGCAACTATCATGGTCAGTCTATCTCCAGAACAATGAGGTAGACTTTGGAGGACTATCTCCGACATTTGATCACGTCATCCTCCGGATGTAATGAGTTATGAGATACTATGACCAGTATTGGGGGGGGGGGGGGGGGGGGAAGGGGTGTTACTTTAGTTTGCTTTATGTTAGGGAGGTTCAGGCCCGGCCAGGGGCATTGGCACGGGCCATGAGACACCTTGGTGACAGGCTTCACCTCTCCTGAGACACTGTCCATTTCTCGTTATGTAAACTGTTGTGCGAGTGTGGGTGACGGTGATTTGCACCCGAGATGGCAAGGCACTGTCCATTTCTCGTTATGTAAACTGTTGTGGGAGTGTGGGTGACGGTGATTTGCACCTGAGATGGCAAGGCACTGTCCATTTATCGTTATGTAAAGTGTTGTGGGAGTGTGGGTGACGGTGATTTGCACCTGAGATGGCAAGGCACTGTCCATTTATCGTTATGTAAACTGTTGTGCGAGTGTGGGTGACGGTGATTTGCACCTGAGATGGCAAGGCACTGTCCATTTATCGTTATGTAAACTGTTGTGGGAGTGTGGGTGACGGTGATTTGCACCTGAGATGGCAATGCACTGTCCATTTATCGTTATGTAAACTGTTGTGCGAGTGTGAGTGACTGTGATTTGCACCTGAGATGGCAAGGCAATTCTTCCTGCAGTGAAGGGGTTAATGTCTTCTGACGAACATGACGGCGATTTCACACAGAGAACCAAACAGAATCTCAACAAATATTTACCTCAGCTGGGTTCAAACCTGCCACCTCTCATACAGCAGTTAAATGTTCGGCCACCTGTACCAACCAGCTTCCCCACTAACCAATTAGCCCTTTTATCCCCAAGGTCCCATGTCTCAAATTTTGGAGGTGTTGCCTAACGACTATGTACCAGTTGTAGGAGATGGATTGATCATGACATTTCAAGGGTAGTGCCTAATGACCTTGGCACCTGACAGGCAAAGCTAATCTGGCACTACCCTTGAATTATCATGATCAATCCATCTCCTGCTGCAGGGTCCCAGGGCTAAAAGGGTTAAGGCAGGAAGAATTGATAGAATTAGAAAGCATAATCCTCTCTTTGCAATGATAATAAGACGCAAGGGCAAGTTACTGAATCCACAAAGCCATCCTGTGCCATTCACTTTGCTAATATAATAATAATAACAATAGAGATTTGTTAAGCGCTTATTCTAAAAGTAGCTCTAAGCGCTGATACAATGAAAAGGCTAACAGCCAACACGCACACACACACGCACAACACACGTGCGCACACACACACACATACGTGACCGTGGTGATGAATTGTGCATGGCTGGGGAAATGAACTAGTAAAAGGCAGCGTTGTAGAGGTGGGTTTTGAAAAGTGATTTAAAGGAGGAGAGCGTTTGACACTTATGTGTAGCGTATGAGTGAGGGGCGACACTGCCCGTGTAATGTCATGCACCACTTGCAGCGAATGACCCTCTGGGTGGCCTTAACCCTTTGCCTGATGCTGTACGTACGAGTGAGGGGCGACACTGCCATGTAATGTCATGCACCACTTGCAGCGAATGACCCTCTGGGGGGCCTTAACCCCTTGCCTGATGCTGTACGTACGAGTGAGGGGCGACACTGCCATGTAATGTCATGCACCACTTGCAGCGAATGACCCTCTGGGTGGCCTTAACCCCTTGCCTGATGCTGTACGTATGAGTGAGGGGCGACACTGCCATGTAATGTCATGCACCACTTGCAGCGAATGACCCTCTGGGTGGCCTTAACCCCTTGCCTGATGCTGTACGTACGAGTGAGGGGCGACACTGCCATGTAATGTCATGCACCACTTGCAGCGAATGACCCTCTGGGTGGCCTTAACCCCTTGCCTGATGCTGTACGTACGAGTGAGGGGCGACACTGCCCGTGTAATGTCATGCACCACTTGCAGCGAATGACCCTCTGGGTGGCCTTAACCCCTTGCCTGATGCTGTACGTACGAGTGAGGGGCGACACTGCCATGTAATGTCATGCACCACTTGCAGCGAATGACCCTCTGGGTGGCCTTAACCCCTTGCCTGATGCTGTACGTATGAGTGAGGGGCGACACTGCCATGTAATGTCATGCACCACTTGCAGCGAATGACCCTCTGGGTGGCCTTAACCCCTTGCCTGATGCTGTACGTACGAGTGAGGGGCGACACTGCCATGTAATGTCATGCACCACTTGCAGCGAATGACCCTCTGGGTGGCCTTAACCCCTTGCCTGATGCTGTACGTACGAGTGAGGGGCGACACTGCCCGTGTAATGTCATGCACCACTTGCAGCGAATGACCCTCTGGGGGGCCTTAACCCCTTGCCTGATGCTGTACGTATGAGTGAGGGGCGACACTGCCGTGTAATCTGTCATGCACCACTTGCAGCGAATGACCCTCTGGGGGGCCTTAACCCCTTGCCTGATGCTGTACGTACGAGTGAGGGGCGACACTGCCCGTGTAATGTCATGCACCACTTGCAGCGAATGACCCTCTGGGTGGCCTTAACCCCTTGCCTGATGCTGTACGTACGAGTGAGGGGCGACACTGCCATGTAATGTCATGCACCACTTGCAGCGAATGACCCTCTGGGTGGCCTTAACCCCTTGCCTGATGCTGTACGTATGAGTGAGGGGCGACACTGCCATGTAATGTCATGCACCACTTGCAGCGAATGACCCTCTGGGGGGCCTTAACCCCTTGCCTGATGCTGTACGTACGAGTGCCGGGCGACACTGCCCGTGTAATGTCATGCACCACTTGCAGCGAATGACCCTCTGGGTGGCCTTAACCCCTTGCCTGATGCTGTACGTATGAGTGAGGGGCGACACTGCCATGTAATGTCATGCACCACTTGCAGCGAATGACCCTCTGGGGGGCCTTAACCCCTTGCCTGATGCTGTACGTACGAGTGAGGGGCGACACTGCCCGTGTAATGTCATGCACCACTTGCAGCGAATGACCCTCTGGGTGGCCTTAACCCCTTGCCTGATGCTGTACGTAGAATTTTGTTTCTGAAGTCTTGGTTCATTCAACCACCAAAAGCCAACACTGTCCAAGAAACAGGGGCACAAACTGGTCTCAACAACAGGCATAGATCCATAAGAGTCCTCACAACTGCCGCGTTCAGAATGTTTCATACATGCTGTTTGTCTCTTTTCCTGCCGCTTAACATGTTTGTTGTGAGCGTCATGGATGATGGCCAACTGGAGCAAAACCAGCTGCCCCAGTCAAGCCACGCAGCAATACCCCATTTATTTGAACAAAATGAGGGTTTCATCCTAAAGTCTACCGTATTGTTTGAGCTCACGTGCGTGTTTCTTTCAGAAACATTCAGAGTTGTTCCTGTTTTTGTGCTTCCTCCTGATTCATCTCTATCCACCTTAACTCACCCAACCCCTCCCCCTCCCCCCCCCCCCCACCACACACACACAGAGTAGCCACAGTCATTCTGAAGAAGAATAAGATGCCCATGCCCACAAACATGCATTTTCCAGCTTTTCCAGAACATGTTCGCAGACATCATAACAAAAAACAGAGAGACTGTCTTCCTAAATCGAATCTGAGAGGGAAAGAATTGCGTCAGCTTATATATTCATGTAAAAACACTGAAGTGCGGGTGCTGTGCGTCAATAGGAACATTGTATAACCTTAGCTGGACTAAAATAGCTCAAGGGTAGTGCTATAATAGCTTGGCACCTCTATACGCCAAGCTATTTTGGCACCACCCTTGAACTAAAGCCATTGGTCTATATCCTTATCTGTAACTTACAACCCTTACCTGTAACTTGTAAAACCCTTACCTTTAACTTGTAAAACCCTTACCTTTAACTTGTAAAACCCTTACCTTTAACTTGTAAAACCCTTACCTTTAACTTGTAAAACCCTTACCTTTAACTTGTAAAACCCTTACCTTTAACTTGTAAGTACTATAATGTAGCTTATATGGCAGTGTACAAATTTAAAGCGTTTAGCCTCAGTATGACATGGGTTAACCGACAGTTTGGTGCTTTTACGCCACCATCACCGATTCTTCTCCTGACGTGGAGGATTTATACTTTTGTAATTTTCTTTTCCTGCAAAGAATTTTTATTTTCTAAAAGGTTGAGAGGTACAAAGCTGGCTAATGAACTCATCCAATGTCTTTCTCCAAACTATATGAAAAATTTTAAGTGTCCATTATCAAAATTACGGACTCTAATGAGGATCAACAGAATTTCTATAGTAAATGCTCATTTAACTCTTCAATGAGTCAGCAAATTCCAATAATATGCTTGGAGGCTCTCTTCATCATCATCATCAGTCCCTTGCCCGAACTGGGCGTTGGGGGGACTGAAAGGCAGCAGCAACAGACAGTGCTCTCCACTGAGTTCTATTTTGGGCGGTGGCAAGCAAGTCTGGCATCTCGAGTTCGGTCCATTCTTTTATGTTTGCGACCCAACTCTTTCTCTGACGACCTCGCAGACGACTTCCTTCGAGAGTGCCTTGGAGGATAGTCTTGGACAGGGTGTTGTGTCGGGTCACGTGGCCAAACCAAGCAAGCTTGCACCGTTTCACGGTTGCCAGAAGGGGTTCATGTGGGCCCACCAGGGAAGTGACGATGCTCCGTACATATTCGTTGGGTCTTGTGCTCGCGGTACGAGATGCGGAGCAACTTCCTCAGGCACTTGTTCTCAAAGGCCTGGATTTTCTTTTCGGAGTCTGCAAGAAGTGTCCAAGTCTCACAGCCGTAGAGTAGAATAGACACTACGAGGGACTTGTAAAGCCTGTACTTGATGGTGAAGCTGATGGAGTTACTTCGCCATATCCTGTCCAGCCTGGCCATTGTGGATGTTGCTGTACCTATCCTGATACGGATCTCTGCTATGCAACTACCATCTTTGGACAGGGTGGCTCCCAAGTACTTGAAGCTATTGACCTCTTCTAGCTTTTGGCCGTTCATGTGGATGTTGCTGCTGCTGTCGCTTGTGGTGTTGATCATCACTTTGCTTTTATCCGTACTGATCTCCATGCCATAAGACCCTGCGCTACTTGAAAGTTTGTCTGTCAGGGTTTGAAGCTCACTATTGCTGCCTGCCATGAGGTCAATGTCGTCTGCGAATCGAAGATTGCACAGGGATCTGCCACCAATAGAGATTGAAGTATGGTGGTCGTGGAGGGTTTCCTGCATGATCTTCTCCAAGAATATGTTGAAAAGGACAGGAGAGAGCAGGCATCCTTGACGGACACCGATCGTCGTTCTGAAGAACTCGCCTGACTGATTGTTAAGTAGAACTGCGCTGCAGGCGTTCTTGCAAAGCGCTTCTATCATTTGGATCAGTCCCTCCTCTATGTTGAACGATCTCATGACTTGCCAGAGTCCGTCGTGCCACACGCGATCAAATGCTTTCCTGAAATCAATGAAGTTGTGGTAGAGTTCGCGCTGATGCTGCAGATGTTTATCGATCAGGACGCGGCAGTTGAAAATCTGCTCTACAGTGCTTCTTCCAACTCTGAAGCCAGCCTGTTCTTCTGCCAGCAGTTCCTCGGCGAAAGATTTGAGGCGGTTGAGAATGATTCTAAGCATTATTTTGCTCTCTTAGACACCCCTTAAATGAAGCATTTCCTATAATCTTCAAGCTTGTATACATGTTCGCAAACTTTAGAGATTTTGGTTTTTACATGCATACACACACAAACATACGATACTTTGCATCAAAAGTACGTTCAGCAGCGAGGTTAGCATATCTAGATATGACATCATTGTAATCTTGTTACTTCTTAGGATAAGGCCTGCTTGCCCGTCGCGACTGAACGGGCTCCGACCAGCCCCGTCTCAAAGTCAACCGTATATTGTACGGTAGACAAAAAGTGTGGACACTAAACAAGTAGTGTCTACAACTGTGGGCACTGAACAAATGGTGTCTACAACGGTGGGCACTGAACAAGTGGTGTCTAGAACCGTGGGCACTGAACAAGTGGTGTCTACGTGTGGGCACTGAACCCTGCTTTTCGTGCGCGACAAAAGCCCGGAGAGGTGGCCACTGAATTCGAACACTCCATCAAAACAGTCTGGAGTAAAGTGGTTTTCTTATGGCACCTCTGACGTTCATCTTCTGATGGCACCTCTGACGTTCATGTTCTGACGTGCTGAGATCAGAAAGAGAGAAAAGGTCTTCTTGGCCGTGTTCGTCAAAACACTTCTCTTGCTCATTGCGACGCCCTAATGCTTTGCACGGCGGTATTTTCACAATTAAGGGCCTCTACAATGGCAAAAAGTAAATGCCGTCTGTTTCACACACACACATCCTTGCTCTCGAAGAAGAGCAAGATGGCAGATATATATGCAAGCCGGTATTCTTGTTTAGACTCCGCGCACAAGACTGTCGACCTTCAGGCTCTCATTATCTTTAAACAAGTTAGAACATATCTGTATACATGTTTCTAACACAACTTACAGACAGTTCACTGATGTCCAGAAATACGCGCAAATGTTGTGTTTTCAATCAGAGGTGAACACAAGACTCATCAGCGATCGCCATTTTTCACATGGCCCTGTACTCTGCACCGAGGTGATCAGGCCCTGAAGAGAAGAGCCATCTCTTAGTAGCCACTGAAACCGGAAGCGTCCAATAGTAGTATGATTCCCAGCTTATGCCAAAACAGCGCTAACATGTACTCTCAGCATTCAGATTCAGTGGCGCAGACAGGCTGACACAGTTCTAACTCAGACTCCGAAATACCTAATCATTTTCATTTGCTGGAATGTGAGCTCGTGCTATTTTCTGTTTCTGTCCCCTTTTTCCAGCCGAGCGGTTTGTTCATATTTGCCGGGCTGTCAACGCATCTAATACGGACTAAGGAAGGCAGTCACTGAATCAGCTCGCGCAGTTTCTTCTATGTAAGAATCAGCATAATGATAGAGGCAGGCAAGAGGCATGATTCTCATTAGCTTTCGCATCTGCGGGCGCCATGAGGATCTATGTTTATTCCAGACAGGATGTGCGTATCGGTGAGTGTATCTAGGACAGTGTGATAGTGGCCCTGTCTACATATGGGAAAAGGCATAGATCCTCAGGAGTCCGTCATGCAAGTTACAGAACCGTGTCCCATGAGAATCTGGGCCTAAGTTTTGCTTTTTCAGTTCACACAATTTTAATTTCCAGGCTGAGTGGGGGAGGGAGATGCGCTATTGTGGTTTGCAGTGAGTTTCAGCCGTTTCTTTTGTTTTTCATTAACCGTACATTATTGACCATATAAATGAACACACTTTTTCCCTCATCTCTCCCCCTGGATTGCGAGTCCAGCTACCGGGGCCGGGACGGGGATTCGAACCCACGACCCGGCGATTAATCCAGGGGGAAATGACGGGCTTGTTCAATAGCATGCCCGTTGAAAGGTTTGGTAAACCATGGCACAGTTGGAGTGCGCCTGAGTTGATCAGTGTTCAGGTCGTATTCTATAGGAAATAGACTTCCCTGTCCCCCATAACCCGCCCGTCAGGGCCATCCATGATCACCGGCCCTCGGTGCTGTGGACGTTAAACCCCGAACTAACCAACCCCATCATTCGTTCTGGTAAAGACAGAGTCGGGTTCACTATGGAATATACTTGGATCTGCTGATGCACAAATACGGGTGAAAACTCAGAAGTGTAAAAACCAGGTTACAAATTAAAACTATATGTTGACATGGACTTGGACAGGGCTGTTATTTGATGGATAGCATTGGGCGGTACAAGGTGGTGCTAGAGCCAGCCTTGAAGGCTTTCAGCGGAACTGCCGTCTCAGATGGTACAGCAGAAGGTTCTACTGACTCTGTTCCGTCTGATGTGCACACAGACAAATGAACCTATCAATAAACAATTCATTCCACTGTTACCGCATACTTTCCCGAAGATAAATAAATATTTTTGTTTTTACATCAGACGGATGGCATTCACTATTAGAAATGTTGGCCTATAACCAGAGACAAAACTCGCGGGCCAAGAGGCATAGTTATTCATGGTTTACCGCCGAGCAGCCAAAAGGCATAGATCTTCCTGAGTTTCGCGCAGAGTGCGGGGGCTTGTGAGAAGCTATGTGTATTTCTGAGTCGAATTACCTTTATGTTGCAATGTTTATGTAGTTTAATCGGGTTGCGGTGATGAAAAGAACACAAGCACCACGTCAGTCGACAACTACTCACGAGTCGTATATGCTCATACGCGTCTAGTTCAGCCGTTTTCGCAATTTCATCTGTAAAGACCCACTTGGCGGCAAAACATTACAACATTTTTGATGTTTTAACCTATGCTGGACGGGATAGGGCCATATAAAACATCTATGAATGTGTTCAGGAAACATTTTCGTATTACAAAATGCCGGTCATTATAGAGGGCTCAACGCATTGTTTTGCCATCAGTCGGTAGGGCTAAAGCAACATTTCACTCCTGGTCTGAGATGCATCTTGGAGGCCAGTTCTAACAATATTTTTGGTCTTTTAACCCGGCTGGACGGCATAGGGCCATATAAAACAATTATGAATGTGTGCAGGAAGCACCTTATTAAAAAATGATGCCAGTAGAGGGCATAACGAAACGTTTTGCCCGCATCAGACTGCCGGGTAAAGCACACGTCTGAGAATCTGATTGGATGCCAGTCCTTACAACATATGATAATTATTTGGTCTATTAACCCATGACGGTCGGCATAGGGCCATATAAAACAGTTTTGAATGTGTTCAGGAAGCATTTCCATATTAAAAAACGATGGGCATTAGAGGGCACAACGCATCGTTTTGACATCAGACAGTATTGGCCGAAACTGACACCCCCCCCCCCCTCCCTCCCCCTACAGCGAGAAGCCGCAAGGCGGCCAATCCTTCTTTTAACCCTTATCAGTCGGAATACACCAGTGTGTGAAATAAATTTGACTAAAATAGTTCAAGGGTAGTGCCAGAATAGCTTGGCGCCTCTAGGCGCCAAGCTATTCTGGCACCACCCTTGAACTAAGGCCATTGGTCTATATCTGTATGTGTAAGTATTTTAATGTAGCTTGCATGGCAGTGTACAGATTTGAAGCTTGTAGCCTCAGTATGATATGGGTTAATAGCGGAACATTGTTGATCTCTTAACCTATGATGGATGTCATAGGGCTGCATAAAGCAGTTACGAATGTGTTCAGGAAGCATTTCTGTATTTAAAAAGGATGGGCATTATGAAGGGCACAACGCATCGTCGTTTTGACATCAGACAGTATTGGCAGAAGCACCCCTACTCTTTTTGTCTTAGTTTGAGTTGCCAAGCGGGTGGTGATTTGAGGTGTGTACCAGTTTTGCCTGCGCTTGGATGTAGGGTTGGCCCGTACAGAATCGTGTTGATAGCCAGGAAATGAGACGGGTGATATCTTTTTTTTTAATATTTTGTGCATGGCAAATGTGCATGAAGTGGACGGTATAGTTGGCATAACGTGATGTATTACTTGTGGGGACTCGAAGACTGCCACTTTGTTCGATACGTCTGCTGTCAAGTTGAGTCATATCTAAGTGGATGTGTTTTGTCATAAAAAATGTCAGCCAGTTTGTTCGTAATTCGTCTGTTGTACAGTGTGTCCAAAGGATCTTGTGCTCTACCAATCATCCCGCCCGCTTTGCCTCAGTGATTACTTTGTTCAAACGATCTTGATCTCTTTTATCTACCGGCACCTCAGTCCAAAGTTCAGTAGAACGCTAACACTACTGGAGCAGTAAAACATCTGTAAAAGCTGAGTGCTTACATTAAATCTGAGCATTCTCAAACTGCGCTTTTTTCACAATAAATAGCCTCTGTGTTTTGTTTCCAGTTGAGCGCGTGGTCAATAACAACACCTAAATACTTGTAGGACTCTACACGCTCAACTTCTGTTCCCTTGATGACAACAGGATCGGGATGATGTTTGTTTTTCCTGAAATCTATGACAATCTCTTTTGTTTTGCCAACATGTAATTGAAGACAGTTTCTATCGCACCACTCTACAAAGTCGTCGATCTCTTGTCGATAGTGTCGGTCATCCTAATCTGTTTCCGTCCCCCCTCCCCACAAAATAAATAAATAAATAAATAAATAAATAAGAACAATTTTTAAAACTAAACGAAAATAAATAGGGGTGGGGTGGGGTGGTCGCAGGAGTGGAAACAGAATTATAAACTGGCTGACAGTGTGTTAGATCAAATATCTACAAACATGTTCAACGTATAATTACTCTCCATTATCTTTCACATTTTTGTTTAACTCATTCAGGCCAACGGCCGTATTTCCCAAATTTTGGAAGTGTCATCTAATGACTATGCACCAGCTGCAGGAGATGGATCGACCATGATAATTCAAGGGCAGTGTCAGATTAGCTTGGCGCCGACACCGAGGCGCCAAGCTAATCTGGCACTACCCTTGAATTAACATGGTCGACCCATCTCTTACTGTAGTGCGTCAGGGCTGACTTGGGTTAATGAGTGTAACATTTTTGCCAGGAGTTGAGTCAGAGGGAGGGGCGAGGTGTGTGTGTGTGTGTTTGGCTGAGCAATAAAAACCCTACCCCACGTATCACAGATACTAGCTTTCTGTTCCCCGCTAGTCCATCCTCCCACACCCTGGTCACATACACTCTTTCCCTAGTCCATCCTCCCACACCCTGGTCACAGACACTCTTTCCCTAGTCTATCCTCCCACACCCTGGTCACAGACTCTCTTTCCCTAGTCTATCCTCCCACACCCTGGTCACAGACACTCTTTCGGGGCCCTAGTCCATCCTCCCACACCCTGGTCACAGACACTCTTCCCCTAGTCCATCCTCCCACACCCTGGTCACAGACACTCTTCCCCTAGTCCATCCTCCCACACCCTGGTCACCGACACTCTTCCCCTAGTCTATCCTCCCACACCCTGGTCACAGACACTCTTTCGGGGCCCTAGTCCATCCTCCCACACCCTGGTCACAGACACTCTTTCGGGGCCCTAGTCCATCCTCCCACACCCTGGTCACAGACACTCTTTCGGGGCCCTAGTCCATCCTCCCACACCCTGGTCACAGACACTCTTTCCCTAGTCCATCCTCCCACACCCTGGTCACAGACACTCTTTCCCTAGTCCATCCTCCCACACCCTGGTCACAGACACTCTTTCCCTAGTCCATCCTCCCACACCCTGGTCACAGACACTCTTTCCCTAGTCCCCCCACCCGGGTCTGCCCTGGGGGAAATGGGTGGGGTCACTACTACTTTTTAGTTCCCAGGGTCATCCTGGTCAGCCCCACTGGGTGGGTTTTCCTCTCTATTCTGGGGCATGTGTTTCTGTCTACCCGAGGTCCATTCACCTGTATTTGCCTTTTTAAAACTCTCCCTACTGTCTGCACTGCCTGTAGCTCTTGATATTGGATGTGTGTTGCTAAATGGTCTTAGCTTTATTTGGGCCCCACGTGTTAGGTTTATTTAACGTATTTGACCGGCTGGCGACATACATTCATAAGTGCTTTTTAGGGTGTTTTTTTTTTTTTTTTTCACAAGCAGTGGAGGCACGTCCTGAGAAAGCCTCATTGCTGTCCGGACGTTAAGCAATGAGTACAATCAATCAATCTTTCCCTAGTCCATCCTCCCACACACTGGTCACAGACACTCTTTCCCTAGACTATCCTCCCACACCCTGGTCACAGACACTTTCTCTAGTTCCCCCTTTCTCACCCTAGTCACAGAAACTCTTTTTCTAGTCCATCCGGCTTTCACATCCTGGTCACAGACACTCGAGATCATCTTTCTCTAGTTCCCCCTTTCACACACTGGTCACAAACACTCTTTCTCTAGTTCCCCCTTTCACACACTGGTCACATACACTCTTTCTCTAGCGGTTCCACACACTGGTCATAGCGACACTCTTTCACTAGTCCATCAGTCCTTTCACACCCTGGTCACGGACACTCATACTCCCAAACCGTCACGGAACTCTTTGTAAGCGGCACTAATCATCAGTGCAGTCTGGGTTTACACGATGAGCTGCCAGTCTTGTACGTGTGAATGGAGTTTGAGTGTTTCTACAAGCTCCGACTGTCATTCGCTGATGCCTACTATTCATGATATGTTGTTGGAAAGGGGTCGGGGGGTGGGGGTTATAACAAAGCATCCCCCCCCCCCCCCCCTCGGCTTTTGGAAATTAATGGAACGTTCTCGAAACGGTGCGATCAATCCAGTGACCTCAAATATGACGTCAAAGTTGTTGGGAACATTTCGTAACATTGTATCGAATACGCCTAGATATTAGCCAAAAGCTGTAGTAACTTCTAGAGAGTTCTTTTATAATAAATATTAGTAGTTTTGGTTACGTTTTTTTCTCTGAGCTGATTGGATATGTTGGGTGAATATACTGGTCTGTTCCTGGAAATTTGTAATAGTATAAAAGACGGTGTTACGAAATATGTGTGTTAGTATTGTACGGTATTAGAGAAGCAGTGTGTCAAAAGTGTTGATGCATTGTAGAGGAGACAGAGTATCAGTGTTGGTGCATTTGAGGATGCATTGTGTGGAGATCGCATCGCTGCAATAAAATACTGTTGGAACACACACACACAGTGACGTTGGCGCCAAAAAGATGTAGCAAGGTTTGCGTAGCTAGACGTGACATCATTTTTATTTTCTTACTTCTTTGCCAGAATTTCTGCTGTGTGCCAAAAATGTCATGTGCATGCTCCGGAATGCCCTCCGACCAGCCCCATTTCAAAGTCTATCCTATTTTCAAACCAGAGCATGCAAGAAAGATGACAGTAGTCCTAAAAACGCACTATGTTGCAGGAGGTGAATTGACCATGATAATTCAATTGATTATTATTGATTATTGGTGTTTAACGCCGAGCAGGCAACTAAGGCCATCTCACAGAGGGATGGGTAAAAATCTGGCCAGCCAGACTAAAAGAAAGGCCCGTCTTAAGACAAGATGTAAATATACCTTAAAAATATGGCAGGCTAAAGTCATTAAAAGAAACGTCTACAGACTCTCAAAAAGGGCAAAATAGTAAAATTCACATAGTCTATGAATGCTCAGATCTTGTTAAAAATATTGCATTCTCTCAAGAAATTGAAGATTTTGTCCGGGGGAACATGATAATTCAAGGGTAGTGCCAGATTAGCTTCAGGCGCCACCTAACCTAGCATTACCCTTCAATTATAATAATAATTATCATGGTCAATCAATCTCCTGCTGTAGGGTGTTGGGGCTAAAAGGGTTAGCTTAATCTAGAGCCAAACATGTAACATGACAAGAAAGTCTAAAGAAAGAACACGCTAAGAAAAGACACCACCACCATTTATTGAATTTTTCTGTTACAATTTGTTTTTTTTCAAAATGGACATACATGTACATAAAATAGCACAATGCACTACATAATTTTTTTCTTTTGCGAGATGTGTACTGTAATTTCAACATGGACAGACACAAATACAAAACATCTTTTTTTCTGCGAGATGTACCTTTCCCAAAAGAAAGGTAAGCAATGCAATTTTATTTTTATGTCTATTCATCTGCCATGATGCACTACAGCAGGAGATGGATAGACCATGATAATTGAATGGCAGTGCCAGATCAGGTTGGTGCAATAAGAAAATAGAGCGCTCAGAATCGTCAAAGACTGAAGACGTGTTTCATATTGGCTTTTCTCCCCTGCTCAAATTCCTTCACTGGCTCCCCATCTCCCAATGCATTCAATACAAGATTGTCTCTCTGCTACAAATCCCTGAACAACTACTCTCCCTCCTAGCTCTCCAACTTACTTCACCCCTACACTCTGCCTCCGACCCACTCCGCCTCCACATCCTCTGCACCAAACTCAGCACTTTCGGCCCCCGCTCCTTCTGTCAGCAGGCCATCCATCTAGAACACTCTCCGTCAGAAACCCTCTCCCTCCTCCTTCCAGTCCACCCTCAAAAGTAGGCTCTTTCAACAGTTGTAGCGCTCTAACGCCACCACACACCCCACTTCCAGATGACCACTGTAATGTATTTGTGGTATGAGAGTCATTGTTAAAAGCGTGCACATGCGTCTGCGAGTTGTGCGCTTAGAGTTATAATTATTATAAGATAAGTGCATTATAAATACCGTAATTATAATTTCTCCCTGGGGCTAGGTTCAAGCAGGCCATTGGGGCGGTAGTCGACAGCCTTGTAAAGCTGGACCCCGTAGCAGTTTATCATACTGTTTGTTAATGCTGTGCAAGTGTGGTTTCAAATGGTTTCTGAATTCAACTGCGTTGTTTTTGATACAAAGTAAACACCACATTTTATTTATTTACTCATTTAATCCATATCATACTGAGGCTAAAAGCTTCAAACTTGTACACTGCCACTCGCAAGCTACATTATAGTACTTACTGATAAAGATATAGACCAATGGCTTTAGTTCAAGGGTAGTGCCAGAACAGCTTGGCACCCAGAGGCTCCAAGCAGTTCTGACACTACCCTTGAACTATTTTTGTCAAACTTATTTTAAACACTGGTGTATTCCGAGTGGTAAGGGTTCATGTGCAAGGTCTGTGTCAGTGTTTAGAGGCAGATACATACAATTAGGCATTCATTCATTGGATGGTTCCAAATCAGAGGCAGATACATACAATTAGGCGTTCATTCATTGGATGGTTCCAAATCAGAGGCAGATACATACAATTAGGCGTTCATTCATTGGATGGTTCCAAATCAGAGGCAGATACATACAATCAGGCGTTCATTCATTGGATAGGCGACAATGACCTCCAAAATCTGAGAAATGCAGCCTTGAAGTTAAAAGGGGTTAAACAGTGCTGGTAGTCTGTTAACCCTTTTTATTTCATTATTGCAAGAAATAAATTTGATTACTATAGTTCAAGGGTGGTGCCAGAATAGCTTGGCGCCTGTGGCGCCAAGCTATTCTGGCATCACCCTTGAACTAAAATGGGTGATCTGTCTCCTAATCTGAAATGTAGCCTTCATAGGACAGTAAGCAGATTAACAAAAATTCAGCCTCAGGATGTAATGGGTTAAGGGGTTAGTCCAGGACATAAGTGCCAAGTTGTTTTTACGCAATTTCATTGGGTAGCGTAGTTGTGTATAGAGCAGCCCGATTTTTAATGTGGGCCACCACTAGTCATTCTGACGCCATACTCCAAAAACATTTTTTTTTTCTTCGAACCCGTGTTTGGATCGCTCTAACTATTCTTTATGTGATTTTGTAAATGATTGCTCACTTTGATTATGCTGATTTTTCTCGAACGAGTACTTGAAATTTTAACCTCACTCTCAGTTGTTGATCTAGCAAAAGAAACAATGTGAAAGGGAATGCGAGTGGTCATGAACATGTCTGCTGGAGTAGCGTGGAGTGATTGTCTGTCCACGCATGTGCCGAGTGTGTGATGCGAGCGCTAGAGTGCCAGCTCCGAAGCGGCAGCGTCCCATGAGCAACGCGGGTGGTGCAATATGTCGGGAGTCACGAAAATGTTAACACTCAAAGCAGCATTTGTTTTTTACTGGCACTGTCAACTTCCATCAGTTACAGACTGACATTGTTTAATATCATTTTAACTCATTGGTGGCCATCTGCATCAGGATGCGCGGCTTATACCGTCTTAACCTCAGGGCTGCATTTCCCAAATTTTGGAGCTGTCACCTGACAAATATGTACCAGTAGCAGGAGATGGACAGACCGTGATAATTCAAGGGTGGTGGCAGATTAGCTTGGCGCCTGCTGGTTACAAGCTAATCTGGCACTACGCTTGAATTAACACGGTTGATTCATCACCTGCAACTGGTACACAGTCATTAGCCGACACCTCCTAAATTTGAGAATGTGGACTTGTGGTTGACCCTCATCATTCGGAACACACCAGTGTGTGAATAAGTTGGACTAAAATAGTTCAAGGGTAGTGCCAGAATAGCTTGGCGCCTCTAGGTGCCAAACTATTCAAAAATCAGCACAAATACTATTTCGCACATTCACCTTCAACTCATTCAGCCTGGCGCACGCGTTTCACAAATTTTGAAGGCGTCATCTTACGACTATGCACCTGTTGCAGGAGATGGATCGACCATGATAATTCAAGGGTTTTGCCAGATTAGCTTGATGCCTTCAAACGCCAAGCTAATCTGGCACTACCCTTGAATTACCATGGTCCATCCATCTCCTGCGGTAGGGTCTTGGGGCTAAATGGGTTATTTACATTCTAAATGTCATGCTTGCTGATCTGAGGCCCCTAGAGCGGCATTACACACCATATACAGAGGAATTACTAAGTGCCGACAAAATAAAGGCAAATCCTGTTCCACAGTGTAGGGGATCCACCTACTCAGTGTGCAAAGGCCAATGGGCCGACGTCGCCTGCCATTGGCCTGTGCACAGCTGTGCGCGGGCCAACGTCGGCCCGATGGCCTTTTGCGCATTGGGTAAGGACTACATAACAGTTCAGGAGACAGATCAAATACCAAAGGGAATCACTCAGCACTAGACAAACAGACAGATCCAAACAGATCCTGAGTAATTTCCCCTGGTATCTGATGTCTCCTGAACTGTAATATCAAGGTGTGGCATTGGGGGTGAGGGGAGGGGGGGTGGGGGGTGAGTACCTTCACAAATTCACGATTTATTTCGATTATTAACTCATTCAGCCCGACGCACGTATTTCCCCAATTTTGGAGGCGTCATCTAATGACTATGCACCTGTTGTAGGAGATGGATCGACCATGATAATTCAAGGGCAGTGCCCAATTAGCTTGGCGCCAACAGATGCAAAGCTAATCTGGCACTACCCTTGAATTATCATGGTCGACCCATCTCATGCTGTAGTGCGTCAGGGCAAAATGGCAATCAAGGTTTCACGATGGAAAGATTTCTTAATACAAATTGAAGATTAGCAACACTTTTTTTTTTCCACATTTCACGAAAAATAACCAAGCCCTTTTCAAAGATCACAAAGTCCTTATCCTTATGTTTTACTTTTTTTCACGAATTATGAAGATGAAAATACTGTAATCACGAATCACAAGAACAAAAAATCCCGGCAATCACGTATCACAATTTTAGAGCATGCTCCCCCCTCCCTAGCTGTGACAGACCCAGCCGGGAAGAGATCAGAAGAGCAGTGGCATTCTTGAAGAACGGCAAAGCAGCAGGCCCAGATGGCATCCCAGCGGAGTCTCTGAAAGCAGACCTAGAGACAACAGTGGAGATGCTGTACCCACTGTTTGGAAAGATCTGGGAAGAGGAGGTGATGCCGGCTGACTGGAAGGAGGGGTACCTAATCAAGCTTCCCAAGAAAGGCGACCTCAGCAAGTGTTCCAACTACAGAGGAATCACCTTGCTGTCAGTACCAGAAAAGGTCTTCAACAGGATCATCCTGGAGAGAATGAAGAGCTCCGTTGACCCCCAGTTGAGAGACCAGCAAGCAGGATTCAGGAAGAACCGATCATGTACAGACCAGATCGCCACTCTCCGCATCATCATGGAACAGTCTCTGGAGTGGAGCTCCCCGCTGTACGTCAACTTTGTGGATTATGAGAAAGCATTTGACAGTGTGGACCGACAGACTCTGTGGAAACTCCTACGACACTACGGTGTACCCACAAAGCTCGTCCGCCTGATCAAGAGCAGCTACGATGGCATGACATGTCGCGTGATCCACGAAGGGCAGTTCACCAGGGAGCTCCAGGTCAGAACTGGTGTCAGGCAGGGGTGTCTGCTGTCTCCGTTTCTCTTCCTACTGGCCATAGACTGGGTCATGAAGATGACCACAGAGCACAGACGAAGTGGAATACAGTGGACACTGTGGACACAGCTTGACGACCTCGATTTTGCAGACGACTTGGCATTACTGTCCCACACTCATCAACAAATGCAGGACAAGACCACGAGGCTTGCTGACATCTCGTCCCAAGTGGGCCTCACCATTCACAAACAGAAAACAAAGACAATGAGGCTGAACGCAACCAGGGAAGAACCAGTCTTGCTTGCTGGCACCCCGTTGGAGGAGGTGGAGTCCTTCACCTATCTCGGGAGCATCACAGACAAAAAAGGCGGCACTGATGCAGATGTCAGAGCACGAATCGGTAAACCAGAGCAGCCTTTCTCCAGTTGAAAAAAGTGTGGAGTTCCAGAGAGCTGTCACAACACACCAAAGTCCGGATTTTCAACTCCAATGTAAAAGCAGTTCTCTTATATGGAGCAGAGACTTGGAGATTGACAAAAACCACAGTCAACAGAGTACAGACCTTCATGAACAGTTGCCTTAGAAGAATTTTGAAAATCCACTGGCCAGAGAAGATCAGCAACGTCAGACTCTGGGAGAGAACAGAGCAGATAACAGCAGAGAATGAAATTGGGCGAAAAAGATGGGGATGGATCGGTCACAGTCTGAGAAAGCCAGCTTCCAATATCACTAGGCAGGCATTGTCATGGAACCCCCAGGGAAAGAGGAAAAGAGGTAGGCCGAGAAACTCCTGGCGTCGAGACCTCCAAGCAGACATCAAGAGACTGGGAACCACCTGGAGTAGAATCGAAGGAGAAGCACAGGACAGGAGTTGCTGGAGGTCTCTCGTCGACGGCCTATACCCGGGTAGGGGTGACAGGCGTAAGTAAGTAAGTCCCCCCTCCCTCCCCCATCTAATATAGTCTCCAGATTACAGCTCCCAAATTTTGCAATATGTCCATCTTGCAGCTCAATCAGTCTGTACACGATTCTGCGCCGTAACCACATATGACGGTTAGTACAATTTATGTAAACTACCTGTCAGTTGTGACCCCAAAAGTGGCTTATGGTGTTCCTGGTCCACACTTGTGTTCCAGGATTCTGCGTCCAAGAGACCCTGATCTGGGTGTAGGTTCCACTGAGAATACTCATTAACCCATTCAGCCCCGACGCCCTTCAGCAGGAGATGGATCCACCATGATAATCCAAGGGTAGTGCCAGATTTGCTTGGCGCCTGATCCACCATGATAATCCAAGGGTAGTGCCAGATTTGCCAGGTGCCTGATCCACCATGATAATCCAAGGGTAGTGCCAGATTTGCTTGGCGCCTGATCCACCATGATAATCCAAGGGTAGTGCCAGATTTGCCTGGCGCCTGATCCACCATGATAATCCAAGGGTAGTGCCAGATTTGCTTGGCGCCTGATCCACCATGATAATCCAAGGGTAGTGCCAGATTTGCTTGGCGCCTTCAGGCGCCAAGAAAATTCGGCACTTCCCTTGGATTATCATGGTGGATTTATCTCCTGCAGCTGGTGCAGAGTCTTTACATGAAACCTCCAATATTTGGGACTGTATGCGTCCATGGGGTTATACGTGACTACAGTGTGCAAAAATAGCTGCCCCCCAAATTTATTTGGGACGTGTCCCTGAGGTTATAATATGGGATAAACCCTGAAAATATTCACATCATAGAGCATCTTGATCGCGACGGTTAGCACAACGCTTGTTTCCCATCACTGGTCTAGCCATTGCACTTATTTCCTAATAACTGACGAGGTCCACAAGATTGGTTTTGTGTGCTACATTTTACTATTTTCACTTCACTACATAAAATTGATAGAGACTTCAAAACTAGAACCACATGATGTGCATCTACATGACTTTTGGCCGGTGTGGGTAAGCATGTGCTTTCTCAAGAGGCTAGGACAAGCAAAACTGGCATCACACACTGTGCACTTGTATGACTTGTGTCCTGTGTGGACAACCACCTGTGACCTAAATCTACTCGCCATGAAACGGTTATGACTACATTCTGTACACTTATATGGCTTCACGGTAAGCATGTGTGCCTGTCGCTCTTTACCAGTAGTTTGCTTGAGGCTTGTCCCACACTCCGCACACATTTTCCCTTGGCAACTAGCAGCGGCAGGAGAGGCATGGACATGTGCATGTTTTATCAACTGTTTGGGCAACTGGAAACGTGCGTCACACCACTTACATACAAATGGCATTTTACTCTCTTCAACACTGGGCCTCTCTGCGGTCAAAGGTTTTGGTTTTGGCCTAACCTTTACACAAGCAGATACCACCAAGCCACAGTTCAGTTTAACCCACCGGTCGGTCTGCACCAAACTTGCATCAGACTGTGTACACATTTTATCCTGGCCATCCAAAGTGTGAGGGTTCTGCCTTGTGTGAACAGACGCATGTAGTACCAACTGACTGCACAACTGGAAACGTGCATCACACCACTTACACACAAATGACATCTGGCTCTTTTGAACAGCAGGACTTCTGGTGCTCAATGGTTTTGGTTTTGTTGACAAAGCTCTACTGTCAGGACACGCAGATACCTTTAAATCACAGTTTACATCACCGACAACAACAGGCACAGAGTTAGACTCAAGCCTGATTTCATGTCTAGTTTCACACACATAGTCCATGTCACTGCAAACACAGGGCAGAGAGTCAGACACTAGCTTGATGTCATGTTTTGTGTCACAGACACAGTCCATGTCACTGCAAACACTGGGCACAGAGTTAGACTCTAGCTTGATGTCACGTTTAGAGTCACAGTCCATATCACTGTAAACATTGGGCACAGAGTCATGTTTAGTGTCACAGTCCATATCACTGTAAACATTGGGCACAGAGTTAGACTCTAGCTTGATGTCACGATTAGAGTCACAGTCCATATCACTGTAAACATTGGGCACAGAGTTAGACTCTAGCTTGATGCCATGTTTAGAGTCACAGTCCATGTCACTGTAAACACTGGGCACAGAGTTAGACTCTAACCTGATATCAGGTTCCAGTTTAACCCCAGACTCTGTGCTGGTCCCAAGTTCTAGCCAGACACCAGGTTCGACCTTGACAGCTGGCTCCTGTTTGACTTGTGGGTGTTGGACAGGACCGTCTTTCTCCACACCAGTAGTGTTGACTGTGTCTTCACCAGTAGTAGTGTCTGTTTCTTCACCAGTAGTGTTGTTTGTGTCTTCACCAGTAGTGTTGTTTGTGTCTGCACCAGTAGTGTTGATTGTGTCTTCACCAGCAGTGTTGATTGTGTCCTCACCAGCAGTGTTGTCTGTGTCTTCACCAGCAGTGTTGTCCGTGTCTTCACCAGCGGCTGCACGGTCACAGTAGTGTCCATCTGCGGCAAACAGTGGCGCTTCTGCGTCTGTACGCTCTGGACACAAAAGTCCGCCATTAGTGGGAGAGGTCACGGCACGTAACACATTCTGCCCCACAACCCAAATGTTCAAGTTGCCCTCGGAAGGACTGTATTACAATTCTAGTGACAGATCCAGCATGATGGTTGAAGTGTAGTGCCAGAATAGTTTGGTGCCTATTGGACGCCAAGCTAATCTGGCATCAACCTTCAACTATCATGCTTGATCCATGTCTTGCTGTGGTGTGAGTTAAGGAATCTCCCAAAGTTCTAAGCCAAAGTAACTCATTCTACCTTAGACCCACCACAGCACGATATGGATCCACCATGATAGTTCAAGGGTGATGCCAGAATAGCTTGGCGCCCATAGGCGGGCGCCAAGCTATTCTGGCATCACCCTTGAACTATCATGGTCGATCTGTGTCCTGCACTGCAAAGCAGTCTTCAGAGGACGACGGCAACATTTGGGGATTTTGGTCAGGGGGCTGAATGTGGTATTCTTTTGAGAGCATGCGTGTGTTGATCATAGGAAAGTTCCGATCTCCATTGGAGTTATTTTGGATAAGAATTACGTACCTTTTTAGTCCGATTCATTTTCTTTTGCTTGCGATCAATTTCTGTTGTGTAGCTAAAAATGACGCGACTTTTTATTACATTGGCGCCAAGCCATTTTGGCACCACCCTTGAACTATAAATAAATAAATAAATCAGCGCATTAAATAGGCGCTTTACCCAATGGAATATCGGCTCAATGCGCCACCACAAACTGAACCCAACAAACGCGCTCACATAAATCATGCGCATTCATTCACACACTGTACATAAACACAAAACATTCACGTGGTGCCAAGGGCAAGCTCAAGCGAGCTACTGAAGTTTTTGGAAATTCTAATCGTTTTATATGTGGAATTTGATAAGTGGGATGAAATTGATACTAAAGTCGTGGGGGAGGAAGAGCCAGAGTACCCGGAGAAAGAACCCCCGACGGTCCGCCCGAATTAACAGCGACACTTATTTGAGGAGAAAAGTCCGATGCCGGAACCAGGTATCGAACCTTGCACCTTTAGCATTGGTGGCAGGCGCCTTAACCACTAATATCATGCTCGATCCATGTCTTGATGTGGTGTGTCAGGGCTGAATGATTTAAAATAACACAACCACAAAGGTAACAGGGTGGTCACTGAAGACATGTTTTGTTGTATTTATTTTGGAAAGAAGACTGCGAGAAAAAACAACAACATATTACCATATTCTTGATTTATCCAAGCTGCATCTCCTGCCACATCAATCTCTATCATGACGTCTGCTGTCACCAGAGCATCACCTGAGTGCACTGGCTCCATCTTGCGTCGGCGGTGGTGACCAGAAGCCTTTGGCTCATTCTCGTTCTAACCAACACAAGAAAGAAAATGTCTCATCTCATTACAGCCAGCAGATGAAATTATGAATTTGTTTACGTCTGTTGTGGTCCATGTTACAGTTCTGGAGACCAATCGACCATGACAGTTTAAGGGTGGTGTCGGAATAGCTTGGCACCTACAGGTGCCAAGCTATTCCGACATCACCCTTGAGCAACCGTGGTTGATCCACATCCCATCACAGCAGGTCAGGGCTTGATGGGTTAAAGCCTATTACCCCAATCAGCCCTGACGCACTACAGCAGGACATGGGTCGAACATGATAATTCAAGGGTAGTGCCAGATGAGCTTGGCACCTGTCGGTGCCCAGCTCATCTGGCACAACCCTGGAATTATCATGGTCGATCCACCTCCTGCAACAGGTGCATAGTCGTTAGATGACGCCTCCAAAATTGGGGAAATACGTGCGCCGGGCTGAATGAATTAACTTTCTTGTGCATGCAAGCACCAGTACTGAGGACAGTACCTGCCACTTTGTGCACAAAGGTGTTAAAGAGAGAGAAGTGCACACAAAATGTGACCAGCCCTCTGCGGTACCATTTTTGCCTTGGTAACCATTTTCTTGTCTGTGCATACTCGTTATATACTCATGAAAGTTTAGCATGTGACCAAACACATAAAAGAAAACTGATGAACACTTGAATTGGAAATAATGTAAATAAATAGACACATACATGAATACCCGTAGATAAATAAATAGATAAGGAAATAAATAAATGACAAATAAATTAAAAATACTAAAATAAAAAATTTAAACTTGCAAAAGAATAAATGAATAAGCCCTGACGTGCCACAGCTGGAGACAGATCGACCATGATAATTCAAGGGTAGTGCCTGGGGGCGCTTAGCTAATTTGGTACTACCCTTGGATTGTCACTGCAAATCCATCTCCTGGGGCTGGCACATGGCTGTTAGGCGACTCCTAAAATTTGGAAAGTGATGTACACAAACATGTTCAGTACTCACAGCATCACTTGCCTTGGAAACCCTTTTCCTTTTCCTTGATGAGACTGACGTCCCACTTCGCTTCTTTGCTGGTGAGACTGACTTCATCTCGCTTCCAGAATTTGGAACTCTCTTCTGGGCTGAAACCGGCAACCCAGGAGCGCTTTCTCTATGCGCAGTTTATAGCTCTCAATTTCCTCTGGACACACAGCAGCAGTTTGAAATTAAATTCATGCAGGGAAAGTAGCAATGTAAGAAAAGCCACGTCGAATCACAATTTATGATCAGACATGCCTTGATTTGAAACAATCCAGAGCAAACTTTTTTTTTTCCTTATTTTTTTCTTCTCACAGACCTTTGCTTAATTTCTACGGTATTTCTACACACATCCCCTGCAGACTCTGTAGGTGTGTATTTGTGAGTGTGTGTGTGTGGGTGTGTGTGTGAGCGAGCGAGCGAACGAGAGAGAGAGAGAGAGAGAGAGAGAGAGAGAGAGAGAGAGAGAGAGAGAGAGAGAGCATTGCGTTATATTATACATATGAGAAATGTGCCATATATATATTAAATACCATGTATTATTATTATTTAATAATAATAACAATACAGTGCTTTTCTATAGCGTCCTTCCCCACTTACGCCCTTAGGCTCGGAACGCTTCACAAAGGATTATAAACACACACAATAAACTATAAATCACAACAAAAAAAACAGTTCAGGCATACTAGCTAGTCTTTCACACAATAAACACATTCTGTTTACAGTAGTAATAATGATAACGCAAATACATGGACTGGGCAACAGTGCTAAAAACTGAAATCAGTCCATGATTAACTATGATCCGTGGCCAGCAAGAGACATAAATTCTCATGAGCCCCTGCGTCCGCAGGGGCTCATGAGAATTTATGTCTCTTGCAGATAGGAGGGCCTGTTCTGTCTCTTGAGCTTTCTTTAATCTTGAACAAGAAAGGCAAAGCCCTTATGACTCACGTGCACCGGTATAACCAATCCCCTTTGTGACAACAAGTGAAGGCCCGGTTTCTGCACCAGCGAAATGCATGTTTTCTCAAAATTGAAGCATTTTTGCATACACCTGTCAAGCACCCGAGACCCTTGACCTTTGCAAGGGGTTGACTAATTTAGCATGCATAGAAATGTCTTGTCATCAGCAACCTTGATGTCAATTTTGATTAAAAAGTTCCCAAAAACTTAAGATTAAAAACTAATCCCAACACAAATTGGCATTTTTCACACATTTGTTGACCTCTTGTGACCTGTGACCTATCTGAGGGGTCAACCAAATTAGTGTGCATAGGTAGGTCTTACTATCAGAAATCTCTGTACCAAGTTTGGGTTTGAAGTTGAAAATAGTATTTGAGATAAAACAGTTTTTGTCAAAATATGGCTATTTTAGACCTATTTCTGGACCCTGTATGATCTTGACCTTTGAGCTTGAGAGGTATGTTCAGAAAGGTCTTGTCACGGTGTATCCTTGAGCTAAATTTGAACTCTTGATTAGTCTCTGAGAAAATGCCAACGTTAAAGTTTACCACAGATGACGGACGGACGACCACTGGCCCTAACATACTCACTCCGGGAGTTTTGCTATTCAGGTGAGCCAAAAAGCTGACTGACAACAGCACTGCCACTCATGCAATGCATATAAAATAATTACTATTCAAGCAATACAATACAAGTTATTGGTCGCAGGGGTTTGCTACACGGATCCTTGTAGGCCTTCGGGGTACAATAATTCTTTTGATCTCCCGAAGGCCTACAAGGGTCCGTGCAGCAAGCCCCTGCTACCAATAACATAGTTGTTACTCCACTATTTTCATAAAAGAAATCAAGAAGAAATCTTCTGACCTGGATCATGCCAGACATGACTGACATAAAAGGAATCTAATAATATTTATACATAACAGACTTATGACGTAATTTAAAATCTTTCATGATGTTGTCTCCAGAAGTGTCAACACTGAGCAACTTTTTACTTTAGAACGTTTTAGTGATCTTTTATAGAACAAAACTCGCATCCAAGATGCGTCACAAAGAGGGCTACAAGAAGTCCACCATTTGTCGCTACAAGGGTTTTTATATCATGGTCACATGGTACAGTTTGCGCTAAAGCGACTGGTCGTGTGACATAGGGATGAAAACAATCAGTTTCAGATAGCACACAGGAAAACACAATACCACAGGTGTACTGTTAGGCATTTATGCACCAGCAAATTACAAAATCAGTGATGCTTTCCATTTGCCAGGGACTTTTTGACTAACGTGCGAAGCAAAAGTGAGTCCATGTTCTGGGCCAGTGGTCATCCGTCCACCCTCGTCAGTCGTAAACTTTAATGTTAGCATTTTCTCTGAGACTATTCAAGCCACATTCTTCAAACCTAACCCAAGGATACTTTGTGGCAAGACCTTTCTAAGCATACCAATTAGAGTGAACTCTCTGAAAGATCAAGGTCACAGGGGATCAGGAAATAGGATTAAAAAATACCCATATTTTGACAAAATTGATTTTTTTCCCTCAATTACCATTCCCAATTTCAAACCCAAACTTGGCACAAAGATACCTGATGGTAAGACCTTTTTATAGCATACTAATTTGGTTGATCCCTCACAAAGATCAAGGGTCACAAGAGATCCAGAAACTGGTGAAAAATAGCCATATTTTGACAAAATTGATTTTTTTTTCTCAAATACTATTTACAACTTGGTACAGAGATACCTGATGATAAGACCTTTCTATGCATACTACTTTAGATGACCCCTTGTAAAGATCAAGGGTCACAAGAGGTCATCAAATGCGCGTAAAATGTCAATTCTTGATAGAAATGTAGTTTTTAATCAACATTTTGGTAAAGTTTTCAATCAAATTTGTCTCAAAGGTAGCTGACGATAAGATCTTCCATTGCATGCTAATTTAGTTAACACATCACAAATGTTAAGGGTCATGGGATGATTCCAAAATAGGTCTGAAACAAAGCCATATTTAAAAAAAAAAAAAATTTTTTGTAAATAGTAAAATACTATTTCAAACTTCAAACATAAACTTGGTACAGAGATACCTGATGGTAAGACCTATCTATGCATACTAATTTGGATGACCCCCATGGAAAGGTCAAGGGTCACAAGAGGTCAGTAAATGTTTGAAAAATGTCAATTTTGTCAGAACTGTAAATTTAATAAAATTTTGGGCAAACTTTTGAATCAAATTTGGTGCGACGTTTGCCGACAGTGACAGCAAGACATTTCTATGTATAGTAATTTAATCGACTCATCAGAACGGTGAAGGGTCACAGGGGTTTGACAAATGTGTGAAAAATATTAAGTTTTGAGAAAACATAGATTTGACTGGTGCTGAAGCCTGCAGCCCTTCACTTATTGTCAGAAAGGTCACACATTATGTACAGCAGTCATAAACGTGAGCCATACATGCTTTGCCTTTCTTGTTACTTAACTCATTCAGCCCGACGGCCGTATTTTCCCAAATTTTGGAGGCATCATCTGAATCTGATGACTATGCACCAGTTGCAGGAGATGGATCGAGCATGATAATTCAAGGGCAGTGCCAGATTAGCTTGGCAACAGTCTTGTGCGTGCAGACAGGCGCCAAGCTAATCTGGCACTACCCTTGAATTATCATGGTCGACCCGTCTCCTGCTGAAAGGGTTAATTATTTAAAGTGGAAAGCACCATCAGTATTGTTGATCTGCTTTATTTTTCATGTCCATACACCGATTTTCTGCCGATAAAGTAGGACTCAACGTTACAATATATTCACTTTCAATGGCAGCTAGGAGTGCAAGGTAACCCTCTTAACCCCATGGCCGCATTTCCAGACTTTTGGAGGCGTTGTCCAACGACTATGCACCAGTTGTAGAAGATAGATTGGTCATGATAATTCAAGGGGAGTGCCAGGTGAGCTTGGCGCCTTCAGGCGCCAAGCTCATCTGGCACTACTCTTGAATTTATCATGATCAATCCATCTCCTGCTGCAAGGTCCTGGTGCTAAATGGGTTAATCAGAGTATAAGTTGAATTAAAAAAGAATGTATATCTTTAGTTTAAACTATTACATCTATCTATCTATATCCCGTAGTCTTGCCACCCGTTGGGGCACCACTGATGATTTGGCAACCAGCTCCCTCCATTCCTCTCTCTGAGGCTCAAACTACTCAAAGTGTTCAAATTTGTTGACTGTGTTATGAAGGCTACATAACAGAGTAGGAGACAGATCAACCGTCTTAGTTCAGGGCAGTGCCAGAATAGCTTTGCACCCACGAGGGAAAATGGGAGATAAAAAGGGAGATTGGACAAAGGGAGAACGGCGACAAAAAGAGGAAATATAAAATTAAGAATAAATTTGATCCTTCAACTTGTCAGTATTGTCATTCTTGCAAGATCTTTTTTCAGGCATAGACCTATATGCATTTTTAGTTCACATTTTGAGTGTGTTGCTTTAGATTCTCAAAAGGTCATAGAAAAAAACATTACAGAGAGCTGAAATTCCATCTCTCATTTTGAGCACTGATTTTGATTTGACTACATGTATCGGACACCACTGAAGCAGTATCCAGCAATTGTGTTCCTTTTTGTAACATTTTTAGGGAGTTAGAAAAGAATTTCTATTTTGCTAAACATGGTGTCATAGTACAGTCACGGTGTTGGACATTACGAATGACCAAAATCATGATGCATATTTTAGTCCCCTGCTAAATAACTGTAGTGTTTTTGACTCATTTTAACAGGTAAAGCTATTTTCTGCAAAACAAATGCAGATTAATATCGTATGGCTATGTTGCTTTCAGGATCATGTAACTTTAACCCTTATCATTCGGAATACGCCAGTGTGTGAAATAAGTTTGACTAAAATAGTTCAAGGGTGGTGCCAGAATAGCTTGGCGCCTCTAGGCGCCAAGCTATCTGGTACCACCCTTGAACTAAAGCCATTGGTCTATATCCTTATCTGTAAGTACTATAATGTAGCTTGCATATGGCGGTGTACACATTTGAAGCTTTTAGCCTCAGTATGATATGGGTTTACTGTATCATCTGTTGTACCCAACTTTCGGGACTACTATGACCATAGAGATAACACCTGACACTGTAAGTTTTAAATTCAAAGTATAAATTAGAATGGGAAAAGAATCATCATCAACCAAACACTTTGCCCTGTGCATGTACTTTAACCCTTATCATTCAAAATACCCCAGTGTGTGAAATAAGTTTGACTAAAATAGTTCAAGGGTAGTGCCAGAATAGCTTGGCGCCTAGAGGTGCCAAGCTATTCTGGCACTACCCTTGAACTAAAGCCATTGGTCTATATTTTTATCTGTAAGTACTATAATGGAGCTTGCTTTTGGCAGTGTACAAATGTGAAGCTTTTAGTCTCAGTATGATATGGGTTAATCCCCATGCATCACACAAACAAAACTGATTGCAAGTTGTCAACTATTTCCATCCTCAAGCTTCCTTATCAGAGGTACCTATTCTGTGTAATTTTTTTTTGCGCCGAAATTCTCATGTTTTTTTAATTTTAAAATCATTTCACAAACAAACTATGCAAAAGAATGACACACAACTTGATTCAATTCAGATTTAGCTGCAAATAAAAGCAAAGTTGTGTCTACAGTCAGTGAAACAATACAAACTTATTTCTGAACAGGGTTCCAGACAGACGACCTTTTGAGATTTGCTCATATGCTGCATACGGAAGGCTGTCAAACTCTTGTTTCTTTCATTTTGGGCAAGCGAACGAGAAACATCCAGAATCTGGGATTGGATGCCCGCTACAGAGAAGGCAAAATGTTTGCCACAAAATTGAGGATGTTGATAGCTGTGGCGTTTGTGAAGCCTGAACATGCCCAAGACACACTTGCTCAAGCGAGCCGTTCTGGCAGAGGAACATTCTCATAAGTAATGTGCGGTACTTTGAGAAGACGAACATGGGTCATTGCCACTTATGAGGCTGAACATGGTATGGGCAATGGTCGGAAACTAGTTTGGAAAGCACCAAAGTTCAAGCCAGACCTGCATGAAAAGACTCAGCAGTAAATAAGAATCACAAACGATCAACCATCTGTATAGGTTGGCATAGGAAAATCCAAATTACCCTCAACCAGAATCATCCTGACATTGTGAAATGTTTGGTCTTTCTACAGGGTGAGCAAGCTCATACAGAAATGAGCATCCACGTCTTGTGCGGAGAACACCAACGCAGAATCTGCGCAAAGAGAGACCAGTACAGGTGATGGATAAAGAGAATAATTCGAAATAGCGTTTTTTGTGTGATTTCATGTACTATTAGTAACTTAGCTTACTTCATGAAACTATTGAAAACGAGTTCAACTAACGTAACAATTTGAGTTCAGTGTGTATGTTTATCTATCTGTGCGTTTTTCTTGTTGACATTTCATTTCCCCTTATTGTCCGTTCTCCCTTCTGTCTCATTCTACGTATTCACAAACCAGATAGGTGAGGCTAGTATTATTACGTATTGACTTTCTCCCTTTAGTCCGGTATCCCTACAGCTGCGCGCACAAGACTGTCGATATTCATCATCTTTAAATAAGTTGGACACATCTCTATACGCTTGTCTCTAACACAGTTAACTTACACAGTATGCTGATATCCAAGAAATAAGCGTAAATGTTGTGTTTTCAATCATAACCGCATATATGGATCGTCCATTCCAGCAACCGACGCCATTTTCATGTAAAAGCGACGTAACTTCCTTTCGGGGTGGGGTGGGGGGACGTTTAGGCCTCGGACCGCATCGTCTACAGTACAGTCCTACCTATCAAAATGCCTTAGCCTGTCCGTAATTTTTTAATCCCCTAAACAACACTAACGCCCACTTGGTGCACATTTGCCATGCACAATTTTTTTTTTTTTTTTAATGAGGCATCTGCCGTCTCGTTGACGCCAAAAGTGCAGCCCAAACTGGTACGCACCTCAAATCACCATCCGCACGGCAACGCAAACTTGGCCAAAAAGAGTCCGCTGGTTTAATTAAGCCAAGGCTGGTATAAATCAAAGCACCAAACATGTCTCTTCTCATCATCAATAAATTTCAAGCAAATATCAACACATCGTCCCAGTAAAAATTCATAGGAAGGCAGACTTATTTTAAATAACACGGCCGGTCGTGTCGGACCTGCTGATCTGAATGTATATAGAGAGGAATGGTCTGACCAGCGAGGAAGCCGGGAGAGTATGACAACCGCAGATATATCGTTGTTAAGGGAAGTGTTTCGACGAACACGGCCAAGAAGAACAAGACAAAAGTGTCTTGACCTTTTGCAAGAATGGCTATGCAGGTACATGATTACGAGTGTAAGGATACACATGGTGTTTGTGAGGACCACTTTACTCCAGACTGTTTCGACGGCGTGTAGGCCAACTCTGTGGCTGGAGGATACACACACAGGGCGTGTAATCACAACTGGACAGAAGATGGAGTCAAATGGCCCGCTAGTAACACTAACAGCGGACGTGAAGATAGAGATTGATGTGGCTGAGGAAGACGAGACGTGGATAAAGCAAGATTATGGTATTGGTATACATTTATACACTTTCCCACCTAAATTCGCCATGATGTCCTTACACTTTCCCACCTAAATTCGCCATGATGTCCTCTTACACAAACAAATTTTACGTTCAGTTTTATGCAGCTTTGTGTGTGTGGAGGGGGGGGGGAGGGTGTTGATGCTTGCTCTCCATCTATCTGTACTATCTAGCTATATATCCCGTAGTCTTGCCGACCTTAGGGGCACCACTGATGACTTGGCAACCAGCTCCCTCCATTCCACTCTGTTCTCTGCCATTCTTATAGTGTGTCGCTCAGCTTCAGTTCTGTCCACTCTGAGATATTGCCCTCTCATCTTTTTCTCTGTCTTCCTCTCCTTCGCCCTCCTTGCACAGTGCCTTGCAGGATTGTCTTGGCAAGCCCTGCTGAACGCGTGACATGCCCATACCACTTCAGTTTGCGTTTTTTCATGGCTAATAGGTCTTCATAGGGCCCGATGGCTTGCCAGATTCAGCTTCCCACTTCCACGTTCGAGATGTGATCTCTGTGTTGTAGGGGGTGTATGGGGTCTTTCTCATGCACTCACATCCTGGGGTTCGCTTCCGTGAGGGTCGAGAAGAGGCTTACTTCAAGAACATCTTTTTATTCACGGCATTAAATCAAGGCTGTAAGCCAAGGTCCTTAAATCAATGCCCTTAATTCAATGCCGTTAAGTCAATGCCTTTAAGTCAATGCCACCCTGCAACAAACATTACAGGTCATAAATATCATATATATACAATATAGCTTGGACGTACGTTCTAGCTATTGTAACTGGACTGACTGGGTGTAGGCAACTTAAATAGTTTATCAGATAGACAAAAACTGCCCATCTAATACAGTACTCAAGTGCCTACAGAGTTTAAGTCTGCATCCCTTTTGTGGTCTAGGGAAGGGCTGGAGATTGTTGTGGAGAGTAAACTATAAGTCTACTCTAGTCTCGCCTGCTCACAAAATCCGTGTTTATTTCAATGCCTCGCGTTGTGTTCAAAAGTCAAAGTTACCTGCGCAATGGACTGACCACAGTATCCAGAAAAACCCTATTTTGACTGGATTTGCTGTTTGTTGCTGTTAAGCGCTACTGAGTTACCAACGTGCGCTCGCATGATCAGTCACACCATCATGCGTGCACGGACCGTACACACACACAAACTTCTCGCACATACACACACACAGTCTCAGTCTTGCTCTCACGCTAGCCAAGCATCGTAAGATAGAAGTAAGGTTCCAAGATTTATTTATACCAGAAAAGCATTCATGATGAAACAACATGATCAAAGTTAGTCAAACCAATACAAGTCCTTAATAACCTTAAACACCTATAGGCATAACCTTCGATTACGACACCTAGCTCCTAGACCTAGCACTTATAACATTGAATACCGTCCTAGCGAACCTAGCTCCTAGGCCTAACGCCTATACGCATTGAATACCGTCCTAGCGAACCTAGCTCCTAGGCCTAGCACTTATAACATTGAATACCGTCCTAGCGAACCTAGCTCCTAGGCCTAGCACTTATAACATTGAATACCGTCCTAGCGAACCTAGCTCCTAGACCTAGCACCTATAGCATTGAATACCGTCCTAGCGAACCTAGCTCCTAGGCCTAACACTTATAACATTGAATACCGTCCTAGCGAACCTAGCTCCTAGACCTAGCACTTATAACATTGAATACCGTCCTAGCGAACCTAGCTCCTAGACCTAGCACCTATAACATTGAATACCGTCCTAGCGAACCTAGCTCCTAGACCTAGCACTTATAACATTGAATACCGTCCTAGCGAACCTAGCTCCTAGGCCTAACGCCTATACGCACTTACCGATAAAACCTACGCGCCGTCCTAACGCATCCTTTTCCTAAACCCTATTTGGGTGAACTAGAACTAAACCGAAACACTACTGTCCCTATAGGATAGGGCCGGGGTGGTTCGAGATGATCATTATTCACAACCGCCTCGTGGGATAGGGCCAGCGTGGCTCGAGGTGATCATTATTCACAACCGCCCGGTGGGGTAGGGCCGGGAAGTGTGAGAGATCATTATTCACAACCGCTCACGGGGGAGAGGGACTGGAGTGTGAGAGATCATTATTCACAACCGCTCACAGGGGGAAGGGGACTGGAGTGCGAGAGATCATTATTCACAACCGCTCACCGGGGGAAAGGGAGGGTGATCATTATGCACAACCACCACCGAGACTTAGAATCGGCCGCTTTATATAGGCTCCCAGCCTCTGGGTCCGGAAACTACATCACAGCTTCGCGCGTGTAGTCCGCTACACACTAACTAGCTAAGTCAGCAAAATTCTCGCTCAAAGTGCGCCAAGCGTGCACTAAACCACTGAACTCTGACTCGCTGGTAGTAACTAGTGATAGCATTATCAGAGGGCTCCTCTGCTACACTCCCTCCTCCTTAAGACCTAATGTGCACGACACATTAGTCAAACAAAAGGAATAAAGTCGCACAAACTAAATGAAATGCACCAAGTTCAAGAAAATTACTTCTGGCATGCACAGTAAAATCTAAATACAAAAAAAAAAACTCAACAAAATAAAGTCATGATGCATGCACCTGATGCGCCAAGCTATTCTGGCACCACCTTTGAACTAAAACGGTTGATCTATCTTGTTATCAGATATGTAGCCTTCATAGGACAATAAGCAGATTAACAAAATTTCAGCCTCAGGATGTAATGGGTTGAGGGGTTAGTCCATGACATAAGTGCTAAATTGCTTTTACGCAATTTCATTGGGTAGCGTAGTTTTGTATAGCCCTGATTTTTATGTGGGCCACCACTAGTCATTTTGATGCCATACACCAAAACTTTTTTTTTTCCGAACCCGTGTTTTGATTGCTTTAACTATTCTTTATGTGATTTTGTAATGATTGCTCACTTTGATTATGCTGAACTGAAGATGGCCATCAAACAGCTGAAGAAGAAAACATCTCCATGTCCAGACAGCATCTCAAACGACATGCTACAACACCTTGGCAACACTGCCTTAATGAAGCTACTGGACATCTTTAACCACAGCTGGACAGGAGGACAGGTACCCCAGTGCTGGAAGGAAGCCAGGATGATCCCAATTTTGAAGAAAGGAAAAAATAAGTCCATAGCCCTGAGTTATCGCCCCATCAGCCTGACAAGTTGTGTGTGCAAGACCATGGAGCGCATCATCAACAAGCGCCTGCAGTGTTACCTGGACTCTGAGAGCATTATCGTGCCAGAACAAGTCGGCTTCAGAAGCTACAAAAGTACAAATAAGTAATCCAGACAGAAAAGGTGACTGCCAAGCGTGTCTTGGCTTGACTTCGCGAACGAAGATTCTATAGGGGTTGTCCACGACGTCTGCAGGCATGCTCGTGACTGCGGAGGCCAATCCGGGACAGGCTGGTTCGACCGCAGTGGCTGCAGAGGGAGGTCTGGCCAGGGTTCTGAGTTGCGGCATCTATGTTTTTTCTCCTGAGCTGCTTGTCTTTAAGGCTAGTTCTGCGAGAGTCCTCAAAGGAGACAGCTGTCTTGCAAATGGTGGAGCGCCAGGTGTCACGGTCTGCAGCAAGTGAAGACCACTGGCGGTGGTCGATTTGGCAGGCACTAAGTGACTTCTTGAGACAATCACAGACTAGAGTTCACTTTGATCTGTTGTGTACTACAGCGCGAGAGTGACACGTGAATTGCTTTTCGTTTGCAATTGCAGAGATTTACGATGCCCATCCGGGAGCTGTCCGTTCACTTTCTCTCCGTGTCCGACCTCATCTGCAGGCATCCGGAGTGGACCTGGACAAAGTTTTGGAATTTCTGCAACACTTCACTCCACTCTGGCTATTACCAGTTCCTGACATCTTGCTGGACTTGACCGTCCACAAGAAGGACTGTACTCCACCAGCCCTATACCAACAGAGCCTCAATGAACTCCTTTCAAGTTTTCCTGGCTATTGTCGTATTTATACAGATGGGTCCAAGTCTGAGGATGGGAGAGTGGCTGTGGCTGCAGTGTCTTCTCGCCATCCTAGACGCCCCACAGGGTGGTTTTCCCTTCTATTCTGGGGCATGTGTTTCTGTCTACCCTTGGTCCATTCACTGTAACGAACGCATTTCGTACATGTTTGGGTAGGAAGACGTTATGACGTCATTAGCAGTTGGACCGGAGGTTCACAACAGGTAATGTAGAGGTGAGCAATGTTCACGTGTGGGAGTGACAGTGTTGTATTGTGAACTGTTGTTAGTCAGAGATGTCATATCAGCCGAGTTGAGCGGACGTGTTCGTTGGTGCTCTGAGAAAGAATTCTAGGGAATTCTATAGCTGTATATAGAATACAGGTATTTATTATTGTTATTATCGGTATTTATAATGACCTGTAAAGCTATTCATACGAAAAGGGAAAGTATTGTTTTTTTATGAATTATTATGACTAGAGTAGAGTGCAGAAGGGCCCATGTTTGAACTACAATTGAAGGAAGTGCGATGGCTCGTGTCAATACTTGTTTGGTCATGTAATTATTATATGTGATATAGTTTATAACTAGGATGTCATGTTGTATTTATTTATATGTGAAAATGTGGGACTGAAATAGGAAGGTAATTCAGTGTATAATTAGGTATACCTAATGATGAATGAATGTGCAGTAATATGCAGAGATGTTTACCCTTACGATTTTGGAGTAATTGCTTACGATTTTTGGCATAGATTACGCCACTACGATTTTTGTCACACTATTACGATTATTTAAAACAAAAACTACGATTTTTGAAATCATATTCCAATCTGCTTTTTTTCTTAGAAAGTGATCAAACAAAATCCTACTTCAAAACATAACCGGGTCCATGACCAGATCCAACATTAGTACATAAAATAATAATTTATATGATTTCCTAATTTATCATTAATATTAGTTGCCTTTTAAATCTAGAAATAAAGTAAATGTTGGAGTTAGTCAAATTAAAACAATAACAAGGGGAGTAAGCACTGTAACGAACGCCTTCAGTGCAGATTTCGGTCGGACGATGGTGTGACGTCATTAGCAGTTGGACCGAATGTACACATGCGAATAATGTAGAAATAAGCATTGTTCACGAGCGGTAATGTACAGATAAGCCGTGTTCACGTGCGGTAATGTAGGTGAGCGATGTTCACGTGTCACGTGTGGGAGTGACAGTGTAGTATCGGGAATAATTGCCAGTTAGAGATGCTATACCAGTCGAGTCGAGCGGTCGTTTTCGCTAGGGCTCTGAGGAAGAATTCTGGCTAGAGAATTCGGTAGCTGTATATTGAATACAGCGGGGCCGGTACGGAGCGGAAACCCCTGGTGTATGGCCGATGAAGCTGTCCTGAGCATCACGTACGTGACCGGAATGCGGACATCATCAAGCCTTCATCTCTCCTTCGTCCTACCATCACTGGTGCTACGAGCAGCAACGGTAGCGAAGTAAGCCACAGATTCGTGCTACAGGACCACATGCAGTGTTCCGTCAGTGTAGCTATTGTCGCCTAGCGCCGTAATTTCACGCCTAGGAATGTTCTAAATCTGTGAGTAGTCATTGAATAGTAATATTCAGTTCAGGAATCTCCGTCAAGTCGTCAATGTGATATTGACTGTGTCGACACTAGTATAAAGAGGAGTCGAGTGACGTCTCTCGAGAGAGACAACGACCTCTACGGTAGCGAGTGAATGTGTGAGCGCTGAAGTTGTGAATAACCTATATGCCACTTGTTAGTTATCTGTGTAGATTGGTTTATATGATGTGAATTGTGTGGTTTAATGTATGTTATGAGTGCATGTTAATATTTAAACAGAGGGCAAAGAGAGATAATTGTGTGGCCTTTGTCCTTGTTTGTAAGCGCGTGTGTGGTGGATGAAAGAGTCTAGTGAACAGAGATAGAACACCCACCTTTATACTGATTAGCAGAACAAACCCACGCACACACTCATTCCATTAGAATAAACGTTTATATATGTAACAATTTAGTTCGGTAGTAACACTAAAAACACCGTTACAAGCACACTAGGACAATTTGCTCGATTACGTCCCTTTATTTAAACCAACCCCATCTGTCCGTGTCTGCTTTCCCTTGGTTAAGTGCAATGATCAGAAAATTTCGCAATGTGCAAGTTTAAAAAAAAAAATAAAAAAAATTAAGTGAAGGAGGGGGGGGGGGGGGGGGGAAGGGGCGCCCAACCATTATTTAACCCATTACAGAGATGTGCAAACTATATGTGTCCTGGTCAGTGATGTGTGTGTGTGTCATTTTTATTTTTGCGCTCGTGCTAATATAAAAGGCACAATATAAAAAACAATGCAGAAATAATAGGTAACAATAGTAATAGTATTACTGAAATTTTAATAGTATTACTAAAATTTCAAATAGCTAATACTGAAACTTCAAATTGAGGGTAGGCATGCCTGAATTAACACAGTGATTTTTTTTCTTTTCACTTGTATCTCATTTTGAGTGCAAATAAAAACTGCAAGGCTTTGTAAGAACTTGTTGAGTGAGATTGCGTTTGAGAACGATCAAATGTGCTGACAGAAAGTATTACTCTTTTTACCCAAGATTACTCTTTCTGGCATAGCCCATTACTCCATTTTTTTTGGGGGGTAAACATCTCTGAATATGTTATAAATTGAAGGTGAGCTGTGATTGTAATATTTGGCTCATAATTCATTGTGTGTAAATACGCAAAATGTGTGCACAGTGTTAAAGTGGCTATAGGAATTGTCATAAGAATTGTGACAATAGTGACTGTAGTAGTATGGTGGCATAGAGAAGACATTTTTCAAAGGAAAGGATCTCGAGCACTCTGAATTATAATAATGTGTCGAGGACACATACAGACTCTTTAGGTATAAGAGCGAAAATTTACAATTGTATAAATGTTGTATACAGCGGCCGGTACGGAGCGGAACTCCTCTGGTATGTGGCTGATGAAGCTGTCCTTATAGCATCGTCTACGTGACCGGATGCGGACATCATCACGCCTTCATCTTACCTTCGTATACCATCACTGGTGCAGACGTGCAGCAACGGTAATGAAGTAAGCCTACAGATTTGAGCTACAGGACCACATGCAGTGTTCCTCCAGTGTAGCCTATGTCGCCTAGCGTCGTTGGTAATTCCACGCCTAGGAATATTCTAATCTGTAAGTACTGTCATTGACTATTACCGTTCAGTTCGGGAATCTCCGTCAAGTCAAGTCGTCAATGTGATATCATTCATTGACTGTGTCGATACTAGTATGAAGAGAAGAGCCGAGTGACGTCTCGGGAAAGAGACAACGACTTCTGCGGTAGCGATTGACTGTGTAAGCGTCAAATTCATACATAGCTTTATACGCCACTTATTAATTATTTGTGTGAACTTGTTTATATGGTGATGTGAATTGAGTGATTTAATGTATATGTTCATGAGTGTATGGGAAATAGCGAAACAGAGGGCAAAGAGAGATAACTGTGTGGCCTTTGTCTTTGTTGTAAGCATGTGTGTGGTGGTGGATGAAAGAGTATAGTAAACAGAGTTAGAACACCCACCTTTATACTGATTGTCAGAAAGCCCACGCACACACTCATTCCATTAGACTAAACGTATTCATACATATATATAACAATTTAATTCAATACAACACAAAAACCTTCGTTACATTCACCTGTATTTGCCTTTTTTAAACTCTCCCTACTGTCTGCGCTGCCTGTAGCTCATGTGCGTTGCTAAATGGTCTCAGCTTTATTTAGGCCCCATGTCATAGATTTATTTAATGTATTGGACTGACTGGCGAAATACATTCAATATTCTTTTTTCTTTTTTTCCACAAGCAGTGCAGGTACGTCCTGAGAAAGCCTTGGTGCTGTCAAGATGTTAAGCAATGTACAATCAATCTGCCTCCCTGAATATTCATCTGTATTTAGTGCAGAACTGCAGACAATTCTGCTGGCACTCAGGCATGCCAATCAGTCTAGGGAAAGAAACTTCCTGATTCTGTCTGACTCTCTTTCTGCCCTGCAGGCACTTCAGGGTGCGGGAACAGATCACCCCCTCTGCTGGTGCAGATTCGAGAGTTTTACACGGACTTGATGAAGGAATATTACGACATCATTTTTATTGAGTCTCAGGGCATGTGGGCTTCGAAGGCAACAGGATTGCTGATTCTGCTGCCAACGATGCCCGCAGTGACCCTGTCCCCGACACACAGACTGTTCATAGTGATTTTAAACCTGTGATTAGTGCGTACATAGCCCGCGAGTGGCAGTCCGAGTGGGACAAAGAGGAAGCAAACAAGCTGCATAAAACTCTTCCTATGGTGTCCGACAGTTTACCTTATCGCTGCGGCAGCTGCCCTGAGGAGACTGTCCTTACTCAGCTCTACATCGGGCACACGTATGTTACGCACTGTTACTAAAACTGGATGAGCGTTCATGGTGTTTTGCCTGTGATGAGCAGTTTTCTGTTCAACACTTTTTGCTGTATTGTGCTGACCTAATTGACACCAGTTATAAACACTTCACAGCAGACTCCTTGAAGGTTTTGTTTCGGGATGTTCCCCCAGACAAAATCTTCAATTTCTTGAGAGAATGCAGTATTTTGAACAAGATCTTGGCATTCATAGACTATGTGAATTTCCTTATTTTGCCCTTTTTTGGAGTCTATAGACATTTCTTTTAAATACTCTTGCGACATTTCAGCCTGACATATTTTTAAGGTATATTTACATCATGTCTTAAAACCTTTCTTTTAGTCTGGCTGACCAGATTTTTACCCATCCAGCCATGAAATGGCTTAGTCACCTGCTCGGCGTTAAACCCCAATAACTAACTAACTGTTTACATCAGATTCTGATGAAAGGTCGATAATAAAAGCAAGGCGTGCAGTACCAGGAACAATAACATCCTTTGGGACCTAGGTTTGGAAACTTGACAGTAAGAGTTTGGTTTTGATCTGTGGTGCTAGGATTGTTTGTTATAACACTTGATTAGCTAATGCCCTTAACACCTATAGGTTCACATAGTTTTCTGTATGGGTCTAACTTTGATCCGTAGAACTGTCATTTTATTTATGCAAAATCAGCACACATAAATAAATACACTAATCAATGGCAGCGGGAGGATTTGGTCATGATATTGAAATGGATGATATGTATGCCTATGATAATAGTACAACAGATATTGTTGGTGCAAGGAATATTTTCAGTTTACATCATGAACTGTTAAAAGACATTAAACTCGTTTTATGATACTGTTGCTGCCCGTCCAGACGACAAAGATCCTAATCAGTTTGAATATGACAAGGGGCACCAATTTGTAAATACAGACAAAGGAAAAGTGTATCTAACCCATAAAAGCAACCCTGCTAAGTTTAGAGCTTTGTACAATCAAAACTGAAGTCGGTGGTAATGCAGGGCTGGAAAGGTATCTTGGTATTGTTACCAAGAAAACTGGTGAGTGATCTTCACGATGTACAGAAAAAGTTGTCAACAGTACAAGAAATTGAAATGACAGAAGTAAAAGGGTTATCAGAAATAGCAGACAAAGCAATACAAAACAAACTCACAAACTCCATGTTTCTCACCCAGTTTGACCTCCTCCTCGACAACTACAGCACACGACCCAGAAAACACATCCTTCTTGGTGACTTTAACTTCCACTTCAACAAACCCGACCACCCTGACCCCCCCCCCCCTCCCCCCCCCCCCCCGCCCAGGTCTGCCCTGGGGGACTTGGGTGGGGTTAACTACTTTTTAGTTCCAGGGTCGCCCTGGTCAGCCCCACAGGGTGGGTTTTACCCTGTATTCTGGGGCATGTGTTTCTGTCTACCCTTGGTCCATTCATCTGTATTTGCCTTTTTTAAACTCTCCCTTCTGTCTGCGCTGCCTGTTGCTCTTGATATTGGATGTGTGTTGCTAAAGGGTCTTGGATTTATTTGGGCCCCATGTCGTAGGTTTATTTAACGTGTTGGACCGGCTGGCAACATACATTCAATGTTCTGTTTAGGATTTTTTTTTACAAGCAGTGCAGGCACGTCCTGAGAAAGTCTTGTTGCTGTCGGGACGTTAAGCAGTGTACAATCGCCCTCGACTGGATTATCACCCGCACCTCCGATCAACTCTTTCTCGACTCTGACACCTCCTCTGTGCTTCCCTCTGACCACCTCGCTATTTTCGTCTTCCTCAACCTACCTCCCCCCAAAAAACCAAAGCTCCTTGTCTCTCTTCACAAACTAAAATCTGTCAACTGAGAGAGCATCTTCGACAAAGCTGTCGACCTTCTCTTGGACCCCACTCCCTCTCCCGATCTTGCATCCCATTTTGATTCCTCCCTTCAAAAACTTCTAGACGCCCATGCCCCTGTCACTACCTGCTCCATACCAAACCGACTCCCCTCCCCCTGGCTCACTGATGACATAGCTGAGGCCAAGCGCGAGCGCTGACAAGCGGAACGCCGCTGGCGTTCATCCGACCTCGCCATTCACAGACAGATCTTCCAAACAACCAGATCCAAAGTCTGCAGAATGATCTCCGACTCTAAAATTAAACACCTTCAAAACAAAGTTCTGGAATCCACTTCTTTCAAAACCCTCTACGCTACAATGAACACACTCCTAGGCACTTCTAAAGACTCTCCTCTCCCCAATATACACAGCAAAGAAGAACTCCCGTCCGCTTTTTCCACCTATTTTTTCCACCTATTTTTTGACCGGGTCTGCCCAGGGGGACTTGGGTGGGGTTAGGTTTTTTAATTCCCAGGGTCACCCTGGTCAGCCCCACAGGGTGGGTTTTTCTCTCTATTCTGGGGCATTTGTTTCTGTCTACCCTTTGTCCCTTCACCTGTATTTGCCTTTTTAACACTCTCCCTACTGTCTGCACTGCCTGTAGCTCTTGATATTGGATGTGTGTTGCTAAATGGTCTTAGCTTTATTTAGGCCCCATGTGTTAGGTTTATTTAATGTATTTGACCGGCTGGCGACATACATTCAATGTTCTGTTTATTTTTTTTCACAAGCAGTGCAGGCACGTCCTGAGAAAGCCTTGTTGCTGTCGGGACGTTAAGCAATGTACAATCAATCTATTTTTTGACAAAATCCAAACTCTGCGCAACACACTCGACTCTCTGCCTTGGCCTCCCGACCCCCCACCTTTTTCCGGCACTCCCCTCTCGTCCTTCCTCCCCGTCTCTCAGCTCTCAGGATGAAGTCCTCAAGACCATAAAGTCCATGCCTTTCAAAACTTGCGAACTAGACCCCCTCCCAGGTTTTCTCTACCAGAACGGCCTTCCAAAACTTCTGCCCTTCATTATCGACATCATCAACACATCTCTAGAGAACGACTCCGTCCCCGATATCTTCAAGTCCGCCATCGTCCATCCTCTCCTCAAAAAACACAACCTCGACCCAAACAAACTCAAGAACTATCGCCCAGTCTCCAAACTCTCTTTCCTGTCCAAGCTTCTTGAGAAGGTTGTTGATGTTCTCAAACAGCTCAACCTCCACCTCACCAACGACAACCTCCTCAGTCCCTTCCAGTCTGCCTATCGCAAACATCACGGCACTGAAACAGCCCTTTAACATATCCTAAACGACATGCTTCTCTCCACCGACTCGGGCAGCATCTCCCTTCTTACGCTACTCGATCTCTCTGCCGCCTTCGACACTATAGACCACTCTATCCTCCTCCACCGCCTTCGCCACTTCTTTGGCATCACTGACTCTGCTCACTCCTGGTTTCTCTCCTATCTCTCCCACCCCACCCGGGTCTGCCCTGGGGGACTTGGATGGGGTTAACTACTTTTTAGTTCCCAGGGTCAGCCCCACAGGGTGGGTTTTCCTCCATATTCTGGGGCATGTGTTTCTGTCTACCCTTGGTCTATTCACCTGCATTTGCCTTTTTTAAACTCTCCCTACTGTCTGCACTGCCTGTTGCTCTTGATATTGGATGTGTTGCTAAATGGTCTTGGCTTAATTTAGGCCCCATGTCTTAGGTTTATTTTAACGTGTTGGACTGGCTGGCGACATACATTCAATGTTCTGTTTATTTATTTATTTTTTTTCACAAGCAGTGCAGGCATGTCCTGAAAAAGTCTTGTTGCTGTCGAGACGTTAAGCAATGTACAATCAATCAATCCTACCTTTCCGACAGACAGCAGTCCGTCACCATCGACGAAGTCTCCTCCAACCCAGTCACGCTCTCCTGCTGAGTTCCACAGGGGTCCGTCCTGGGCCCGGTCCTTTTCACACTCTACACCTCTCCCCGGTCCAACATCATCCAGTCTCACCACATACACCACCACCTCTACGCTGACGACTCACAACTACTAGGCAAAGACAAACTTGACAACACTCAGTCACTACTGACTCGCACGGCTGACTGCTACGAAGACTTGAAAAACTGGATGACAGCAAACAAGCTTAAACTGAATGACGACAAAACGGAAGCCATGCTGGTAGGCAATCGCCAGAAACTTTCCCAGCTCCCTCTCTCTCTCCACCTTCAACTCAACAGCACCCCCATCTCCCTTTCTGACTCGGCCAAGAACCTCGGCGTTATCCTCGATTCCTCTCTGTCCATGACCGGTTTCATCTCCGCAAATAAATTTCTATAGGACCCTGATTTGAAAAGAAGATGGCCTTTCCTAGACTAAAGTTTTTTTTTTGTTTTTTTTACACAAATGAGTGCTAAGCTTTTGAAAAGATAAATCTATTTTCATGACTTGGTGTCATCTTGCCCTTGTTGGGTTAAAGACATTTTTTTTGCATATAATGGGCATTTACTCATATCGCAGATGGCTCAAAAGGCCGCTCACATGACTGTGTGTCACCTAGCCTTTCAAACCACCTATATCACATGACTGAGAGGTGTCACCTAGCCTTTCAAACCACCCATATTTAGATTAAAACAGGAGATCGAATAAGAGTTGCACACGTTCCCCACCCCAACCCCCCCCCCCCCCCCCCCCCCTCCCCTCTGTGAAAATAAACTGAATGTACGCCTTGCGCTAAGGGATATGGGGAGTTAATAGGTGTGATATGGGTGATGGTCCTAATTAGTAATGGCTATTAATTAGTAATCAGCTTAAGACAATGGAAAGCTGTCCTAGAAATGTCATCTCTCTCTTTCATGAACGTGGATCAGTGAAACAATCGAGTCATAAATGCTTTGCATTTTTTGTTCCATCATGTTGAAAGATAATGTGTGGTAACATTTGTGTCACTCACCAGTACAAGCATGTTTTCTGGACAATAAGAAATGTGTGCTGTCTAGAGGGGGTTTCTTCTTTCTGTGTTTAATTCTCATGATGTCAGTTGATCTGATTGTCTGTACATACATATTCACACCCGTGGTCCTGTTTATTCCTCACTCACCAGTACAAACAGGAATATGTGCTGTCTAGAGGGGTTTTCTTCTTTCTGTGTTAAATTCTCATGATGTCAGTTGATCCGATTGTCTGTACATAGATATTCACTCGTATGGTCCTGTTTATTCCTCACTCACCAGTACAAACAGGAATGTGTGCTGTTTAGAGGGGTTTTCTTCTTTCTGTGTTAAATTCTCATGATGTCAGTTGATCTGATTGTCTGCACATAGATATTCACACCCGTGGTCCTGTTTATTTCCCCAGAAGAGAAAGAAGCAGAAACACCACTGGCTTACTCTGAGGCAGATGGACACCACAGGGACTTTCCAGCTACTGGTGAAGACACAGTCAACCTGTCTAGTGAAAACACAGACAACACATCTGGTAAAGACACACTCAACACTACTGCTGTGGAGAGAGATGGTCCCATCCGACAGCCAAAAGTCAAACTGGAGCCAGCTATCAAGGTCGAACCTGGTGTCTGGCTAGAATCTGGGACCAGCACAGAGTCTGGGGCTAAACTAGAACCTGACATCAAGCTAGAGTCCAACTCTGTGCCCACTGTTTACAGTGACATGGACTTTGACACTAAACATGACATCAAGCTAGAATCTAACTCTGTGCCCATTGTTTACAGTGACATAAACTTTGACACTGAACAGGACATCAAGCTAGAGTCTAACTCTGTGCCCAGTGTTTACAGTGACATGGACTGTGACACTAAACAAGACATAAAGCTAGAGTCTAACTCTGTGTCCGATGTTATCAGTGACATAAACTGTGACACCAGGCTGGAGTCTAACTCTGTGCCCAGTGTTTACAGTGACATAAACTTTGACACTGAACAGGACATCAAGCTAGAGTCTAACTCTGTGCCCAATGTTTACAGTGACATGGACTTTGACACTAAACATGACATCAAGCTAGAATCTAACTCTGTACCCCATGGGGTTCACAGTGACAACTCTGTGTCCAGTGATAACACTGACATGGACTGTGACACTAAACGTGACATCAAGCTAGAGTCTAATTATGTGCCCAGTGTTTACAGTGGCATGAACTGTGACACTAAACAAGACATAAAGCTAGAGTCTAACTCTGTGTCCGATGTTATCAGTGACATAAACTGTGACACCAGGCTGGAGTCTAACTTTGTGCCCAGTGTTCACAGTGATGAATGTTGTTCTAATATCACTCAATCTGCTGACTTTAAAAGGCACATACGAACGCACACTGGCCAGAAGTCACACGAGTGTACAAATTGTAGTGCTAGTTTCACTGAATCCAGTACTTTGAAAAGACATTTGCCGACACACACAGGCCAGAAGCCACATTGGTGTACAGAATGTAGTCCTAGCTTCACTCAATCTGATAACTTGAAAACACACATGCTGACACACACAGGCCAGAAGCCACATAAACTTACAGAATGCAGTACTAGTTTCACACTATCTTCTAGCTTGAAAGGGCACATACAGACAGACCAGAGGCCACACAAGTGTACAGAATGTAGGGCTAGCTTCACTCAATCTGGTCACTTGAAAAGGCACATACGGACACGCGCTGGCCAGAAATCGCACAAGTGTACGCATTGTAGTACTACTTTCAGTTTTTCTAGTGGCTTGAAAAGGCACATTTTGACACACACAGGCCAGCAGCCATACAAATGTACAGAATGTAGTGCTAGCTTCACTCAATCTGGTACCTTGAAAAGGCACATACGGACATGCACTGGCCAGAAGCCACACACGTGTACAGAATGTAGAGTTACTTTTACTAATTCTGGTAGCTTAAATAGTCATATACTGGCACACACAGGCCAGAAGCCACATAAGTGTACAGAATGTAGTGCTAGCTTTACTCAATCTAGTCATTTAAAAAGGCACATGCTGACACACACAGGCCAGAAGCCACATAAGTGTACAAAATGTAGTGCTAGCTTCACTCAATCTGGTCACTTGAAAATTCATATACTGACGCACACAGGCCAGAAGCCACATAAGTGTACTGAATGTCGTGCTAGCTTCACTCGATCTGGTCATTTAAAAGCTCACATGCTGATACACACAGGCCAGAAGCCACACAAATGTACAGAATGTAGTGCTAGCTTCACTCGATCTGGTACCTTGAAAAGGCACATACGGACATGCACTGGCCAGAAGCCACGTGTACCCCACCCGGGTCTGCCCTGGGGGACTTGGGTGGGGTTAGGTATTTTTTAGTTCCCAGGGTCACCTTGGTCAGCCCCACAGGGTGGGTTTTTCTCTCTATTCTGGGGCATGTGTTTCTGTCTACCCTTTGTCCATTCACCTGTATTTGCCTTTTTAAAACTCTCCCTACTGTCTGCACTGCCTGTAGCTCTTGATATTGGATGTGTGTTGCTAAATGGTCTTAGCTTTATTTAGGCCCCATGTTGTAGGTTTATTTAATGTATTTGACCGGCTGGCGACATACATTCAATGTTCTGTTTATTTTTTTTTTTTCACAAGCAGTGCAGGCACGTCCTGAGAAAGCCTTGTTGCTGTCGGGACGTTAAGCAATGTACAATCAATCAGAAGCCACGTGTACAGAATGTAGAGTTACTTTTACTAATTCTGGTAGCTTGAATAGTCATATACTGGCACACACAGGCCAGAAGCCACATAAGTGTACAAAATGTAGTGCTAGCTTCACTCAATCTGGTACCTTGAAAACACACATGCTGAGACACATGGGCCAGAAGCCACATACGTGTACAGAATGTAGTGCTAGTTTCACTGTATCTGGTCACTTGAAAAAACACATGCTGATACACACAGGCCAGAAGCCACACAAATGTACAGAATGTAGTGCTACCTTCACTCGATCTGGTAGCTTGAAAAGGCACATGCAGACACACAGGCCAGAAACCACATAAGTGTAAAGACTATAGTGCTACTTTTGCTCATTTTTGTCACTGGAAAAGACACGTGGACACACAGGCCAGAAGTGTACAGTATGTGGTGCTAGATTCACTCTATCATGTCTTTTCAAAAAACACATCTACACACATAGGCCACATAGATGCCAGTGTTTAGAATGCAAGGATATTTTTGCTGTCGCATGCCCATACAGGAGTGATGGTTCAGCACCATTGCTTCAGTGTAATGACAAAGGGAGGCAATTGTGTGAGAGAGAACGCGTACGAGGGAGTGAATTGTGTAATACGTGTATTTAGAGCAATGTCTGCGTGGTGATGGAGTTGCTTCTTTTACATCACCGCCACTGTCTGACTTTATTCAGAAGTCAATTTAAAAAAATAAAAAATGTTTTACTTTTTTCTGAAAAGCATTAATTTTTACTGAAGAAGGGTGCACAGCTGGCTCATGAACTCGTCTGATGTCTTTCTCCAACCTAGCTATATTGGGTCACCTGCATTGTCCAATTTCTGTATCCAAACTAGCTCTATCCAAAATTTCAAGTGAATATGACAAAAGTTCAGACTCTAATTTACTGAGTCTAATCTGGGTCAACCGACTTTCTATAAACTATACAATATGCTTGGAGGCTTTCTTAGCCACTCCTTGAAGAAAGTATTTTGCCAAGTTTCAAGCTTGTGCATACAGAAATATTGGAGATTCTCGTGTTTACAAGCACACATGCACATATAGGTGTTTCGTGCCAAATGTACCTTTAGCTGCATGGTTGGCGTAACTAGACATGATGTAATTTTTATCTTGTTACTTCAGTTGTCGGAGGTTTAAGACTGCCCGCCTTGACATGATGGATGTGCTATTAAATTCACTCCTCTGCGACCCATCCTAAAAACACAAGACAAACAATGAAGTTTCTTCACATAGTTCGAAACAATACACACTCAAGAATTGTTTTCAAGACAACAGCATCCAGTTTTGAACAATATTTTCCACCAAAACATGGTAGACTAAAAATAGAGCAGGTTTCACTGGTTCAAAAATGGCGCACAAAGGTCACACAATTGTCGCTATAATTCCGAACATTAAGTTTGGAACTTTGTGTGTGCGTCAACTCCTGAGCAGACGGAGCCGAAACTCCTCGGTTTGTAACCCTTTCACTAGCTTTGCGCCTCTGTAAATAACAGGTTCTGTATGCTCAGCATCTGACCTAACAAGAATGTAGCCAAAAGAACACACCACTTGGTCACTCAACTTTACAGTCTTTGGTAATGATTCTGGAACAGGTCCCTCATATGGTACAACCAGCGTTTCAAAATCAGCATACACTACAAATGGCAGTTTTTGCTGATTCCCATAGTTCTTGTAATATACCTGGCTACCAGGATCTGGATACCTCCGTCACTAAGTATTGTTTGAATGTCATCAGCCGACCTACAGTGGTGGACATGATTATGTGATACTTTAACTTATTCTGCCCCATCACCGAAATCCCCAAATTTTGCCGTTGTCCTCTGAAGACTGCATTAGCAGTGCAGGACACAGATCGACCATGATAGTTCAAGGGTGATGCCAGAATAGCTTGGCGCCCATAGGCACCAAGCTATTCTGGCATCACCCTTGAACTATCATGGTAGATCCTTATCTTGCTGTGGTGTGTCTGGGGTACAATGAGTTAATAGAGGAAAACCTTTGTAAACATATTTTACAAAATTCATGTTTTCCATTATGTTTTGATACATGATCGTGAATTAGACGTGATATACTCCTGATATTGTGTAGTGAAAGTTACCACCATCACCTATTAATAACAGGCCAACATACTTATCTTCTGACTACCCGTAGGTTGGGGCAAGTGGGGATGCTCTAATTGGTAGTAACTTGTTCGGAGACTCATTGGTTGTAACTTGTTAGGAGACTCATTATCCCATACAATTACATACACATTCACAGAAATACCAGGATTCGATTTTTCAAACAAGTCTATATCCTCTACAGGCAATTTTATACCTCTGAAGTTGAATTCGTTTACAAATTTGGTGTTGTTAGATGCACGCTCCGGTTTTGTTTCTACAACATGCGGTTTGGCAAGCACACACCACATGAAACAACAGTGGTCATTGTTCTGAATATTAACAACAGCCTTTTTGTTTGCAACCTCTGTTGGTAGTGGCAACTATGATTTGCATAATATAGGATGATATCTTGACTGCCTCAGCTGTAGTTCATGTACATATCCTTCATGCCAACCAGACCCCTTCATTTTTGCTTTGTCAATTGCTTCTAGGAGATCAGGCAACATTTTGTTTCTAAACACTTTCTCCAGTTCTCCTTTTGAATTAACTGTGTGTTGTTTCGTCGAGATATACGATACAACAACTTCACCGTCTAATTTGTTAAATTCTATTTTAGCAATAATCTGAATTTTTACACTTCCATCAAGAAGATTATCTTGTATTACAAAAAAAGAGTTCTCTATCGATTCATAAACATTGTAAGTGTTTAATATAGGCAAGTTTGTTGTGTGAAACACGTTTCATAAGCTTTGGGCGCTTTGCGAACTGTCCGTCATTTTTATTTCACTGACAAAATAATAAATTGAAAAATATTACCGCTCGCGCTGTATGTGTAATACCACTTTATTAACTGTAACACCTACAAAACAAACATTTCGTTTTTTAGTTGTTGGTGTATGTGTTCACACACTGTCTCAAACCAGTTATCATCAACTTTAAAGGTTTATGATTGTCTTAAAATCACCAGCAATGTACTCTACAAATGGTTTTTCATCAATATATTCAAAAGTCATATTATGTGTCATGTATATTACCGCTGGTACTACTATTGCAGGTTTTATGGCAAGTTGTTGTTTGGAAGGTGTTCTTATGTCTTCAAAGTGTTGGATGGATCTGAAGTAGTCTGTAATATCAACTTGTCCGTCTGTCATTTTTATGACCAAAACAAAAGTATAAATAAATTCACTAATCCATACCCAGTGGGCTGATCTGTCTTTAACCCTTTCATCCCTGAGTAGATAACAAGTCTATATACCCTTCAGCCCTGAGTAAATAACAAGTCTATATACCCTTCAGCCCTGAGTCAATAACAAGTCTATATACCCTTCAGCCATGAGTAAATAACAAGTCTCTATACCCTTCATCCCTGAGTAAATAACAAGTCTATATACCCTTCAGCCCTGAGTAAATAACAAGTCTCTATACCCTTCAGCCCTGAGTAAATAACAAGTCTATATACCCTTCAGCCCTGAGTAAATAACAAGTCTATATACCCTTCAGCCCTGAGTAAATAACAAGTCTATATACCCTTCAGCCCTGAGTAAATAACAAGTCTCTATACCCTTCAGCCCTGAGTAAATAACAAGTCTATATACCCTTCAGCCCTGAGTAAATAAAAAGTCTATATACCCTTCAGCCCTGAGTAAATAACAAGTCTATATACCCTTCAGCCCTGAGTCAATAACAAGTCTATATACCCTTCAGCCCTGAGTCAATAACAAGACTCTATACCCTTCATCCCTGAGTAAATAACGTCTATATACCCTTCAGCCCTGAGTAAATAACAAGTCTCTATACCCTTCAGCCCTGAGTCAATAACAAGTCTCTATACCCTTCAGCCCTGAGTAAATAACAAGTCTATATACCCTTAAGCCCTGAGTAAATAACAAGTCTATATACCCTTCAGCCCTGAGTAAATAACAAGTCTATATACCCTTCAGCCCTGAGTAAATAACAAGTCTATATATCCTTCAGCCCTGAGTAAATAACAAGTCTCTATACCCTTCATCCCTGAGTAAATAACAAGTCTATATACCCTTCAGCCCTAAGTAAATAACAAGTCTATATACCCTTCAGCCCTGAGTAAATAACAAGTCTCTATACCCTTCATCCCTGAGTAAATAACAAGTCTATATACCCTTCAGCCCTGAGTAAATAACAAGTCTCTATACCCTTCAGCCCTGAGTAAATAACAAGTCTATATACCCTTCAGCCCTGAGTCAATAACAAGTCTATATACCCTTCAGACCTGAGTAAATAACAAGTCTATATACCCTTCAGCCCTGAGTAAATAACAAGTCTCTATACCCTTCAGCCCTGAGTAAATAACAAGTCTATGTACCCTTCAGCCCTGAGTAAATAACAAGTCTATATACCCTTCAGCCCTGAGTAAATAACAAGTCTATATACCCTTCAGCCCTGAGTAAATAACAAGTCTATATACCCTTCAGCCCTGAGTCAATAACAAGTCTATATACCCTTCAGCCCTGAGTAAATAACAAGTCTATATACCGTTCAGACCTGAGTAAATAACAAGTCTCTATACCCTTCATCCCTGAGTAAATAACAAGTCTATATACCCTTCTGCCCTGAGTAAATAACAAGTCTATGTACCCTTCAGCCCTGAGTAAATAACAAGTCTATATACCCTTCAGCCCTGAGTCAATAACAAGTCTATATACCCTTCAGCCCTGAGTCAATAACAAGTCTATATACCCTTCAGCCCTGAGTCAATAACAAGACTCTATACCCTTCATCCCTGAGTAAATAACAAGTCTATATACCCTTCAGCCCTGAGTCAATAACAAGTCTATATACCCTTCAGCCCTGAGTAAATAACAAGTCTATATACCCTTCAGCCCTGAGTAAATAACAAGTCTCTATACCCTTCAGCCCTGAGTAAATAACAAGTCTATATACCCTTCAGCCCTGAGTAAATAACAAGTCTCTATACCCTTCAGCCCTGAGTAAATAACAAGTCTATATACCCTTCAGCCCTGAGTAAATAACAAGTCTCTATACCCTTCAGCCCTGAGTAAATAACAAGTCTATATACCCTTCATCCCTGAGTCAATAACAAGTCTATATACCCTTCAGCCCTGAGTCAATAACAAGTCTCTATACCCTTCAGCCCTGAGTAAATAACAAGTCTATATACCCTTCAGCCCTGAGTCAATAACAAGTCTATATACCCTTCAGACCTGAGTAAATAACAAGTCTATATACCCTTCAGCCCTGAGTAAATAACAAGTCTCTATACCCTTCAGCCCTGAGTAAATAACAAGTCTATATACCCTTCAGCCCTGAGTAAATAACAAGTCTATATACCCTTCAGCCCTGAGTAAATAACAAGTCTATATACCCTTCAGCCCTGAGTAAATAACAAGTCTATATACCCTTCAGCCCTGAGTAAATAACAAGTCTCTATACCCTTCATCCCTGAGTAAATAACAAGTCTATATACCCTTCAGCCCTGAGTCAATAACAAGTCTATATACCCTTCAGCCCTGAGTAAATAACAAGTCTATATACCCTTCAGCCCTGAGTAAATAACAAGTCTATATACCCTTCAGCCCTGAGTAAATAACAAGTCTATATACCCTTCAGCCCTGAGTTAATAACAAGTCTATATACCCTTCAGCCCTGAGTAAATAACAAGTCTCTATACCCTTCAGCCCTGAGTAAATAAGAAGTCTCTATACCCTTCAGCCCTGACTTTCTATCTACCCTTCAGCCCCGACTTTATTTGAGAAATTTCTGTTGAAAATGGGTGTGCACTGTAAAATATTTGTAAATAATACTTTACAACATATATCTCCATAAAGGTATATATGTACAGATTTGCCATTGGATGGACTACCATTTTATGGATTTGACCACACTGTGTCACATGTGTTGTAATGCCTGGTGACAAAAATAGTGACAGGTGACAATAAACTTGAAAAAAAAATGTCTCGTGCATGACAGGTCGCTGGTACTTAACATGCATCACTAAATAGGGTGTCTGTTAGTGTGACACATAAGTGTCCATGCATTTCCAGCATGCCGATACAATGTAAGGCCCCTACCTTGTCATCAGATATCAATGTTTACACCTGCAACTGATAAGGTATATCCACGGTCTAGACAACATGTAATAAGCGACATCGAATGATGATCAGTGTGTCTGTGTTGTGTCTCGTACACGATCGGATGGAAGTACCAGTGTTGTAAACACTATACACGTACTACACATGTGCCCAATGTGTGTCGTTGGTGTCCACAGAGTCACCTACAGGTGCACCAAGGTGTGGCATAAAAAAAAAACGGAATATCAATTAGAACCTCTGAATTCAGCATTAGAATCAAGCTGCAAGTCATTGTTGTTGTCAGTGCCTCAAACGGCGATCGCTCCAGCTGACACTGCCAACACGTGGTTATGCTGCCACGCGGTAGGTAGGCACACATGTCCCAATACATCAAAGCTATCTGCTTTTGAAACCATGTCTCCAAACACAAAATTGTATCACTCCGAATATCTACACATCCACTCGCCATTCCGACCGTAATTCCCATGCTAGCTTCAAAACTGACCGCATACCACAAACGTACGTGCGTACTGTCAGGCCGTGTACTGAGTATAAACAGGATGTGTCGGTGTGAAGGGTGAGATCACCACACGTGCAGCGAGGCTTGCTTCGTCACCGGGCACGCGATACGAAACACCTGACACAGCTGTAGCAGTTTGCCGGGTTGAACAGTATAGGAGGCCGCCAACTGCTACAACGGTTTGCTGGGTTCAAAGGGTTAAGATAAGCTTTAGATGCTTGGTCGATTTCAGTTTTTTTTTCACATCGTCTCGTTCGTGTTTATTGGATATTACATCATTCTCTTTGAGGCAGTCTTCAGAGCTGTCACGGTCTTTACAGTAAAACAGATAAACTTTTGTTGTTCATGAAAATCTTTCAGTACAGCATTATATTTTGGAGTGAGAATCCATACACTGATGTTTGCGTGTCTACCACTAAAAGCAAGTTTTGCTAATGTGTTTTTCTTTTTAACAATGTCTTTCTGTGCTTAGCAATCATCAACTATAAACAAAGTTGGTTGCCCTTCAAATTGCTTGTAAAAATACTGCAGGTAGTCCTTCATTTTTTTCTCAGGGTCTACTAATTAAATGTTGTGATCAGTCCAAATAAGTAAACGGTTGTGATAAGCTTTTTTGTGTTTGATCATAGGACAAAATATCAATGTTTTCAAAATGGTGGATGTATCTTGTTTGTAAGAGGTCAAGAACAAATTCAGTTTTCCCACAGCCTGTGGCACCACAAAACAAACCACAGTGTGTGTTGCATGTCAGCAAGTTCATTTAAAACAAAATATAATTTTAATACACGTGACCACTTATTCTGCTTTCTTGGATATTCAGTTTTGCGTCATACATCAAATGGAGGTATATATTTATTGCTCAGCGGTTTCACTCTTTTTTTGTATCTGGATTGTAATGTCATCACTGCCATTTTCGACAGTACGACCTGACCCATGAAGGTAGTCGTCGTCTTACTGCTTAAGTCTAGCCAAAGTGCATATTTATTTCTTTGTGCATCAAACTGTGTCTGATCACAAGATCATAATAAATTGGCAGTCTTGACTGGTACTGATTTTAAATGAGTCTGGCTAATTCAGTATGTGTGACAATTTCATATTCCAAGGAAATGATACATCACAATTCTACAACTGAACAATGTACACACGCGCTTCTAAACACAGTCTTTTATAGTATCAGGCTTTCCAGAATAATCCAGCAAATTCATACAGCGCAACCAATCAGAATGGAACACGTAAGGGTCATTCTCTGGAAAGGTGGACCGATGGCGGGTGCACCGTAAAATTGCATATACCAGAATATTAAGAGTGTAAGGATATCTCATGTTTATATTTTTAAGCAACAGATATGTTAAATGAACACCATGATACAGTGAATTGTGCTTGTTTGTAAAAGTTTGGTTTACAGCTGTGGTTTTATTGACGAAAATCACACAATTCAGATCGCCATTTTGTTACATAGACAAGTGGCTACATTTGAGTTAAAAAATAAAGCATAAATACCTCACAGTTTTGGGGAAAAACGGGTGAATTAGGATGTATTTATCCAAAACTTTACTCGCCATCATCACTTTTCTAATACTACGCATTTCTGTGAGATAAAAAGTAATTTTTATTTCACGTCTGATTTGTAACAAATCGTGTCCACTGACGTAAAGATAAAAATAAATCAATGAAAAATTAATACGGAAATGAACGGACCTAATTTAGTGTTCTTCGCCAAACAAAATATTTAGCTAACTGATATATGAAACAAAGCAATTGTAATGGAAGAAATGACGGTAGAAATAAAACGAAATTGCGTCACTTGTATCTTCGCGTCCGGAATTCGCGTTACAAATGTGATGTCTAATGGACTATATTTTTCACGACCGAGATTACGGACGCTTGAATGGATAGTGCCGACCTGATGCGGAATGACACAGTGAGTGATCGCTGTGTGAAAACGATACACTGTGTGTGCTGGGAGGCAGAACTGGGGACTTTTAACGGTAGTGTCCGCGTTTTCCGTCTATGTTTACGACTAAGATATAGGCGCCATTTCCTTCGGTCAGCACGCTGAAAAGCGTTTAAAACGAAGAGTTGCGCCGGTAAGTTATGTTTTGAATTATTGAATACAAAACCTGAATGCTTATTTTACTGTTTTTATGTGTTCACAGCTATTGTTTGCAAAGTTTTGTAGCAAAAAAGAATCGATTGACTGGTGTGCCGTGACCAAGCCAATTTCAGCCCCCACTTTGAACATTCGTAATTGCAAACGAATTTTAACTAAAGCAGAGAGATTACAAATTTCATATTTTGCAGAATAGTTCCTTAGAGTGTTTCAAAATTTACATGCATGTTTTGTGTTTATTTATTTTGATATATAAATGTTCTTTTGATGTAAAGTGCATTTTGTCACAGTTGTCACAAAGAATTGAAGGCGTGGGAGAAGTGAGAAAGAGCAGCAGGAAAAACAGAGGGAGGTGTGGAGACTGCAGAAACAGAAGCAGCGGGAGAACTACTCTCACCAAAAGAAAGCTGCAATAAATCGGAATAGAAGACAAGCTTATCAGGAGGAAAAGAGAAGACAATTTTCTGCATGTCAAAGATCTGAAAGCACACAGACTACCAGTGATAGTCCCCAGACCACTAGCGAAAGTCCACAGTATACACGTACCCATCGAGCACAGCGCGTTGCATTGTTTCGTGCTAAAGAAGCAATGCCTTCTGACCCACACAAGTATGCAGAGACCTGGAACCAACTGGCTGATAAAGCGACTCCCAGGGAAAAAAGGCCATACAGGAGCTGCGAGGTAATACAAACCCAACAATGCTTGGTCACGGAAACGCTACAGCAAGCTATGCTAAACCTGAAGTACAAATGCGATCAGGAGAGTCGAACGACCCGATCGGGGGTGATGAAGTTATGTGAGAAGTACGGATCCATCCGTTCTAGAAGCAAACTTCTGACTGTAAACAGAAAGACAGTCATGAAAAGAATAAAAGACAAGAAAAAACAGAGGCAGAAGAAAAGTCAAGAACTGTCCCAAGAAGTTGGTGACTTCTTCGAAAAAAACAGCTACACCTCTGCCAGACAAAAAGCTGGTAAGGAAAGGAAAGGCCCGGCAGGAGCTGCACAGGCCGCTCAAAGATCTGCACAACGACTATGTTAAGCAGGGAGGGAAGGCTGCTTTTAGCACTTTTGCAAGGAGGATGCCTGCACATGTGCGTACAATGATGGCAAACCAGCTGAGGCAGTGTTTATGCGAGTATTGTGCAAATGTCGAAAACAAGCTGTTCTCTATCAACAGTATCAACACCACCCCTGCATGCAAGATTCGGCATGTGTCTCTCTTGGCTTGACTTCGCGAACGAAGATTCTATAGGGCTTGCCCACGTCGTCTGCAGGCATTTTCGTGGCTGCGGAGGCCAATCCGGGACAGGCAGGTACGACCGCAGTGGCTGCAGGGGAAGGTCTGTTCAGGGTTCTGAGTTACGACAGCTCTGTTTTTTCTTCTGAGCCGCTTGTCCTTAAGGTTAGCTCTGCGAGAGTCCTCAAAGGAGACGGCTGCCTTGTGAATGGTGGAGCGCCAGGTGTCACGGTCCGCAGCAAGCGAAGACCACTGGCGGTGGTCGATTTGGCAGGCACTAAGTGACTTCTTGAGACCGTCTTTGTATCTCTTCTTTGGTGCCCCTCTGTCTCGGTGTCCAGTGGCGAGCTCGCCGAACAGAGTGATCTTGGGTAGGCGATGATCCTCCATCCTGGAGACGTGCCCCGCCCAGCGAAGCTGTGTCCGCAGCAGCAAAGCCTCGATGCTCACAGTTTCCGCCTGTTCAAGGACCTCGACGTTGGTGACATAGTCACTCCAGTGAATGCTGAGGATGGTACGCAGGCAGCGCTGGTGAAAGCGTTCGAGGAGTCGTAGTTGGCTGCGGTAGAGGGCCCAGGACTCGGAACCGTACAGTAGGGTGGTGAGGACGACAGCTCTGTACACGCTGATCTTGGTGCCTTTTTTCAGCTGTTGATTGTGCCACACCCGCTTGAATAGTCGCCCGAAAGCACTGTTCGCTTTTGCCAGCCTGTTGTCCAGCTCCTTGTCCAGCTTGGCGTCTGACGTGATGATGCAGCCAAGGTAGGTAAACTGGTGTACAGACTTCAGTTCGGACTCGCCGATGGTGATGTGGGGAGGGCGATGCTCTTCCTTGGGTGCCGGCTGATGAAGGACCTCTGTCTTTTTCAGACTGACCTCAAGTCCAAAGAGCTGGGCGGCATCTGCGAAGCAGGACGTAATGCGCTGCAAGGCTCTCTCTGTGTGTGCAACGAGGGCAGCGTCATCAGCAAAGAGCAGCTCACGAATCAGTTGGTCTAGGGTTTTCGTGTGGGCCTGCAGTCGTCTGAGGTTGAACAGGCTGCCATCGAGACGATACCTGATGTACACTGCGTCGTCGTCGTCGAGGTCCACTGTGGCCTGCTTCAACATCATGCTGAAGAAGATGGTGAAGAGGGTCGGTGCCAGCACGCAGCCTTGCTTCACGCCGTTGCGAATGGGGAATGGTTCTGAGAGGTCACTGTTTAGTCTGACCTGGCCTTGCTGGTCCTCGTGGAGCTGGACGATCATGTTGAGGAACTTTGGGGGACAGCCTAGTCGCTCCAGGATCTGCCACATACCTTGCCTGCTCACAGTGTCAAACGCTTTTGTTAGGTCGACAAACGTTACGTACAGCCCTTTGTTCTGCTCGCGGCACTTCTCCTGAAGCTGTCTCAGCACAAAGACCATGTCGGTGGTACTCCTGTTGGCTCTGAAGCCACACTGGCCCTCTGGGAGGTGGTCTTCAGCGATGGCAGGTACCAGCCGATTCAGGAGCAACCTTGCGAGAATTTTCCCGGCAATGGACAGCAGGGTAATTCCACGATAATTAGAGCAGGCAGACTTCTCTCCTTTGTTCTTGTACAGGGTGATGATGACTGCATCACGGAGATCCTTTGGTAGTGTTCCTTTTTCCCAGCAGCAGAGAAAGAGGTCGTGGAGCTTGTTGTGCAGTGCTGGGCCTCCATGTTTCCAGATCTCTGGCGGGATTCCGTCAATGCCTGCTGCTTTGCCACTCTTGAGCTGGTGTACCATGCTGTAGAAATCACAACCTGTCCCAATCCCACCAATGTGGAGACTGTGGCTTGGATAAACTTGATGACTATCTGGCTCCATTGATGAATCGCAGGGAGATCACCTGGTATTTCTGGACCACAAAAAAGTAGAACGAAAGGGGGAAGGAGATTAGCAAAAAAGTACTTTTGAAGTGTGTGGGCACCGTAACGGAAATGGTGACAGAATTGAAAAAGGAAGTAGCTTTCTTATCAGGGCATCTGTTCCGAGCTGCGTGGCAACACTCTCAATTTGAAAAACTACGGACGGCAAAGCCATTCCCATCAAACCTTATCACCGCTGTCATGGATTTTGCGGAGAACTACTCGTGTCTGCTGCAGGACGAAGTCCAATCAGCTCACTGGAACAAGGAACAAGTGACGCTTCACCCAATTTCCACTTACTACAAGTGTAACAGCTGCGATGGCGGCGTGTATGAATCTCTCATCTTTATCAGTCCTGACCTTCGGCATGACCACCACGCCGTCCACACATTTTTCACCCTTGCGCTGAACTACCTGCGTGTGGAGAGGAATCTGCATCCCCAGATTGTGCTGCAGTGTTCTGATGGATGCTCCAGCCAATACAAATCTAAGGGACCATTTGCAGATATCACTGCATGTGTGGACGACTTCGGCACAAGGGTGGAGAGGAGCTATTTTGGCAGCAGGCATAGCAAGGGGCCATGTGATGGTGAGGCAGCAGTTATCAAGCACCATTTCGCGACAGCTGTGAAAGGAAAGCGTGCTGTCACGACCGCTGAGGAATTTTTTGCTTATGCCCAAGCAAGCAGCCTAAACAAGCAGCCCACCAACCATTGCCAGCATTTCCGAAGAACATTCTTCTGGGTGCCAGAAGGCATGGTGAACAGGGACCGCCCAGAAAGGGTGATGAAGACGGTCCCTGGGTCACGTGAGTTCCACCATATCAAGTCAGGCGGTATGGGTCGGCTGATCAGCAGGCACCTGTCTTGCATGTGTGAGTTTTGCTTGTATGGAGAAGGAGCCTGCCCCAACACTGCCGTCGTGGGAGAGTGGAAGGAACACTCCATGGCCCGTGCGGCACCTGAACAACCTGGTGGTGGCAGAGGCCGAAGTCCAGGTGGATCTGCACTAAGGGGAAGATCAGCAGCAAGGGGCAGACCACGAGCAGCTGGGAAAAGTCAGCCACGACCAACTGCAGAACCTAGAGTCCCAGAAGTGCCTGTTTATTGAATACATGTTTCTTTTTTGTGGTATATTTGCTTTCCATTACTTTTGGTTGCTTTGGATGGGAAGAGTGATTTTTCCACATTACTTTTGGTTTTTTGCTCCCTTTTATTTATGTGGTGTCGACGTTACAACAGAGACGGTGTCTGCGTTACAACCAAGTCATGATTCAGTTATGCACTTCTTTCCGCCACAGTATGGTGACAACTTATTTCATATTTTGTCATAGCAAAGGTTAGGTGTCAGTGCTATACACAATAGTGTTCTTTGACTTTTGCCTCTGCTCCCTATATTGTGAGCTAAAAGTGAAAAATTCCCAAATTTACGCGTGCTAAGGAGAGATTTCATTTGCAAGTGCCAAATATCAGAAATCACATGAAAAACCATTGGAAGCTCTTCAAAGTGTGTAGTTTGGCTGAGTTAATAGTTTTAGAATACTTATGGAAAGAATTGCACTGAATATTGGTTGAATCAAACTTCATTTTTGTGTCCAGTGTTACAACCGAGACACTTGTCGAGCCACCTGTTCACACACCAATTACACACAAAAAAGACAGTCCTCTTGCTCTGATTTCACTGCACATGGACAAAAGCATCATTTTTTCATCAGAATATATACATTTTATTCCAATTTATTAAAGTTCATTTTTCGCTCCCCATGTAACAAATCTGACCACCTTTCCAGAGAATGACCCGTAACCGAAACTCATAAATATTGATGAAAAAGAACTTTCTAGAATAGACTACAATAGCCTACAAAATTTGACTGCTAATTTCCAACCCCAATTTTGGGAAATCCCGGTGTATAATGACATCACACACAAGAGTATGCTATACAGTTCACGACCTTGCCCGAATTCTCCGGAAGTTTCACGACTTTTCGCAACACATATTGGCTGCTAACTTCACGCGCACAGAAAACAACGGTGATTACTTGAGCGGTTTCTAGACTCTTCTGGATTCAACTCCGTGTATCAAAAGACAATCAATTCTGCACTCTGTGCGAACGATAGCGAATCTTACTAAAAAGATACATGATTCGTAATCATGATAGCTCAAAATAAATATTGGATCGTTTCCTACGATTAATGCATGCCTGCTCTCACAGAACAACACAACTACAATCGTAACAATGGATATGGTTGGTACAAGAAATACTTTTAGTTTACGCCACGAACTTTTAGAAAGCAAAGTGAACTCTTTTTATGACGGCGCTGGTAACCGCCCGGATGTCATAGATCCTAATCAGTTTGATCTTGACAGCAATGGACACTTATTTGTAAATACAGACAGGGGAAAAGTACATCTAACTCATAAAAACAACCCTGCTAAGTTCAGAGCCTTAAGTGCAATTAAAGGTGAAGTCGGTGGTAATGCCGGGTTTGCCAAGTACCTTGGTATTGGGGGGCGTAAGCTGTACCCTGGTACCACCTCAACTTGTTAGTGCTCTTCATGATGTGCAAACAAGGTTGCCAACAGGACAAGAAATGGCAGAAGTAAAAAGCCTGCCAGAAATAGCAGACAAGGTAATATAAGAAACCTCATTTACAGAAGGACATAAATGAGGTTATAAAAACAATAGATGACTCTTTATCCATGTGAGAGATAATGGGGTTGGATAAAACACTACATTCAGAGGGGAACTGGTGAATAATGTAGCCAAAATAGGTGAGCTTGATAGTCGCATAGAAATGGAAAAAAAACAAACTAGATAAAGCAGACGAAGAAAATTATGATAGTCGGGGGCAGGGGATCTAACTGTTTGTCTGTCCAGCGCTGAGTAATTCCCCTTGGTATGTGTACAATTCTGCCAGCGCTAGACTCACCTATCTGGTTTGTGAGTATTCAGAAAATACTTCATGAAGACACTACATTAGCTGAGAGATTGAAAACACTTTTCAGAGAGCAGGGTATCACAATTGCGAGTTTAATTACTGCTCTTGGATTTATTATCAGAACTGTTGTGTTGGCTGTCTGTGGTGGTGGTGGTGGTTCAGCTCCTCCGGCCCCTCTGGATCCGCCTTCTGACCCAAAACACAGTTGTGGGTAAAAAAACAAACAGTTGTCACATATATCAGACTTGCTTAAGAAATTGGCTGTGAAAGCAATGGATGCTTTGCCTGGCATAATAGGGAGTGTTGTCAGTTGGTTGATCAGTACAGCAGGCAAGGTAGTGGGGTTTATGGCAGAGCATGTGTGGGTTTTTCTGGTGAGAGTAGGAGGACTAAGAGCAGGGTATTTAGTGAAACAGGTAAAGAAGTAATATCCCTAATCCAGTAAGGCCTATTACCAACGCAGTTCTCTCCGACTCATGTGTGTTTGCCGAAGCTGGTTCCGGGGCTGGGGCCAGGGCCAGAGCTGGTGTAACTGGTACTGGTGTTGGCTCTGGTGTAACTGGCACTGGTGTAACTTGTGTTATTAATGGTTGAACCGCTTGCGCTGATGGTGCCTGTAGGTGTGTGGTTGTTGGACCCAAGTTTACTGATTGATCGAGTCCTAATTTCTGATCAGCCTTTGCAACAATTATTTGATTATTATAATTTATTATTGTTCCACTTTGGAGTTGAAGGTCAGATGGCAACATGTATAAATCAATGCCAACCACAAAGTCAACTTTTGATCTGGCATACCTCAGAACGTCTTGATAGCATTGTATGCTTTTTGTGAGATTCTACTGCTGAGTGTATGGCATCTTCCAGGTTTGCAAGAAATTGTTTTTGTGCTTCAAATTTGCCACTTCCGTTTAAAATATTTCATTTTCTTTGAGATTGTGCTCCTAGTAAACTCTACACATACATTCTGATAGACTCATTAATGCGTACAACTCCTGCTTGAGTAAACCCATCACTTCCGTCTAAGACAAATGTGGTCCAGGCATCAGTCTGTTTTTGTTCTATTGAGCCTAACCAGATTGTACTTTTTGATGAGAATGAAGTGTAACCATCGTAATTAGTCCACAAGCTAGGAAGGTCTACCGTGCACCCCCCCCCCCCCCCCCCAGTATTCAATAAGATGGATTTCAAAGTGTTCCTTAGTATGTCCTGAGATGTTTAAGCCATGTTCCCCGAAAATCCTTAGGAACACACCAGAGATATAGCCGATGGCGCAAGGGTACCCCCATTCACGCTCTTCGCAGGTGCTAAAATGAGGTTGAGAAACATTTTCCTCTACATAAATCAGAATTCATTCCAGAAGCCCAAATCAGGCAATATTATGTTAAGGCACACGTTCTGCAGCCTCTGCAAAAAAACAGAATGAAAAAATATTGAATCTCTGGCTCACAGTGAAGGTATTTGTGGACCCAGCAAACGACCATTTCCGCGAAATCGCAAAAAAAGACAGAAATAATGTGTCAGATGCCTTCAGACATTTTCTATAGTGCTGGCAGTCCATTTTCAGGCTTACATTATTAAAACAGGATGTTACAATTATTATAAACTTAACTAGGTGATGCTGTGATCACTGTGAGTGCCACAGTGGTTGATTTTGTATCCCTACCCCCAAGTTGTAAAAATACACAAAATTAATTAGAAAAAATTTCTAAAGTTATTCCATTTCATTTTGACCTTTCTTTACCTATTAAGTTTCAATAATGTGAGCATAAAGTGCAAGAAAATAAGGAAAGTCGGCATCCTTTACGGTACATTCGTGGTGAATGATAGCTTTTTCCCATTTAAAATTGCCAAATTGGGAAACGTACGTTGTTTCCGGTGCCCTCAGAAATTTTGTATACTACCGATAGGTCTTTGTTAGGTTTTATTGGTTAGGATAGAGTACCACAGTTACTCCCAACCTGATTTTGTGATGCTATGATGCATTTAGGGGCCACAGTGGCTGAATCTGCTGCCCTACCCCCATTTTACCAGTACGCAAAGTAACGCAAAATAATCATAAAAGTTGCTTACGTAATAGTCCTCTGTTTAAATATTTTTTGTTGCCAGTTGTTGTTGTTTTTAAAGTATGCATACTGAGCATAAAAAGTTGTGATCATTTCATTAATTTCAATGTAACCCATCAATTTAATTGTAACTATTTTTAACTGGCTGGTCTTTTAGGTGATATTTTACCTAGCGTAAGGCGGGTCTAGTAAGGTCTCCCCTTTTCCTTTCATTTATTTTTATCTAGAAATGTGTAAATATGAATATGCGTAATAAAGTTTCATGGTTCCTAATAGCCAAAACAATGTTATCAAAAATACTTAGTTTCCACATGTCGACCACGAGATCTCCACTTCCACCTTCTGCAACGTTCAATCTTTTTTATGGCCGTCTTTAAATCTTATATTGTTCTGGCTGCCAATAAGTGAGCTGTCAAGAGCTAGGCAGCATGTTTTCAGAGTTTGGTGTATAGGGGCGTGTCTTCTGGTCAGAACTGCCAGCAGACCGCTTCTCTGTATGGACATGTTTGGAGAATGTGCTAAGGAGACCGATTTTCTACGCCAAATTCGCATAGGGCTGTTTCCACATGACCCAGTCTCACGAGGTGAGTTCAGCAGGGTCCTTACGGTCTGTGAACATTTGTGAAAGTTGTAAAAAAAATGGCAAGGCTTTTTGAGGGCCCTGGAAAGTCTGTCAATTTCAGTCCTTTTCCTTAAAGTCTGCGAAAGTTTGTAAAAAATGACAACGTACTGGCAAACTTTTGTCTACTTCTTTTTTTTTTTTCTCCCTCAATTTGTGACTATTCCCATTGCAAACAATCATGCTGACGCTTGTTGCAAGTGATCTATATTTAGCTCTGATCATAAAGTGACTGCATGGCGAACATTCTGATTGGTTGTTTACGCTTCTACCGAAGTCCGCCATTCACTAAGCGTTCTTTTATTTTGGTATCTCTTCACGCATTAGGCACGGAAGCTTCAAATAATTGCTGATACAGAGTGATCTGATTAAAGTGTATAAAGCTTCAGGCTTCAGTTTGGGTTTGTGAAACGTTCCTGCTTTTCTGGATGGACCCAGTCCAGAGTAATCAGTGTGTAGATGAAAGATGGTGGCCTGGCTCTCCCTGTTCAGCTTGTTGATGTCATCTGCCCACGGGCTGCAGCCGCCATTCTGCTTTTGCCAATCACTTTGTTGTAGTAGTGTCTCCATTCCCAGCTAGTCCAGAATGCACTGGAATCCACTGCAGCACTATTTTGTGGACAGGGCATCCAGTCTATCTTGAAGCTTCCTGGTGAGATCAGTGGATCAAGCTGCTGCCTTTCCCTAGCTAGTGCTCTGCTGCTGTGTTGAGCACCTGCAGATCTGTACGATAGTTGGAGCTGCTGCCGCTAGCTGGTAAGGAGACGGAGGTAGTAGTGCGGTCTGCACAACAGATGTACACGCCACTTCCTTCATTCAACACGGCATCTTGTGTGGTATCACAGCTGCTGTGAGGGTAGCGCTTGTGCACAACCTCCAGCAAGATGGCTTTGTGCAGTGCCGCGACCTTTGGCAAAGAGTCCTGGAACATTATGTTGTCTTGAAGGCTCTTTCGAGATGTCCAGGTATCTGAAGGGAGCTGTTCACACACCTTTGGGCTTGGTTCCAGGACGTCAGTGTTAGCCCTTTGCAGGACCTTCAGTTGGCAGTTCAGATTGGGCATTTCTGACGGTTCTTGGTCTGCTCCTGTAGTCTCCCATGCTGTCGGTGTTTAGTAAGTCTCTTCATCGTGTGTGCTGTTCTGCATTCCAGTGGCTCCAATGTCCTCCATTTCCTAAATTGGGGTGCTCCAGATGGCTCTAAGAATGTCACTGCATCATGAGAATGACCCATGTTCTGCATCTTGTCAAGCCTGGCTTTTTGGGTTTCAGGCAGTGTTTCATGTTGTCGATGTATCTTGGTACTGCACAACTGGTCTGACCGAGCAGGTGTTTGCTTGTGCCAGGATGCTGTAATTTGCGCCAATGTGGTCCCCACCAGTTCTTCATCAGAGACTCTTTCTTTTTTGCAGCTCTAGCTTCCATGGTTTCAATGTGAGGCCTCCACGTGAATCCAGTAATTTATTTGTTGCCAGTAAAGTTGGCCTGTCTGTCTTTGGTACTGGAAGATCTCCAGTTTTGAGGTGACCTCTTCCATCTGATTGAAAGAGATGGTCTAGCTCAGTTTGAGTGGCCTCTTTCAGTCCAGCTGCTGACTCTATAGTCAGCATCCTGGATTCTGGAGGATGCTATTTCTTTATGTTCTGGAGGATGCTATTTGTTTATGCCTCCACGTGAATCCAGTAATTTATTTGTTGCCAGTAAAGTTGGCCTGTCTGTCTTTGGTACTGGAAGGTCTCCAGTTTTGAGGTGACCTCTTCCGTCTGATTGAAAGAGATGGTCTAGCTCAGTTTGAGTGGCCTCTTTCAGTCCAGCTGCTGACTCTATTGGCAGCATCCTGGATTCTGGAGGATGCTATTTCTTTATGTTCTGCTGCGCTCCACACTGCAAAGTCATCTGCATGGAGGATGTTCAAGACGAACCTTGGTACTGTTGTACTGATGTCATTAATGTAGACCAAAAACAGCATCAGACACAACATCTCCCTGAGGTACACCTTCCCCGAGTTTGACAAGAGTGCTGAATGTGCAGACGATAGAAGCTTCAGCGGCAGCCCCTGTTAAGCATGCCTTAAATAAAAAGAATTACAATTAAATCGATGGGTCACATTGAAATTAATGAAATGATCACAAATGTTTATGTTCAATATACATATTTTGTTAAGAAAACTGGCAACAAAAATATTTAATCAGAGGAGCAATTGTTATGATCATTTTTCGTTCCTTTACGTACAGGTAAAATGGGGGTAGGGCAGCAGATTCAGCCACTGTGGCCCCTAAATGCATCACAGCATCATAAAATCAGGTTGGGAGTAACTGTGGTACTCTATCCTAAACAATAAAACTTTAAAAAGACCTATCAGTTGTATATAAAATTTCTGAGGGCATCAGAAACAATGTACGTTTCCCAATTCAGCCATTTTAAATGGTAAAAAGCTATCATTCACCACGAACATACCGTAAAGGATGCCGACTTTCCTTATTTTCTTGCACTTTATGCACACATTATTGAAACTCAATAGGTAAAGAGAGGTCAAAATAAAATGGGATAACTTAAGCAATTTTTTCTAAATAATTTTTGTGTATTTTTACAACTTGGGGGTAGGGATACAAAATCTACCACTGTGGCACTCACAGTGATCACAGCATCACCTAGTCAAGTTTATAATAATTGTGACATCCTGTTTTAATGATGTAAACCTACAAATGGACTGTCAGTGCTATAGAAAATGTCTGAAGGCATCTGACACATTATTTTTGTCTTTTTTTGCGATTTCGCGGAAATGGTCGTTTACTGGGTCCACAAATACCTTCACTGTGAGCCAGAGATTCAATATTTTTTCATTCTGTTTTTTTGCAGAGGATGCAGAAGGTGTGCCTTGACATAATATTACCTGATTTGGGCTTCTGGAATGAATTCTGATTTATTTAGAGGAAAATGTTTTTCAACCTCATTTTAGCACCTGCGAAGAGCGTGAATGGGGGTACCCTTGCGCCATCGGCTATATCTCTGGTGTGTTCCTAAGGATTTTCGGGGAACATGGCTTAAACATCTCAGGACATACTAAGGAACACTTTGAAACCCATCTTATTGAGTACTGGGGGGGGGGGGGGGGGTGCACGGTAGATCTTCCTAGCTTATGGACTAAATCTTGAGGGTATTGTCTGTGACTCATAGCATAATACAATGTTCCCATGCCCTGGTGATCATCAAGCTTTTGTGTAAAGTCATACTTGGAGCTGATGTTAAATTCATTACAGATGCGTTCAAACGCATTTCTATCCCCCCCACCCGGGTCTGCCCTGGCCCCACCCGGGTCTGCCCTGGGGGACTTGGGTGGGGTTAGGTATTTTTTAGTTCCCAGGGTCACCCTGGTCAGCCCCACAGGGTGGGTTTTTCTCTCTATTCTGGGGCATGTGTTTCTGTCTACCCTTTGTCCATTCACCTGTATTTGCCTTTTTAAAACTCTCCCTACTGTCTGCACTGCCTGTAGCTCTTGATATTGGATGTGTGTTGCTAAATGGTCTTAGCTTTATTTATGCCCCATGTTGTAGGTTTATTTAATGTATTTGACCGGCTGGCGACATACATTCAATTTTCTGTTTAGTTTTTTTTCACAAGCAGTGCAGGCACGTCCTGAGAAAGCCTTGTTGCTGTCGGGACGTTAAGCAATGTACAATCAATCAATCAACCGGGTCTGCCCTGGGGGACCTGGGTGGGGTTAGGTACTTTTTAGTTCCCAGGGTCACCCTGGTCAGCCCCACAGGGTGAGTTTTTCTCTCTATTCTGGGGCATGTGTTTCTGTCTACCCGAGGTCCATTCACCTGTATTTGCCTTTTTAAAATTCTCCCTACTGTCTGCACTGCCTGTAGCTCTTGATATTGGATGTGTGTTGCTAAAGTGGTCTTAGCTTTATTTAGGCCCCATGTGTTAGGTTTATTTAACGTATTTGACCGGATGGCGACATACATTCAATGTTCTGTTTATTTTATTTTTTCACAAGCAGTGCAGGCACGTCCTGAGAAAGCCTTGTTGCTGTCGGGACGTTAAGCAATGTACAATCAATCAATCAAAGCATTTCTATCCATGGTGTTATTATACTGGTCAAAACTGGAATCAGTGGGTAGTGGGACATGAAGTTCTGTCTATTCTTCTAAGCTGGTAATACGTGTGGAAACGATACACAGAACTAATCAGTTTGTTTGAGTGATTCAAATGGTCTGCAAAAGAAACACCGCAGCCTGTAGTTGAACACAGTATAGCAAAGTTAACTCATTCTACCCCAGACACACCACAGCAAGATAAAGATCGACCATGATAGTTCAAGGGTGAAGCCAGAATAGCTTGGCGCCTATGGGCGCCAAGCTATTCTGGCATCACCCTTGAACTATCATGGTCGATCTGTGCCCTGCACTGCAATGCAGTCTTCAGAGGACAACAGCAAAATTTGGGGATTTTGGTGATGGGGTAGAATGAGTTAAGCTGGTTTTAAAACATCTGTAGTGGGCTTGAGAGCCACTTTCTTGCAGTTGAATCATCTGTTATTGGGGGGTTTAGGTATTGATCATAAGGGTTGGGAACTTTTACTTGAAAGGAATCTCCTTCAAACACAGCAATGTTGAGCTGATTTAGCTGAATTATTTTATGATCGTAAGTAGGTGCGACATTGTACTTGGCATCCACGTTAAATTGAAACGCGATTGTACTGCTTGGGCTATTGAATGCTGGTGACAGAAATTCCATTGTGCTTTTTTATGAGATAATAAAAATGTTTATTACCTTATCATCATCATCAGTCCCTTGCCCGAACTGGGCGTTGGGGGGACTGAAAGGCAGCAGCAACAGACAGTGCTCTCCACTGAGTTCTATTTTGGGCGGTGGCAAGCAAGTCTGGCATCTCGAGTTCGGTCCATTCTTTTATGTTTGCGACCCAACTCTCTCTGACGACCTCGCCGACGACTTCTTTCGAGAGTGCCTTGGAGGATAGTCTTGGACAAGGTGTTGTGTCGGGTCACGTGGCCAAACCAAGCAAGCTTGCGCCGTTTCACGGTTGCCAGAAGGGGTTCATGTGGGCCCACCAGGGAAGTGACGATGCTCCGTACATATTCGTTGGTCTTGTGCTCGCGGTACGAGATGTGGAGCAACTTCCTCAGGCACTTGTTCTCAAAGGCCTGGATTTTCTTTTCTGAGTCTGCAAGCAGCGTCCAAGTCTCACAGCCGTAGAGTAGAATAGACACTACGAGGGACTTGTAAAGCCTGTACTTGATGGTGAAGCTGATGGAGTTACTTCGCCATATCCTGTCCAGCCTGGCCATTGCGGATGTTGCTGTACCTATCCTGATTCGGATCTCTGCTATGCAACTACCGTCTTTGGACAGGGTGGCTCCCAAGTACTTGAAGCTATTGACCTCTTCTAGATTCTGGCCGTTCATGTGAATGTTGCTGCTGCTGTCGCTTGTGGTGTTGATCATCACTTTGCTTTTATCCGTACTGATCTCCATGCCATAAGACCCTGCGCTACTTGAAAGTTTGTCTGTCAGGTTTTGCAGCTCACTATTGCTGCCTGCCATGAGGTCAATGTCGTCTGCGAATCGAAGATTGCACAGGGATCTGCCACCAATAGAGATTGAAGTATGGTGGTCGTGGAGGGTTTCCTGCATGATCTTCTCCAGGAATATGTTGAAAAGGACAGGAGAGAGCAGGCATCCTTGACGGACACCGATCGTCGTCCTGAAGAACTCGCCTGACTGATTGTTAAGTAGATCCGCGCTGCAGGCGTTCTTGTAAAGCGCTTCTATCATTTGGATCAGTCCCTCCTCTATGTTGAACGATCTCATGACTTGCCAGAGTCCGTCGTGCCAGACCTATTACCTTAACAAATCTTGATACAAGCAATCCAGCGATGTTAACTAATGGAATTGATAATCGAGATGGTAACAAGGCTGTAGCTATCCATGAAATGTTCTACACGGCAAAGTGGTTTTATGTGTACAATTTCACGCTTGTCCCTCCTCAAATGCAGACTCTAGTCGCTGTCACACCCTCTCACACACACACACACACACACACACACACACACACACACACACACACACACACATACACACACATACGGCACTTTGGCGTCAAAAAGACGTTCTCTAGCAAGGTTGCCTAGGTAGACGTGACGTCATTTCTATCTTGTTACTTCTTTGCCAGAATTTCTTCGCCGCACGCCAAAAACGACATGTGCATGCTCCGGGATGCGCCTGACCCAGCCCCATTTTAAACTCTGCCATATTTTTTTTAATACGGTAGACAAAAAGCCTCCGATGATGCAAGTCAGGCCAGGTACTCCGGCACAAGCCCTTGTTGCATGTGTCCCAACCGAACGTTCAGTTTCTCGCCTCATAGTTCCATGCACACCAGTGCTGCAGTAGTCACGCCCCAGTGTGCACAAGGTCATCAGGTCGACCTGATGACATTGTGTGCACTGGGACCTGCCTTTCACTTGCGTCAGTCTCCGTTAGGACCAGGTTGGCCGACTGGCGTCTCTGTCTCCTGACGAACTGCTGGTGCGGTGGTGTAGATCCGGGGGTTGGTCCTAGCGCAGCCGGGCCGGCAGCCAAGTTGCCCACCAACCCATGGCAGTGCGAAACATCAGGTGTTGGTTGTACATTGTTTAACATCCCGACAGCAACAAGACTTTCTCAGGACGTGCCTACACTGTTTGTGAAAAAACAACAACAACAACAACTAAACAGAATATTGGATATATGTCGCCAGCCGGTCTAATGCGCTAAATAAATTCAAGACCATTTAGCAACACACCTCCAATATCAAGAGCTACAGGCAGCGCAGCCAGTAGGGGGAGTTTCAAAAAGGAAAATACAGGTGAATGGACAAGGGTAGACAGAAACACATGCCCCAGAATAGAGGGGAAAACCCGCCCTGTGGGGCTGACCAGGGTGACCATGGGAACATCAGGTGGGACTGGTCCACAAATCAGCGCGGCTAGCCGTCAAGTTGCCCACCAACCCATGGAAGTGCGGAACATCGGGTGGGACTGGTCCACAAGTCGGCCCGGCTAGCCGTCAAGTTGCCCACCAACCCATGGATAACATAAGTGCGGAACATCAGGTGGGACTGGTCCACAAGTCGGCCCGCCGCTAGCCGTTAAAGTCCACAAGAGTCACCCAGTAAGCAAAAGTCTTCAGGCGCACAACGACTTGGCACGGGCCCACTGCAGCCGTCTTGGGGCCCGAGGTCTTTTTGCTTTTTGGCATACTCCCTTGTATACTTGCTGATCCATCCCAACATCATGTGCCTGTGCATTTCCAGTAGTCACAGAGCGTCTGGCACCACGACCACGACGTCTCTGTTAGTCCACGACCACAACAACGACCATGCCCACTTGAAGTACTCGTCAAAACTACATCTTCGGGATAATTAGTATCCGGTTCGTTCACAATCTCTTCTATTATTATTATGTAAGCCAACTTGACGTACATCAGTTGATAAAATCACTTTAATAACCTTAACTCTTTCGAGTCGTGCCGCATCCGGATTCGCGGCATAAAGCCGCGAATCCAGATGCGGCACGTCTCGAAAGAGTTAACGGCCATTTTGGGTGTCGGTAGCAGTTTTAGTCACGATGATTCCTGCGATTAAAACCACTACTGGCACTCGCAGGGTTTCTTCTTCTTCCTCGGTCGCTTGAAGCGCAATATGCACGATGCAGCCGTTAGGCACCTTAAAGGGCCTGCATCTCTGTCTTCGGCCAGGAACGTATCGGGGTGGGGGGGGGTCCCTCCCCTAGACCGACTGTCGTTCAGGACTGCCGCTGAGCTCGGTCTGCCCACCAATGAGTAACAACACAAGCGTTAAATAATCTCAGTTCTCACGGTCCAACTACAATGGAACCTGTTTAAAGTGACCATTTTCAGGCCATCAAATTACGATCACCCTTGACAGAAGATCTGCCGACACGGGGATCTAATACTAATATTTTATTTATGACCGAGGACTGGAGGTCATTGTGTTATACACATACAAGCAAAATACGCCACAGGCATGCGATCAGAACGTCACTTTCAAGATACTGTGTTACGTTTGTGGTTGTGTTATTCTTTTGAGAGCATATGTGTGTGTTAATAATAGAAAAGATCCGATATTCATTTGAGTTATTTTGGATAAGAATTACATACCTTTTTGGTAGGATTCATTTCTTTTGCTTGGAGAATTGCGATCCGGATTTCTGTTTTGTAGCTAAAATGACACTCCCCCACCCGGGTCTGCCCTGGGGGACATGGGTGGGGTTAACTACTTTTTAGTTCCCAGGGTCACCTTGGTCAGCCCCACAGGTTGGGTTTCTCCCTCTATTCTGGGGCATGTGTTTCTGTCTACCCTTGGTCCATTCACCTGTATTTTTTTTTTTTAAACTCTCCCTACTGTCTGCGCTGCCTGTAGCTCTTGATATTGGATGTGTGTTGTTAAATGGTCTTAGCTTTATTTAGGCCCAATGTCGTAGGTTTATTTAACGTGTTGGACCGGCTGGCGACATACATTCAATATTCTGTTTAGTTGTTTTTTTTTTCTTCTTCTCACAAGCAGTGCAGGCACGTCCTGAGAAAGTCTTGTTGCTGTCGGGACGTTAGGCAATGTACAATCAATCTACGGACGCGTCTTTTCGTTACATTGTTGCTATAGTCCGACCTCGTTTGACCTAGAACGTTCTCGAAACGGCGCGATCATTCTAGTGACCTCAAATATAAATGTCAGAGTTGTTGGGAATATTTCGTAACATTGTTTTGAATTCGCCTAGACGTTAGTGGAAACTTCTGGATTTACGTTGATCTGCATTGTTCTTTTATATTGAACTGATATTAATAGGTTTGGGTTTTTTTTTTCTGACTGGTTGTGTTGTGTGAATTTGCTGGATTATTCTGGAAATCTGTAATAGTATAAAAGATGGTGTTAGGAATGATATGTGTGTACATTGTATGAGAGGCGCAGTGTGTCGAAAGTGTTGATGCATTGTAGAGGAGACAGTGCATCAGTGAGTGGAAGCATTTGTGGATGCATTGTGCTGAGATAGCATCGCTGCAATAAAATACTGTCGGAACTGTTACTCCAGTGTGGTCTACAAACTTGTGCCACGTGTGACGAGTTGCAGCCGCTCGAGTGAAGTTTCTTTACAAAAACCCTACGTGCGTGCGTCTCAACTGGTGTGTTTACATCATACTACGACTACCACATAACATTGGGCAAAAGATTAAACAAAGGATTTTGTTTTCCTCCCTAGGTCACACGACCAGTCACCGTTTAGCGCAAACCGTACCATGTGACCATGATATAAAAACCCCTGTAGCGAAAAATGGCGGACGTTGTGTAGCCTTCTCGATAACGCATCTTGGATGCCAGTTTTGTTCTATAAAAGATCGCCAAACGTTCTAAAGTACAAAGTTACTTAGTGTTGTTCGAAACAACAAGCACACTCAGTACTGGAGACGGCAACGTCATGAGTATTACTTCATAAGTCTGTTATGTATAAATGTATATTCCTTTGACGTCAGTCATGTCTGGCGTGATCCAGATCGCAAGATGTCTTCTTGATTTCTTTTACGAAAATACTGGAGGAATGAAAACAAATACGTTATTGGTCGGAGGGGTTCGCTGCATGGACCCTTGTAGGCCTACGGGAGGTCAAAGGAATCATTGTACCCCTCAGGCCTTCGGGGTACAATGATTCCTATGACCTCCCTCAGGCCTACAAAGGTCCGTGTAGCGAACCCCTCCGACCAATAACTCATAATGTGTCATTTTTACAGTTACAACTACATTGACAAACATCCGGTGCTGAGGTCGTCAAACTCTCCACTTGGTTTTCTTTCCCTGTGCCACCTGTGAGGCTGTTAGGAAGCATGACGGAATAACCCCTTCACTGCCGGGACAAAATCCAACTGCACGAGACATAGATCCTCATCAGGGGGAGAATAAGTTTGCACGCATCAGCAAGGCGTTATCATCGGCTACCTTTATGCCACATAGGATTGAAAAGTTTGCAAACAACTTTAATTGAAAACTACAGTTCTATCAAAAATTGACATTTTTTCACACTTGCTGACCTCCTGTGACCTTGACCTTTCCGAGGGGTCATCTAAATTAGTATGAATAGGAAGGCCTTATCATCAGGTATCTTTATGCCAAGTTTGGGCTTGAAGCTTGAAAATAGTATTTGAGAGAAAACAACAACAACCCAGTTTTTGTGAAAATATGGCTATTTTGGACCTATTCCTGGACCCCACCCCCCAACCCCCACCTCGACCCTTGTTAGGGGACCTCTAAATTAGTATGCATAGAAAGATCTTATCATCAGCTATCTTTGTGTCAAATCGGACTGAAAAGTTTGCAAAAACCTTTTTCACACATTTGCCGACCTTCTCTGACCCTTGAACTCTCCGAGGGGTAATCCAGATTTTGCATAAAAAGGTCTTGCCATCGGGCATCTCTGCACCAAGTTTGGGTTTGAAGTTGAAAATAGTATTTGAGGAAAAACAATTTGTGTCAAAATATATATATTTCTGACCCCTTTCTGGACCCCTTGACCTTGACCCCTGTGGTCTTGACCTTTGCAAGAGGTCACTCAAATTGGTATGTTTAGAAAGGTTTTACCACAAAGTACTCTTCGGCCAAGTTTGAGGTCTGAGGCTTGAATAGTCTCTGAGAAAACGCCAGTGTTAAAGTGACCACAGACAGACGTCCATTACATAGACCGGCCACTTTTGCTATCACACATGAGCCAAACAAAGTACATAGAGTGGCCGGGAAGGGGTTAAAACTCTTCGACGCACGGCTGCGAACCCCCTAAGCACACAGAGTCAAATTTTGTCGACTTCTAATAAGAGCACGAAGGCAAACAACCTTGCCCGCTACAATGTAGCTCATCACTACTCGTACTCTTGTTTGTAGCCAGAGTGGTGGGTTCAGTTATAGTGTGTAGCTGTCAGGCGTGATAAGTGGGGCTAACCATTGGTTCAGGCCAAGTGGTTCAGGCGGATGGTATTGCCACTGGTGGAGGGGGGGGGGGGGGTGAAGAGTGATACGTCCGGACTGCTAGGGGATGAAGAATCGCACATCTGTGTCGTATTTACTATTCTAAATGCTCCCTCATGTACCTCTTCCTTTTATATTCAGGGATGAATGGGAAAGTTAACTTTTAGATGAAGAAATACGGTATCGCTGAAATTGGTCCCCACAGTAGCCCTGGGAAATAGAATTTGACACTTTTCTCCCCCCCCCCCCCCCCCCCTTTTATCCCCTTTCTTCCTTGGAATTTTTCTTTGGGTAATATAAGAAAGAGTTAGAGACACAGAGCCGCACATTACATCTTTGATTCGCCATGGCTTCGAATCGGCCGCTAAACCTTCAGCAAGCAGTGCAAATGCTCTTTATGCGTGACGGTGAGAGAGAGGGTGATATTGATCCCGAGGTGGAGTTAGAACAGGTAAACATCAATGGTCCTGATGATGATGATGATTTAGTGGATGTTGTTAATCAAAATGATTTAGACGAAGAGACCGCTGCCACTTTCCAGTTTGTGGACACAAACTTGTGGGTTCCTATGGATGAGTTTGAAGGAGAAACTTGGGAATCGCCACTCAAACTTGATTTCCAAACACAACCAGATGCAAAAGTGGACACTACAGGTTGGGATCGATTTTTTTCTAGCATTTTTTCCTGAGCAGTTATTTGAACTGACTGTAGAGGAGACTAATAGATACGCAGAAGCCACGATTCTAGCCGCTAATGCTGTGCGCCGCCCTGGACAAAACCCACTCACCTTTCGCCCTACCTGTGTGGAGGAGATGAAAGCATACCTGGCGAATGAAATTGCGATGGGTCTTGTGTTCAAGCCAAATCAACGTGATTACTGGGACAAGAAGACGGGCATAACATCGACACCGGGATTTGGACAGTACATGTCTGGGAAACGTTTCCGACAATTACGATCGTGCCTCCATTTCAACAACAATGCAAACCGACAGCCACGTGGACATCTAGACTATGACCCGCTCTTCAAGGAGAGACCACTAATTGACGGTGTGATGGACACATACCTGAACAATTATGAACCCAACCGGCAGATTTCTGTGGATGAGTGTATGGGAAGATTCCGTGGCACAGTGCATTTCCGCATGTACGTACCGAGTAAGCCAACGAAGTGGGGAATAAAAGTGTGGTGCCCGTGTGATTCAGTGACAAGCTTCTGTATCAACTGGAAGGTGTATACAGATGCGAAGGCAAATAATGCTGCCACCGGGCTTGGCCAGGAGGTTGTCGTAGACTTATTACGGCCTCTGTTCCGAGTCAACAGTGGTAGAGTCTGCTATCACTGGACAATTACTTCACTTCGCGGCCCAGTCTCGCTGCTGCATTGGCGAAAAGGCAGATTGGTTGCTGTGGGACAGTGAGACATGACCGCACAGGCATGCCTGAGGCGATCAAAGGAAACCACCTGAAGCTTCAAAAAGGTGATGATCCTAAAATTTTTGGGGCACTCAGACACGGGGATCCTTGTTTCTTCGTGGCATGATACGAAAAGAGTGAATGTACTGTCGACAGTTCATGGAAACACTGTACATCGAGGACGAATTAGAAGCCGGCATGAACCGACAGGTTACCGTCCTGTCAACAAGCCAAGCATGTGCCATGATTACAATAAGTTCATGTCAGGTGTGGATCGAATGGACCAGCACATGTCTTACTACCAGTTTCGCGTCATCGTCTCATCAAGCATTACATGGTGATATACCACTTCATCAAAGAGGTTGCTTTGCACAACGGCCGGGTTATGGGCAAACATCAGCTATCGATCACATCAAAGAGGTTGCTTTGCACAACGGCTGGGTTATGGGCAAACATCAGCTATCGATCACATCAAAGAGGTTGCTTTGCACAACGGCTGGGTTATGGGCAAACATCAGCTATCGATCACATCAAAGAGGTTGCTTTGCACAACGGCTGGGTTATGGGCAAACATCAGCTATCGATCACATCAAAGAGGTTGCTTTGCACAACGGCTGGGTTATGGGCAAACATCAGCTATCGATCACATCAAGGAGGTTGCTTTGCACAACGGCTGGGTTATGGGCAAACATCAGCTATCGATCACATCAAGGAGGTTGCTTTGCACAACGGCTGGGTTATGGGCAAACATCAGCTATCGATCACATCAAGGAGGTTGCTTTGCACAACGGCTGGGTTATGGGCAAACATCAGCTATCGATCACATCAAGGAGGTTGCTTTGCACAACGGCTGGGTTATGGGCAAACATCAGCTATCGATCACATCAAAGAGGTTGCTTTGCACAACGGCTGGGTTATGGGCAAACATCAGCTATCGATCACATCAAAGAGGTTGCTTTGCACAACGGCTGGGTTATGGGCAAACATCAGCTATCGATCACATCAAAGAGGTTGCTTTGCACAACGGCTGGGTTATGGGCAAACATCAGCTATCGATCACATCAAAGAGGTTGCTTTGCACAACGGCTGGGTTATGGGCAAACATCAGCTATCGATCACATCAAAGAGGTTGCTTTGCACAACGGCTGGGTTATGGGCAAACATCAGCTATCGATCACATCAAAGCAGTTTCGCGCGAATGTCGCAGATGTGTTTTTGAATCAGTACAAAGCTTGTGACAAATTTGTGGACCACACTGGGTGCCGAGTGTCTGTCCCTTCGGACCGCATTGCAAGACTCCCAGGGATGTCCTTGGCGGCCAGAACCGCGAAATATGGTGACTGTGCTGTGTGTTCGAACAGAAGCCGGAAGGCTAGAAAGACTACTGATTTTGTGTGTCGCACCTGTGGCCCTAGAATACACCTGTGTTTTGGATCTGTCGACGATGGAGACTGCTTCCAGATATATCACACAGTGCAGAATTACAATTAGAGGTCAGTCAGAATGGTTCTACCTTAAAAATGTTACTAATATTCACATGACCGTCTTGCATGAATAAAAATAATCACACTAATCACTTTGCACGCATCTAAATTGATTACAAATACGCATTTTTCAGGTAATTATGCACATGAAAATAACATTTGATGTACCCAAATGTTTTTTGAAGTAATGCCCAACCACTACTGAATAAGACAAATATACATACTTTTGTACAAACGTCAATGGTTAGCTGCAAAAAAAATAATATTTAGAACCTATCACTTTAGTCTCCGCCATCTCTTAAAACTGCCGTGCTTTTAGGGGGTACGCTGGTGTGCGCTTAATAGAAGCAATTTTTTTCTGCCTGCGTGCGTCGAAGATTGATTGTACATTGCTTAACGTCCCGACAGCAACAAGTGCGTCGAAGAGTTAATTCAAAGTCATCATTTTAGGCTTATGTGCCACAGCAAAAGTGAGTGTATGTAATGGGCCAGTTGTTGTCCGCTGTCGTCCATGGTAAACTGTAATGTTGCCCTCACTCGTCAAAGTATGGCTTTTTTTTTTTTTTTTAACTCTTTCGAGATGTACTTACTTACGCCTGTCACCCCTCCCCGGGTATAGGCCGTCGACGAGAGACCTCCAGCGACTCCTGCCCTGTGCTTCTCCTTCGATTTTACTCCAGGTGGTTCCCAGTCTCTTGATGTCTGCTTGGAGGTCTCGACGCCAGGAGTTTCTCGGCCTACCTCTTTTCCTCTTTCCCTGGGGGTTCCATGACAATGCCTGCCTAGTGATGCTGGAAGCAGGCTTTCTCAGACTGTGACCAATCCATCCCCGTCTTCTTCGCCCAATTTCATTCTCTGCTGTTATCTGCTCTGTTCTCTCCCAGAGTCTGACGTTGCTGATCTTCTCTGGCCAGTGGATTTTCAAAATTCCGCGAATCCGGATGCGGCACATTTCGAAAGAGTTAAAACCTATTCCTCGATCCCCTGTGACCTTGAAGTTTGAAGACATGTTTGAATAGTCTCTGAGAATATACCAGCGTTAAAGTTTACCATGACACTGGACTGACGACCAGCACTGGGCCGTTACATAGATTCACTTTTACTGTCGGACATGAGCCAAAAATAGCGACATTTTGACAAGGTTTATTGTTTCCTCAAAAACTATTCCGAAAAATGTATGTCACTCGTTGAGCTTTTTGATTTCTTGAAGTGTTTGGCGGTTGTTTCAGAATGGGTTCGGCCGTACTGTGTTAAAAAAAATACTTTATTTATTATTATTTTTTTTAAATCTGCCCCAGGACCAAAATCATCAAAATTAATTTTGAAGTTGTCCTCTGAAGGACTGTATTACAATTCTAGAACATTGAACAATGAACCTTTATTTTATAACGGTAAAAGTATTTGGTAACAGGGCCATTTTTCAAACTTGCCGTTACCACCATTAAGCTGAGAACTACCATTGAACACTGTCACAAACAAAACAACAGTTTCACACGAAAGACAGTTCGAGCATGATAGTTAAGGGTGGTGCCAAGCTATTCTAGCACCACCCTTGAACTATCATGGTTGATCCATGTCTTGCTGTGGTGTGGTGTCGGGGCTGAATGAGTTAAAGAGTTGAACGAGTGACAGACATTCTTGGAAATGTTTGTTTTGGATTCCTCAGTGTGATTTCATCATTCTTGTGTATGAGAAAAAGCAGTTTTGGCCATTGTGTTACATGGTCGTTTGGATATCATTGTTTATTGTTTCATGCATTTGACTGACTGGTGTGTGTGTGTTTGCATGTGTGTGTGTTAAAGAGAGACAGACAGAGTGACTCACATATACGGCTATGTCTGTCGGTTTGGTGTACTGTACTGAGAGAGACCCCTGCTGCCTTGCAGGCCTGGCCGCTTGGCTGCGGAAAGGCTAAGGGAGGAAACCCCTGACATCAAAGCCCCCGTGTCTCCGGGGAAGGCTTTTGAGCCAGAGACTAAGACAATCTGATATAAAACCTACGACCCGAGGACCTCGATGCCACCGTCCCAGCTTGCTAGGCCATGGCAAACGAACCAAGGGTTTAAAGGGTGGGGCCAGTACTGTGCACACTGCACTCCACCAAAAAGCGCCACCGCGCAGGCTTTAGGAAACGCCCACGGACTATGACACTGAACTTTCCAAGTCCTGTAGCGATGGGCAAGGGGCAAAACGGCAGGTGAAAGATGTCACTGGAAGCCGCAGTCTCAAACCTGCATGCAGGCGGTTCAGGATATTGGTCGCCTGATGTTGACCTGGGGATGACAACGTCACTCGGCACACCCTGAACGACCAAGCAGCCTTCTCTAGGGACAGCACTGCTTGCTCCACACGCAGAGGGGCCTAGAAAAGGTGGCCTAACCAAAGCTCATCCCCTCGTAACCCCAGTTGGCTAGCCGCGGTCAACGGGCATCTTCTCATGCGGTCAGAAAACAAGAAAAAAACAATGGATCCACTCTCATGACGACCACGACCGGACTCAACGTAGCTATCATGGTCGATCTTTATCTTGCTGTGGTGTGTCTGGTGTAGTAGAATGAGTTAATATTCATAATAATAATAATAAAGAGCATTTATATCGCCCTGAACCCCCAGGAGCAGTGAGCTCTAAACGCGTTATAAAATAATGTGTGTTTGCACAATCTCACTACCTTTAAACAAATGTAATCTATGCACACACACACACACACACACACACACACACACACACATAAGAAAACCATCCCAAAGTTCCAAGTCATTTTGATGATGCTGATGCGCCACGATGGTGCCACTGACGGTCAACAAAGGGAAGACCTGTGATCATCCAAGCCAAGTTTACTGTTTGATTTATTGACTGCTGTAAGTATAACAGGGTACATATTAAAAAGTTGATCACTACCACCAAAAGAATGGGCTGGGCAGCATCACTATTGTTGCCATTGTTTCTCATATCTGTGATTTGATTTATGGACTTTCCTTGGTGAATCAAGACAGATGCATTATAGCTACAACAAAGGTATTGTTTATATTTACATGTCAGTTTAAGCCAGTAACATTTTTATGGGCGTGTGACACAGTCATAGTACAACTAGCACAACATTCTGTACACTTGTGTGGTTTCTGTCCTGTGTCAGCATGTGTTTTCAAGGCACCGGATCGAGTGAAACTAGCACTACATTCTTTACACTTATGTGGTTTCTGGCCTGTGTGTCAGCATGTGTCTTTTCAAAGCACCAGATCGAGTGAAAGCAACATTACAATCTGTACACTTGTGTGGTTTCTGACCTGTGTGTGTCAGCATGTGTGTTTTCACGCTACCAGACTCGAGTGAAACTAGCACCACATTCTGTACACTTATGTGGTTTCTGGCCTGTGTGTGTCAGCATGTGTGTTTTCAAGGCACGAGATCGATTGAAACTAACATTACAATCTGTACACTTATGTGGCTTCTGGCCAGTGTGTGTCAAGAAATGTGTTTTCAAACTACCAGACTGAGTGAAACTAGCACCACATTCTGTACACTTATGTGGTTTCTGGCCTGTGTGTGTCAGCTTGTGTGTTTTCAAGGCACCAGATCGAGTGAAACTAACACTACATTCTGTACACTTATGTGGTTTCTGGCCTGTGTGTGTCAGCATGTGTGTTTTCAAGCTACCAGACTGAGTGAAACTAGAACTACATTCTGTACACTTATGTGGTTTCTGGCCTGTGTGTGTCAGCACGTGTCTTTTCAAGGTCCCAGATACAGTGAAACTAGCACTACATTCTGTACACCTATGTGGTTTCTGGCCAAAGTGTGTCAGTGTGTGCATTTTCAAGCTACCAGACTTGAGTGAAACTAGCACTACAAACTGTGCACTTATGTGGCCTCTGGCCTGTGTGTGTCAGCATGTGTCTTTTCAAGTTACTCAATTGAATGAAACTTGCACTACATTCTGTACACTTGTGTGGCTTCTGGCCTTTGTGTATCAGAATGTGTCTTTTCAAGTGACCAGAAACAGTGAAACTAGCACTGCAGTCTAAACACTTGTGTGGCTTCAGGCCTGTGTGTGTATACAAGGTACCAGACTGAGGGAAACTAGCACTACATTCTGTACACTTGTGCGATGATGAGACATTTGGCCCGCATGTCTCATCATGTATTTGTTCAAGTCACCAGATCGAGGTAAACAAGCACTACATCTTGCACATTGATGTGGCTTCTGTTGTTGTTTTAAATGATATGGACTATGAAAAGTTGCCTCACAAAACCATGTTCTCCCACTTGGTGTATCTGATGTCTGTACATCAATACATGCACTGTCAGCTGTAGTTGTCTTCTGCTCTGTGGTAACAGTGTGAGGCTTCTGCCCTGTGTGAGTAGACATGTGTTGCATCAACTGACTGGACAACTGGAAACATGCATCACACAACCCACATACAAATGGCATCTGACTCTCCTCAACACTGGGACTTTCTGTGGTTGAGGGTTTTCGCTCTGTTGACGAAGTTCTACCATCAAGATCCACAGATACCCGCAAGTCACAGTCCATGTCACTGATAACACCAGACACAGAGCTAGAATCTAGCTTGATGTCATGTTTAGTGTCACAGTCCATGTCACTGTAAACACTGGGCACAGAGTTGGACTCTAGCATGATGCACTGTTCAGCGTCACGTTTCACTTCACTGTAAACATCAGACACAGAGTTAGACTCTAGCTTGATCACATGTTCAGTGTCATAGTCCATATTACTGTAAACACTGGGCACAGAGTTAGACTCTAACTTGATATCAAGTTCCAGTTTAACCCCAGACTCTGTGCTGGTCCCAGGTTCTAGCCGGACACCAGATTCGACCTTGATAGCTGGCTCCAGTTTGACTTGTGGGTGTTGGACAGGACCATCTCTTTCCACAGCAGTAGTGTTGTCTGTGTTTTCACAAGTAATTTTGTCTGTGTTTTGCAACCGTTTACTTCCAGACCTAAAACTCTTATCTCTCCTGTACCTCCTACACCTAAACCGCCAAGTGTGAAATGACTGCGTCCAAACACGGTATATGTCGTCTTCGCTGCGATTCAAGTTGGTTGGAAGCACAGTAAACTTGTTTGTTCACTCTTTTGCGTCTCATACGTAGTATCAACGCAAAAGCTAGTGAACGGTTCTAGGAGAAAATTAGCCAAGCGAGGGGAAAAAAAACTTCGAAAACCGACGCTTAATTTAAATTTGAAACCTGTTGAACACCACATCAACTCTACCTTATGAAGACACTCAGTGATAGCCCAGAACCACAGTAAACAATCCAGCAAAGCCATTGAACTCTAAAAAGTATGGTGTACGGTTCTAAGAAACTCGGGTGTACAGTTCTCGTTGAACGTTTTTGGGCATTGCGTCTGGACCGTACCGCTAGCGATGATGCGCCCTCCGTGTTATAGGCCTGCTCAGCCAGGGCCCCGATAAATCTGCCATATTTCGGAGCCAATCCATACCGGCAGAGGCACGCCCCTTGGTGCCCGCACTCCCAGACCCTTCTATCTGCAAGAGGTATAGATTCTCATGAGCCCCTGCGGCCGCAGGGGCTCATGAGAATCTATGCCTCTTGTCGTAACGATCCACCCTACTTTTGTACACCCATGTTCCTTGATCAGACACAACCTCGGTTAAAAAAAAAAAAAAAGGCCAACTCAACCTCCCCAAAAAGGGCCCAACGATAAAGATGAAATGGTCATTTTCTTGATCCCCGGACTTTAAGTTATGGATCACATGCACAAAGGACTCGGAAGCACCTTTCATGCCGGCGTGGTCGTCCCTATGATTTTCAGTCGCCAAACTTTGGCATGATGCCACACATACTCTCTAGAAATCGCGCGCTAAGCACTACTTCCAAACTACAACAAGCACACAACAACAAACCACACGGTACACCAAGAACAGACGTCAACACAAGTCCATTAAAAAAAAAAAAAAACAAACAACATCTCAGCAGTGTGACAAGTCCGACTTGTAGAAGGAATCACTTTTCTGTTCGCAAACTCTCGTTCTATGAAATGTTAACCCGTTCAGTGCCGAGAAAATCTGAACACCACGCAGCTGCAAGAGGTAAAGATTGTCATGAGGATCCATGCCTCTTGCTGACACCACTTTGAATCCATGTTCCTGGGACAGCTAGGATTTTGTGGCGTGGAGTAAGCGAAGATTGCAGAAACACGCAGTCTGCGACAACTGGCACTGAACGGGTTAACGCATTAGCCTCCTACAGCAGCAAATGGATCTACCATGATAATTCAAGGTAGTGCCAGATTAGCTTGGCGCCATTAGGTGCCATGCTAATCTGGCACAACCCTTCAGTTATCGTGGTTGATCCATCACCTGCAAGTGGTAAATAGTATTTAGGTGAGTCTTTCAAAATTATTAAATGCGGCCATGGGGTTAAATAGGTTAGGTTATCGAGAACTCTAGAATTCTTCCTTTCCCAGCAGATACAATTTCCCGCAACCAGAATACGAGTTCTCGAGCACTTTGTATCTGCAAATAAGACCTCGAGAACACTTGTCTCTTTCATAGGATAAGATCATGTCTTCTGCGCGAGACTCCAGAAACCTTTTTTTTCAGGGGGATAAAGTTATGTCTCGTGGAAATCAGGATTTATCGTTTTAATGAGAGGTGAGGCAGGGTGACGGCCCGACAGCGCCAGATCTTTTGGTTTGATGTACGGCCGCGAGGCAAGCCCCCCGATCCCTGTTTATGACGCTCACAGACGACAGCCATACGCTCGCGGGAAGTTGAAGATATTTTCCTTATTTTGAGGAGGTCTGTACGGCTGATCGCTGCCAGCAAGAGACGTAGATTGTCATGAGCTCCTGCGGCTGCAGGAGCTCATGAGAATCTATTCCTCTTGCAGATGAACCAAGGGCTCGGTCGCATTATGACGATCACGAAAGTTTCGCGAGAAGTTGTAGATCCAGTGACTCAAATTGAGGATGCTTGGCCTCTGGCAGGAAGAGGCATAGATTCTCATGAGCCCATGCGGTAGCAGGGGCTTATGAGAATCTATGCCTCTTGCAGGTGGAACGGAGCTGTCTGTTTTATGACGCTCTCAGAAGACAGCCATTACTTCTGGATCAGCAAATTATGCGGGCATGGCTTCAATGACGAGCGCCATCTTTTTGGTGAAAGGATTATTGACGAAAATGTTCTCTGATAAAACACTGGAGAAATCGAATCCTTTTGGCGATTTCCTCCTTAGAATGGGCTTTTGATGCGAACCTTCTCTGATCAAATACCAAAGTAGACAATTTTTAGTGAAAGGAGTAGTGATGCAACGCTGATCGATTTTCCTACATGAACGCGAGTTTCTTATATTTTACTCGATAGAATTTGGGCAGTGGGCAGATGTTCACATCTGCACGGGACATAGACGACCCCGCCCTCCACGAGTCGCCTGCTGCCTTGCAGGCCTGGCCGCTTGGCTGCGGAAAGGCTAAGGGAGGAAACCCCTGACATCAAAGCCCCCGTGTCTCCGGGGAAGGCTTTTGAGCCAGAGACTAGGACAAGGACAGTCTGATATAAAACCTACGACCCGAGGACCTCGATGCCATCGTCCCAGCTTGCTAGGCCATGGCAGATGAACCAAGGGTTTAAAGGGTGGGGCCAGTACTGCGCACACTGCACTCCACCAAAAAGCTCCACCGCGCAGGCTTTAGGAAACGTCCACGGACCATGACACTGACCATTCCAAGTCCTGTAGCGACGGGCGAGGGGCGAAACGGCAGGTGAAAGATGTCACTGGAAGCCGCAGTCTCAAACCTGCATGCAGGCGGTTCAGGATATTGGTCGCCTGATGTTGACCTGGGGATGACAACATCACTCGGCACACCCTGAACGACCAAGCAGCCTTCTCTAGGGACAGCACTGCTTGCTCCACACGGAGAGGGGCCTAGAAAAGGTGGCCTAACCAAAGCTCGTCCCCTCGCAACCCCAGTTGGCTAGCCGCGGTCAACGGGCATCTTCTCCTGCGGTCAAAAAACAAGAAAGAATAACGGATCCACTCTCATGACGACCACGACCGGACTCAACGTAGCATGCTGGAACGTCCGAACCATGCTCGACAAAGCAGACAGCGGACGCCCTGAACGTCGCTCCGCCCTCATTGCCCATGAATTGCGGAGGTTAAACATCGACATCGCCGCGCTCAGCGAAGTACGCCTTCCGGACGAAGGCAGCCTCCAAGAACTTGGTGCTGGGTACACCCTCTACTGGTCAGGCAGGCCTGCATCAGAAAGACGGCTTTCAGGCGTGGGTTTCATGGTCAAGACATCCATTGCGACTAAGCTGGAAAACCTACCAACGGGCCACTCAGACCGCATCATGTCCATGCGCCTCCCACTGAGACACCAGCAGCACGTCACCCTTCTCAGTGTGTACTCCCCAACCCTCCTGGCAGAGCCTGCTGAAAAGGACAAGTTTTACACTGACCTGCGCAGCCTCCTACAAAGTACCCCTGCAGACGACAAAGTCATCATCCTTGGCGACTTCAACGCCAGAGTAGGCCAAGACTCTGAAGCCTGGAAAGGAGTCCTCGGCAAGCATGGCGTGGGGAACTGCAATGACAATGGCCGCCTACTATTGGAGTTCTGTGCGGAGCAGCAACTGGTCATCACCAACAGTACTTTTCAGCAAAAGGACAGTCGAAAGACCACCTGGATGCATCCTCGCTCCAAGCACTGGCACCTTATCGACTATGTCCTAGTGCGTCAGAGGGACCGCAGTGACGTCCTCCTCACCAGAGTGATGCCCAGCGCAGAGTGCCACACTGACCACCGCCTTGTCCGCTGCAAACTCAGGCTCCACTTCAAGCCAAAACCCAAGAAATGGGGGCCCCCCAAGAAAAAGCTTGATGTTGCCAGCCTTCAGCGTGACGATGTGAAAGCTGCCTTTCAGACAGATTTACAGCGCAGGCTCAAAGACACAGCGGACCCAGTAGACTCCTCCCCTGAAACACTTTGGGAACAACTGAAAACTGCTATTGCAAAATCCTCTGCAGAAGTCTTGGGTTTCGCCAGAAAGAAGAACAAAGACTGGTTTGACGAAAACGATGTAGAGATCCAGGAACACCTAGCAAAAAAAAGAGCCGCCCATCAGGCCCACCTAGCCCAGCCTTCCTGCCCTGTGAAGAAGTCTGCCTTCCGCCTCGTCTGCAGCAGTCTCCAGCGCAAGCTCAGAGATCTCCAGAATGAGTGGTGGACCAGACTTGCACAGAGGACCCAGCTTTGTGCTGACAATGGTGACTACAGGGGCTTCTACGAAGCACTGAAAGCAGTGTATGGCCCCAGGCACCTGGTACAAAGTCCCCTGCGAAGCGCGAATGGCCAGGCACTCCTCACAGATAATACCTCCATCTTGAACCGCTGGTCGGAATACTTTCAGAGCCTCTTCAGCGCTGAGCGCACTGTTCAAGAAGCAGTCGTCCTACAAATCCCACACCTCCCAGTAAAGGTTGAATTGGACGAACCGCCCACCGCTGAAGAGACCCTCACAGCCATCCACCAGCTCAAGAGTGGCAAAGCAGCAGGCATTGATGGAATACCGCCAGAGATCTGGAAACATGGAGGCACAGCACTGCACAACAAGCTCCATGACCTCTTTCTCTGCTGCTGGGAGGAAGGAACACTACCAAAAGATCTCCGTGACGCAGTCGTTATCACCCTGTACAAGAACAAAGGCGAGAAGTCTGACTGTTCCAACTATCGGGGAATTACCCTGCTGTCCATTGCTGGGAAAATCCTTGCAAGGCTGCTCCTGAATCGGCTGGTACCTGCCATCGCTGAAGACCAACTCCCAGAGGGCCAGTGTGGCTTCAGAGCAAACAGGAGCACCACCGATATGGTCTTTGTGCTGAGACAGCTACAGGAGAAGTGCCGCGAGCAGAACAAAGGGCTGTACGTAACATTTGTCGACCTAACAAAAGCGTTCGACACTGTGAGCAGGCAAGGCATGTGGCAGATCCTGGAGCGACTTGGCTGTCCCCCAAAGTTCCTCAACATGATTGTCCAGCTACACGAGGACCAGCAAGGCCAGGTCAGACTCAACAATGACCTCTCAGAACCATTCCCTATTCTCAACGGCGTAAAGCAGGGCTGCGTGCTGGCACCGACCCTCTTCACCATCTTTTTTAGCATGATGTTGAAGCAGGCCACAGTGGACCTCGATGATGACGATGCAGTGTACATCAGGTATCGTCTCGATGGCAGCCTGTTCAACCTCAGACGACTGCAGGCCCACACGAAAACCCTAGACCAACTGATTCGTGAGCTGCTTTTTGCTGATGATGCTGCCCTCGTTGCACACACAGAGAGAGCCCTGCAGCGCATCACGTCTTGCTTCGCAGATGCTGCCCAGCTCTTTGGACTCGAGGTCAGTCTGAAAAAGACAGAGGTCCTCCATCAGCCGGCACCCAAGACAGTGTATCGCCCTCCTCACATCACCATTGGCGAGTCTGAACTAAAGTCAGTGCACCAGTTTACTTACCTTGGCTGCATTATCACGTCGGACGCCAAGCTGGACAAGGAGCTTGACAGCAGGCTGGCAAAAGCGAACAGTGCTTTCGGGCGACTTTTCAAGCGGGTGTGGCACAATCAACAGCTGAAAACAGGCACCAAGATCAGCGTGTACAGAGCTGTGGTCCTCACCACCCTGCTGTATGGTTCCGAGTCCTGGGCCCTCTACCGCAGCCAACTACGACTCCTCGAACGCTTCCACCAGCGCTGCCTGCGTACCATCCTGGGCATTCACTGGAGTGACTATGTCACCAACGTCGAGGTCCTTGAACAGGCTGAAACTGTGAGCATCGAGGCTTTGCTGCTGCGGACACAGCTCCGCTGGGCGGGGCATGTCTCCAGGATGGAGGATCATCGCCTACCAAAGATCACCCTGTTCGGCGAGCTTGCTACTGGACACCGTGACAGAGGGGCACCAAAGAAGAGATACAAAGACTGTCTCAAGAAGTCACTTAGTGCCTGCCAAATCGACCACCACCAGTGGTCTTCGCTTGCTGCGGACCGTGACACCTGGCGCTCCACCATTTACAAGGCAGCTGTCTCCTTTGAGGACTCTCGCAGAGCTAGCCTTAAGGACAAGAGGCTCAGGAGAAAAAACAGAGATGCCGCAGCTCAGAACCCTGACCAGACCTTCCCCTGCAGCCACTGCGGTCGAACCTGCCTGTCTCGGATTGGCCTCCGCAGCCACGAACAAGCCTGCAGACGTCGTGGGCAACTCCTATAAAATCTTCGTTCGCGAAGTCAAGCCAAGATGTCTGTGTCTTCACCAGCAGTGTTGTCTCTGTCTTCACCGGGCATCATATTCCTCAAACAGTGGTGTTTCTGTGTCTGTGTACCCTGTACACAAAATTCACCAAATAGAAAAAACAATGTTAAATGTTTAGGGCTTAAAGTCTTTTGTCCACCACAAAGGTGATCTCAAAGACGGGCACCGAAAAGAGGTATGTACAAATTTTGACCTGAGCTGGGTTCAAACCCAGGACCTTTTGTCTTCGCCAGTAACAAGAAAGTATTCTTTGATCGCGTCATCGACATTTGAAAATGTATGCTGTGCGTGACCCTCAAGCCTGAGTTTTTCATTGATGAAATCAAGTTTCTCAATTCTTTGCTTCTCATAATCTTGTTGGGCTTGTGCCAGTTTTTCAGATGCCTCATTGTGACGCTTCATTTCTTCTGCAGATTCCTCTCTACCCATTTTTGAAAAAAGATAGTTCGATCCACTGAAAGCCAATGCGTTAACAACGGCCCCACCAATCATAATAGCTATAGTTGCCATACTTTTTATTTACATAGAAACATTTTCTGGAATAATTCCTTGCTTGACGAGAAGGTCTTTTGTGGCAATCGATGCTGTGACAACTGCTACTAGCTTAGCACTGTCTTCAAAGTCTAATCTACTAAAGTCTGCCGATTTCATTTTGAGAAGACTTTCCCCCAGCATAGAATAAGCAACTGTTAGCCCGCTTATTACGGCAGAGTGATAGACGAGGTTCATTATGTTCTTTGTGTCGCTCATTTTCTTATGCTACAAAAATTAAAATAATAAATTTATTTACTGCATGTAAAATGGGTCTAAAGGTTTTGACACTGCTGGTAATGTGGAGACTTCTTCTTTTATTTTTGGAGTGTTTGATTTTTTGGACACTGTTCGAGTGTTTGGTTTGTATTTTTTGTATAATTGGTAACCTACGTAACCAAATCCGAGAACAAATCCAGCAACTATATATTTTGTTGTTTTGGGTTTAGACTCAGTTGTTTGTCTCTTACTTTGTTGGGGGTGTGTTGGTCATGACACCGGTGCTGTTGATGGTGTGTCAGTCTTTTGTGTTAATGTCTGAAGCTGTAATTTTTTTGGTCTGTTATATTCAGCTAATCTTTTTCCAGCCTCTATTCGACCTGGACTTTTAGTCTTAGTCACCGTTTGAACTTGTGTCAAGACAGGACTCTGATGTGGAGTCGTCTGGGTCTCGTCCATTTTCTTCTAATTTAAAATTTATTTTAGAAAAATCGATATGACTCCCAGTTACAAGCAAGGTTACCACAGGTGCAAGGTAACTGCCAAACTTGTAAAACATAAGGCATGCTAATTTGCCTATTGAACTTAAAACTATGGGGTTGCTTTCTAGATCATGTGAAAGGCTGTCAGTATCTACAGGTAGGAAGTGACTCACAGCTTTTGTGTATAGGCAGACAAGAGATCGACTCAAATCACGTGTCATTAGTGAAGCAATGTGATTTTCATATTTAGCATGAAGTTTGATTAGCTCGTCAGCGGTGAGGGATTCTATGTCTTCTGTCATGTATTGTTTACCGAGAAAAGCTTTTGATTTTCCACAAACAACTACAGAGAGAAGACGTTGTTTTTTAGACTCTAAGTCTTTGTTTTCTACAGCGCAGATATCGCTTAGAAGAAGTAATTTGTCTTGGTTCATTTTATAAATGACACAGCCTTGCTTGGACCTGTGAATAACTTATGAAGTTACTGTTCATGTAACTTTCTAGAATAACGTGATCTTACTTGATAACTAATTTCAAAGTTACCTACAACTTACAAGTAACTTTGACGTTAACTTTGACGTTAACTTTAAAGTTAGTTGTCACAAGTTCTTATAAGTGACTTAAAATAAGTTCTTATAAGTTCTTGACTCCAGGCAATAAGACACTCAGACAGATTTCTCAAGTTACAAGGACAACAAGAAAACTTTTTTTCTCAGTAGTACTCTGGTGGTGGAGCTGATGGCGTCAAATGAGCAGGCATAAAAGGCATGACATCTCTTTGCGAAGAGTATGACAAATTTAATGAACAATTGATTTTTACTTGCTTAAAAGTCCTTGAACTTTTTTCATAGTTTCTTCCACCCCTATTTTTTTTTCTTTCCTCTAAAAAAGATTGCTTTAGCTCTTCAACATTCACGGGTTGACTACGCATCTTATTCTGTATTTCAGATTTCTGTTGTTTGTAATTGGCCAAATCATCCTGCACTCTTTTAAATTCGTGATCATCAATTTTATTATCGTCTAAAGCCTTACTGATAATAAGTTTCATACTGCTCAGCTTAGCTCCAGCAAGCGTACTCAATGCTTCATGCTTCTGCAACTTTGTATGAAATCTTTTGTTAAGGGCTTCCATACCAAAGCATGCCAGGCCTGTGGCAGCGCCGACACCTTCAATAGCAATTCCTATGACACTTCCAAATCCAGTGGCAAACAGAGCTAAACCAGTGACAGATAATCCAGCTGAAACCACACCCACGGCCATTGATGTGTTGTGTACAGAATTGAAAACCGTTTTGTAACGTCGTTTACACCTTGAGTATTTTGCTTGTTCTCCTTCCAAATACTTCAACGCTTCTGTAATATTCATTAAACGGAATGAGTCTGCCTGTAATGTTTTATCTGGAACAATAGGATCAAGCGGCTCAGGTGGTATTTGTGGATACAGTGGTGGCATTTTTTTGGACAAATATTTTTTTATTTTATTTAATCTTCTAATTTATTTTGCAACTCTTCAAAGGTATACAATTTGCTAGCGTAATAAAATGAAACAAGATCTATGTGCTCCAGGTTTATGAAACTTAGATAAACTAGAGTTGTTTTATCAATCACTACCTTAACAGCAGGGACACTACTCGAAACTTCAAAATCTGTATTGATTTTTCTAATAGCAATAACAACCATTGTTGACTCTGCTACTGAGCTATCCCACGTAAGTTTGATTCCCTGTGCGATATTTGCTTCTTTCACAGCTTCCACAGATCTCATGAGAATTTCAAAAACTATTGTCGCTTCTCTATCTATGGTACATTTGCTGGTACGAACGAAATAGAAGTATCTGTTCTACCCTTTCTATTTGTAAGAAAATACCTTCGTTTCCCATACTCTTGAAGTTTTAGTTTTTCTCTGCTATTGGTTTCGGAATAGCTTGGCACAAGACTTACAAGCATTGGCTCAGAGTTAACAACTTTTCTAAATACTAAGGCACCTTCATCAGTAAAATAAACATAAGGACTGATAAAAACAAACTTTACATCCTATATAATGGGAATAGGTGCAAGCGGAACAGGGGTAGGAATAATTACCCACTTATTACCCACATGTTTTAAGCTGTAGAGCACATTACTTACAGGAGTAGGAACAGTAACATCACGAAGTTGACCAAGTTTAGGAAACTGTCTCTCAGCGCCATCTTTTACATCATCAATTACCTTTCGTTTGTACAATCCAACAGAAACAAGTTCAAGGCCGTACACCTCTCCTACCTCACCTTCTTTATCAAAATCTTGCACGTCAGCCAAATCTTTCAACTCTATTGACGGACATTGGACCAAGACCGCTCATTTTTATAAAACAAAAATAAAATTTATTTCACTTCCAACACAACAGTAAAATCATGCATCTGAACTGGTTTACCATCCTGATTAGTTACAGATAAACACAGTGATTCAAAGAAACTGGAACCTAATTTTTTAAACTGCAAATTAGGAAATCTAGCAACCACACTTTTACAATATGGGGCAGTTCCAGTCGGAAAGCATCTTAACAAAGTTGAAGGCTTTCCATTGTGTACATTTTCAGTCGTGTTTAGTTCCTTTAAATAAACATTTAGCAATGTGTGTACTGACAAATGAACAGGGTATCTTCCAGTTATTTTATCTCCAACTGTCGTAGGTAACCAACCCTCAATATTAGCAGTTCCAAAACCAAATGCCCAATTCTCATCCTTAGAAGTTATATGTTTGCCTATTAAACCAAGCAAATATGCAAGTTCACGTGAAATTATAGGGTGACTACCTACAGGAAATTTTAATGTAACACGTAAGTTGGCCGGATTTAAAGTTGCTTTAATTTTTAATTTAGTTTGAAACCATTCAGCTAAAGTACAAAAGTCATAATACCCAGATGGTATAAAGTGTGTTTTAGTGCCCAAGCCACTATTACCAGCATTGCTATAACTTACATGAAAACTTGTATCATCTGTTACATTAAACCACTTTACAGTGTAGAACATTTCATGGATAGCTACAGCTTTGCTACCATCATGATTATCTATTCCATTAGTTAACCACACTGGTTTGCTTGTGTCAAGATTTGTTAAGGTAATAAACATTTTTTATTATCACATAAAAAAGCATAATGGAATTTAAATCACCAACAATTACCACTGTAAATGCATTTCAATTTAACGTGGATGCCAAGTACAATGTTGTGCCTACTTATGACCAGAAAATAATTCAACTAAATCAGCTCGATATAGCTTTGTCCGAAGGAGATTTATTTCAAGTAAAAGTACCCAACCCTTATGATCATTATCTAAACCCTCCAATAACAGATGATGCAACTGCAAGAAAGTGGTCCTCAAGCCCACTACAGAGGTTTCAAAACCAACTTAACTTTGCTATACTATGCTCAACTACAGGCTGTGGCGTTTCTTTTACAGACCATTTGAATCACCCAAACAAACTGATTAAGTCTGTCTATCGTTTCCACACGTATTACCAGCTTAGAAGAATACTGTCAGAACTCCATACACCACTGCCCACTGAATCCAGTTTTAACCAGTTTAACAATCCCATGGATTTGAAAGCATTTGAACGGATCTGTAATGAATTTAACATCAGTACAAAGTATGACTTTACACAAAAACTTGATGATCACAAAGGCATGGGTACATTGTATTATGCTATGAGTCACAGACAATACCCTCAAGATTACTGGCCTCCCTACTCTTCAGTCTCATCAAAATCTGAAGTGTGGTTAGGCTCAATTGAACAGAAACAGTCTAATGCCTGGACCACATTTGTCTTAGACAGGAGTGACGGGTTTACTCAAGCAGGAGTCGAACGCATTAATGAGTCTATCAGAACATATGTGTGGTGTATTCTAGGAGCACAAGCTCAAACAAAATCAAACATCTTAAACGGTAGTGGGAAATTTGAAGCACAAAAGCAGTTTCTGGCAAACCTGGAAGATTCAATCAACTCAACAGTTGATCTCCCGTCAAGCATACAACACTACCAAGACGTTCTCAGATATGCGAGATCGAAAGTTGACTTTGTAGTTGGCATTGGGTTATACATGTTACCATCTGACCTTCAACTCCAAATGGGAACAATAACAAATTATAACAACGAAATAATTGTTGCTGGTGTTGGTCAGAAATTAGGACTCAATCAATCTGTAAACTTGGGGGCCACAACCACGCATGTACAGTCATTAAAACCATTAATAACACCAACACCAGCCACAGTAACATCATCACCTGTGCCTGTACAGACAGTAACAGCCCTGGCCCCGGATCCAACACCATATTGATTGATTGTACATTGCTTAACGTCCCGACAGCAACAAGGCCCTCTCAGGACGTGCCTCCACCGCTTGTGAAAAAAAACCAAAACAGAACATTGAATGTATGTCGCCAGCCGGTCAAATACGTTAAATAAACCTAACACATGGGGCCTAAATAAAGCTAAGACCATTTAGCAACACACATCCAATATCAAGAGCTACAGGCAGTGCAGACAGTAGGGAGAGTTTTAAAAAGGCAAATACAGGTGAATGGACAAAGGGTAGACAGAAACACATGCCCCAGAATAGAGAGAAAAACCCACCCTGTGGGGCTGACCAGGGTGACCCTGGGAACTAAAAAATACCTAACCCCACCCAAGTCCCCCAGGGCAGACCCGGGTGGGGAGGATCCAACACCAACCCTTGACACACATGAGTCAGAGAGAACAGCATTGGTAATAGGCTTAACGGGATTAGGGGTTTTACTTCTTTACCTGTTTCATTAAATATCCCTCCTACTGTCACCAAAAAGACCCATACATGCTCCGCCATAAACCCTACTACCTTTGCTGCTGTACTATTGATTGTACATTGCTTAACGTCCCGACAGCAACAAGGCTTTCTCAGGACGTGCCTGCACTGCTTGTGAAAAAAAAACAGAACATTGAATGTATGTCGCCAGCCGGTCAAATACGTTAAATAAACCTAACACATGGGGCTAAATAAAGCTAAGACCATTTAGCAACACACATCCAATATCAAGAGCTACAGGCAGTGCAGACAGTAGGGAGAGTTTTAAAAAGGCAAATACAGGTGAATGGACCTCGGGTAGACAGAAACACATGCCCCAGAATAGAGAGAAAAACCCACCCTGTGGGGCTGACCAGGGTGACCCTGGGAACTAAAAAATACCTAACCCCACCCAAGTCCCCCAGGGCAGACCCGGGTGGGGTTTTGCTGCTGTACTGATCAGCCAACTGACAACACAGTTCAGCGACTAAGTCCTAGCCAGCGACTCATGGCAAGTTGGAGCACAGCTGTTAAATCTCACCCGAGTGAGGCACGCAGCTAAAACCTAACCATGCCATATACCCTGACACTGTTGGAGTAGGCAGTCTGAGAACAGCCCCTCCCATTTGGCCAGAGGGCATACAGCAAACGTAGGAAGGGTCATGCACTCGTGGCGTTATCTATGCATGCTAATGTAACAGAGAAGCAGAGTTCGCCATTGATGTGTGATGTGAGTGGTACTGACAGTTCGTAATCACAGTCTATAGAAGAGCGTCCCCCTTCCTGGTTATCTACATAAATAACGAAAAGTATAAGCAGGATTTCAAGGGCTTAAGGAAATATTTAGAAGTAAATATACTGCCATTTACGTCTGTATTCCTGAAGCTGAAATATGCCGACGGCGGTTTCAAATACACTTGTCTGTTAAATCTCAAGACCCAGGTACCGTTATGTTTCACAACTGCATAACCTTTTAGTCTGAAACATCGTACTGTACAATGAATTCCAAGGTCTCCATGTAAATCAAAGATTGTATGAAAGTCATAGTTAGCATTTAAATTTTGCTGTCGTATGGATTAAATCGTAGGTTGCTATGTTTTGTCATTGATTAGTTACTGTTGTTTTTCTGGTGTGCAACAAACTCAAGTTTTCACTTTAAACGGTCCATTGCTGACCATTTCGTGATCCGTGCCGGAGAGTGATCACGTGGTGATTCTTGAACCGCTGGGAGCGAAAGCCCGCACAGTCTTCGTCCACTTACCTGCCTCACTGACCTCGTAATTATTTATCACTTCGTACCGGCTGTGTCTTCAATCCAAACTTCGCTGGGACAACCGTAAGTTTGAATTTTTTAGTATTTAAAAGGTCTCGCTTATGTAGTGGTCTTGATGCTTTTGTTGTTTTGATTGCATGCTTATTTCACGCTTTTCTTGCAATTCCCTGCCATAACGTTGCATACTGTGGTAAATCATGGGAATCTGTGATGCTCTACAATAATGTTCTTTTGTTATTGTTTGATTTTTCTTCTTAATTTAGTTGATGCTTCAGCGTTTGTTGTTATATGAAGGTTGCTAAATGATACTGTTTGTATGAAGTAAAATGTTACCCACAATTTCTAATAATGTACTCACTACGCTTTCAACTATTGTCTTATCTGCAAAAGGGATTGTGTTCACTCATTTGCACACTGCACACGTCACGTTATTTCTTCACTGAGTTCTAATGCAGGTATTTTGCAATTTGTGTGTGTGCAAAAATCACAATTCAGTTTTTAAATATCTGAACGATTTTTACAAAGTAAAAAAAGTATTTAATGACTTTATAAAATTGTTATATTTGTCATACCAAAAGTATCTGTGATACCAAGCCCTCTTCTTCTCTTTTTTTTTCAGGGCATCATCACGTGCTTCGATGTCTTTAAAGAGCTTACCAACTATTTCACACCTTAACGTCTACGAAGATGGAGATGATGTTTGGCTTTCGTTTGAGGAATTTTTACAGTTTCTTAGAGATAACATAAAAAAATCGGACACTGCCACAAATTTAATAAGAAGAGACAATCTTGTTCGAAAATTCAAGAAAGCGTCAGAATTCAGAGATGGCGTGGGTCTGGAATGCAAGAAAATAACTGTGGAGGCAGCTTTGAAATTTATTTTCAATAATTCTGAGGCACTCGCAATTTGCAGCATAGTTGCCAGGGAGGTGAGGAACTGCATTCTGAACCCGGCAGCTGCATCAGTGCCCCCCGAAGTGTTGTCTGGTGTGAAAACGATCAAAGATCTATATGACACTATCGCTGCCAGTTGTTTGCATGACAAGAAACTCGACGATTTTTTTTCTCTGCACTCCGCAACAGATATATCAGAGCTGAAGACAATAATACAAACTACAAAGAGTGCTTTTCGTCCTTACAATGGGAAAAGATCGCTCTGTTTGAGTATCACTTTCACAAAGAGAACGAGAACTGCGTCACCTTTCAGGGACGTAGCGGGCCACTCCGGCGCTCCGGCGACCGCCGGAGTACTTTTTGGACAAAAAAAAAAAAAAAAAAGAGCGCGAGAGAGAGAGAGAGCAAACCTGTCGTGGTGTCAATACTTTGCAAGTGTATTCATGTTTACCAAAAATGGCATGTTTGCGCCAATAGCTCAGTGCACCACTTAACAGTGGCTGGTAAACAGAAAAGTGTCAATTTAATCGCCGGTCCAAGAACAAAAGCTACTGGCCGAAGTGCATCAACACAACAGACTTCTGCACCACTAGCTCCACCAAGTTAGCAGTGGTAAAAACAGAAATAAGAAGGACATGAGGCACCACTCGCAAAAGCCGCACGCCGACTCCACTGAAACGGTAAAAGCCTCACAAGTCATGACACATTAAACGAAGCAGAACGACCTCCCAATAAGAACTTGAACCAACTGGCATTGGAAATATCTTATTCCTACGCGTATACGCGCCACACCGCAACCAATACAAGGTTCCCCCCACCCCCACCCCCCAAACAACGGGGAAAAGAAAACGGAATAAACCAGAAAAACCGCCAGACTCAGTTTTGAACTATGAAATCATCATAGGACCAGCACACAAATGGGCGGGGGAAACTAAAGAAAATACATGAGGACAAGAAACCTCCCACACTTTCAAACAATCCTACTAGCCGCATTCATCTTCTCCAATGGACTGAATCCTACGATATTCTTTGAATGGGTCGACTTCATGGGCCTTTGCAGAGACAAGGGAGCAAGGAAACAACTAGAATACCTCTTCGTATACTTTAATGAGGGCAGATACAGCAAAGCTTTGTACGCCTACGACATCATTGATCAACGGGCGCTCGAATACTTAGACGGAACCCCGAAACACCACAGACAACCACGGAATTGTCCCACCAACAATCAAAACTAAGGGCACGACATGAAAAGAACACACCACCACTCTCCACTAGCCTTTCCAAGTTATAGTGTGAGCGAACAATACAAAATAAACCACAAAATAAACTACCATAAAGCCTAACAACAAAGGTTTACTCAGTCAACAAAAACAAAAGGGTCAGCACGCTGATGAAGGCAGCCCTTAGCCAATAAAGGCTTAAACATGCCCGAAATACACCTGACAGCTAACTCAAAACGTGACTGATTTGTGAATTGTCATATGGGTATACGGCTGGTCACATCAAGCCATCACACAGTGGTGTGCGATGTACCAAAACAAAAAAGATCACTTATGCACGAGGCTCGATTGAACCACGTCCACAAGTCTAAAACTGACTCACTCCACTTGATTCGTGTTGCCAACAACTTTAATTGTGGCTTCTGCAGCACTCAGAGAAAACGTTTGTAGGACATTTTCTGAGCTGGATGTGTCAAGAAACCAATCATAAAATCATAAATCAGTCCCTCGAGTGAGGTGTTTTTCTGTCAGAATTCAAATCAGCCGTTGTCAAACCTCTCCTGAAAAAGTCGAATCTTGACCCCAACCAGCTAAAGAACTATCGCCCCGTTTCAAACCTACCCTTTCTTTCTGTCCAAAGTTCTTGAGAGAGTCGTTCTGACATAGCTCACTAAATATCTACAGTCAAACAATCTCGTCCATCCGCTTCAGTCTGCTTAACGTGCTGGGCACAGTACTGAAACTGCTCTCCTCTGTGTCGTTAATGGCCTCCTAAGTGCCCATGATGAAAACCTGATCTCAGTTCTTGCCCTGTTAAACCTATCATCTGCGTTTGACACCATTGACTACTCCATCTTGCTCCAGCGTCTAGAAAACTACTTTGGTATTTCTGGTAAGTTCTACTCTTATCTGTCTTCCCGTCAGATTAACGTCTCTGTCAAGAACGCTCTTTCTGAAGCTGCTGCGCTAGAGTTTGGGGTCCCCCAGGGCTCTGTCCTGGGCCCCATTCTATTTACGCTGTACACTCAGCCTCTCTCTCAGGTTATCGCATCGCATTCAAACGATCATCACATGTATGCAGATGATACACAACTTCCGAAATCTGCACCTCCAAACAGCTCCAGTCAGGCTATTTTAGATGTTCATAACTGTATCTCAGATATGATTAAGTCCTGGATGTGTGAAAATAAACTCCAGTTAAACGAGGGCAAGACAGAAGCTCTTCTTATCGGTGCCTCTCGACTGCTGCCCAATTCTCCTGACTCTATGCACATTTGTGACGCACCTATTCCATTTTCTGATTCAGTTCGCAATCTTGGCGTTTTTCTTGATAAAGATCTTCAAATGAAGGACCATGTAAATCATGTCTGCAAAATTGCTTTTCTGGAATTAAGACGTATCAGTTCTATCCGTCATTACCTCACCACTGAATCTGCCACCAAACTGGTCGTCTTTTTAGTCTTGTTCCGCATTGATTACTGCAATTGATTACTTAGCTGGCCTCCCTCGGTCTCTCATTCAGAAATTGCAGTGAGTTCAGAATTGTGCTGCACGTCTTATCGTCCACGCTTGACAGCATCAGCCCATCACTCCTATCCTGAGACAACTTTATTGGCTGCCAGTCAAACAACGAGTCTCGTACAAAATCGCCTGTCTGTGCTACAAAACTATTAACTACTCTGCCCCTGTCTATCTCCCTGATCTTCTTCAACTATACACTCCCTCCCACTCCCTCCGTTCAAGTAGTGACACGGCGCGCCTTCTCGGAGTCCTGCTCTGCAAACAGAGGTGACCGTTGTTTTGCGCACGTTGGACCTCAGTGTTGTCTGGAACTCTCTCCATAGATATTAGACATTCTCCCTCATTCACTGCCCTTAAGACCCACCTATTCGATACCCCAATGTAGCTCGCGCGCAGTTCTTCGTCAGTGGCCGTTATGTACCTGTGTGTTTGTCTGTGCGTGTGTATTGCAGAATCCTTTGTTCCTCTGGCTCTACTCCCACTCTTTATTTGTAAAGCGCTAAGAGCTTATTTTAGTATAAGCGCTATATAAGTAGCCATTATTATTATTATTAAGAACCAATGTGCTTCAAAAATCCCGTGCAACACAAACGTCTGCTGTCAAAGTTGATTCAGGAGACCCAAAGCTTTTGTGATGAACATTTCTTCATGTATTATATCTCTTTTTTAATTTTGTTTCGCAAGTCTCATATACAACAAACGATCTTCAACTCTGACTTGTAATCTTCTAACTACAGAAAGGCGAGTTTGTTTACTAATTCATTGGTTTCCCCATGACCACATGAAGGATTTCAACAATTGTGACATTTCCCAATTCTTGATTCCAAGCCAGCATATCATAGGTAAGTCTGTCTTTGGATGTGAATGTTGTTTCTTAGTAAAATAGAGTTAACATTTTAGTATCAATAAATAAGCGTCTGGTCGCCATCGTCCCTCAAATAGTTTTCGACTTTCCAAAACCGCCGGACTACTTTTCTCATGCCCGCTACGTCCCTGCCTTTGAATATGAGGAACTGTGTCGAAAAAAATGGCTATACTGGGAGACTTGTCAAACATTCAAAGGTGACTATTTGGCAGAGATGGGCACCAGGTCCATCAGGACCGAGAATAAACGCCAGTCTGTTGGACGTGTTGTGCATGGCTTGTGTTTTTTTTTTTACGTACAGTGTGTGAGTGAATGCGTGTGATTCACGTGAGCGTGCTTGTTGGGCTCAGTTCGCGGCTACATTCTGCGCATTGAGTTATATTATAAATATGAGAAATGCGCCATATAAATACCATGTAATAATAAATAATGTGGACATGGTTTTGCTCCGGACGTCAGCAGAGGAATCAACACAGCTGTCCAATTTCGCGACGAGCATGGTCTTTGGTCTGTCTGCAATTTGGCAAGAAGTGAATGTCGAAATGGGCGGAATCATTCAGAGAGCAGTTGATCATGACCCCAGCGTCATCGGCGTTGCGAGTACACAAAGGGGAGAACTGAAGGGTACGTAAACTGTTGCCTCTGTATTCCTCTCCGTGACAGTTATTGTAGCTTGTACATGATCATACAAGAAGATTTTGTTCGAGCTAATGACTGCCTTTGTTCTTATGTTTGAACTTTTATAATTGCAGAAACAGTAACAAGTAGAACAGATGGAGCTGTCAGGAGACAGGGAGTTCTTCAGACGCAACACTGAACTATGGACTTTTGTGAATATAACACTGAAGATACTGAATTAGTAACAAACGTTGCACTCATACACCGATATGGCGGTTTACGGCATAATGGTGGTCACCTTTCATCATAACCTTGGACCGAAGCACTCAAGACATTTTGAAACTGTTGTTCATAGTTGAGTTAAAGTGTTAATTATGTATTAATGCGTTAGTTCATGTATTGGTTTTCTTACTTCTTTCTCGGCGGTTTTATTGCGCTACCATAGTGCGTCGGATCCACAGCGGTTTGTGTCGGGCATTATGTCATATTATCGGCACATAACAACGATGTACATCAACATTGTATTGTATTGTGCTCCCGCTTATGCTATAAAGTCGCTAGGTGTGAACTTTGTGATGAAGGGGTTACCGCCCAAATGACGCTAATGAAAGTTTAAGTTATATATGACCTCTACTAATTGGTCATAGTCGTGCCCGCTTTTCAAGGAATTGATACCAGATATAATAGTGTTGATATTTGCTGTAATTTCACGACATGTCGCTTTGAAAAGTATTGCAACTTGAAATGGTTTCTTTAACATAATATTTATGCTGTAGACCGCTGGTGCTCATGCACGATACTTTAAGCACGCTTACTTGTGTGAGTGTGTGCGTGTGTACTTTCATTAACGTCATTGGAAAGCATGATCAAGTACTCTGATCAGTTTTATACATCAGAGAACAAACTGTGTGCACGGCGAGGTTTTCGTTTTTTGGCTGGAGAGGACCGATCGCCGGGTTCTGTTGGTCTCTCTTCAACTCTAACGCTGTCTTCAGCAGTACTGAAGTGAGGAACACAGCTGCATATTTCAAGATGCAATTACTGTGAAATAAACTGAACCCTCATGAGAATTACTCATGTGCCTCGTTCATATCAGAAAGCTTTGCTGCAGACGCAGATTCACCAGCAATGATTCTCTCACTATAGTGAGCACAGATGTAAATCCTGGCACAAATGTAACAAACGCCTCCTCTATAAATTAATTATCTGCTTATGAGAATCTATGCTGTTTAAATGCGGAAGGTGGTGGCTGCCCGGTACTAGCACGCCTTAGTTTACTGATTAAACTCGACGGGCTTGCGGCTGGTGTTTATGTTAGCTGTCAAGTGTTGCGGAGACGCGTGTAGGGGAGGAGGGGATGCGTTTCCCCACTCATCCAGCTGCAGTACTTTGTCGCTAGACTGAACACTCCCTATTATGCCAGGCAAAGCATCCATTGCTTTTACAGCTAATTTCTGAAGCAAGTCTGATATATGAGACAGCTGTTTTTTTACCCATGTCTGTAAATCTTTTGGGTCTGATGGAACTGGAGGAGATGGGGGGGCAGGTGGAGCTGGACTGCTACCACCACCCGTTACAGCTAACACTACAGTACTGATAATAAATCCAAGAGCAGTAATTAAACTTGCAATAGTGATACCCTGCGCTCAGTGTTTTCAATCTCTCAGCCAAAGTTGTGTCTTCGTGAAGTATTTTCTGAATAGTTTCTCTAATCCTGTTGTTCTGTGTTTTCAGTTTTTCTTTCCCAATTTCAACTACTTCTAACCGCGCTGATCTTTCTATCTGCAAATCATTTAATCTGTGTTGTATTCTTTCTTTCATTTCTGTGTCATAATTCTCATCATCAGCTTTAGCTAATTTTTCTTTTTCTATGTGATTATCAAGCTCGCCTAGTTTGGCTACATTATTCACAAGCTCACCTCTGATTGACTGCAGTGTTTTATCCAAGCCCACTAACTCCCGCATTGTCAAAGGAGAGTCTTCTATTGTTTTCATAGCCTCATTTATTTGCCCTTCTGTAAATGAAGTTTCTTGTATTACTGTGTTTGCTAATTCTGGCAGTCTTGTTACTTCAGTCATTTCAATTTCTTGTCCAGTTGGCAACCTTGTTTGCGCATCATGAAGAGCACTAGCAAGACGAGGTGGTAACTGTTTATCTCCAATACCAAGTTGACGCAAGGTGCCAACACCACCTTCATTTTTTATTGTACTTAAAGCTCTAAACTTACCAGGGTCTCCTTTGTTAGTCAATTGTACTTTTCCTCCGTCAACAGTGTTTAAATATAAATGACCTTTTTCATATTCAAACTGATTAGGATCTATTTCATCTGGGCGGTCACCAACACTATCATAAAATGAGTTCACTTTGTCTTTTAACAGTTTGTGATACATACTAGAAGTATTTACCATTCCAGTCATATCTGTTGCACCAGTATCATAGTCATTCATGTCATCCATTTCAAATCTTCATGGTTAAATCCTCCCGCTGCCATTGTTTTTATTAATTAATTTTTTTGATTTTTGCATAATAAAATGACACAGTCAAACGGATTGAAGTTAGACCCATACAGAAAACTATGTGAACCTCTTGGTGTTAAGGGCATTCGGCAATCAATTGTCGTCACTAACAATCCTAGCTCCATAGACCAAAACCAAACTCTTACAGTCAAGTTTCCAAACCTAGGTCCCAGTGACGTTATTGTTCCTGGTACTGCACGCCTTGCATTTAATATCGAACTTTCATCAGACACAGACGTAAACAGAACACTAGTTAACAATCTTGGCAGAGCAATTATAAAAACTATTAAAGTAAAACTTGAAGGACAGGAAGTGTTTAGTCTTGACGATGCTGATGTATTCTATTGTTACAAAGATTTGTGGCTTACACGGGAAGAACGAGAGGATCGTATTTATCAAGGCATACAGTCAGATAGCATTATGAAAATTTGAATCAATGCACGTGATAAATCAACCACAGCAGCCAAGGACGTTATAATGGCAGAAACATATGGAAATAGGTTTTGCATTCCACTTGAGTTTGAAATCCTAACAGCGCATTTGCCTTATTACCAAGGAGCACTGAATGATCGCCTGAGCTTTGAACTAATCTTTAATGACTACTCCAAAGTTATCAAATCAACGGATCTCAATGCATCATATAAGATCTCTAACATTTCCTTGGAATATGAGATTGTCACACATGCTCATCTAGCTACTCTCATACAAAATCAGTACCGGTCAAGACTGCCGATTTATTATGACCGTGTGATAAGACACAGTTTAATTAATAAAAACAAAAGCAACCAGATTTGGAATATCAACCTAAACACGCCTGCTAGGTCACTGAAAGGCATTCTTATGTTGTTTTGTTGAACCAGGAAGTCCATACCAATGAGATTCAGAAAAATTCTATAATCCGAAAATTACACATTTATCCTGTACAATCGAAGGACGCCCAAATCAAGTCTTCGCGTCGGGAATGATGGGATACCAGCATTACAACGAGATCACAAAGTATTTTGCAGGGGGGAGACTTAGAGATAAACCAGCAAACATAGCATGCAAGGATCTGCATCTGTATGATGTAAGAATCGGCGAATACCTGACAAACAAGTATGCACTGTGGCTAGATCTTCGCAGTACGGACGATGACTTTCTTCATGGGTCTGGCCGTACTATCGAAAACGGCAGTGACGGGATTACAATTCAGATACAGAAAAAGACTGAAAAAGCCGAAGCAATAAATATATATCTATATCTGATTTATGATGCTCAACTGAACATTTCTGAGAGCAGGCTAAGCGCTCACGTGTATTAAAAAAAATCACTTAGCTTTTCAGTTGTTTTGGTTTTAATCCTTCACAGCCCATTTTGAATAAGAAATGCACCAAATCACGATAAAATCCGAACGTGTTAGCAGGCACGTCACGCTTGTGCGGTAAACTCAGACTAAACTGGGCATAAAAGGCGTATAGAACAGCGTCGTCCCCACTGAGCATAAACAGGTATCCGTTTCACTACCGATTTCAAGCATGCCTTTCTGGTCATGAAAGGGATGCAATCTAATAAACTCACACACACGGCAGGTGTTATATTGACTACACAAAAGCTTGTCTGGCTTGATTCTCTTCCTGCTCTGGTCCAGGTGTTTATCCCTGCTAAGATCCGGTTTCAATTCAGTACAATACAGGCACCCGATTTTATCGTTATACTGTTCACTGAAAAAGTATCCAACCTTTTTGTAACTGGATTATCGTGTGCCTGTAAATCAAACTACGCATTTGTGTCGTGAAATACGAAACCACTCACACCCAATTTTCTCCTCGCGTGATTTGTTGATCTAAAACACTCGTAAACAGTGTGGGTGTATAGTGACTTTGAATTAGGTCTCTCTGGGAGTAGAGTGATGGGTTTTGTCTTTCAATTTCAAATGCGTCGTAGGTTGGTCTGTCCGGATGTGTGCTTGGAATGAAAACAACAACATTTTCTCCACACTTTGTCAGAAAAACAAAATTCTTTTTCTCCATTCTACTACTAACTTGGCGCGTCCTAATTATTCAGGAATGACCTGGTGATCTATATTTGGAGAAAAACCTATATTCAAGATTTGTCCCACATATAAAATGTTCTAGTGCCCTAGTGACATAAATTTGAAGCGTTGACACAGAACGGAATAATTTGGCCTGATATGTCTGTGTGTGCGAAGTTGGTGGCTTTGTGGGGGGTGGGGTGGTGAAGTGTGAGTGTGTGGGGCTTTGTGGGGTGGGGTGTTGGGGGGGGGGGGGGTGTATAGGGTGTGGGTGTGTGTGTGGGGGGGGGGTGTAATATGGTAAGGGGTGGGTGGTGGGGTGGCGTGTACAGGATGTGGGGGGTGGGGGGGGGGGGGAGTGTATAGGGTAAGGGGTGGGTGGTGAGACGGCGTGTATAGGATGTGTGTGGAGGGGGGGGAGAGGTGTGGGGTGTGTGTTCTAACCGTTTCAAGTCAATGACGCAGTTAAACAAGCCGGAAGCTTTTGCGCATTTAGCCGACATATAATATTACCTGGAGTTAATCAGTTTGCACTGAAAATAGTGTAGTCGCAATTTCTCAGGAACGCCAACTGTGATAACGGGAGATTGGAAATTCTGGACCGTAACGTAATTACGTACGTAATTTACCGTGATTTAGAACAGGGTGAGTAGCCAAAAGGCATCACAAAATTTTCACAAACTTTCAAGACCATTTTTGCATTTTTCCCAAGCCTTCACCGTGGCCCAAAAAGGTACACTATATGCCTACTGTTCAACAGACTGCTTACCTTTGTTATGACTCATAGCTTGCCACATCAATAGATTTTTGACAAGCGGCACAAAAAGCTGACCGCTTGTTTGATACTACTTTCGGAGCCAGCTTTTATATAGCGGATTTTCCAGCCATAGATTAGCGAAAACACATGAACCCGGCATTTTGATATTTTGATTTTTTGCGTGGAGACCCCGGATGTCTTCAAAGGGAGGTAATTCGCAGATCTCATTTATGGTTAGAAATCGAAAGTCGTTGATCGGAATGCCTGCTCTTATTCACTCGCTTTTGTATTTATTTATTTTCATTTTTATATTGAATAAACATGGCTGTGAGTGATGTACAATGTGGATTCCATGTAGCTGTAGCAATCATTCAAAATTCCCAAAAACTTTCACAAACCATACTCACATTTTTCATTTTCAAAGACTTTCCAGGGCCTGGAAAATGAAATCCATTTTCCCCAAACTTTCCCAAATCTTCCCAAATGCTACGAACCCTGTTAGAACTATCGATATGGCATTATTGATTTAGGTGTCGCAGTGCTCTCTATATTGCACATCTCTGGGGTTGGGGTGTTTGTATGTGGACATTGTCGCTTTTCAGCACATTATTGCCAGTGGATGAACATCATGTTTGTACTTTTCTAAAAATTCATTTGATAACGAAGAATCTCAGTTCATGTTTTACGGGTAAATAAAACATTTGGCGAGACAGTAAAACAGACATTATCCAAGTGGGTGTGTTTGAATCCCAATAAAAGCTTGTGGCGACCTGTGACCTATAATGTATCCTTAACCCCTTGACTGCTGAGAAAACTGGACACAACACTAGCACAAGAGGTCTACATCCCGACTGGGGGCTCATGAGGATCTATGCGTCTTGCTGAAAGCACTTTGTATCCAGTGTTGCAGCTTTTTCACGTTGAAGTGACACAAAGATGCACAATGTACACACAATGGGAGTGAAGTGGTTAAGGGGCAAATCATCCACACAAATCACTGTTCCTGGTAAATGCTCACCGGTCCTACCCAGCAATAGGATTGATTGATTGTACATTGCTTAACGTCCCGACAGCAACAAGACTTTCTCAGGACGTGCCTGCACTGCTTATGAAAAAAACAACTAAACAGGACATTGAATGTATGTCGCCAAGCGGTCCAATAAGTTAAATAAACCTACAACATGGGGCCTAAATAAAGCTAAGATCATTTAGCAACACACATCCAATATCAAGAGCTAGAAGCAGTGCAGACAGTAGGGAGAGTTTTAAAAAGGAAAATACAGGTGAATGGACCAAGGGTAGACAGAAACACATGCCCCAGAATAGAGGGAAAACCCCACCCTGTAGGGCTCACAAGGGTGACCCTGGGAACTAAAAAGTAGTTAACCCCACCCAAGTCCCCCAGGGCAGACCCAGGTGGGGAGCCCAGGAAGAGGATATTCTGCACACACACATATACAAAGGTCTGCGTGGCTTTTTCAAGTGCACTTTCATACTGCCATGCCACTACTGGGCACATGTTACACGTCTGCCTGGCCATTCTTGTGTACACTAACCCAAGTGCACTTTCAGACTGACATGCCACTACTGGGTGCATGTTACACGTCTGCCTGGCCATTCTTGTGTACTCTAACCCAAGTGCACTTTCAGACTGCCATGCCACTACTGGTGCATGTTACACGTCTGCCTGGCCATTCTTGTGTACTTAATAACCCAAGTGCACTTTCAGACTGCCATGCCACTACTGGGTGCATGTTACACGTCTGCCTGGCCATTCTTGTGTACTCTAACCCAAGTGCACTTTCAGACTGCCATGCCACTACTGGTGCGTGTTACACGTCTGCCTGGCCATTCTTGTGTACTCTAACCCAAGTGCACTTTCAGACTGCCATGCCACTACTGGTGCATGTTACACGTCTGCCTGGCCATTCTTGTGTACTCTAACCCAAGTGCACTTTCAGACTGCCATGCCACTACTGGTGCATGTTACATGTCTGCCTGGCCATTCTTGTGTACTCTAACCCAAGTGCACTTTCAAACCGACAGGCCACTACTGGTGCATGTTACACGTCTGCCTGGCCATTCTTGTGTACTCTAACCCAAGTGCACTTTCAGACTGCCATGCCACTACTGGTGCATGTTACACGTCTGCCTGGCCATTCTTGTGTACTCTAACCCAAGTGCACTTTCAGACTGCCATGCCACTATTGGTGCATGTTACACGTCTGCCTGGCCATTCTTGTGTACTTAATAACCCAAGTGCACTTTCAGACTGCCATGCCACTACTGGGTGCATGTTACACATCTGCCTGGCCATTCTTGTGTACTCTAACCCAAGTGCACTTTCAGACTGCCATGCCACTACTGGTGCATGTTACACGTCTGCCTGCCATTGTGTACTCTAACCCAAGTGCACTTTCAGACTGCCATGCCACTACTGGTCCATGTTACACGTCTGCCTGGCCATTCTTGTGTACTCTAACCCTGTCACTGCCAAGAAAAGAGTCAACATAATCATGTGGCCAGACACAGATCCCCATGAACCCCAGCAGTTGTGGGGGCTGGTGAGGATCCATTCCTCTCGATCAAACTACTGTGTAGCCATTATCCTGTGATGTATGGAGATCTCTGACGCTGGATTTAGTACGATTTTAAATGATCTTCATCCACTGTAGCCATTATCCTGTGATGTATGGACATCTCTGACACTGGAGTTAGTACGATTTCAAATGATCTTCATGCACTGTAGCCATTATCCTGTGATGTTTGGAGATCTCTGACACTGGATTTAGTACGATTTTAAATGATCTTCATCCACTGTAGCCATTATCCTGTGATGTATGGAGATCTCTGACACTGGATTTAGTACGATTTCAAATGATCTTCATCCACTGTAGCCATTATCCTGTGATGTATGGAGATCTCTGACACTGGATTTAGTACGATTTCAAATGATTTTCATTCACTGCTAGTACAGGGATTGACCCATTTAACCATGACACGCTACAATAGGAGATGGATTGACCATGATAACACCTAATGGCGCCAAGCTGATCTGGCGCTACGCTTGAATTATCATGGTCAATCCATCCCCTGTGACTGGTACAGTCGCTTGGTGGCACCTCAAACATTTGGGGTAAAAGGGGTTAAGTCGACAGTCCTGTACGTACTACTGGTCTGTGTGACTTTTCATGTGCGCTTTGAGGTTGACAGTCCTGTACGTACTACTGGTCTGTGTGACTTTTCATGTGCGCTTTGAGGTTGACAGTCCTGTACGTACTACTGGTCTGTGTGACTTTTCATGTGCGCTTTGAGGTTGACAGTCCTGTACGTACTACTGGTCTGTGTGACTTTTCATGTGCGCTTTGAGGTTGACAGTCCTGTACGTACTACTGGTCTGTGTGACTTTTCATGTGCGCTTTGAGGTCGACAGTCCTGTACGTACTACTGGTCTGTGTGACCTTTCATGTGCGCTTTGAGGTTGACAGTCCTGTACGTACTACTGGTCTGTGTGACTTTTCATGTGCGTTTTGAGGTTGACAAGCCATCTGAAACGAGCGTCGCAGCGTTTGCATTCGTAGGGCATCTTGGCCGAGTGAAGAACCATGTGGGACGCCAAGCTGCTGGCCTGGGTGAAGCTAGCACCGCATTCAGCACACTTGTGTGGTTTCTGGCCTGTGTGAATGGCCATGTGCTGTTTCAGGTTTATGGCACGTTTGAAGGAGGCTGTACAGTGGCAGCACTTGTGTGGGTGTGCGTCTGTGTGAACACTCTTGTGTTTCGTCAAGTGGCTGGCCTGGGTGAAGTCAGCCCCACACTCCGTACATTTGAACCCAGAGTGAATATCATATGTTTTTTCAACATCAAATCAATTCGAAAAAACGCACAGCACTGTTGTCATTTGTATGGTTTGTAGCCGCTGTGAATCGTCATGTGCTTGCTCAGAGATGGCTTCGTTAGATAAACGCCACCGCAATCTGGACACTGGAACTGCTTGCGCACTGTGTGGATACGCTTGTGTACTTTCAATTCACTGCTCATTGGGAAAGTGGCACCACATACATCACATTTGCCAGAGTGCTTCATCATGTGAGCTCTCAAGCCAGAATGGCCGCGATAAGTAGCATCACACTGCTTACATTTAAAAGTCTTTATGCCTGTGTGGATGAACACGTGACTTGTCAACGCTTTACCTGTACAAAAGCCTTCTCCACAGTGTTCACACACATATCTTCTTTCGCCAGTGTGTTTCTTGGCCATGTGCAACTTTAATGATATTTCCCTAAGAAAAGAAGCACCGCACAGTGCACACAGTTTAGGTTGCTTGTCTGCGTGTCCCCTCATGTGGTATGTCAAAGAGTAAGGACTAGTGAAAGCTGAATCACACTGTGAGCACTTGCATGTCTTTACGCCAGAGTGTTTCAGCATGTGGTCCTGTAGTTTACCCGGACGATTAAAACTGGCACTGCAAACACCACATCTTAATATGATTTCAGATTTATACCGGCACTTTCCGTGCACACTATACATGTGCTTTCTCAGCTCACAAGCCAGCTTGAAAGACACTCCTCAAATGTCAGCACAGACATAAAACTTGCAAGGTATAAGTGTGCCCATGTGCTGTTCCAAGCCATAGGCGTTGTCAAACTTAACATCACAGCCCGTGCACCAGTGAGATTTTTTGCACATGTGCGTTTCCCAGTGAGACGTTTTTGTAAACCTGCGATCACAATCGGCACACTCGCGCAGCTCAGCTCTTTGCCTCTGTGGGAAGATGCATGTTCTTGCAGGATTTTGTGATTGCCAAATCTAGCAGCACAGTGGGCGCACTTAAATCGTTTCTTGCACACATGTGAAAACAAGAGCTCAGACAGTTGAAAGGATTCTCTGCAGAACTCGCACGCCAGTGGTCTTGCGTTTGTCTCTTTGCTCGCTCTTTGCTCGTCTGTGCTGTCAAAAGAACCCTCAGGCTGACGTTGGATGCAGTGGGCCTGCGCACAGCCATGAACGGACCCACTGCGGTCGACATCAGCATGAAGACTAGCGCTTACGCATTCTGCCCTGCCCTTCTGTCTGCTTGTCAGCGCTGTCTACTGCCATTCTGCCCTGCACTGCTGTCTGCTTGTCAGCGCTGTCTACTGCCATTCTGCCCTGCCCTTCTGTCTGCTTGTCAGCGCTGTCTACTGCCATTCTGCCCTGCCCTTCTGTCTGCTTGTCAGCGCTGTCTACTGCCATTCTGCCCTGCTGTCTGCTTGTCAGCGCTGTCTACTGCCATTCTGCCCTGCCCTTCTGTCTGCTTGTCAGCGCTGTCTACTGCCATTCTGCCCTGCACTGCTGTCTGCTTGCCTGTTGTTTATTTGTCCATGCTGTCAACAGGTCTTCTGCTCTGCCCTGCAGTCTGCTTGTCTGTTGTTTGTTTGTCCATGCTGCCAACAGGTCTTCTGCTCTGCGCTGCAGTCTGCTTGTCTGCTGTTTGTTTGTCCATGCTGTCAACAGGTCTTATGTTCTGCCCGGCTTGCTCTTTGCCTGTAGTGTCCAGTGCTGTGTCCTGCCCCAGTGCTTGTAGGACCACAGTGTCAAATGTCTTATGCTCTGCTGTTTGTTCCTCCACAATACCCAATGCTGTGTTGCTTGCTGGAATTTGTTCGTCCCCAACGTCAAATGATGTGTTCTGTCACACTGTTTGTTGGCCCACAGCATCTAAAGCTGTGTTGTCCACAACGTCAAATGATGTGTTCTGTGGTGCCGTTTTCTCATCCATATGGTTACTGACAGGAGTAGTTGACATCTGCTCTGTGGTACACGTGTCAGGCGTCTGCTCTGCGTGAGCGGACAAACCTCGCATCAACTGACAGGGCGACTGAAAACGTATATCACACAAAAGAACAAATGGCTGCATTCTCTGCTCGGCTTTGGAACACTGTCCTCCAGTGGAAGTCTTCTGGTCTGTAGTGGAAGACACACATTGCTTTGCTGGTCCAAAACATTCATTACGCAACAGTACAAATGGCTGCATTCTCTGTCGGGGTTTCCAGGACTCCCTACTTTTCCTGCCACACATAGCAGCGCCAGGCTTTAGTCCTGAGTGAGTCAAGATGTGTTGCTTGAGTTGTCTGGCCGAGTGAAAACATACACCGCACAGTTCACAAAGCATTTCCCCTGGCTTTCGCAGATCTGACCTTTTCAACCCGGTATATTGTGGTTGTTGCTGGATGAGGCTTACACACTCCTGTGAGGCGGATTCCATCCCAGCAGGCGACGCCGTCCCATTATTAATGTCACCAACATGCCCACATTCCACATCACTGTAAACACTCCTGACCGAGTCTGACTCTAATTTAACATCATCTACGTCACACTTCATGTCATCCTGGACGGATTCCAATGAGCAAAAGGCTAGCTGGATGGCGTCGGCTGCCATTGGACCCCGCTCAGCCGCTCGCAGACTGATGGCGGCTGACGTCAGCCCGATGGCCTTTGTGCACTGGGATGAGCTGGGCTCCAGTTTGACATCATGCTTAATGTCACAGTCTGTGTCACTGTAAACACTGGGCACCGAGTCCGACTCTAGTTTAACAACATGTATGTCACAGTCCATTTCACCGATTCCACTGGGTGCTAACTTGGCCGCATTTTCTGCATCGTCACCGGCAGTGTTGCTTGTGTCTTTGCCAGCAGAGTCATGGTGCTGTCCATCTGTTGAAAGAAATCAAACCCAATAAATACACTTTGTAAACAGTGAAATGAATGAATTATTTTTAGGATGAGAAGAAAACTGGATTCTTTTTGTACCCAATAACTACACTTTGTAAACAGTGAAATGAATGAATTATTTTTAGGATGAGAAGAAAACTGGATTCTTTCTTTTTGTACCCAATAAATACACTTTGTAAACAGTGAAATGAATGAATTACTTTTAGGATGAGAAGAAAATTGGATTCTTTCTTTTTGTACCCAATAAATACTCTTTGTAAACAGTGAAATGAATGAATTACTTTTAGGATGAGAAGAAAACTGGATTCTTTCTTTTTGTACCCAATAAATACACTTTGTAAACAGTGAAATGAATGAATTATTTTTAGGATGAGAAGAAAACTGGATTCTTTCTTTTTGTACCCAATAAATACACTTTGTAAACAGTGAAATGAATGAATTATGTTTAGGATGAGAAGAAAACTGGATTCTTTCTTTTTGTACCCAATAAATACACTTTGTAAACAGTGAAATGAATGAATTATGTTTAGGATGAGAAGAAAACTGGATTCTTTCTTGAAATCTGGGTTAACCTATTTACCCCCACAGTCACATTGCCCACGGTGTGAGGCGCCACCTAGTGACCAGGTACACAGCCACATTGCCCACGGTGTGAGGTGCCACCTAGTGACCAGGTACACAGCCACATTGCCCACGGTGCGAGATGCCACCTAGTGACCAGGTACACAGTCACATTGCCCACGGTGTGAGGCGCCACCTAGTGACCAGGTACACAGCCACATTGCCCACGGTGTGAGGTGCCACCTAGTGACCAGGTACACAGCCACATTGCCCACGGTGTGAGGTGCCACCTAGTGACCAGGTACACAGCCACATTGCCCACGGTGTGAGGTGCCACCTAGTGACCAGGTACACAGCCACATTGCCCACGGTGTGGAGGTGCCACCTAGTGACCACGTACACAGCCACATTGCCCATGGTGTGGAGGTGCCACCTAGTGACCAGGTACACAGTCACATTGCCCGCGGTGTGAGGTGCTGCCTAGTGACCAGGTACACAGCAGACTTGCCTACCTGAAAAAACTGTCGTCAGTACTCCAGGCAGTAAAAAAACAGATTATGGCAGTTTTGACCATATTTATTTGTAAACCAGTAAAGATACTACTACTGCTACTATGCATTTTGCTATAAAAGGCCATGTATTTTTACAACATGCCAGCCATAAATGAGAAAAAAAATCATTTTCATGTTCATTTAATTCAATTGCGTTTATATGTAGGCCTACTTTGTGGTTTTTTTTTTCTTTCCTCTTTTCTTTTTCGCCTTTTTTGTTGTTGTTTTTTTGTTAATATAATTAGAATGACATTGACACTTGCCGACTTGGTCACTTTACTGAAGATCGTTTGTTTTTTTTTACAAACAGTCGATTCATGGTGAATAAAATGCTGCTTAAACCAACCTTGTGCTGTCTGACCTGCATCGATGCTGAACCTTTGGCAGCATTTTCAATCTTGGCATGGGCTTTGGAGGAAACATGTCTCTCACAATCATTTTGACCACCATGTGCCACCGTGAAATCTGTTTGGCACAATATGCATCGCGTAAAATCCTGATCTTTTGACGATACAGTCAAACAAGGCCACTTTTTATTGTATGCTTCCAAAAAGCTGTGCTTTAGAGCAACTTGCTTGGCAGTTCGTCAGAAGAATGATCAGCATCACGGCTTTGTTTCATTTTTGGCTACTATGAATAACTATCGGATTCTATTCTTTTTCACTGGTGTAAATCAAATGGCATCGAAAGCTGAACTATCCAAGGGAAGCAGTCACTTTCATAGCGCACCCCCCCCCCCCCCCTTTCCTATTTTGTGTGCCAAAATAGACCCATGATCACTGGTCGATCATGCACAATTCTCTCCCCTGACAGTCCTTTTAACTACTTTACTTTGTAATCTTCCTAAAATATTAGCACTGGCAGTCTCCTTTTTCTTTTCATTTATTACTACAATATCGACTGCAACCCCTTCCCCCTTTTTAGTAGGTTCTCTCTTAGGGTGCATGGAAATTTAGCTCCAAGTGGAGGAATGGAATGTATGCCCATGAAGACACCACAATAAAATGTCTTTATCCAAGGGAAGTAACAACAAACTGAGCGTCTTTTAATAGAAAAAAAAAAAAACCCAAAAACGTTGTGACCGTATTTTTAACGACCTGACCAGATGATCGTATTCTCAGGCTAAAATCCATATGAATACGGCCAACTACCGTATAGTAGGCAAGTCTGACACAGCCACATTGCCCATGGTGTGAGGTGCCGCCTAGTGACCAGGTACCTGTTGCAGCAGATGGAGGTGCCACCTAGTGACCAGGTACACAGCTACATTCAGGGATGGGAATTGGCCATGGCAAAAAACTCTGAAAACTTCGGCACCATCCACTGACTAACGTCAACTTTGCGAATGCTTGTGCCTGCGCGTTTTTTCAAAGTCTGAACTTTCTCACCCACTACAGTCTTAGCCGCTCCAACGCCACCCGAGTCCCTGAAATTTCAGGGAAATCCGATACCCCCTGACCGCAGGGTGAAGTCACAAAACTCATCAAACTGGTGCCAACAGCCCAATGTTTATCTTGTGCAGTTGACTGTCACCCATACAACACTTCACTTTTCTGTCCCCTCTAGGGTTCATTTTGCCTGGAAACAGTGTCCAGATCAGTACAACTGCAATTGACACAGATCATGACCCCCCCCCCCCCCCCCCCCCCCCCCCCCCCGAGATTGTGGATGCATACCTAGCTTTTATTACCCTACCAGCCTCGTTTGTATCTTAAAGTTAGGATGTTATTCAGTACTGGTTAAAGTGTGGACTAAAACTAAAAGATGTAGTTTCACATACTATATGAAACCCAGTGTGTGGGCAGATAAATTTGGAGTTCTGATAGGTATGTAGTGTACATATTAAATTCCACGATCTCTCGAAATATTGTTCAATGTTTCAAAATTTAGCCTGAATTTTTCATTAAAAAAAGTGGTGCTAAGAGGGGAAAAGGAGGGTCCTGAACAAACACGATGCCGTCATCGGCAAGCACTGGGCAGCCAGAAACTAGCGGTTTTTCGGACAGCTTGGCCGCACTCACCCACCCACCACACCACCCCTTGGCGTTGGACCTACGACTGTTTAACTTTACTTCGGCCGATATCCAGTCCAATTTCCACTTCTTACGACTGCTTGAATCGTCAAATTTACCGCCACGATTCACAAGACGAGTCACGCCGCCGCAAGCCATGTTGATCAACACAATGAAAGTACGTACTACACCGCAAGAATGGCTTCTTTCTGAGCGCGTCTGCCCGCCTAGGTTACTGCGCAGCGCGCGGCGCACTGAGCGGTGACCAATGAGTGCCGCGAACGCAGCCTGCCGCGTCATAGCCTGCCCGCGGAGGAAAACCGGTGCTTTGCTCGTTTTGCTACCCACGATATTTTTTCGCGGAGACGCCTTTTCAATTTCGCGGACAAATTTCCTTCCCCCGCGGAATCCCGCGTTTTCGCGGACAATTCCCATCCCTGTACATTGCCCAGGTACACAGCCACATTGCTCACGGTGTGAGGTGCCACCTAGTGACCAGGTACACAGCCACATTGCCCAAGGTGTGAGGTGCCACCTAGTGACCAGGTACACAGCCACATTGCCCAAGGTGTGGAGGTGCCACCTAGTGACCAGGTACACAGCCACATTGCCCAAGGTGTGGAGGTGCCACTTAGTGACCAGGTACACAGTCACATTGCCCACAGTGTGAGGTGCCACCTAGTGACCAGCCACACAGCCACATTGCCCACAGTGTGGAGGTGTCACCTAGTGACCAGGTACACAGCCACATTGCCCACGGTGTGAGGTGCCACCTAGTGACCAGGTACACAGCCATACTGCCCATGGTGTGAGGTGCCACCTAGTGACCAGGTACACAGCCACATTGCCCAAGGTGTGGAGGTGCCACCTAGTGACCAGGTACACAGCCACATTGCCCACGGTGTGAGGTGCCACCTAGTGACCAGGTACACAGCCATATTGCTCATGGTGTGAGGTGCCACCTAGTGACCAGGTACACAGCCACATTGCCCACGGTGTGAGGTGCCACCTAGTGACCAGGCACACAGCCACATTGCCCACGGTGTGGAGGTGCCACCTAGTGACCAGGTACACAGCCACATTGCCCAAGGTGTGGAGGTGCCACCTAGTGACCAGGTACACAGCCACATTGCCCAAGGTGTGGAGGTGCCACCTAGTGACCAGGTACACCGCCACATTGCCTAAGGTGTGGAGGTGCCATCGAGTCACCAGGTACACAGCCACATTGCCCAAGGTGTGGAGGTGCCACCTAGTGACCAAGTACCTGTTGCAGCAGATGGAGTCACCATGATAATTCATGGGTAGTGCCATATTGCCCGAAGTGTGGAGGGGCCACATAGTGACCAGGTACCTGCTGCAGCAGATGGAGGTGCCGCCTAGTGACCGTGTACCTGTTGCAGCAGATGGAGGTGCCACCTAATGACCGTGTACCTGATGCAGCAGATGGAGGTGCCACCTAATGACCGTCTACCTGTTGCAGCAGATGGAGGTGCCACCTAATGACCGTGTACCTGTTGCAGCAGATGGAGGTGCCACCTAATGACCGTGTACCTGTTGGAGCAGATGGAGGTGCCACCTAATGACCGTGTACCTGTTGCAGCAGATGGAGTCACCATGATAATTCACAGATAGTGCCTGATTAGTTGAGGAAAGGAGGCGTGCCAAGAGTCTTCCACTTCTCACCAAAATATGAAAAAGAGGTGGGGGTAGGGCAAAACCCTTGAAACTGCCCACCCCCCACCCCCACCTTCCCCCCAAGATCTTCCCCTGTTGGACTATACCCCCAAATCTGTGGCCAGCAAGACAGATATCGGTAGTAGGGATCTGTGAAAAAGTGGAGTTTTATCTGCGTTTTGTTGTATCCAGCTGTCGTTACTGTGACTACGTTACCTCGTGTGATGGTGCACCGACAACTGGCGAGCTGTGCGCGTAGATTCTCCACCATTCTCTTCAGTGTCATCACCTCCACCTCATCTGTGATGGTGCACCGCCAACTGGCGAGCTGTGTGCATAGATTCTCCACCATTCTCTTCAGTGTCGTCACCTCCACCTCATCTGTGATGGTGCGCTGACAACTAGCAAGCTGTGCGCGTAGATTCTCCACCATTCTCTTCAGTGTCGTCACCTCCACCTCATCTGTGATGGTGCACTGACAACTGGCGAGCTGTGCGCATATATTCTCCACCATTCTCTTCAGTGTCTTCACCTCCACCTCATCTGTGATGGTGCGCCGACAACTGGCGAGCTGTGTGCGTAGATTCTCCACCATTCTCTTCAATGTCCTCACCTCCACCTCATCTGTGATTGTGCGCTGACAACTGGCGAGCTGTGTGCGTAGATTCTCCACCATTCTCTTCAGTGTCCTCACCTCCACCTCATCTGTGATGGTGCGCTGACAACTGGCGAGCTGTGCGCGTAGATTCTCCACCGTTCTCTTCAGTGTCGTCACCTCCACGTCATCTGTGATGGTGCGCTGACAACTGGTGAGCTGTGCACGTAGATTTTCAACCATTCTCTTAAGTGTCTTCACCTCCACCTCATCTGCAACATATCATGTGGCTGTCACACACTGCACTAGTAACCCATAAAACCCTGAAATGCTACGATTGCATGTTGATCAACAGTGATAGTTCAAGAGTTGTGTCAGAATTGCTTGGCGCCTGTAGGTGCCAAGCTGTTCTGACACCACCCTTGAACTATCGTGGTCAATTTGTCTCAAGAACTGTGATGTAGACCTCAAAGTCTTGCAGACATCAAGTTGCCATCAGTTCCTAGAAGTAAGCATCATTAATTTCTGATGGTTTCTTTTTCTCTCTCAAATATTGTATAGTATTGAAAACAATTGCTAGGACACACATGTCAAGATGCTCAAGGCACTGCAGGGTTGTACATTGCTTAACATCCCGACAGCAACAAGGCTTTTTTAGGACGTGCCTGCACTGCTTGTGAAAAAAACAAACAGAATATTGAATGTATGTCGCCAGCCGATCCAATACGTTAAATAAACCAACGACATGGGGCCTAAATAAAGCTAAGACTATTTAGCAACACACATCCAAAATCAAGAGCTACAGGCAGCGCAGACAGTAGGGAGAGTTTAAAAAAGGAACATACAGGTGAATGGACCAAGGGTAGACAGAAACACATAATAATAATACATAGTATTTGTATGGCGTATTTCTCATAATTTATAATATAACTCAATGTGATGCCCTAGAATAGAGTGGAAAACCCATCCTGTGGGGCTGACCAGGGTGACCCTGAGAACTAAAAAGTAGTTAACCCCACCCAAGTCTCCCAGGGCAGACCTGGGTGGGGGAGGCACAGCAGGGTTGGAAGCTGGAGCTATGAAAGCCTGCTGCCATGAAGCTCTACTTTATGTGCCAACCTTATATATTTCTGACACACCACAGCAAGATATGAATCAACCATGATAGTTCAAGGGCTGTGCCAGAATAGCTTGCACCAAGCTATTCTGGCATCACCCTTGAACTATCCTGGTGGATATATCTTCTACATTATACAATCTTTACAGGACAACTGCAAAATTTGACAATTTGACTCATGAACCCATTACATCCTGAAGCTGATTTTTGTAATAAATTTGCTCACTGTCTTATGAAGGCAGCATTACAGGCACCGACCTATTTTGGCACCACAATTGAACTATCGCAGTCAAACTGAGTTCAAGAAGTACAAAACTCACCATTTGGAACGCCCAAAATGTGGATCATCGCGGCCACTCATGCTTATCCTCACCGGCGCATTTCCCAAATGTTGGAAGTGTTACTTAATGACTGTGTACTATTAGCAGGAGATGGATTGACCATGATAATTCAAGGGTAGTGCCAGATTAGCTTGGCACCTGAACATGGGCAGCCAATCTGACACTACCCTTGAATTATCATGGTCAATCCATCTCCTGCTGTAGGGGGTTGTGGCTAAATGGGATTAATGTGCTGGGTAGGGACTGTCAGGTTGATTGAAAAGTTATTTTCTGATAAAATTCATAATATATTCAGCGTGATTTTAATCAATGAGCTTGGAGGGGGGGGGGGGGTGGAGCGGGGAGGAGGGGGGGGGTCATTGACATCACTCTGTGTCACCTTGAACACTGTAATAATAACAAGAGCTTTTTATTCCCTAGTCCATCCTCCCACACCCTGGTCACAGCCACTCTTTCCCTAGTCCATCCTCCCACACCCTGGTCACAGCCACTCTTTCCCTAGTCCATCCTCCCACACCCTGGTCACAGCCACCTATTCCCTAGTCCATCCTCCCACACCCTGGTCACAGACACTTTTTCCCTAGACCATCCTCCCACACCCTGATCACAGACACTTTTCCTCCCACACCTTGGTCACAGAACTCGTCTGGGTTTACACGATGAGCTGCCAGTCACTACATTGTTTTATACGTGTGAATGGAGTCTGAGTGTTTCTACAAGCTCAGACTGTCATTACTGACCCTCCGCTATGCCTTCTATATGATAATTTGTTGGACAAGGGCAAATCGGGGGGGGGGGGGGGGGGGGGGGGGGGGATAACAAGACATCCCTCCTCCCTCGGCTTTTTGAAAGTTTGTTGTTGAGAAGGCGCGAGAGGCATGTCATAATCTCCCTCCTTCCCTCCCCCCAACCACCACCACCACCAGTGAAATAAAAGCCCAGACAAACATGTGATTCTGCATGTTTGTCCGGGCTTTTTAACCCAGCTTTTGATCCAAATGTGTGCAGTATGGACCCACATCTGATGTCTGGAAATCATGTGTTGTCTTTCTGTGTGCAGTATGGACCCACATCTGATGTCTGGAAATCATGTGTTGTCTTTCTGTGTGCAATATGGACCCACTGCTGATGTCTAGAAATCATGTGTTGTCTTTCTGTGTGCAGTATGGACCCACTGCTGATGTCTAGAAATCATGTGTTGTCTTTCTGTGTGCAGTATGGACCCACTGCTGATGTCTAGAAATCATGTGTTGTCTTTCTGTGTGCAGTATGGACCCACTGCTGATGTCTAGAAATCATGTGTTGTCTTTCTGTGTGCAGTATGGACCCACTGTTGATGTCTAGAAATCATGTGTTGTCTTTCTGTGTGCAGTATGGACCCACTGCTGATGTCTAGAAATCATGTGTTGTCTTTCTGTGTGCAGTATAGACCCACTGCTGATGTCTAGAAATCATGTGTTGTCTTTCTGTGTGCAGTATGGACCCACTGTTGATGTCTAGAAATCATGTGTTGTCTTTCTGTGTGCAGTATGGACCCACTGTTGATGTCTAGAAATCATGTGTTGTCTTTCTGTGTGCAGTATGGACCCACTGCTGATGTCTAGAAATCATGATTGTGTTGTCTTTCTGTGTGCAGTATGGACCCACTGCTGATATCTAGAAATCATGTGTTGGTCTTTCTGTGTGCAGTATGGACCCACTGCTGATGTCTAAAAATCATGTGTTGTCTTTCTGTGTGCAGTATGGACCCACTGCTGATGTCTAGAAATCATGTGTTGTCTTTCTGTGTGCAGTATGGACTCACTGCTGATGTCTAGAAATCATGTGTTGTCTTTCTGTATCAAAGAATATTGACTGCAGTCACAGGGGCCCCACTTACGCTGTGTTTGCATGGAAGCAATAGTAGATCTCAAGGATGCAATCGTATCTGCATCACGCTTCAGTTGTGCCGCCACGAGTTCTACTTGCAGGAAGCTGTGCTGCTCTGTGTGGTGAAGTCCATCTGTCTTTCCAACGTCCATCCTTGTGTCCGCAGCTGTGACCTGAATCCTGGTCTGTTCACGAGCCAACACAATCTGAATACATGTACTGTGAACAAAGGGAAAAGAAAAGCAAAAGTATACCGGCATATGTATGTATTCCTCCACAGGCATGCAGCACCGATATTGTGTGTTTTACAGCTGACTGCATGCACAAGGGGATTAATTAACCCTATTCACCCTGATACGCCCATCACTTGAAATGAATTTGACTGATAGTTCATGGGTGGTGCCAGAATAGCTTGGCGCCGCACGGCACCACACTTTTGTGGCACCACCTTTGAACTAAAGCAGTTGATCTATGTCCTAATGTGTACTGCAGCCTTCACAGGACAAGAAGCGAGTTCTACCCAATCAGCCTCAGGATGTCATGGGTTAACTCACTACAGCCTCAGGATGTTTGTGGCACCACCCTTGAACTAAAGCAGTTGATCTATGTCCTAATGTGTACTGCTGCCTTCACAGGACAAGAAGCGAGTTCTATCCAATCAGCCTCAGGATGTCATTATGGCACCACCCTTGAACTACAGCAGTTGATCTATCTCCTAATGTGTACTGCAGCATTCACAGGACAAGAAGCAAGTTCTACCCAATCAGCCTCAGGATGTCATGGGTTAACTCACTACAGCCTCAGGATGTTTGTGGCACCACCCTTGAACTACAGCAGTTGATCTATGTCCTAATGTGTACTGCAGCCTTCACAGGACAAGAAGCGAGTTCTACCCAATCAGCCTCAGGATGTTTGTGGCACCACCCTTGAACTACAGCAGTTGATCTATCTCCTAATGTGTACTGCAGCCTTCACAGGACAAGAAGCAAGTTCTACCCAATCAGCCTCAGGATGTTTGTGGCACCACCCTTGAACTACAGCAGTTGATCTATGTCCTAATGTGTACTGCAGCCTTCACAGGACAAGAAACGAGTTCTACCCAATCAGCCTCAGGATGTCATGGGTTAACTCACTACAGCCTCAGGATATTAGACTGTGATGATGTGGTCTTTTAGTCACTGTGTTTGTTTATTCATGTATCATTTTTTTTTATATTTTTTTGGCGTTTAATAATCATTCATGGTACTGTGCCCTAGTCTTTACTGTCTAAGGGAACTGCTAGATTGTTTCACCTTGATCTGGTGACTACCTTAGGGGTCAGCAGGGGGCACTGCTAGTTCGACCAATCAACCCGGTATGTGTGGGGTGTGTGTGTGTGTGTGTGTGTGTGTGTGTGGTGGGGGGGGGGGGTCTGTGTGTAGCAGTAGTAGTAGTAGTAGTGCGAGGACAAAATAGGCTGTGAGGCCTTTGTAAATGTCCTTTCTTTCTTTATTTTCTTTATGGGTCTGCTATTCATGCAATTTTCCTATAAATCATTCATCATAGGAATAGAAAATCTCTTTAAATTTTGGTAATTCGTCCAGCTGGTTTTTAAAAGAATTTATGTTAGGTGCTTTTTTTTAATGAAACTGGTAACTCATTCCAAACAATGGCAACTCTGTTAGAAAAACAGAACTTCCGCAGGTTAGTGTTGCAGTGCCTTACAAAGATTTTACCTTCAGAGTTTCGGGTTCTGTCACAAACTGGTGCTGCAAAAAAGTCATTCCAATTTAGGTCGTCGATGCCATTATAAATTTTTAAAACTTGTATTAAGTCACCACGTATTCTACGTCCACGTAAGGAGTGTAGTCCAAAGTATTTGAGTCTGTCTAAGTAAGTCATATTTCTACATTCTTTAACCAGCTTTGTTGCTCGTCTCTGTACCCTTTCGAGTGCAACTGATTGTCTCTTTAAACCTGGGTACCATACAGTGTTTGCGTATTCTAAATGTGGTCTGACTAGTGATTTATACAGTTTACTAAAAATATCCTTATCCAAATAATTAAAGGCTCTCTTAATTACTCCAACCATTTTGTTGGATTTATTGATACAGTTCTGAATGTGGGGGTCAAAGGATAGAGCTTTATCAAAAACAACACCTAAGTCTCTTTCCTCCTCACAAGATACCACCTTTCTAATGTCGCTGTTAACTTTCATCAAGTAATCATGTGTGTGTGTGTGTTTGTGTGTAGTGGGGGGGGGGGGGGGGGGGGGGGAGGCAGGTAATTTTAGTCCTAAAGGAAAAAGGGAACAGTATATTGGTGTTTTGTGTAGGTGGCTATGAGGTGTTTATGCCCACTTAGCTGTCTGCAAAACGGGAACAGTATACCTGTGCTGAAATCTGACCACCCCCAGTGTGTTACACAACCTGTTTCAAGTCAATGGCGCAGTTAACAGGGAACAGTATGCCTCTCCTGAAATCTGACCACCCCCAGTGTGTTACACGACCTGTTTCAAGTCAATGTCGCAGTTAACAGGGAACAGTATGCCTCTCCTGAAATCTGACCACCCCCAGTGTGTTACACGACCTGTTTCAAGTCAATGGCGCAGTTAACAGGGAAGTTTTTATGCGCACTTAGCCGACATGTTAATTTACCTTGAGTGAATCGTGCAAACCTACCGTGTGCACTGGAAATTGTCTCGTCATGATTTCTGAGAAACTCTCACTCAGATATAATAATTAGATTTAGCGAAATCAGTTAGCGCGAGTGATGTGGGGTTATGTTAGATTGATGGTGTACGTTATTAAAATATAATAGATTGGGAGTATTTGTTAGGCAATAATTAGGTAGGAGTCTCCCGGGCCCCAGTATCTCAATCTCTCTGTTGAAGCCAAAATGGTGGTATTAAGAGTATGGCTTGGCCAGTCACGGTTCTTGTCGCCTCGTGGGTCCGGTCAGGGGGGGGGGGGGGGGGGGGGGGTCTATATCAGGGGCAAGAGTCCGGGGCTTTAGCCTCCGATATTGACTCCCCTGATCGGACCCCAGAAGCGACAAAAAAAAAAAAAAAAAAAAAAAAAAAACACTGGCAAAGCTCAACTCGTAACACAACTAGTAATAAGTACCGCTTGTCGCCGAGAAACGTTTAACACAAATAACAGATCGACTCACCCGGCCTGCGGAAGCGTCTTTGACACCGGTTTGTAGACGGAATGTCGGGCAGTTACCACTGGCGGCACTGAAACTAATAACTACAGAATGAGTAGTGTACCTCTCTCGCTCTCTATCCGCCTACCGCTGCGCACCCCTGGCCAATGACAGTAAATACAGGCTCAAACCCTTGACGACTGGTCGTCACCTGCTGGAGACGTAACCAAACCCCGGTTCACCTACACAGACTAGGTGACACTTTTTGACGCTGGAGAAGAGATCTTTCACATGACGTCATCAATTTGCGCGTACCGGAGGGTGGAGGACAAGCGAACGGCGGGAGTAGTAGCGGCAACGTGAACGAGCGCACGTACTCGTGCTGTTTTCGGCGTTCTAGTTGAATCAGTTTGCATCAAAATGGTAAATTTCTGTTGTATTTTCAACTGCCACAACCGCAGTGATAGGGAGACCGATAGGACATTTCACAGAATCCCGAATGTGTTGAAAATAAACGAGGAACAGAGAGGGCTGTCGGAGCGGAGAAGACGAGAATGGGTGCGTCAGGTTAACCGCAAAAAACATCACGTTTGATTCGGCGAAATGCTGGCATCGAGTCTGCTCGGACCACTTTGTCACTGGTAAGTTAAAATAATACAATTTTAAGCTTTATTTCACTACGTTACGACTGACAACACGGGTGGAAGCGAGCAGGGAAGTGTTGTGCAGACAGGGAGTGGAGGGGGCGGGCCCTGGAGGAGAGGTGTGCTGCTGTTAAATATGAAACAATGGTAAATTTGCCTCTGTGTGTGTGAGTGTGTGTGTGCTTGTTTCTTTCTCAGTGTGAATTTCTGTACTTGCAGATGCGTGCATGTTTTTGTTTGTTTTGTGTTTGTATCATTTAGTTAATCACTGCATTTATTTAGTGCAAAGTGTACATGCACTCATTACCATTTAACAGTGTAATTCACATTACTGTTAACTTTTGTTTAATATCTGCTAGTATTAAAAACAATATTGTATGTTTACATTAAGTAATGTACAATCTTATTTCAGGTCAGCCAGCAGACATGCATGATGTTACACACCCAGACTGGATTCCGACCCTCAGATTAGGTCACTCTAAAGGGATGACCTCGAAGCCAGAACTGTATGAGAGAACTGCAAAACGAAACATGACAACAGCAGTGAGGGAGCAGGAGCAGACGTTGCAATGCAGCAAGTCAGGCGAGAGCAGCATGCAAGAGTCAGCAGACAGCATCACCACAGTAGAATGCTCCGACCATGTTTCAAATGAAGCACACGCAGGCATTGACCAAGGTACACAGACAGATTTGACCATATGAATACATTTCACAGCTTGAAAATGTTGTGAATGATCAGAATGTGGAGATACAAAATCTTAGGGAAAAGTTAAATGGAAAAGACTTCACTGAGGAGGCTTTTCGTGATAAAGATGACAGGGTGAAGTATTACACTGCATTGCCAAATTTCATCATTTTGCTTGCAACATTTAATTTGATTTCACCATGCGTGAGCACAGATGCTAAGGCTCGGCTCTCCAAGTTCCAGCAGTTTCTTCTTGTTTTGATGAAATTGAGGCTGAACCTTCCAATTCAGGTGCTTGCTGACATGTTCAGTGTGTCATACAGCACAGCCAGGCGGATCTTTTACAATGTGTTAGATGTTTTGTATGTGAGACTGCATCCCCTTGTTATCTGGCCAGAGAGAGAGAACATAAAGAGAACTATGCCTGCAACATTCATATATGCATTTGGACGGAAGGTGGCTGTAATCATTGACTGTTTTGAAGTTAAGCTTGAAAAGGCATCCAATCTCCAGGCTCGAAACCAGACCTACTACAAGTATGGAAACACAACAAAGTTTCTAGTGGGAATCACTCCACAGGGTGTTATCTCATACATTTCCAAATCATGGGGAGGAAGGACAAGTGACAGGCATATCACTGAACAGAGTGGCTTTCTAGACAAAATGTTGCCTGGAGATTTGATTCTTGCTGACAGAGGCTTGAACATTCATGACTCTGCAGGACTAAGGTGTGCTGAAGTGAAGGTTCCTGCGTACACCAGAGGCAAAAAGCAACTATCTGCCTTTGAAGTGGAGTCAACCAGAAAGCTTGCAAATGTTAGAATCCATGTTGAGTGATAGGGTCACTACGCCAGAAATACACAATTTTAGATTGTGTGTTGCCCCTTGCTTACATGAGCAGTTGTTCTGATCAAAATATGACTGTGTTAGACAAAATTGCTCATGTCTGCAGTGCACTTGTGAACTGTTGTACTTACTGATGAACCCGAGTGCCTGCCCGAGTAGGCGAGTGTTGTCAGAAACTGCCCAGGGTGATGTTTCAGATACTGTTTCAACACTGTTGTATGTGGAGCCAGTGGTACTGAAAGCTCAGAGATCTCCAGAATGAGTGGTGGACCAGACTTGCACAGAGGACCCAGCTTTGTGCTGACAATGGTGACTACAGGGGCTTCTACGAAGCACTGAAAGCAGTGTATGGCCCCAGGCACCTGGTACAAAGTCCCCTGCGAAGCGCGAATGGCCTGGCACTCCTCACAGATAATACCTCCATCTTGAACCGCTGGTCGGAATACTTTCAGAGCCTCTTCAGCGCTGAGCGCATTGTTCAAGAAGCAGTCGTCCTACAAATCCCACACCTCCCAGTAAAGGTTGAATTGGATGAACCGCCCACCGCTGAAGAGACCCTCACAGCCATCCACCAGCTCAAGAGTGGCAAAGCAGCAGGCATTGATGGAATACCGCCAGAGATCTGGAAACATGGAGGCACAGCACTGCACAACAAGCTCCATGACCTCTTTCTCTGCTGCTGGGAGGAAGGAACACTACCAAAAGATCTCCGTGATGCAGTCGTTATCACCCTGTACAAGAACAAAGGCGAGAAGTCTGACTGTTCCAACTATCGGGGAATTACCCTGCTGTCCATTGCTGGGAAAATCCTTGCAAGGCTGCACCTGAATCGGCTGGTACCTGCCATCGCTGAAGACCAACTCCCAGAGGGCCAGTGTGGCTTCAGAGCAAACAGGAGCACCACCGATATGGTCTTTGTGCTGAGACAGCTACAGGAGAAGTGCCGCGAGCAGAACAAAGGACTGTAAAAACTGCTGTGCCTTGGGGACAGCTTCTTCCCAGAAGCCGACATCGGGTAGGACACGTTCAACAAACAGTTCCTTTTGTGTCCAAATGACAAAGTCACAGTAAACTGGCATTGAACTTGGCTGTAGTACGCATGTTCAAGTTTTAGGCAGATGTGTGTACCAACACAGTGTAGAGGGAAATTTGGAAGAGACGGGGCCTCCTCAATTGTGATTTGGCGAGCGGTAAATGGGCACTTCACTTCAACGCAACCTTCGCCGCAACATTTGCACGAACAATATGCATCCGGTGAAGCAGCCATGAAAGGTATCTCAGTATCAATGATCAGGCCACAGCTGTATGGCTGTTCTTCTGGTTTTTTTTTCATATTCGGCTCTTCCTTGATCTTCATGATCAATTCCCCATTGCATGGCCTCAGTTGTCTTTGTGCTGCATGAGTTTGTATAGCATATGCTGCTGATCAAGGAGTGGGTAGGTTGTGAAAGGTTAGTGTGACACACAGAGTGCAGCTTGGATGCCGTTACTCGACCAGCACGCAGTCTGGACCAAAGGGGTGACTTTACTTGTAAGCGTGTATGCTGCTCCACCAGATTGCATTCCTCATGTGTGAATGACAGGGAGCCTGAGGCAATTACTTTCAAGCACTCCTGGTGGAGTTCCATGAAATTAAGTGTCATGAAGTGATCCTCTCTTAGACCTGTCAAGAGAGGAGGCATTCTTGTCGACTTAAATTCATAGTCTTCCGCATACTCGCTCTGCACCGACAGGAGAGCTGGCTTGATACCTGAGGCTGCAAATTTAATCTGTTCATAAAATGACTTTAACTCATTTTCAGTGACGTCTTTGATTTCTCTTGTCCGCTTTGGGGCCTTTGGCGATGCAGTCTTACTTTCCACGGAGGCATCCAGCATTCTCTTTCTACTTGGTGCTGATGTAAAGTCAATGGACGCATTTTCCAAGTAAGCCACGGACTTGAAAGAAGGCTGGTTCCAGTAGCACGCAACGTCAGTCACTGTCTTGTTGTCAATAATGCGTTTGGCTGTGTCGACCATAAACATTACAGTCGCTACATGGGAACATGTCTCTCCAAGGCCTGCAACACACGTGCAGTGAGCAGACAAAACTTCCCCTTCGCCAGAGGTGATGAGCCAGGGCTGAGTGGGTTTTTCATTCATAGTGCCCTGGGAATGGTACACCTGCAAATAAACAAGACGTAATCATTAACTTGTCCCACAAGGTAATAAGGAAAAACTGACAGCTGACAAACTGTAGCCAGTGGAATGTAGTGCAATTATTACTATTCAGATGGCCTCATTATTCATACAAATTTTAGACATGTTTCACGTTAATAATTTGGGTGATGCTCCAAATATTTTCTGAATCAAACCAAAGCTGGATAAATATCAAACCACAGAATCCCACTGCTGGATACATGATACACCATACAGAATCCTACAACTTGATACACACTACAGAATCCTAGAGTTGGGTACATCAGACTCAAAGTATCCAAGCACAGAATCCTACAGCTGAATATAAATGAAACCAACAGAGGAAACAAGGTAACTAAACACCCATCACCCGCCACATCCTCGTGCATCTAGATGAGATAAAGTAGACACATTAAGATCAGTGAAATAACATCGTGTAGACAACACACAGAAACCATCGACTGAACACTTACCTTCGCAGCAACAAGAACGTTCGGTGAATTTGGTGACCGGTAGGAACGCAGATTACGCACCCAGCCTGATGTCAGTTGGTTGTGTGCCTGCAGACTCTTCATTGCTTTGAATTCAGCCATTGTGTATGCACTTTTTCCAAATATTAAATATTGAACTGCATCTTCGTTTCGAAGAGGCGGCAGTGCATCATGGTCCGGAGTCCAGGCCGAGTCCGGCAACTCGTACGGGTCCTCACCTCCAATGGTTGCAATTTTCTCCAGGCGTGACTCTTTGTGTGTACGTCACGTGATTCGCATGTGAAAGATCTCGCCTAGGTGACATCTCACATCCAAAAGATTTTACTGCATATAAATGTATTTTGGAAGCTTGGTGGAAAAATATCTGCAGTCAAGCTCAGTCAGTGACATGAAAAGAGTGGTAACATCTGTATGCTCTGTTTAGTATATCAACATATATATGTCTACATGCCCACTCACAATAGGTGTGCTTGTAAGGGGAAATAATCTGTGCTGGTTTTATTTGTTCAGATTTTATGTCCTATGGCATAACTGAATGTTTTCGTTAGCCTAACTCTTTTATCAACAGAGCCTTTTTCATGACCGTGGCTGTCCAGACTTTCGCCCCACTTTCCTGCCGACTACAGGCCCGGTACACGCTGAAGTAGGGAGGCTTCGGGGTCAGTTGGCCTAGGTAAATCCCCTGGTAGCTCCAAGCCAGCCCAACTGGCCCAAACAAACAAAGGGGACACACAAGACGAAGAGAGAGGTACACTGCTCATTTTCACGTGTCTTAACCCAGATCATACTCAGGCCGCTAAAAGCTTCGAAATTTGTACACTGCCATATGCACGCTACATTATAGTACTTACAGATACAGATATAGACCAATGGCTTTAGTTCAAGGGTGGTGCCAGAATAGCTTGGCACCTAGAGACGCCAAGCTATTCTGGACCTATCATTGAACTATTTTAGTGAAACTTATTTCACACACTCATAGTGGTGTATCCCCAATGATGTAGTCGTAACCCATATCATACTGAGCCTAAAAGTTTCAAATTTGTACACCACCATATGCAAGGTACAGGGCGCCTAGAGACGCCAAGCTATTCTGGCACTACCCTTGAACTATTTTAGTGAAACTTATTTTACACACTCATAGTGGTGTATCCCCAATGATGTAGTCGTAACCCATATCATACTGAGCCTAAAAGTTTCAAATTTGTACACCACCATATGCAAGGTACAGGGCGCCTAGAGACGCCAAGCTATTCTGGCACTACCCTTGAACTATTTTAGTGAAACTTATTTTACACACTCATAGTGGTGTATCCCCAATGATGTAGTCGTAACCCATATCATACCGAGCCTAAAAGTTTCAAATTTGTACACCACCATATGCAAGGTACAGGGCGCCTAGAGACGCCTAGCTATTCTGGCACTACCCTTCAACTATTTTAGTGAAACTTATTTCACACTAAATCTTAAGACAACTGAAAATGAGCAATGTACCTCTCTCTTCGTTCCCCCCCCCCCCCCCCCCCCCCCCCCCCCGCCCCAACCCCCCTCCCCCTTTTTTGCACTACTGCTGCACACACCCATTCTATGACGTTAATGATTACACCTTTGATCGCTGGTCATTACCTAAAGAAGATGGAGATGCCAGAAGTCTGGCTCTGTGACGCAAGCCCTGGGCATTTCTGAGACCAGGAGTATGATAAAGGTACCAAGTCTGTTACAGTTATCTCATTAACTGAGAGTTATGGTTATTTAATTAATCGACTGGTTGCCGAGTGGTGGAATGATTGAGTGTTGAATAGTCTTTGTGTGTTTTTATTTTGGTGTGCTTTGCCGTGTGTTGTATTGGCAGACTGAGAATTTTCCCATCAGGGATTACATCCTGTGGCTGATTAAAAAAAAAAGCTTTTTGTCTCATGAAGATTACAAATAGATTACATTACAGATAGATCAACCATTTTAGGTCAAGGGGCCTGAGGCGCCAAGCTATTCCGGCACCACCCTTGAACTATCATAATCAAATGTATTTCAATGGGTGTATCCATAAGTATGCAACACGTCAGCCACAGATGTAGTAACATGTAACTTTAGTCTAAGCGTAATGTTCGATCGCCCTAGCTTGAAGGTTCCGTTGTGAGGTATAAAACAAGTACGCAAACTTCAAAGAACAAAATTCAGGCCGGCATGATGGGAAGGTTGCGTAGAAATTCCTGATACTACTTCATTTTCTCATGAAAGGCAATGTAATTATATAGTATGCAACATCGTGATGAGGATCTATGTGTCAAAGGTACATGGACGGTTACATATGTGCGGGGACAGAAAAAAAAAAAAAAAAAATCATACCCATTCCTTTTGTCACAGCCATTTCCCCTCCCCCCCCCCCCCCCCCCCACCCCCTGCAGCAGGAGAATGGATTGATCATGATAATTCAAGGGTAGTGCCAGATGAGCTTGACGCCTGAATGATCAATCCATCTCCTACAACAGGTACAGTCGTTAGGCAACACCACCAAAATGTGAGAAATGGGACCTTGGGGCTGAAAGGGTTAACCCATTTAACCCCATGGCCAGTGCCAGTGGCTACATCAACACGAGGGTGAAGTTATTCTGGTCTGTTTCTGTGGTCAGTGCCAGTGGCTACATCAACACGAGGGTGAAGTTATTCTGGTCTGTTTCTGTGGCCAGTGCCAGTGGCTACATCAACACGAGGGTGAAGTTATTCTGGTCTGTTTCTGTGGCCAGTGCCAGTGGCTACATCAACACGAGGGTGAAGTTATTCTGGTCTGTTTCTGTGGTCAGTGCCAGTGGCTACATCAACAAGAGGGTGAAGTTATTCTGGTCTGTTTCTGTGGCCAGTGCCAGTGGCTACATCAACACGAGGGTGAAGTTATTCTGGTCTGTTTCTGTGGCCAGTGCCAGTGGCTACATCAACACGAGGGTGAAGTTATTCTGGTCTGTTTCTGTGGCCAGTGCCAGTGGCTACATCAACACGAGGGTGAAGTTATTCTGGTCTGTTTCTGTGGCCAGTGCCAGTGGCTACATCAACACGAGGGTGAAGTTATTCTGGTCTGTTTCTGTGGCCAGTGCCAGTGGCTACATCAACACGAGGGTGAAGTTATTCTGGTCTGTTTCTGTGGCCAGTGCCAGTGGCTACATCAACACGAGGGTGAAGTTATTCTGGTCTGTTTCTGTGGCCAGTGCCAGTGGCTACATCAACACGAGGGTGAAGTTATTCTGGTCTGTTTCTGTGGCCAGTGCCAGTGGCTACATCAACACGAGGGTGAAGTTATTCTGGTCTGTTTCTGTGGCCAGTGCCAGTGGCTACATCAACACGAGGGTGAAGTTATTCTGGTCTGTTTCTGTGGCCAGTGCCAGTGGCTACATCAACAAGAGGGTGAAGTTATTCTGGTCTGTTTCTGTGGCCAGTGCCAGTGGCTACATCAACACGAGGGTGAAGTTATTCTTGTCTGTTTCTGTGGTCAGCAGCCTCAACCTACTGCGGCATCCTCTACACCACAAGCACAGAACTCTGTGAAGAGGCAGCATTTGATGCAGTGTGGCGTTACTTTCAAAATAAGGACGCTCGTATTCAGTCGTCTGCCACCACCACCAACACTGACAGTCAAGATTCCCACAGCATCTGGGCAAAGAGTTTAGTACAAGATCTGAAGGATGTCAAACAAGAGGAAAATACTGAAAATTAAAATAAGCAGTCTTGTTCACAATGAAATATTGAAGCAGACAGCCCAGGAGTCTGCTGAACAGGAATCGAGCCCAGGAGTCTGGCGAACAGGAATCGAGCGAGGATTTGGACTCTTAACTCATTCCAGACCAGCTGCATCCGCATATTTGGCGCGTTCCGTGGCGCAGTGGTTAAGGCGCCTGCCACCAATGTCAAAGGTGCGAGGTTCGAAAACGGGTTCCGGCGTCGGACTTTTCTCCTCTGGTAAGTGTCACCGTTACTTCGGGCGGACCGTCGGGGGTTCTTTCTCCGGGTACTCCGGTTCTTCCACCCCCCACACTTTGGTACCGGTTTCAGGCCACTTTACAAATTTCAGATACAAGCGATCAAAAATCTCTGTAACTTCAGTAGCTGAACTGGCCCTTCGTCTGTCTTGTACTGTGTTCGTCTTAAATGGCGTAAATCCGGGGCTGTTACGTGAGTGTGCGTGTTGGGTTTCAGTTCGCGGCGCTTTGAGTCGATTCGCCCAAAAATTGAGAAAAAGCGCCTATATAATAACGGTATTATTATTATGTGGCTAAACCCGCCGCATGCAGTTGGTCTCGAATGATTCGATGCCTCATGAAATTTGTTGTGAAGAGAAAATCAAAGCATTCTGCCTCGGAATTACCCCAAGCCGGAGTCATCCTCTGCTGTCAAGTGCAAGGGTGGTGCCAGAATAGCTTGGTGCCCAGAGGGGTAAAGCTAATTCTGGCACTATGCTTGAACTGCCATGAACACACTTTGCACCAAGGCGGCATTGCTGTCATTTTGCAGGTGCTACCTAACAATTATGTGCCAGTTGCAGGAGATGGATCATCCATAATAATTCAAGTGTAGTGCTTGGCACCATCAGGTGTCAAGGTAGTCTGGCACTGCCCTTGAATTATCCTGGTCGATCCATCTCCTGCAACCGGTACCGTCGTTGGTCACACTTGTGAAACTTGGGAAATGCAGCTGTGGGGTTAACCCTTTTAGCCCCGGCAGCAGACGGATTGATCAGGATAATTCAAGGGTAGTGCCAGATGAGCTTGGGTACCTGAAGGTGCCAAGCTCATCTGGCACTACCCTTGAATTATCATGATCAATCCATCTCCTACAACCGGTACACATTCGTCTGGCAACACCTCCACAATGTGAGAAATGGGACGTTGGGTGTGAAAGGGTTAAAGTACTAAGTGCAGAGCGTTAACCCCTGGGCTGTTGGTCGCCTGTTTTGTGAAGGTATTTTCTGCAGATTTGACCTCAACAAAATACGCCACCAGCAGCCGAACGGTGAAGACAGTTCAGTCGATCTTTGCGTTTGCGGCCTCGCGTCACCAACAGCAGACCAGTGTGTGCAGTTTTAACCCTTCGGCTTTCGGTGGTGCTTTTTCTCAAGGGCACACGCATAGGAATCGCTTTGACAAAAAAACGCTACTGACTGCTGGCGGGTTACGACGAACCGTCCTCTGCAGGTCACACACCCCTGCCAGTTTCGGCTGTAAGGACCAACTTGTGATGGCGTAAAGATGTGAAGATTGATGCTTGGTAGCCACTGGTTAGTAGAACCGACGCCTCACAGAAGCATGCTGAAAAGGAAAATAAATTCGCTGCAACGATTGACAAAGTCAAAATCTAGTCACTTGAGCAATAAACTGAGAATTGAAGCCGTAATGGATTGTCCTCTGCACAATACATTACAAATATGGAGGCAGATTGACTGTGATAGTTCAGGGGTGGCACCTAGTTATTCTGGCACCACTTTTGAACGATCGTGGTCAACAACATCTCACATGGTGTAGCCTGGATTTCTGCAGTGTTGGCAAACAAACTTTAGGCAAGTCTGGGCTTATTTTAGAGTATTCATTTTAATGACGACATACTGGCATTAGAAGTCCAATTTTTGTTAAAAACTTGAATGTTGCCGAAAATGTGCCAAAGAGACTTCCGACGTACCAACGCATTCACCCTCTTAAACCCACAGCCGCATTTCCACATTTTTGGAGGCGTTGTCTAAAGACAACGTACCAGCTGTAGGAGATGGATTGATTATAATTCAAGGGTAGTGTCAGATGAGCTTGGCGCCTTCTGTCACGTAACGGATGTGACATGTTTTTTTAAATATTTTTCTCAAGTCGTTTTTTTGTAATAAATCGAGGTCGCCGTCCTATGTAAATAGCCTTAGGTTAGAAAAGTTGATAAAGGTATTGTAAACGTAAGCGTAAAGCCCGTGCAGCTAGCTTAACGGTGAGCGATTACAGCGGTTGCACACTTTCGGCAGGTAGCTTTAACCGAATAGTGTTCAGAAGTAGTCTAACTGCGAGGTAGCAGAAGAATATTACGTGTCAGTCAGTCGAGTTAGCTAGCTCAGTGAGGGTCTGGGTCAGGGTGCGGCCTTGTTTGGAGCCCTTGACAAGCTGTGTGAGGGTTGTGTTACCTTCCCTGCAATACCACTGCCAGTGTTCCTGGTTCTGGGTGTCCGAGAGACCAAGTGACGACGGCTGCTGCTCGACAGAAGACTCCTCCGGTTCGTGTTCGTCTTGTTTGTCTCGTCCTGCCGGAGGACTCGCAAGTGAAAGGTAAATATTCATGCTATTTACTCAGTGAGCTGCTGTACTCTCGGGTGTGTAAATGTGTACATAAGTTTGGAAGAGTGTGTTCATTTATTTCTTTAGTAATGCTTTAATCAAGTTTTTAACTATGTTTTTAGGTTAGGTTGTAATGCAGTGAGTTTCGGATTTATTTATTTATATTCGGTTGTCGCCGAGTGGGTTTATTTAAACGACCAAGTGCGGTTTTTTTGGTTCTATTAATAGAACTAATTTAAAGGAAGTGAGGCGCCGTGTTGTCAAAATTAATTAAAGTGGATATTTTTCGAGATATATTTATATTGGGTCTTAGATGTAATGTAATAAGATTGTCATGTGGGGTGTTTTTTGGTGATTATTTCATATATTTATATGTACATGTGACTATTTTGATAGTATGTTGGTTGTTGGGCATTGGTAATAAACGAAGATAACAGTTTTTATTTGTAAAGTTAAATTTAAAAGTAAACATAGTATAATAAAATAATGTAAACATGGTGAATATTAAATGTCCATAGAAATCGTTTTTATCATGATTTTATGTTATGTAATATGGCCAAGGCGGGTATTAGTGTACCAGCAGGAAGATAGCCTCTACAGGGTGAGATGAGAGACACAACTCACATGGTTTGTGAATAAATGCAGGAAATGCGCGCTATTCTAGAATTAACTGTGTATTGGCACTTTGACTGACAGTGCGCCTTTTTGCAGTGCACTTCTCAGATTTCTTCGACTTCTTCGGCTTCTCAGATTTCTTCGACTTCTTCGGCTTCTCAGATTTCTTCGACTTCTTAGATTTCGTCGTTCTTCGACTTCTTCGATTTCTTCATCTTCCATGATCGTCAACGGTGACGCATCATCAGGAGCTGTACCATCGTCTGCGCGGTGGCCTCGGTCAGGAGCTGGAATGCCTTCGCTAACCAGTCCGGGTTGGCAAGTGCTCTGACATTGGGCTGATTCAACGTTCCGCGTGTGGGTCGCAGACGTTCGAGTGGCGACGGCAGCAGTATTGCCAGAGCAAGTACTCTGGAATCCTGAGTCAAGCTCCACCGTTCCTGTACCGGAGCAGAGTGGGCAAGCGCGGCAACAGTGCTCTTCGGGGTATTGGGAGTAATATTACATTATGAGCCACCCTGTCTAGTGGGGGACAGAGAGGACACTGTACAGGAACAAAGTACCCGCCTTGCATAGCCATGGTCAATTTTCATCTGTCAATCATTTTCATGTGTTAATGTGTTATGAGTGCATGTGTGTGTATGTGTGAGGGTGTGAGGCATTAGTGGTTTGGGGTGGTGTTAGAGTAAGTGTAAGTAATAAAATAGTCAATTGTTTATCACTGGTGTTGTGTGATTTATTTAGAGTGGGTGGGTTTCTCGAATACTTAGCGCTTGCATTGTCCACGGTACCCTGACTCTGTCAGGCGTGTCGTGACCCCTTCTGGCGCCAAGCTCATCTGGCACTACCCTTGAATTATCATGATCAAAACATCTGCTGCTCCAGGTTCCTGGGGCTAAATGGGTTAATTGTTGACGTATTCATATTTTATAATATGTGACAATTCCTATTGCCATCGCCTTGACAGAAAGTAGGCTGATAAACATTTTCTTCCTGTGTTTGCGACGGACATTTTCTTGCTGTGGTTTTTGGCTCACGTGCGAAGCAAAAGCGAGTCTATGTTCTGGGCCAGTGGTCGTCCGTCATCTGCGATAAACTTTAAAATTGGCATTTTCTGGTAGACTATTCCAAAAAAAAAGCAAGACCTTTCTAAACATACCAATTTCAGTGACCACTCACAAAGATCAGGGGTCTCAAGAGCTCAGGAAATAGGTCAAAATAGCCAACTTTTGACAAAATGATTCATTGATTGTACATTGCTAAACGTCCCGACGGCAACAAGGCTTTCTCAGGACGTGCCTGCACTGCTTGTGAAAAAAAACAAACAGAACATTGAATGTATGTCGCCAACCGGTCAAATACGTTAAATAAACCTAACACATGGGGCTAAATAAAGCTAAGATCATTTAGCAACACACATCCAATATCAAGAGCTACAGGCAGTGCAGACAGTAGGGAGAGTTTTAAAAAGGCAAATACAGGTGAATGGACCTCGGGTAGATGGAAACACATGCCCCAGAATAGAGAGAAAAACCCACCCTGTGGGGCTGACCAGGGTGACCCTGGGAACTAAAAAATACCTAACCCCACCCAAGTCCCCCAGGGCAGACCCGGGTGGGGTAACTTTTGACAAAAGATGTTTGTTCTCAAATACTATTGACAACTTTAAACCCAAACTTGGTGCAAAGATACCTGATGGTAAGACCTTTCTTTACATAATAATTTGTTTGATCCTTTGGAAAGGTCACGGATCACAAGAGCTCAGGAAATGGGTCAAAATGGCCATACTTTGACAAAAGATTGTTCTTAAATACTATTCACAAATTTAAACCCAAACTTGGTTCAAAGATACCTAGGATGGCAAGACCTTTCTTTACATAATTTGTTTGATCCCTTGGAAAGGTCAAGGGTCATAAGAGCTCAGGAAATAGGTCCAAAATAGCCATATTTTGACAAAAGATGTTTTTTCTCAAATACTATGCACAACTTCAAACCTAAACTTGGTACACGATGGTAAGACTTGTATGTGCATACTAACGATGAACAATGAACCTTTATTTTAGAACGATAAAGGTATTTGGTAAGAAGACCAATTTTCAAACTTGCCGTTACTACCATTAAGCTAAGAACTACCATTAAACACTATCACAAACAAAACGGTTTCACACCAAAGTAAATAAAAGCTCACGGGCACACTCTCTACAAACACATTCTACACCACACACATGCACACACACCAAAGCACACACTACACATACACACACTCGCACGACCCACCCCCCATTCCCCCAGGGCAACAGTGAGGTGCAATTTCTATTGAAAAAAAAAAAAAAAATACAGTTCAGTCATACAACACGCATAACAAATATTTTAAAAAATAAACATGCGTGTCAAAACAGGAAAATTGATTGATTGATTGATTGTACATTACTTAACGTCCGGACAGCAACAAGGCTTTCTCAGGACGTGCCTGCACTGCTTGTGAGAAAAAAAACAAAAACTAAACAGAACATTGAATGTATGTCGCCAGCCGGTCAAATACATTAAATAAACCTAACACATGGGGCCTAAATAAAGCTAAGACCATTTAGCAACACACATCCAATATCAAGAGCTACAGGCAGTGCAGACAGTAGGGAGAGTTTTAAAAAGGCAAATACAGGTGAATGGACAAAGGGTAGACAGAAACACATGCCCCAGAATAGAGAGATAAACCCACCCTGTGGGGCTGACCAGGGTGACCCTGGGAACTAAAAAATACCTAACCCCACCCAAGTCCCCCAGGGCAGACCCGGGTGGGGTCAGGAAAATTGAAAGAAATGCAGAATCAAGCCTAACGACAAATGAAACTATATACATATATACCACACACATGACTCTATGCAGACATACGCACAAACACAAACATATATATTCATGTGCGCACTCGCACATACACACGCACACAACTTATGTAAATGAAAAAATATGCATGCAAAGAACATCAAAACACCTAAGTTCAAAAGGCAGGAAATCAAAATGTACATAATAGACCAGCACAACAAAAAAAAAATCAAACGTTTAAATTTTTAACACAAATTGTCTATTGACGTCCCCACATTCTACCCCCTTCCCCCTCCCCACGATAACTAGTACCTGCACAAACTCTCCCTCTACTTCGCTGATCAACAATAGTAACTCCAGTGAGACAGCAGGTTAGGTACGTGCATGAATTCATAGCCATTATAAGCATTGATGTAATAATAATAAAATAATAATAATTACGGTATTTATAATGCGCTTATCTTATAATAATTATAACTCTAAGCGCGCACTCACAACTCGCGCACGCATGCGCACGCTTTAGACAATGACTCGCGTACCACAAATAGTGAAATACATTACGACAGTCTGCTTAGGGTGGGGAGTGTGGTGGTTTAGTGCTAGATCTGTTGAAAGAGGTGAGTTTTGAGGGCGGACTGGAAGGAGGAGAGAGAGTGTTTCTGACGGAGAGAGAGTGGGAGAGTGTTCCAGGTGGATGGACCGTATACTGAGGAGCGGGGGCCGAAAGTGCTGAGTTTGGTGCAGGGGATGTGGAGGCGGAGAGGGTCGGAGGCGGAGCAGAGGGAGCGGGGAGGAGTGTAGGGGTGAAGTAAGTTTTAGAGATAGGCGGGAGCGCAGTTGTTCAGGGATTTGTAGCAGAGAGACAGAATCTTCTATTGGATGCGTTGGGGGATGGGAAGCCAGTGAAGGAGTTTGAGCAGAGGAGTGATGTGGTCGGATTTTTTCTTTCTGAGGACTAGGCGGGCAGCATTGTTCTGGACGCGCTGGAGAGTGAAAGTGGTGGAGTGAGGGAGGCCGGAAAGGAGAGAGTTGCAGTAGTCGATGCGAGATAGGTTGAGAGAGGCAGCAAGTTTGGTGGCAGCTTCAGTAGTGAGGTATTTTCTGATCCAACTACTTTCTATTTTCTGATGTAAACTAATGACTAAATATAGCACACACAAAATAAAGCAGACGCTCGATTCACACGCACGCACATACGCTTGCACTCACGCAAACACGTACACACATGACTGTACAAACAGAATGTTACCACTCGCCTAGGGCAGTGTACAGCGATAAATGCAGTCCGAAGACTGATCACAAAGCTGAGAACGTTGAGCCAGTGGATGCGCCAGAGGCACCGACATGACCAACGATGTCTTATAAACTAATTTGGATGAGCCCTCGGAAAGGTCAAGGGTCACAAGAGATCAGCAATGTGTGTAAAATGCCAAATTTTCATAGAATTGTAGTTATTATCAACAGGTTTGTAAACTTTCCAATCAACTTTGGCACAAAGGTACCCGAGATGATAAGACCCTCCTGTGCATACTAATTTAGTAGACATTGCAAGCGAGCCTTGGTTGGATCTCGTGGTGGCTGGAACCTCCAGCCTTAGGCAAAATATTAATAATGTAAAGGGGGGGGGGGGGGGGGGGGGGGGAGTAGGAGATTAGTATTGTGGCAGTTTAACTCGTTCTACCCCAATGGTCGATCTTTATCTTGCTGTGGTGTGTCTGGTGTAGTAGAATGAGTTATTATTCATAATAATAATAATAAAGAGCATTTATATCGCCCTGAACCCCCAGGAGCAGTGAGCTCTAAACGCGTTATAAAATAATGTGTGTTTGCACAATCTCACTACCTTTAAACAAATGTAATCTATGCACACCACACACACACACACACATAAGAAAACCATCCCAAAGTTCCAAGTCATTTTGATGATGCTGATGCGCCACGATGGTGCTACTGACGGTCAACAAAGGGAAGACCTGTGATCATCCAAGCCAAGTTTACTGTTTGATTTATTGACTGCTGTAAGTATAACAGGGTACATATTAAAAAGTTGATCACTACCACCAAAAGAATGGTCTGGGCAGCATCACTATTGTTGCCATTGTTTCTCATATCAGTGATTTGATTTATGGACTTTCCTTGGTGAATCAAGACAGATGCATTATAGCTACAACAAAAGTATTGTTTATATTTACATGTCAGTTTAAGCCAGTAACATTTTGTTTTTAAAAGCCGGTGTCCCACTGTACTTCATTAACCATTTTAGCTCCAGAACCCTGCAGCAGGAGATGGATTGATCATGATAATTCAAGGGTAGTGCCAGATGAGCTTGGCGCCTGAAGGCGCCAAGCTCATCTGGCACTACCCTTGAATTATCATGATCAATCCATCTCCTACAACTGGTACATAGTCGTTAGGCAACACCTCCAAAATTTGAGAAGTGAGACCTTGGGGCTGAATAAGTTAACATTATATAATTTATGGGCGATTGTCTTCAGTCCTGATTTGAGCTTTTTCAAAAATCTCTGAAAGCTAAATTTCAGCTTTCTGTTTCAGACACTATTGCTTTTTAAGGCATTCTGCTCACGACACTCCACAGCAAGGTAAAGCTCGACCATGATAGTTCAAGGGTGGTGGCAGAATAGCTTGGCGCCTATAGGCGCCAAGCTATTTTGCCACCACCCTTGAACTATCATGGCCGATCTGTCTCCTGAATTATAATGCAGTCCTTGGAGGTTAACTCCAAAATGTGGGCATTTCGTACCTCGGGCACAATGACTTGAGACAAGAAAGGCAAAGCCATTATGGCTCACGTGGACGACCAATATACGTATGTGCGACCTTTGTGACAATAAGTAAAGGCCTGGCTTCCACACCAGCAAATCTCTGTTTTCTCAAAATGTAAGCATTTTCACACATCTGTCAACCCCCGACCCTTGACCTTTGCAGTGAGTCGACTAAATTAGTATGCACAGGAAGGTCTTATCATCAGCTGCCTTTGTGCCAAATTTGATTGAAAATTTGGCGAAATTTTGGTAATGCCTACAATTTTATCAAGGAAGGCAAAGCCATTATGGCTCACGCGTATGACCGATTTACATACATGTGCGAATGACCTTTGTAACAAGGGCTGGCTTCTGCAGCAACAAAATCCAGGTTTTCTGAAAATTTAAGCATTTTCCACACACCTGTCAACCCCTGTGACCCTTGACCTTGTGATGAGTAGACTAAATTAGCTCAGGCTATCAGCTATCTTTGAGCCAAATTCAGTTTAAATAATACCTACAGTTTTATCAGAAATTGGCATTTTACACACATTTATCAGCCTCTTGTGACCCTTGACCTTTCCAAGGGGTCATCCAAATTAGTATGCATAGATAGGTCTTACCATCAGGTATCTCTGTACCAAATTTGGGTTTGAAGTTTTAAATAGTATTTGAGAAAAGACATCTCTTGTTAAAATATGGCTATTTTTCACCTATTTCCTGAGCTCTTGTGACCCTTGACCTTTCCGATGGATCAACCAAATTAGTATGCATAGAAAGGTCTTACCATCAGGTATCTTTGTACCAAGTTTGGGTTTGTAGTTGTGAATAGTATTTGAGAAAAAATAAATTATGTCAAAATATAGCTAATTTTGACATTTCCTGATCTCCTGTGACCTTTGTGAGAGATCGCTCAAATTGGTAGGTTTAGAAAGGTCTTGCCACAAAGTATCCTTGGGCCAAGTTTGAAGACTGTGGCTTCAATAGTCTCCGAGAAAATGCCAATGTTAAAGTTTACCAAGGACAACGGCGGACGGACGGACGTCCACTGGCCCAAAACATACTCACTTTTTTTTCGCACCCGAGCCAAAAAGTGGACTTGCTATCTTTTGCACTTCAAGATCTGTCTCACACTGGTTGCCAGCCGTGATTTACTGTGCGCACAGCAGCGAATCGAGAAAGACAACCAGTCTGTCCCGTGTCTGTGCGCTAAAGATGTGGGTGGCGGGCCAAGTTGTACAGTCGTTTATTACGGTATCATGAATAAGTAGGCAATTCTTCACGCGAGACTGTGCTTACTCGTGCAACTGGCACCAAGTTAACTACAGCCCCCCCCCCCCCCCCCCCCCCCCCCCAAATCTGCCCCTGCACAACCACCCAACCAGCCATACACACACAAAAATGAAAAAGAGAACTCAAATATTTCAACAAGTATATTGCATAACCAAAAGCTTACTGCGTGCACAGTATTAAGGAAATCGGCTTCATAATGTATGACACTTGAGTTTAGCGCCAAATTGTTAACAGGACGAGTTGGTACACCTCGCCCTGTGCCTAGGTTAAACGCACCAGCGGCGCCATTGTTGCACCGTCCTAGTTGAAGTACGAGAGATGATCACACTACAAGTACAATGGACTTGATTCAGGGGCGTGACACAAGCCTCCGCCATCTCCCAAGTCTACACAAAACTGGTGGGCAGTTCTGGTGCACATGACCGGTCCGAGCGACCGGTCTGGTGCGAAAATAGCAACAATGACACCGCTTGTGCGTTTAACCTAGGTACAGGGTGAGGTATACCAACTCAGTCAGCGTTAACAGGTTTACTTTCCAATGAACAACTCGTTGTGCCCGAGGTATGAAATACACGCATTTTGGAATTATCCTCCGAGGACTGCATTACAATTCAGGAGACAGATCGACCGTGATAGTTTAAGGGTGGTGGCAGAATAGCTTGGCGCCTAAAGGCTGGCTGACTGACTGCCCGCTTATAGGCGCCAAGCTATTCTGCCACCACCCTTGAACTATCATGGTCGAGCCACATCTTGCTGTGGTGTGTCGCGGGCAGAATGAGCTAACAACGAATGAGAGCTAAGTCACAGCAGACAACAATAAGCATAGACACCACTCCTAACAGATCCCCATGAGCCCCTTGGGTTCATGAGGATCTATGCCTCTCGGAGATGTCTGGACTGTTGTCACTATGCGGCTTATGGAAGAAGATGTCAGTCGTGATTTCCCTGTTCTACTTCAGCGCAAGTCGTTCGTTTCAAACGAAACCTCACTAATGAGTACAGCGTGTGGTGTGTCACTGGTGCTGCTCGTTCAACCCATTAGCCCAGACGCACTACAGCAGGATGATGATGAAACTTTATTTATCAACGGTAAAAAGTTTTGACAGAAACAAATCGTCATTTTACAAACTTGCCCTTACTAACATCTACAACATTAAATAGGTTAAAAATATATTTAAAAAAAAGACATATTTACACACATTATTACATGCAACAATAATGTTTAAAAAAATAAAAGCAAAATAACAATAAAATTTAAAAAAATTATATACACAAAATAATAGTAACACTCAACATTCATCTTATACCACACACACACACAAACACTATACATAAATGCATGTATTACATAAAAGTATTAACCATCAGGGTTTGTTTAAATAAATGCCCAGTGATGTTATGTTTGGCTAATCAGGTAATCAAAAAGTTTCGTTTTAAAGATTCCAAGCGAAGCTATAGTCTTCAAATATGCAGGAATAGTGTTCCATACAAACGGTCCAGAAAGTGATAAACTAGTTTTAAAGAGGTCAATTCTAGGCAGAGGTAGGGGTAAAGTATTGTTCCTCGAGGTCTGTTCGCGTTCTTGCTGTGGCACAAATTTGGTGGTTAGATACTGCGGCGTCATGTTATTTAATATCTTCTGCATGAGGATGCATTTGTTGAAATTAAGTTATCGACGCAGGCCGAGAATGTTTAGATGTCTAAATTTGTCTGTGGTAGGGATGGGCCGCGTATCTATCATTTTGACAGCTCTTTTATATATAGAGTTTAACCTGTTCATGTGAACATCACTACAACCGTCCCACACTGTGGAGACATAATCAACGTGGGACTTGATATGGGCATGAAAAAGCAGTTTACGAGTATGACGTTTATCCTTTACTTGTAGCTGGGACAACAGGAAAGTGTTTTCAGCAATGGGTTTACAGACGGTATTTATTGACGGCGCCAAGCTAACCTGGCACTACCCTTGAATTATCACGGTCGATCCATCTCTTGCAACTGGTGCATAGTCGTTCGGCAACGCCTCCAAAATTTGGGAAATGTGGCCCTTGTCAACAACTTGACCGACGTGTACACAGATTTGTGCGTTTTCAGACCTTTTCAGCTGTAGATGCACTGTACTCGGCCATCGCTCCTCCATCGCTCACACACACACACGCGCGCGCACGCAAAGTCACCAGTGCGGTCTGTTTCAACAGCTTGATTAACCCTTTGAACCCTGAGTAAATAAGAAGTCTATATACCCTTCAACCCTGACTTTATTTGAGAAATTTCTGTTGAAAATGGGTGTGCACTGTAATATTTGTAAATAATACTTTACAACAGATATCCCCATAAAGGTATATATGTACAGATTTGCCATTGGATGGACTACCGTTTTATGGATTTGACCACACTGTGTCACCTGTGTCATAATGCCTGGTGACAAAAATAGTGACAGGTGACAATAAACTTGAATAAAAATGTCTTTCTTGCATGACAGGTCGCTGGTACTTAACATGCATCACTAAATAGGGCGTCTGTTAGTGTGACACATAAGTGTCCATGCATTTCCAGCATGCCGATACAACGTAAGGCCCCTACCTTGTCTGACCAGATGTCAATGTTTACACCTGCCACTGATAAGGTATATCCATGGTCTAGACAACATGTAATAAGCGGCATCGATTGATGATCAGTGTGTCAGTGTTGTGTTTCGTACACGATCAGATGGAAGTACCAGTGTCGTAAAGACTATACACGTACTACACATGTGACCAATGTGTGTCATTGGTGTCCACAGACTTACCTACAGGTGCACCAAAGGTGTGGCATCAAAAAAACGGAATATGAATTACAACATCCGAATTCAGCATTAGAATCAAGCTGTAAGTCATTGCCGTTGTCAGTGACTCAAACGGCGATCACTCCAGCTGACACTGCCAACACGTGGTTGTGCTGCCACGCGGTAGGTAGGCACACATGTCCCAATACATCAAAGCTATCTGCTTTTGAAACCATGTCTCCAAACACAAAATTGTATCACTCCTAATATCTACACATCCACTCGCGATTCCGACCGTAATTCCCACGCTAGCGCATCAAAACTGACCGCATACCACAGACGAACGTACGTGCCGTGTACCGAGTGTAAACAGGAAATGTCAGTGCAAAGGGCGAGGTCACCACACGCAGCGAGGCTAGCGCGTCACCGGGCGCGCGATACGAAACACCTGACACCGCTGTAGCGGTTTGTTGGGTTCAACGGTATACGAGGCCGCCAACCGCTACAGCGGTTTGCCGGGTTCAAAGGGTTAATTAACCCTCTTATGCATGCTGCCACTAGTGCTGGGAACAGCTCCGGTGGCTGCACGCGCAAGGGGATTAAACCTCTTAACCCCACAGCCGCGTTTCCAAACTTCTGGAGGCATCGTCTAACGATTATGTACCAGTTGTAGGAGATGGACTGATCATGATAATTCAAGGGTAGTGCCAGATGAGCTTGGCGCCTGAAGGCGCCAAGCTCATCTGGCACTACCCTTGAATTATCATGATCAATCCATCTCTTGCTGCGGGGTCCCGGGGCTAAGTGTGTTAACATGTCTACAACGTCATCCTGCACTTAGACCGTATCAGTGACACATGTTTTTCAATGTGACACCAGCGTATAATGTGAACCGCGCGTCATGATGCTATGGCAATGCATTCCTCTTGTGTTGTCACAGCATCGAGCATAGTCACACGCCTACAAAGTTATCCCGCACGTAGACCTTATCAGTGACACGCGTGTTTCAATGTTGTGACACCAGCGTATAATGTGAACCACGCGTCATGATGCTAAGGCCATGCATTCCTCTTGAATACTCACGGCATCACCAGAGCATAGGCACACGCTTCGTTATTGCTGTGGTCATGCAGGAACATTGTGTTCTAGTATAGAGTGAGTTTATTCGAGGGGATTCAAGGACCTCTCATTGTCTTCATTCTACGCTTCCTTCAATTTCTGAATCAACTTCTAGTTCAGGATCAAGTCAAGTCTCCAGTCAGCCTCATGATTCCACAGCGTAATCCATTGACTCTCTGCAGTTCAAGAGTAGTTTTACATGCATTCTAAGTAGCAGAAACTGATGATTAAATCAATCATGTATGCTTCGTTACCAGTAATGTACGCTGTGACCTACTATCACTACTTGGATAGTTTAAAGTAAGCAGAGGTCTGGCATTTAATAATAATAATAATGTAATAATGAGTACTTGTATAGCGCCTAACCTCAGATTAGAGCTCTAGGCGCTTAGCAAAAACTGTACAAAAATAACTAATTACAAAAACGCAATTTACAAAAAGTATTTTTAAAAAATACAACACATTCTATAAACAATCTATAGTCACCATTCAAAAATGATACACTTACGGACTCGTACTCACACTACTTCTAATAGACATAGAGATGACTTCAACATGACAGGTCTGTGACAAAAGTCATTCATAGCAGACAGAAAAAATATGGGTCTTTAGGGCTTGCCTGAACGCTTCTCTCAAATCCACATATCTCAGTTCGCGTGGGAGGTCATTCTAAAACTGAGTCATGCTTGACATTTTATACTGAATCCTAGCTGTTACAGGTAACCAGTGAAGAGTAGACAGATGGGGCGTGATATGATCTGATCTAAAGAATCAACCTAGCAGCTGAGTTTTGACTTTTCTGGAGTTTGCCAATCAGACACTGGGAACAGCCAGCCAAACGAGCATTGCAGTAGTCTAATTTAGACAAAACAACGTACAGACAAGTACTTTAGTTGCTTCAGAGGTCAGATAGTGGTGGACTGAAGCAATACGTCGCAGTTCAGTACTATGATAGGCGGATCTGCAAATGTTGTTCACATGAAGGCGCATGGACAAGCTACTATCAAATGTAAAAACCCAGATTTTTTACATGGGAGGACAAGGGGACAGTGGCACCACAGATTTGTAATGACTGGGGGAGTGTCAGCGTCTTCGTCAACTTCAGGGAAGCAATGATCATGGCCTCAGTTTTTCCGTCGTTCAACTGTAAGTCATCCACATCTTAGTATCCAAGACACACTCCTGAAGGCTCTCGATTGTGCCCATAATTTATCAGGTGAACTTGAGTCACAGAGTTGAGTATCATCTGCAAATGCATGATGTGATATAGAGAAACGGTTAAAGACACTGGCCAGCGGCTGAACATACAGGGTAAAGAGGACTGAACCTTGTGGGACGCCAAAGCGCAGGGTGGATGGGCTGGAAAGCTTATCATGAACTACTATAGCGGAGCACCTTCCTTTGTGGATGGTGCAGGACTAAGCACTCGTGGTTATGGTTCTGTAAGAACACGGTTCAATGTTTAGGGCCTGGGGCCAGTTGCACAAGTGAGCTTAGCCCTGCATCAGCCACAAAGTAAGATGCTCTGCTATAGCATGACTAAGCTCATTCATGCAACTGGCCCCTGACAGCAGGCTGGCTAATGTTGCTATTGTGGCCTGTCTCTCCAGGTCGGTTCAGCTCGGGGAATGAGCTGGTCAGTGCGGGGCTGGTCAATGTTGCTATTGTGGCCTGTCTCTCCAGGTCGGTTCAGCTCGGGGAATGAGCTGGTCAGTGCGGGGTTGGTATCAGTGGCTGCCATCAAATGACAAACTTCTCAGGGTACGAAACTTTCTTATGTCCTATCATACTCACCGTTTCCTCTTCTTTGATGTATATCTCTTGTTAGGACAGGTTTGATTGATTGATTGTACATTGCTTAACGTCCCGACAGCAACAAGACTTTCTCAGGACGTGCCTGCACTGCTTGTGAAAAAAAATTAAACAGAATATTGAATGTATGCCACCAGCCGGTCCAATATGTTAAATAAACCTACGACATGGGGCCTAAATAAAGCTAAGACCATTTAGCAACACACATCCAATATCAAGAGCTACAAGCAGCGCAGACAGTAGGGAGAGTTTAAAAAATACAGGTGAATGGACCAAGGGTAGACAGAAACACATGCCCCAGAGTAGAAGGAAACCCACCCTGTGGGGTTGACCAGGGTGACCCTGGGAATGAAAAAGTAGTTAACCCCACCCAAGTCCCCCAGGGCAGACCCGGGTGGGGTATTGTCAGGACAGGGAGGTAGGCTAGGGATGCACTGTTTGTCTTTTGTGTTGTATTTCTGTAACTAACCTGTATATATGTACCTTTTGGTGTTGTGTCCGTTTTGTCATCTCACTGCGTTCATGATGCTCATCCGTCTCTCATCACCATTTTTATGGGCGTGTGACACAGTCATAGTACAACTAGCACAACATTCTGTACACTTGTGTGGTTTCTGTCCTGTGTGTCAGCATGTGTGTTTTCAAGGCACCGGATCGATTGAAACTAGCACTACATTCTTTACACTTATGTGGTTTCTGGCCTGTGTGTGTCAGCATGTGTCTTTTCAAAGCACCAGATCGAGTGAAACCAACATTACAATCTGTACATTTGTGTGGTTTCTGACCTGTGTGTGTCAGCATGTGTCTTTTCAAGTGACCAGATCGAGTGAAACTAACATTACAATCTGTACACTTATGTGGCTTCTGGCCAGTGTGTGTCAGGATGTGTGTTTTCAAGCTACCAGACTGAGTGAAACTAGCACCACATTCTGTACACTTATGTGGTTTCTGGCCTGTGTGTGTCAGCATGTGTCTTTTCAAGGCACCAGATTGAGTGAAACTAACACTACATCCTGTGCACTTATGTGGCTTCTGGCCAATGTGTGTCAGCATGTGTGTTTTCAAGCTACCAGACTGAGTGAAACTAGCACCACATTCTGTACACTTATGTGGTTTCTGGCCTGTGTGTGTCAGCATGTGTGTTTTCAAGGCACGAGATCGATTGAAACTAACATTACAATCTGTACACTTATATGGCTTCTGGCCAGTGTGTGTAAAGAAGTGTGTTTTCAAACTACCAGACTGAGTGAAACTAGCACCACATTCTGTACACTTATGTGGTTTCTGGCCTGTGTGTGTCAGCATGTGTGATTTCAAGGCACCAGATCGAGTGAAACTAACACAACATTCTGTACACTTATGTGATTTCTGGCCTGTATGTGTCAGCATGTGTGTTTTCAAGCTACCAGACTGAGTGAAACTAGAACTACATTCTGTACACTTATGTGGCTTCTGGCCTGTGTGTGTCAGCATGTGTCTTTTCAAGGTCCCAGATACAGTGAAACTAGCACTACATTCTGTACACCTATGTGGTTTCTGGCCAAAGTGTGTCAGCATGTGCATTTTCAAGCTACCAGACTGAGTGAAACTAGCACTACATACTGTGCACTTATGTGGCCTCTGGCCTGTGTGTGTCAGCATGTGTCTTTTCAAGTTACTCAATTGAATGAAACTTGCACTACATTCTGTACACTTGTGTGGCTTCTGGCCTGTGTGTATCAGAATGTGTCTTTTCAAGTGACCAGAAACAGTGAAACTAGCACTGCAGTCTAAACACTTGTGTGGCTTCAGGCCTGTGTGTGTATACAAGGTACCAGACTGAGGGAAACTAGCACTACATTCTGTACACTTGTGCGGCATTTGGCCCGCATGTCTCATCATGTGTTTGTTCAAGTCACCAGATGGAGGTAAACAAGCACTACATCTTGCACATTGATGTGGCTTCTGTTGTTGTTTTAAATGATATGGACTATGAAAAGTTGCCTCATAAAACCATGTTCTCCCACTTGGTGTATCTGCTGGTGTCTGTACATCAATACATGCACTGTCAGCTGTTGTCTTCTGCTCTGTGGTAACAGTGTGAGGCTTCTGCCCTGTGTGAGTAGACATGTGTTGCATCAACTGACTGGACAACTGGAAACATGCACCACACAACCCACATACAAATGGCATCTGACTCTCCTCAACACTGGGACTTTCTGTGGTTGAGGGTTTTCGCTCTGTTGACGAAGTTCTACCATCAAGATCCACAGATACCCGCAAGTCACAGTCCATGTCACCGATAACACCAGACACAGAGCTAGACTCTAGCTTGATGTCATGTTTAGTGTCACAGTCCATGTCACTGTAAACACTGGGCACAGAGTTGGACTCTAGCTTGATGCACTGTTCAGCGTCACAGTCCGTGTCACTGTAAACAATGGGCACAGAGTTGGACTCTAGCTTGATGCACTGTTCAGTGTCACGTTTCACTTCACTGTAAACATCAGACACAGAGTTAGACTCTAGCTTGATCACATGTTCAGTGTCATAGTCCATATCACTGTAAACACTGGGCACAGAGTGAGACTCTAACTTGATATCAAGTTTCAGTTTAACCCCAGACTCTTTGCTGGTCCCAAGTTCTAGCCGGACACCAGATTCGACCTCGATAGCTGGCTCCAGTTTGACTTGGACAGGACCATCTCTTTCCACAGCAGTAGTGTTGTCTGTGTTTTCACAAGTAATGTTGTCTGTGTCTTCACCAGCAGTGTTGTCTGTGTCTTCACCAGCAGTGTTGTCTCTGTCTTCACCGGGCATCAGTGAGTCACCGTCGTGTCCATATTCCTCAAACAGTGGTGTTTCTGTGTCTGTGTACCCTGTACACAAAATTCACCAAATAGAAAAAAAAAACAATGTTAAATGTTTAGGGCTTAAAGTCTTTTGTCCATCACAAAGGTGATCTCAAAGACGGGCACCGAAAAGAGGTCTGTAAAATATTGACCCGAGCTGGGTTCGAACCCAGGACCTTTCGCAGACCCCTAGCTAGCATGTTTCAGCGTGGTGGGAATGTCGTATGCCTAGCCTCCCCCTTTTCCCCGCCACGCTGCCCTCCCTGCTGTCAGCCCGCTGTCCTCCCTCCCCGCCTCTTTAGCGCCCTGGCCCTGCGATGTCTCTCCACGTCATCATTAAGACTGTCAATCACCGTAAAGCTGACTGCATGGCCCGCCCTTTGGCGCCTGCATCTCCGCTCCACTACACCAAGCACGGTCGTCTGCCAGAGGCATAGATTCTCATGGATGCTTGACACCTGCCCGTAAGAAGTACAGCTGGACAAAAGAGGCTCATGACAATCTATGCCTCCTGGTACTATATACCCGCTGAGACTTGACGACTGAGAGAGTGACAAGCTGTTTTTACTGCTGCTATATACCCGCTGAGACATGACGACTGAGAGAGAGACAAGCTGTTTTTACTGCCGCTATATACCCGCTGAGACATGACGACTGAGAGAGACAAGCTGTTTTTACTGCTGCCATATACCCGCTGAGACTTGACGACTGAGAGAGTGACAAGCTGTTTTTACTGCTGCTATATAGCTGCTGAGACTTGACGACTGAGAGAGACAAGCTGTTTTTACTGCTGCTATATACCCGCTGAGACATGACGACTGAGAGAGACAAGCTGTTTTTACTGCCGCTATATACCCGCTGAGACATGACGACTGAGAGAGACAAGCTGTTTTTACTGCCGCTATATACCCGCTGAGACATGACGACTGAGAGAGTGACAAGCTGTTTTTACTGCCGCTATATACCCGCTGAGACTTGACGACTGAGAGAGACAAGCTGTTTTTACTGCTGCCATATACCCGCTGAGACTTGACGACTGAGAGAGTGACAAGCTGTTTTTACTGCTGCTATATAGCTGCTGAGACTTGACGACTGAGAGAGTGACAAGCTGTTTTTACTGCTGCTATATACCCGCTGAGACATGACGACTGAGAGAGTGACAAGCTGTTTTTACTGCTGCTATATAGCTGCTGAGACTTGACGACTGAGAGAGTGACAAGCTGTTTTTACTGCTGCTATATACCCGCTGAGACTTGACGACTGAGAGAGAGACAAGCTGTTTTTACTGCTGCTATATAGCTGCTGAGACTTGACGACTGAGAGAGTGACAAGCTGTTTTTACTGCTGCTATATACCCGCTGAGACATGACGACTGAGAGAGAGACAAGCTGTTTTTACTGCTGCTATATAGCTGCTGAGACATGACGACTGAGAGAGTGACAAGCTGTTTTTACTGCTGCTATATACCCGCTGAGACATGACGACTGAGAGAGAGACAAGCTGTTTTTACTGCTGCTATATACCCGCTGAGACTTGACGACTGAGAGAGTGACAAGCTGTTTTTACTGCTGCTATATAGCTGCTGAGACTTGACGACTGAGAGAGAGAGACAAGCTGTTTTTACTGCTGCTATATAGCTGCTGAGACTTGACGACTGAGAGAGAGACAAGCTGTTTTTACTGCTGCTATATAGCTGCTGAGACTTGACGACTGAGAGAGAGAGACAAGCTGTTTTTACTGCTGCTATATAGCTGCTGAGACTTGACGACTGAGAGAGAGACAAGCTGTTTTTACTGCTGCTATATAGCTGCTGAGACTTGACGACTGAGAGAGTGACAAGCTGTTTTTACTGCTGCTATATACCCGCTGAGACTTGATGACTGAGAGAGAGACAAGCTGTTTTTACTGCTGCCATATACCCGCTGAGACTTGACGACTGAGAGAGAGACAAGCTGTTTTTACTGCTGCCATATACCCGCTGAGACATGACGACTGAGAGAGAGACAAGCTGTTTTTACTGCTGCTATATAGCCGCTGAGACTTGATGACTGAGAGAGAGACAAGCTGTTTTTACTGCTGCCATATACCCGCTGAGACATGACGACTGAGAGAGTGACAAGCTGTTTTTACTGCTGCTATATAGCTGCTGAGACTTGATGACTGAGAGAGAGACAAGCTGTTTTTACTGCTGCTATATACCCGCTGAGACATGACGACTGAGAGAGAGACAAGCTGTTTTTACTGCTGCCATATACCCGCTGAGACATGACGACTGAGAGAGAGACAAGCTGTTTTTACTGCTGCTATATAGCCGCTGAGACTTGATGACTGAGAGAGAGACAAGCTGTTTTTACTGCTGCCATATACCCGCTGAGACTTGACGACTGAGAGAGTGACACGCTGTTTTTACTAACAAAGTAACAAAAGAGGCGATAGGAAATGGCAGCTGACACTATACACAGCCTATGCCTGGCGTATGCCTTTGTCTCGACAACACAACCTATGCCTGGCGTATGCCTTTGTCTCGACAACACAACCTATGCCTGGCGTATGCCTTTGTCTCGACAACACAACCTATGCCTGGCGTATGCCTTTGTCTCGACAACACAACCTATGCCTGGCGTATGCCTTTGTCTCGACAACACAACCTATGCCTGGCGTATGCCTTTGTCTCGACAACACAACCTATGCCTGGCGTATGCCTTTGTCTCGACAACACAACCTATGCCTGGCGTATGCCTTTGTCTCGACAACACAACCTATGCCTGGCGTATGCCTTTGTCTCGACAACACAACCTATGCCTGGCGTATGCCTTTGTCTCGACAACACAACCTATGCCTGGCGTATGCCTTTGTCTCGACAACACAACCTATGCCTGGCGTATGCCTTTGTCTCGACAACACAAAAGAGCAATTAGCAGCTGTTAGCTTGGATCATTAGTGCTTTGTGTAAATAGAGTTGGCGGGGGTCTCTTTATTACAGGTCCGTATGGTATAGACAACAAACAATCCCGCATACAGTCCCTCACTTGTGCAAGAGACATAGATTCTCATACACCACGACAGTCACAAGAGCTCATTACAGTGTAAATCGATTGCAAGAATAGATTCATTCCGCTGCGCTCCTATGGTCGCAGGGTCTCATAAGTCTGATTGATTGATTGATTGTACATTGCTTAACGTCCCGACAGCAACAAGGCTTTCTCAGGACGTGCCTGCACTGCTTGTGAAAAAAAAACAAAAAAAAATAAACAGAACATTGAATGTATGTCGCCAGCCGGTCAAATACATTAAATAAACCTAACACATGGGCCTAAATAAAGCTAAGACCATTTAGCAACACACATCCAATATCAAGAGCTACAGGCAGTGCAGACAGTAGGGAGAGTTTTAAAAAGGCAAATACAGGTGAATGGACAAAGGGTAGACAGAAACACATGCCCCAGAATAGAGAGATAAACCCACCCTGTGGGGCTGACCAGGGTGACCCTGGGAACTAAAAAATACCTAACCCCACCCAAGTCCCCCAGGGCAGACCCGGGTGGGGCTCATAAGTCTGAAAATAGATGCCGATTGTTGCGATATCGGCCCTTGATCAGTGCCGTAGGACAGTCAACCCAAACTAAATAGAAGACATCGGCGTCTAAACAGCTTAACAGTACACTGTGGATTTGAGACGTGATTCGTCTGCTCAGGCTCATATAGAAGACATCGGCGTCTAAACAGCTTAACAGTACACTGTGGATTTGAGACGTGATTCGTCTGCTCAGGCTCATAAAATCCTTTAGCTAAATGTCAGGACTTCAGTTACCTAATATCAAATTAATTAACAAAAACATTAAAAAAACGCAATAATGTGCTCTATCTATCTCTCTCACACACAGTGAATGTTGTAGTGAATGTTTTGATTTTGCTCTTGATTTTGAATACGCACATGCACAAAGATGTCCAGTCAAGGGACACAATCACTCAATGCAAATGAATTAATAGATGGATTGGCTCCTTTTTTTCTCACTCTATCCTGCCCTTTTTAAAGTGTGAAGTGCCCCTCTGGTGAGCTGATGCCCTTTTGGACCTGGCCAGCGCCCTACCCCTCCGAGTTTCTAGCTAGCTAGGGGTCTGTTTCGGACAAGAGTAGAATGCTCTACCTCCAAGCCACCCAGCTCGCCCACCAAATAGAGTGAGTGGTCGCAAGACTAAAGCAATCTGCTCCATGGTGGAAATTATGTCTCATATTCATGTTTGACAGACACATTTGTGTGACCCTAGTCACAATAAGTATCAAGCTTCAGCACCAGTGAAATCCATGTTGTCTCAAAATTTAAGAATTTTTCACACGTCAACCCTCTACGACCCTTGACCTATGCGATGGGTTGATTAAATGATATGGATATGATATGGCGGGGAAGTGCCTTGCAGCATCTGCCTCCAATGCCAAAGGTGCGAGGTTCGATACCGGGTTCCGGCATTGGATTTTTCTCCTCTGGTGTCACCGTCTGGGCAGTGGGCAGATGTTCACATCTGCACGGGACATAGACGACCCCGGCCCCCACGAGTCCCCTGCTGCCTTGCAGGCCTGGCCGCTTGGCTGCGGAAAGGCTAAGGGAGGAAACCCCTGACATCAAAGCCCCCGTGTCTCCGGGGAAGGCTTTTGAGCCAGAGACTAAGACAAGGACAGTCTGATATAAAACATACGACCCGAGGACCTCAATGCCACCGTCCCAGCTTGCTAGGCCATGGCAAACGAACCAAGGGTTTAAAGGGTGGGGCCAGTACTGCGCACACTGCACTCCACCAAAAAGCTCCACCGCGCAGGCTTTAGGAAACGCCCACGGACTATGACACTGAACTTTCCAAGTCCTGTAGCGATGGGCAAGGGGCAAAACGGCAGGTGAAAGATGTCACTGGAAGCCGCAGTCTCAAACCTGCATGCAGGCGGTTCAGGAAATTGGTCGTCTGATGTTGACCTGGGGATGACAACGTCACTCGGCACACCCTGAACGACCAAGCAGCCTTCTCTAGGGACAGCACTGCTTGCTCCACACGGAGAGGGGCCTAGAAAAGGTGGCCTAACCAAAGCTCATCCCCTCGTAACCCCAGTTGGCTAGCCGCGGTCAACGGGCATCTTCTCATGCGGTCAGAAAACAAGAAAAAACAATGGATCCACTCTCATGACGACCACGACCGGACTCAACGTAGCATGCTGGAACATCCGAACCATGCTCGACACAGCAGACAGCGGACGCCCTGAACGTCGCTCCGCCCTCATTGCCCATGAATTGCGGAGGTTAAACATCGACATCGCCGCGCTCAGCGAAGTACGCCTTCCGGAGGAAGGCAGCCTCCAAGAACTTGGCGCTGGCTACACCCTCTACTGGTCAGGCAGGCCTGCATCAGAAAGACAGCTCTCAGGCGTGGGCTTCATGGTGAAGACCCCCATTGCGACTAAGTTGGAAAACCTACCAACGGGTCACTCCGACCGCATCATGTCCATGCGCCTCCCACTGAGACACCAGGAACACGTCACCCTTCTCAGTGTGTACTCCCCAACCCTCCTGGCAGAGCCTGCAGAAAAAGACAAGTTCTACTCTGACCTGCGCAGCCTCCTGCAGAGCACCCCTGCAGATGACAAAGTCATCATCCTTGGCGACTTCAAAGCCAGAGTGGGCCAAGACTCTGAAGCCTGGAAAGGAGTCCTCGGCAAGCATGGCGTTGGGAACTGCAATGACAATGGTCGCCTACTGTTGGAGCTCTGTGCAGAGCAGCAACTTGTCATCACCAACACTACTTTCCAGCAAAAGGACAGTCGAAAGACCACCTGGATGCATCCTCGCTCCAAGCACTGGCACCTTATCGACTATGTCCTAGTGCGTCAGAGGGACCGCAGTGACGTCCTCCTCACCAGAGTGATGCCCAGCGCAGAGTGCCACACTGACCACCGCCTTGTTCGCTGCAAACTCAGGCTCCGCATCAAGCTGAAACCCAAGAAAGGGGGCCCTCCCAAGAAAAAGCTTGATGTTGCCAGCCTTCAGCGTGACGACAAGAAAGCTGCCCTTCAGGCCGATTTACAGCGCATGCTCAAAGACACAGTTGATCCAGCAGACTCCTCTCCTGAAACACTCTGGGAACAACTGAAAACTGCTATTGTAAAATCCTCTGTGGAAGTCTTGGGCTTTGCTAGAAAGAGGAACAAAGACTGGTTTGACGAAAACGACGTAGAGATCCAGGAACTTCTAGCAAAAAAAAAGAGCTGCCCACCTGGCCCACCTAGCCCAGCCTTCCTGCCCTGTGAAGAAGTCTGCCTTCCGCCTCATCTGCAGCAGTCTCCAGCTCAAGCTTAGAGAGCTCCAGAACGAGTGGTGGTCCAGACTCGCACAGAGGACCCAGCTCTGCGCTGACAACGGTGACTACAGGGGCTTCTACGAAGCACTGAAAGCAGTGTATGGCCCTAGGCACCTGGTACAAAGTCCCCTGTGAAGCGCTGATGGACAGGCACTCCTCACAGATAATACCTCCATCTTGAACCACTGGTCGGAATACTTTCAGGACCTCTTCGGCGCTGAACGCACTGTTCAAGAAACAGTCATCCTCCAAATCCCACACCTTCCACTAAAGGTTGAATTGGACGAACCGCCCACCGCCGAAGAGACCCTCACAGCCATCCACCAGCTCAAGAGTGGCAAAGCAGCAGGCATTGACGGAATCCCGCCAGAGATCTGGAAACATGGAGGCCCAGCACTGCACAACAAGCTCCACGACCTCTTTCTCTGCTGCTGGGAAAAAGGAACACTACCAAAGGATCTCCGTGATGCAGTCATCATCACCCTGTACAAGAACAAAGGAGAGAAGTCTGCCTGCTCTAATTATCGTGGAATTACCCTGCTGTCCATTGCCGGGAAAATTCTCGCAAGGTTGCTCCTGAATCGGCTGGTACCTGCCATCGCTGAAGACCACCTCCCAGAGGGCCAGTGTGGCTTCAGAGCCAACAGGAGTACCACCGACATGGTCTTTGTGCTGAGAAAGCTTCAGGAGAAGTGCCGCGAGCAGAACAAAGGGCTGTACGTAACGTTTGTCGACCTAACAAAAGCGTTCAACACGGTGAGCAGGCAAGGCATGTGGCAGATCCTGGAGCGACTAGGCTGTCCCCCAAAGTTCCTCAGCATGATCGTCCGCTCCACGAGGACCAGCAAGGCCAGGTCAGACTCAACAGTGACCTCTCAGAACCATTCCCCGATGCTGCTCTCGTTGCACACACAGAGAGAGCCTTGCAGCGCATCACGTCCTGCTTTGCAGATGCTGCCCAGCTCTTTGGACTCGAGGTCAGTCTGAAAAAGACAGAGGTCCTTCATCAGTCGGCACCCAAGGTAGAGCATCGCCCTCCCCACATCACCATTGGCAAGTCTGAACTGAAGTCAGTACACCAGTTTACCTACCTTGACTGCATCATCACGTCAGACGCCAAGCTGGACAAGGAGCTGGACAACAGGTTGGCAAAAGCGAACAGTGCTTTCGGGCGACTATTCAAGCGGGTGTGGCACAATCAACAGCTGAAAAAAGGCACCAAGATCAGCGTGTACAGAGCTGTCGTCCTCACCACCCTGCTGTACGGTTCCGAGTCCTGGGCCCTCTACCGCAGCCAACTACGACTCCTCGAACGCTTTCACCAGCGCTGCCTGCGTACCATCCTCAGCATTCACTGGAGTGACTATGTCACCAACGTCGAGGTCCTTGAACAGGCGGAAACTGTGAGCATCGAGGCTTTGCTGCTGCGGACACAGCTTCGCTGGGCGGGGCACGTCTCCAGGATGGTGGATCATCGCCTACCCAAGATCACTCTGTTCGGCGAGCTCGCCACTGGACACCGAGACAGAGGGGCACCAAAGAAGAGATACAAAGACGGTCTCAAGAAGTCACTTAGTGCCTGCCAAATCGACCACCGCCAATGGTCTTCGCTTGCTGCGGACCGTGACACCTGGCGCACCACCATTCACAAGGCAGCCGTCTCCTTTGAGGACTCTCGCAGAGCTAACCTTAAAGACAAGCGGCTCAGAAGAAAAAACAGAGCTGTCGTAACTCAGAACCCTGACCAGACCTTCCCCTGCAGCCACTGCGGTCGAACCTGCCTGTCCCGGATTGGCCTCCGCAGCCACGAAAATGCCTGCAGACGACGTGGGCAAGCCCTATAGAATCTTCGTTCGCGAAGTCAAGCCAAGATAGACAGAAATGTCTAGCCACCAAAAAGTTTGCAAAAACTTTGATAAAAACTGCAATTCTAACAAAAACTGACATTTTTCACACATTTACTGACCTCTTGTGACCCTTGACCTATCCTAGGGGTAGTATAAATAGATAGGTCTTACCATCAGGTATCTGTACCGAGTTTGGGTTTGAAGTTGAAAATAGTATTTACCTGGCAAGATGTGTGTGCGTGTCAAAACAAGGCTATTTTGGACCTATTTAAGGATCATCCAATGATCCTTCACCTTTGTGATGAGTCAATTAAATTAGTATGTATAGGAAGGTCTTATGATCAGCTACCTTTATGCGAAGTTTGATTGACAAGTCTGCAAAAACGTTGACTATAATTCTAGCAAAAATTGGCATTTTACACATTTGCTGACTTCTTGTGACCCTTGACAAGAAGGGCGCAGTTTGTGAATGGTGTGCGTGTGTACTAGGCTGTGCAGTCGTTCGTTATTCCCTACTCACTAAAAAGTGTGTTGGAGTGTGCGTTTATCTCCTGTGCCCATCCGTGAGTACACTAGGTGATCTCGGGCCTATCTGCACTCTTTGTTGATCAACAGTGTGTTGTTGCCGCTATAGTTCACAACTTCGTGGAGTTGTTTTTTTTTTTTTTTTTTAATAAATATTTTTTGGGGACAGTTGTTGATACCACTACAACGGAAAATACAAGGTGTTCTCCACTGCAGCGGTAAACAGAATCAAAACACTACTTTGTGGATCGAATATTACCGCATTGTGCCAGCAGTGTGTTGTTTGCTGCTACAACGGAGAATACAAGGTGTTTTCCGCTGTAGCGGTAAACAATTAACCATTTACTTCGTTGTGGGAATCATTCTACATTGTGCCAGCAGCGGAAAACTGTTCAAGGTGTTGTCCGTGTAACGGTTAACAATTACGGCCGCTCTTTGGATCTTCGGATTATTCGTGAGGAAATCGTGTGATAGCATTCAGATCCACACCCACTGATGGTGTGACTGGTCTTATCAACACATTTCAGGGCCTATAGTTTTTCGCTGCCTAGTGTGCAGCTGACCAGAACACTCTTTTTCACGTGTGACATCTGATACGTGTGCTACACCACAGTCACTATTTAGACAGCTTGCGTGGCATTCATATGTGGATACACTATTAATCAAAAGCGATCTTCATTTGATAACCCTGTGTTGGACACCGTTTGTGACGTTTGATATGAGGTGCTATAACTTCAGCCACATTTTACTGCGTTGACACTTTTATTCTTATTGTTACGTGGTGGAGTTGTAGTCAAAGTATGATAAACACACCAGACACACACACGTAGAGTTCTTTAAAGTACACCTCGTTCAGCTGCAATCCGTCACACGTGGCTTAAGGATGTAGACAATACTGGAGTAACAGTTCCAACAATATTTAATTCAGCGATGCGATATCCACACAATAATGCACTCTCAAATGCACAAACTACTGAATACAAAGTCTCTTTTGCTATGTCCACACTACGACTCAAAGTTTTTCATACACAGCGTCTCTCGCAATAAACTGCGTATCTCTACAACTGACAAAGCAAGACAATGTACTCACAGGCTTTCCCAGCGCCCTCCTTATATACACTATCAAAATCTAGAATCTTCTACGGAAATCATGAACTCAAACAACCAGAACGAAACGCGCAGACGAAACTCATTAACATAAACTTTCCAGAAACAATAATATCAGGCTACAAAAACACGGCTGCTCACTTCAGCTCTAAATTCTAGTGTATAATAAAGACACATAAAAGTATGGTATCCCTATCTATGATAGCTCAAAAAGGTACGAGAACATTCACCAAACAAAATAAAAGCTGCTCATTACACGCACACAGGAAAACAAAAAGTAGCGAAAAATGTTGCAATGTCACCTAACCGACGTGACACTTACGAGGCCACCAGACAGTGCGACCCTTCTAGCACGCTCCGGACTAAACAAAACGAAAACGGCTCTACTCACGAACAAAAGAAAATCTTACTAAAAAGGTACAAAATCATAACCGTGATAGCTCAAATAAACAACATATCGTTACCTACGAATAACACATGTACGCTCTCACAGGATAACACAACCACAATCGTAACACTTATTCTCTCTGTGTATATTTTTTGTATTGTGTTGCACTTCAATTGTGAGAATTAGAATTCAACATGATCCATAATGTTCAGACACACGGAAGCCTTCAAACTGGTCACTTGAACATCTACCATCTTTTTAACAAGGTGGCCAATTTGAATGTTTTTCTAAATTCGTCTGAACCATTTCACCTGTTTGGTCTTAGTGAGACGCGACTTAACTCTAACATAAGCGATGAAGCCGTTCACATACCTAACTTCAGCATCACTCGACGTGACCCTCGTGTACTTGGTCAAACTGGGCTTGCCGTTTACATCCATTACTCCAGGGATGGGAATTGGCCATGGCAAAAAACTCTGAAAACTTCGGCACCAAGATGCTCCACTAATATCAACTTTGCGAAAGCGTGTGCCCGCGCGTTCTTTCTGAACTTTCTCACCCACTACAGTCTTAGCTCCAATGCCACACGAGTCCCTGAAATTTCAGGGAAATCCGATACCCCCTGACCGCAGGGTGAAGTCACAAAACTCATCAAACTGGTGCCAACAGCCCAATGTTTATCTTGTGCAGTTGACTGTCACCCACACAACACTTCACTTTTCTTTTCTGTCCCCTATAGTGTTTATTTTGCCTGGAAACAGTCAGTGTCCAAGTCAGACCAGTACAACTGCAATTGACACAGATCTTCATGACCCCCCCCCCCCCCCTCCCCCCAGAGATTGTGGATGCATACCTAGCTTTTATTACCCTATCATCCTCGTTTGTATCCTAAAGTTAGGATGTTATTCAGTACTGGTTAAAGTGTGGACTAAAAGATGTAGAGTTGCACATACTATATGAAACTCAGTGTGTGGGCATATAAATTTGGAGTTCTGATAGGTATGTAGTGTACATATTAAATTCCATGATCTCTCGAAATATTGTTCAATGTTTCAAAATTTAGCCTGAATTTTTCATTAAAAAAAAATATTAGTTCAGATATATATCTCAACGCACTACCTGCGGTTTGCCACCTGAGTAATATAACAAAAGAAAAAGACGGAGCTGGCTCTCAGGGACGGATAGGGCCGCTGGACTGCTGGCTGGTGTTAAAGAGGGAAAAAGGAGGGTCCTGAACAAACACGATGCCGTCATCAGGCACTGGGCAGCCAGAAACTAGCGGTTTTTCGGACAGCTTGGCACTCACCCACCCACCACACCACCCCTTGGCGTTGGACCTACGACTGTTTAACTTTACTTCGGCCAATATCCACTCCCATCTCCACTTCTTAAGACTGCTTGAATCATCAAATTTACCGCCATGATTCACAAGACGAGTCACGCCGCAAGCCATGTTGATCAACACAATGAAAGTAGGTACTCCACCGGAAGAATGGCTTCTTTCAGAGCGCGTGTCTGCCCGCCTAGGTTACTGCGCAGCGCGCGGCGCACTGAGTGGGTGACCAGTGAGTGCCGCGAACGCAGCCTGCCGCGTCATAGCCTGCCCGCGGAATAAAACCGGTGCTTTGCTCATTTTGCTACCCACGATGTTTTTTCGCGGAGACGCCTTTTCAATTTCGCGGACAAATTTTCTTCCCCCGCGGAATCCCGCGTTTTCGCAGACAATTCCCATCCCTGAACTCAATCCAACATTTAGTAAAAAGGCGTGAGGACATAGAAACCCCGGAAGTTGAGTGCATTTGGTTGGAATTCAGGGCTCTAAAAACTAAACCCGTCTTCATCGGCTTTTGTTATCGTAACCCATCAGCCAAGTTTGAATGGTATGATGATTTTTTGCATGCAGTAGAAAAAGTTGGCTTACCTAACTGTGACGCGTTGCTACTAGGCGACTTTAACATAGATATGTTGAAGCCCCATACCGCATGGGATTGCATCACTACACAAACAGGCTTAGAACAATTAGTTTCGGCCCCTACTAGGATCACAAAAACAACCGCAACACTCATTGATCACATTTACACCAACCATCCCCTTAGTGTATTCAATGTTAGTGTTCCTGACCTCAGCATCAGTGATCACTTTCCTACTGTGTGTTCATGGCCAACAAAACTGCCAGTGCATCGTAAGAACGGGCACACAACTATAACGTATCGCTCATTTAAACAGTTTAATCAGTCTGCTTTTCTAGCAGACCTTGATCAAACACCATTTAATGTCGTTAATAACGAAATTGACCCTGAAAAGGCTCTGGCTGTTTGGTATGGACTCTTTACAAGAGTACTTAACAAACACGCCCCTTTGCGGCAAAAACGGGTAAAAAACCACACGTTACCGCCTTGGCTAAACCAAGAAATAATCGAAGCTATGAGATTGAGAAATGACTTAAGGAGACACAAGCTATTTAACGAATACAAAAAACAACGTAACCGTGTCAAGTCTATGGTATGCAGGGCTCAAAAGTCTCTCTTTGAACGAATGATTAAAGAAGACAGAGATACTGCAGCACTCTGGCGCGCGGTTAATCTCGTCACCTGAGGTAACAGCAAGAAATCGTCAGCCATTCCTTCTAGTTAATACTGCAGACACTTTTAATAAACATTTTCTGTCTGTTGCCGAGTCAATCATACCCTCAAGCGGTAACGCGTCTTACACATGCCTGGAGGCCCTACTTAACTTCTGTAAGCAGAAGACTAAGGACAAACCCCCCTTCTCTATACCGCCTCTAGCTGTGTATGAAGTAGGAAAACTGATCGGGTCACTGAAAAACAAAAAATCATCGGGACCTGACGAGATCAGTCCTAAAATACTGAAACTGTCCCTTCCCTATACAGTAGAATCGTTCAGGTATATTTATAACTTATGTATCCAACAAAATATGTTTCCATCAGAACTGAAGCAAGCCAAGGTTATCCCTTTGCCTAAATCAAAAGATCTGTCTGATGTTAATAACTATAGACCCATTTCAATATTATCCAGCCTTTCCAAACCTCTTGTAACTTTATCAATATTTGGAGAGTCGCAGTCTTTTGCACGTATTTCAGTCCGGCTTTCGCCCCAAGCATTCTTGCCACACGGTACTGACAAGACTTATTGATGCGTGGCTAGCAGCCATGAATAACTCCCAAATAACTGGGTCGATCTTTATTGATTTTAAGAAAGCTTTTGACCTTGTAAATCATAACATTCTTTTGTCAAAACTTCAAGCATATCTCTGCAATGCAGATGCTGTCTCATTGTTTACTTCATATTTAAGCGGAAGGAAGCAAAGAGTACTGTTAAATGGATCCTACTCCTCATATGGTCTCGTCAAAAGCGGAGTGCCTCAGGGCTCTGTCCTTGGGCCATTGCTGTTCTGCATATTTATCAATGACCTTCCACTGCATATTAGTTGCCGCGATATTTCTTGTGACATGTTTGCCGACGACTGCACACTACACACTCCTCACAAAGATGTAGCTGCAATTAGCACGCGTCTGCAGGAAAGCCTGCATGAGGTCACCGACTGGTGTCATTCCAACTCCATGTCCCTGAATCCTTCAAAAACAGAATGCATGGTTATAAGCACACGTCAAAAGCACCAGCTATGCCCGCTCTCTCTTAGGCTGTCTATAAACGGCAGCCCAATTGAGCAAGTATCACACCACCGCCTCTTGGGGGTCACTATAGATGATCAGCTTAAATGGCAACTGCATATTAATAATGTGTGCAAAAGGGTCTCCAGAAGCCTGTATATATGTTGTCAAAATTGAAAACAATTACTGACACAGATACGCGTCTTCTTTTCTACAATGCTCATGTCAAGTCGCACATAGACTATGCATCAACAGTGTGGGATGGTTCTAGTGATGTACATTTGAAGAGGCTAAACTCCCTACATAGGAGAGCTGCTAAGCTTATATTTCCCGATCCCGAACTCTCAACTGACGAAAAGCTTAAAACTTTAAAAATGCTCCCTCTATCACATCACTTTCAGTTCAATAAAGGTGTATTGATGTACAAGCTATCATGTCCACTGTACTTGAGTTCTTTTTTCTCAGAACGGATATCTGTAGCTTCTAGACATGGACAACAATTCAAAGTACCCCTGCCACGTATTGATTTATTCAAAACCAGTTTGTCATTCTCGGGAAGTTCATTCTGGAATTCTATTCCTGCAGAAATCAGAAACGCTCACCTCATTTAGGGTCAGCCTCTTCAAACACCTAATTGATTGTACATCGCTTAACGTCCCAACAGCAACAAGGCTTTCTCAGGACGTGCCTGCACTGCTTGTGAAAAAACAACAACAACAGAACATTGAATGTATGTCGCCAGCCGGTCAAATACGTTAAATAAACCTAACACATGGGGCTAAATAAAGCTAAGACCATTTAGCAACACACATCCAATATCAAGAGCTACAGGCAGTGCAGACAGTAGGGAGAGTTTTAAAAAGGCAAATACAGGTGAATGGACCTCGGGTAGACAGAAACACATGCCCCAGAATAGAGAGAAAAACCCACCCTGTGGGGCTGACCAGCGTGACCCTGGGAACTAAAAAATACCTAACCCCACCCAAGTCCTCCAGGGCAGACCCGGGTGGGGGTTCAAACACCTAGAATCTCTGAGGTAATCTAATCATTACAGTACAGGGATAACTTCCGCGTGTTGTGTTCAGGTGTGTGAATGTGCATGTGTGTGAGTATGTTTGTGTGTGTGTGTGAGAGAGAGAGAGAGAGAGCGAGAGCGTCTCTTTTGTTTTTTTCCTCCTTTTTTTTATATATAATATACAGTGGACCATAACATCTGAGTACCAAGAATACATTGAATACTGCATGCACTGTGTATAATGTTTCTGCCTTCATATGTGTGTACGCGATAGTTTTGGGCGCGCGCTCACGTATGTGTGTGTGTGTGTATGTGTGTGCGTGCATACTGTGTATGTGTGTGTGTATGTGTGAGAGCGAGCGAGAGAGAGAGAGAGAGAGAGCGCACCTATATATACTTGCCTTTGATGTATGAATTCTAATGTACTTAATGATTTTCTGTGTATTGCTTTACTTTGCATTTTTTACTCATTTTATATTTTTGTGCGTACGCGTTATGCGCGTATGTCTGTCTGGAGTGCTTGTCCGAGAGCGTGTGTGTGTATGTGTGCGTGTGTGTCTAAGTGCATGCGTAAGTTTGTGTGTGTGAGTGTGTGTGTGCATGCGTAATTGCGGTGTGCATGTGTGTGTGTGTGTGCGTGCATGCATGCATGAGGTGTAGTGTGCATGCGTGCGTACCGGAGTGCGTGTGTGTGTGTGAGCGTGCGTGTGCATGCGTATGTGCGGGCGTGCGTGCGTGAGCGAGTGAATGCATGCGTCAGCATGTGGTATGTATACCCTTATATGTCTAAGTCATTTATGTAGTAGATGTAGCAATGGCAAGTTTGAAAACTGGTCCTGTTACCAATAACTTCTACCATTGGAAAATAAAGGTTAATTGTTCATTGACCTTTCTTAGGGGTCATCCAAATTAGTATGCATAGATAGATCTTACCATCATGTATCTCTGTACCGAGTTTGGGGTTGACCCGTTGAAGTTGTAAATAGTATTTGAATAAAAACATCTTTGGTCAAAACAAGGCCATTTTTGACCTCTCGTCACCATTGACCTTTCAAGGAGTCACCCAACTTAGTATCCATAGATAGGTCTTACCACCAGGTATTTCTGTGCCAAGTTTGGGTTTGAAGTTGTAAATAGCATTTGCATTTTGTCAAATTTGTTTAACCTATTTCCTGATCCCTTGTGATCTTGACCTTTGAGAAGGTTGCTCTGATTGGTATGTTTAGAAAGGTCTTGACACAAAGTATCCTTGGGCCAAGTATCAAGAGTGTGCTTGAATAGTCACAGAAAAAAATGCCAACGTTAATGTTTACCATGGACGCCGGCGGACAAAGGACTATTGGCCCAGAACATACTCACTTACCTTACCAAATTCTTACCAAGTATCTTACCAAATTCTTGCTTTATGCAAATCTCATCTCCCTCTGCCACATCAATCTCTATCTTCACGTCTGCTGTCACCAGCAGGTCACGCGACTCCATCTTGTGTCCACAGCAATGACCCGGAAGCCTTCGATCTGTTAACACTAACCAACACAAAAGGAAGAAAACGTCAGACAGAAACAGCCTTGTTAACCTCCGTGTGCACAGGTGACAGCTCGTACAACTGATGACTGAAAATGGACCATGGACTAACTACATATGCCCCATGATCCACGGCCAGCATGAGACAGAACTGATGGGTGACAGTGAAAGAAATTGAAATGACTGAAAATAATCCACAGACTAAGTATGCCCCATAATCCACAGCCAGCAAGAGACATAAATTCTCATGAGCCCCTGCAGAGGCAGATTTTTTTGTAAGTGTCACTGTGGATGTCAGGAATGAGAATTTATGCCTCTTGCAAACAGGACGGGCTGGCTGAAGAACTGTTCTGTCTGAACAAAAACAATGAACCATAACCCACAGTGTCTTCTATGAGAGGCATAACCCACAAAGTCCCTTTCATATGAGAGCTGTCCTCACTCTCATGGGTCTCTACCTGTTTCTTTGACCTGAACCTGATGTTGAAATATCTCCCATTGAAAAAGTCTAGCAGATTTGCCCATGAGTCAGTGAGCTCTATAAGGGGCTCAGTGCACAGTTTCACGTTGCTTTCTACTAGACTTGAGAAAATGGTGACAAAACTAGAATTTCATGGTACAATTTCAGTCTTGCTATAATTTGTGTGAGGTGAGTTTGACTTTACCTGGATACATGATATTCTACTGTACATGCGCATACTCTTCTGACAGTGCATTGATGTGTATGTGTGTGCACATGGTGTGTGTGTGTTTGTAAGACAGAGAGAGAGACGGAGAGAGAGGAAGAGAGATCATATCTAGAGCATTGTGTCATGTCCGTGTGGTGATGGAGTTGCTGCTTTTACGTCATCCTGGAATCCACTTCTTCCAAAACCCTCTACACTACCATGAACACACCTAGGCATTTCTAAAGACTCTCCTCTCCCCAACACACACAGCAAAGAAGAACTCCTGTCCGCTTTTTCCACCTATTTTTCCGACAAAATCCAAACTCTGCGCAACACACTCGACACTCTGCCTTCTCCGCCTTGCCCTCCTGACACCCCCTTTTCCGGCACCAGCTCAACCAGCACCTCAACGACAACAACCTCCTCAGTCCCTTCCAGTCTGCCTATTGCAAACATCACAGCACTGAAACAGCCCTTCTACATATCTTAAACGACCTGCTTCTCTCCACCGACTCGGGCAACATCTCCCTTCTTACGCTACTCGACCTCTCTGCCGCCTTTGACACCATAGACCACTCTATCCTCCTCCACCGCCTTCACCACTCCTTTGGCATCACTGACTCGGCTCACTCCTGGTTTCTCTCCTACCTCTCCGACAGACAGCAGTCCATCACCATAGACGGCGTCTCCTCCAACCCAGTCACGCTCTCCTGCGGAGTTCCACAGGGGTCTGTCCTGGGTCTGGTCCTTTTCACACTCTACACCTCTCCCCTGTCCAACATCATCCAGTCTCACCACATACACCACCACCTCTACGCTGACGTAACACAGCTACTAGACAAAGACAAACTCGACAACACTCAGTCACTACTGACTCGCACAGCTGACTGCTACGAAGACGTGAAAAATTGGATGACAGTGTTTGAGGAAGGATGACAGCAAACAAGCTTAAACTGAATGATGACAAAACAGAAGCCATGCTGGTAGGCACTCCCCAGAAACTTTCCCAGCTCCCTCCCTCCACCTTTAACTTGACAGCACCCCCATCTCCCTCTCTGACTCGGCCAAAAACCTCAGCGTTATCCTTGATTCCTCTCTTTCCATGACCAGCTTCGTCTCCGCCACGGCCCAGGCATGCTACTTCCACCTCCGCCGCATCAGTCAGATCAGAAAATACCTCACTACCGAAGCTGCCACCAAACTTGCTGTCTCTCTCATCCTATCCCGCATTGACTACTGCAACTCTCTCCTTTCCGGCCTCCCTCACTCCACCACTTTCACTCTCCAGCACGTCCAGAACAATGCTGCCCGCCTCGTCCTCAGAAAGAAAAAATCCGACCACATCACTCCCCTGCTCAAACTCCTTCACTGGCTTCCCATCCCCCAATGCATCCAATACAAGATTCTGTCTCTCTGCTACAAATCCCTGAACAACTGCGCTCCCGCCTATCTCTCAAACTTACTTCACCTCTACACTCCTCCCCGCTCCCTCCGCTCCGCCTCCGACCCTCTCCGCCTCCACATCCCCCGCACCAAACTCAGCACCTTCGGCCCCCCACTCCTTCTCACTCTCAGTATACGGTCCAGCCATCTGGAACACTCTCCCACTCTCTCTCCGTCAGAAACACTCTCCCTCCTCCTTCCAGTCCGCCCTCAAAACTCACCTCTTTTAACAGTTGTAGCACTATACCACCACACTCCCCACCCTAAGCTGACTGTCGTAATGTATTTCACTATTTGTGGTACGTGAGTCGTTGTCTAAAGCGTGCGCATGCGTGCGCGAGTTGTGAGTGAGCGCTTAGAGTTATAATTATTATAAGATAAGCGCATTATAAATATCGTAATTATTTATTATTTACCATCACTGTCTGATTTTCAGCATAGATTTAATTTTTACTGAAAAATTTCAAAACATACAAAGCTGTCTAACGGAACTCATCCAGTGTCTTTCTCCAATCTAGCTATATCCAAAATTTTAAGTCAATATGACAAAAATTATGGACCCTAACCTGGTACAACCGATTTTTTATACACAGTCTTTTTGTTCCAACCGCCGTGAGATGGCCTTAGTTGCCTGCTTGGCGTTAAACCCAAATTTAATAACTAATGGTCTCATCAATGCTTTTTGTCAATGTTTTCTTTCTTAATCTTATGCACACTTTCCAAATATTCCAGTCTGTCAGTCATAGTTATTAGCAGCTGAAAGATGCCATCCAGCTTGGCCTCAATTTGAGACTTGACAATTACCTCTTTGTCCCCACAAGATTCACTGCAGTAGCTTTGAACCCCTGCAAGCGTTGAACTGTGCTGTGGTCAAACCACAGCACGACTTGACTGTGGCAAAATTCTTTGCACAAAAAGCACTGGATGCTAACATCTCCTTGACTATCATCAATCGCATTTCCACATGACAGACACAACCAGGGCGCCTGCATGCTTTTTTTCTTTTTGCTATTGCCGCTTGAAGAGCCTTTTCTCTCATGCGCTGTGACATCGTGAAAAGGTACCTTTCGTGTGCCTGTGCCTGAGGTATGGAGTAAGTAAGCACACAACAAAAAAGAAATACAGAATATGATCCAACTTACCTTCGAGGTGGTTATGTTAGTCAGTGAAAACGTACGTTTTTAAGTGAAAACGTACGTTTTTAAGTGAAACAAGTGCAAAGGACTCGGAAAGTTCGTCCTAACAGACGACAAAACACAGTGCAGTCAATGAGGTGTGAGCGATCCCAAAAGATCAGGTGGACGATGATAACTAGCAAAAATATTCCTGTGGAATGTTATTCCCCAGGACACAATGGCTCAATCCAGCCTTTCTAACACAATTTTTGCTTTTAGGTACTGCTGTAAAACAAATATAACACTAACACCAACACTTTTCGCATTCACAAAAACAGCAGCCACCTTGCGCATGCGCAGACCCATTATGCAAATGTACATTAATTTTTATAGCGCTTAACCTCCAAATGAACACATATCGGTATGCATGTTTCTAAAACAACTTACCAACAGTCCACTGATATCCCAAATTAAGCACAAATGTTGTGTTTTCAATCTGAGGCATACACATGTTCAGACCCAGCAATCGCCATTTAAGGTATGTACAGTGGGTGACGGTCAACTCGCCAAAATACTGTAACCGGACTGAGTGACTGGGTGTAGGCGACTTAAATAGTTTATCAGATAGACAAAAACTGCCCATCTAATACAGTACTCAAGTGCCTACAGAGTTTAAGTCCGCATTCCTTTTGTGGTCTAGGGAAGGACTGGAGATTGCAGTGGAGAGTAAATTATAAGTCTACTCTGGTCTCGCATGCGCACAACCAAAATCCGTGTTTACTTGCCTCGCGTTGTGTTAAAAAAAAGCCAAAGTTGCTTGCGCAATGGACTGACCACAGTATCCAGAAAAACCCTATTTTGACTGGATTTGGTGTTTGTTGTTATCGTTCCTACCAGGCTGAGCTGCTAACGTGCGCTCGCACGATCAGTCACACCGTCACACATGCCGCACGGACGTACACACACACAAAAAAACTTCTCGCACGTACACACGCACAGTCTCAGTCTTGCTCTCACTCTAGCCGAGCATCATAAGATAGAAGTAAGGTTCCAAGATTTATTTATACCAGAAAAGCATTCATGATGAAACAAACAACATAATCAAAGTTAGTTAAACCAGTGCAAGACCTAATAACCTTAAACACCCATAGGCATAGTACCTATACCTTCGATTACGACACCTAGCAGACCTATCTCCTATGACTAACACCTGTAACGTTGAATACGATTCCTAGCGAACCTAACTCCTAAGCCTAACACCTACACGCACTTACCAATAAAACCTAGCGCCGTCCTAACACAGCTATTTAGGTGAATAAGAACTGAACTAAAACGCTACTGTCCTATGGGGTAGGGCCGGGGTGGTTGAGGAGATCATTGTTCACAATCACCTCGTGGGGTAGGGTCGGGGTGGTTGAGGAGATCATTGTTCACAATCGCCTCGTGGGTTAGGGCCGGGGTGTTGAGGAGATCATTGTTCACAATCACCTCGTGGGTTAGGGCCGGGGTGTTGAGGAGATCATTGTTCACAATCGCCTCGTGGGTTAGGGCCGGGGTGTTGAGGAGATCATTGTTCACAATCGCCTCGTGGGTTAGGGCCGGGAAATGTAGGAGATCATTGTTCACAATCGCCTACGGGGGAAGAGGGAGGGGAGTGTGAGAAATCACTGTTCGCAATCGCTCACAGGGGGGGGGGGGGGGGGGGGGGGGGGAGGGGTGGTGAGCATTGTTCACACTCACCCCGAGACTGAGAATCGGCCGCTTTATATAGGCTCCCAGCCTCTGGGTCCGGAAACTACGTCACAGCTTCGCGCGTGTAGTCCGCTACACACCAACTAGCTAAGTCAGCAAAATTCTCGCTCACAGTGCGCCAAGCGTGCACTAAACCACTGAACTCTGACTCGCTGGTAGTAACTAGCGATAGCGTTAGCAGAGGGCTCCTCTGCTACAATACCAACTCGTCCAGTCAATTCGCCAAGGAAGTCATCTTTTTGGTCTGGATTGCCAGGGGTCAAGGGGTCGCTGCCTGACTCAAAAGGTGGGGGCCCCAGGGGACGAGTTGCGTTGGTGGTGCGGGTAGTGGGGAACTCTTACAGCGCCTCCCCCGGGATCACCCTAGTCTAGGGCCTCTTGGCCTTCGTGAGGCACTCTCGTGTGTAATCCCTCCAGACTAGCATAGCATCCCTCTATCCCAAGACCGCCCGTGCGTGGTCTCTGGCCACATCCTCTCCGAGGTGACCCCAAAAACTGGGCAGCACGAGCCCCCAGGCTAAACACGGCGGATCTAGAGGAGAGAACCTCGAAAAATTAATCAACATTGTCCTGCTGCCTTGCAGGCCTGGCTGCTTGGCTGCGGAAAGGCAAGGGAGGAAAACCCTGACATCAAAGCCCCCGTGTCTCCGGGGAAGGTTTTTGAGCCAGAGACTAGGACAAGGACAGTCTGATATAAAACCTGAGACTCGAGGACCTCGATGCCATCATCCCAGCTTGCTAGGCCATGGCAAACGAACCAAGGGTTTAAAGGGTGGGGCCAGTACTGCGCACACTGCACTCCACCAAAAAGCTCCACCACGCAGACTTTAGGAAACGTCCACGGACCATGACACAGACCATTCCAAGTCCTGTAGCGACGGGCGAGGGGCGAAACGGCAGGTGAAAGATGTCACTGAAAGCCGCAGTCTCGAACCTGCATGCAGGTGGTTAAGGATATTGGTCGCCTGATGTTGACCTGGGGATGACAACGTCACTCGGCACGCCCTGAACAGCCTTCTCTAGGGACAGCACTGCTTGCTCCACACGGAGAGGGGCCTAGAAAAGGTGGCCTAACCAAAGCTCATCCCCTCACAACCCCAGTTGACTAGCCGCGGTCAACGGGCATCTTCTCATGAGGTCAGAAAACAAGTAAAAACAACGGATCCACTCTAATGACGACCACGACCGGACTCAACGTAGCATGCTGGAACATCCGAACCATGCTCGACACAGCAGACAGCGGACGCCCTGAACGTCGCTCCACCCTCATTGCCCATGAAATGCGGAGGTTAAACATCGAAATCGCTGCGCTCAGCGAAGTACGCCTCCCGGACGAAGGCAGTCTCCAAGAACTTGGCGCTGGCTACACACTCTACTGGTCAGGCAAGTCTGCATCAGAAAAACGGCTCTCAGGCGTGGGTTTCATGGTCAAGACCTCCATTGTGACTAAGCTGGAAAACCTACCAACCGGTCACTCAGACCGCATCATGTCCATGCGCCTCCCACTGAGACATCAGGAACACGTCACCCTTCTCAGTGTGTACTCCACAACTCTCCTGGCAGAGCCTGCAGAAAAGGACAAGTTCTACACTGACCTGCGCAGCCTCCTACAGAGCACCCCTGCAGACGACAAAGTCATAATCCTTGGCGAGTTCAATGCCAGAGTGGGCCAAGACTCTGAAGCCTGGAAAGGAGTCCTCTGCAAGCATGACGTCAGGAACTGCAATGACAATGGCCGCCTACTGTTGGAGTTCTGTGCAGAGCAGCAGCTTGTCATCACCAACACTACTTTCCAGCAAAAGGACAGTCGAAAGACCACCTGGATGCATCCTCACTCCAAACACTGGCACCTTGTCGACTATGTCCTAGTGCGTCAGAGGGACCGCAGTGATGTCCTCCTCACCAGAGTGATGCCCAGCACAGAGTGCCACACTGACCACCGCCTTGTCCGCTGCAAACTCAGGCTCCACTTCAAGCCAGAACCCAAGAAAGGGGGGCCCCCTAAGAAAAAGCTTGATGTTGCCAGCCTTCAGCGTGACGACGTAAAAGCTGCCTTTCAGACAGATTTACAGCGCAGGCTCACAGACACAGCTGACCCAACAGACTCCTCCCCTGAAACACTCTGGGAACAGCTGAAAACTGCTATCGCAAAATCCTCTGCAGAAGTCTTTGGTTTCGCTAGAAAGAGGAACAAAGACTGGTTTGACGAAAACGACGTAGAGATCCAGGAACTCCTAGCAAAAAAAAGAGCTGCCCATCAGGCCCACCTAGCCCAGCCTTCCTGCCCTGTGAAGAAGTCTGCCTTCCGCCTGGTCTGCAGCAGTCTGCAGCAGCTCAGAGATCTCAGGACGAGTGGTGGACCAGACTCGCACAGAGAACCCAGCTTTGCGCTGACAACGGTGACTACAGGGGCTTCTACGAAGCACTGAAAGCAGTGTATGGCCCCAGGCACCTCATACAAAGTCCCCTGCGAAGCGCTGATGGACAGGCACTCCTCACAGATAATAACTCCATCTTGAACCGCTGGTCGGAATACTTTCAGGACCTCTTCAGCGCTGAGCGCACTGTTCAAGAAGCAGTCATCCTCCAAATCCCACACCTCCCAGTAATGGTTGAATTGGACGAACCATCCACTGCTGAAGAGACCCTCACAGCCATCCACCAGCTCAAGAGTGGCAAAGCTGCAGGCATTGACGGTATCCCACCAGAGAGGCCCAGCACTGCACAACAAGCTCCATGACCTCTTTCTCTGCTGCTGGGAGGAAGGAACACTACCAAAAGATCTCTGCGATGCAGTCGTCATCACCCTGTACAAGAACAAAGGAGAGAAGTCTGCCTGCTCCAACTACCGTGGAATTACCCTGCTGTCCATTGCCGGGAAAATTCTTGCAAGGCTGCTCCTGAATCGGCTGGTGCCTGCCATTGCAGAAGACCACCTCCCAAAGGGCCAGTGTGGCTTCAGAGCCAACAGTATGCATAGATAGGTCTTACCATCATGTATCTCTGTACCAAATTTGGGTTTGAAGTTTTGAATAGTATTTGAGAAAAAAACATCTCGTCCAAATATGGCTATTTTTGACCTATTTCCTGAGCTATCATGACCTTTCCGACAGTTCATCCAAATTAGTATGCATAGATAGGTCATACCATCTGGTATCTCTGTAGCAAGTTTGAGTTTGAAGTTGTGAACAGTATTTGAGAAAAAACATCTTTTGTTAAAATATGGCTATTTTTCACCTATTTCCTGAGCTTTTGTGACCCTTGACCTTTCTGAGGGATCAACCAAATTAGTATGCATAGAAAGGTCTTACCATCAGGTATCTTTGTACCATTTTTAGGTTTGAAGTTGTGAAGTTGGGGCGGTCCGTGGCGCAGTGGTTAAGGCGCCTGCCACCAATGCAAAAGGTGCGAGGTTCGATACCGGGTTCCGGCATCGGACTTTTCTCCTCTAGTAAGTGTCACCATTAATTCGGACAGACCGCCGGGGGTTCTTTCTCCGGGTACTCCGGCTCTTCCTCCCCCTCCACTTTGGTATCAATTGCAGCCCATATCAAATTTCAAGCATAAAACGATTTGAATTTCCAAAACTTCAGTAGCTCGCTTGAACTTGCCCTTAGCACCACGTGAATGTTCTGTGTTTATGTACAGTGTGTGGGTGAATGCGCGTGATTCACGTGAGCGTGCTTGTTGGGTTCAGTTTGCGGCGGCGCTTTGAGCCGATATTCAATTGGGTAAAGCGCCTATTTAATGCGCTGATTTATTATTATTTTTATTTATTTAAAAGTATTTGAGAAGAAAGAAATGTCAAAATACAGCTAATTTTGACATATTTCCTGATCTCCTGTGACCTTTGTGAGAGGTTCCTCAAATTGGTATGTTTAGAAAGGTCTTGCCACAAAGTATCCTTGGGCCAGGTTTGAAGACTGTGGCTTGAATAGTCTCTGAGAAAATGCCAACATTAAAGTTTACCAAGGACGACGGCGGACGGACGGGCGTCCACTGGCCCAAAACATACTCACTTTTGCTTCGCACCTCAGCCAAAAAGTGCACTTGCTATCTTTTGCACTTCAAGATCTGTCTCACGGTGGTTGCCAGCCGCGATTTGCTGTGCACACAGCAGCGAATCAAGAAAGACAACCAGTCTGTCCGCTGTCTGTGCGCTAAAGATGTGGGTGGCGGGCCAAGCTGTACAGTCGTTGGTTACGGTATCAGGAATAAGTAGGCAATTCTTCGCACAGGACTGTGCTTACTCATGCAACTGGCACCAAGTTAGCTACAGCCCCCCCCCCCCCCCCCCCCCCCACCATCTGCCCCTGCACAACCAGCCACACACACACAAAAATGAAAAAGAGAACTCAAATATTTCAACAAGTATATTGCATAACCAAAAGCTTCCTGCATGCCTGCACAGTATTAAGGAAATCAGCTTCACAATGTATGACACCCGAGTTCAGCGCCAAATTGTTAATAGGGCTGAGTTGGTATACCTCACCCTGTGCCTAGGTTAAACGCACCAGCGGCGCCATTGTTGCATCATCCTAGTTGAAGTACGAGAGATGATCACACTACAAGTACAATGGACTTGATTCAGGGGCGTGACACAAGCCTCCGCCATCTCCGACCAAGTCAACACAAACCAACTCGCAGTTCTGGCGCATATGACTGGTCCGAGCGACTGGTCTGGTGCGAAAATAGCAACAATGGCGCCGCTTGTGCGTTTAACCTAGGTAAGGGGCGAGGTATACCAACTCGGCATTAATAGGTTTACTTTCCAACGAACAACTCATTGTGCCCGAGGTACGAAATACCTGCATTTTGGAGTTATCCTCCGAGGACTGCATTACAATTCAGGAGACAGATCGACCATGATAGTTGAAGGGTGGTAGCAGAATAGATTGGCGCCTATAGGCTGACTGACCCCCTATAGACGCCAAGCTATTCTGCCACCACCCTTGAACTATCATGGTCGAGCCATATCTTGCTGTGGTGTGTCGCGGGCAGAATGAGCTAACAGCAAACGAGAACTAAGTCACAGCAGAAAACAATGAGCATAGACACCACTCCACGAGGCTCATGAGGATCTATGCCTCTTGGAGATGTCTGGTCTGTTGTCTATGCTCATGGAACAAGATGTCAGTCGTGATTTCCCTGTTGTACTTCCACGGCGCGAGTCGTTCATTTCAAACAAAAAACCTCACTGATGGGTACAGAGAGCGTGTCACTGGTGCTACTCGTTCAACGCGTTAACCCAGACGCACTACAGCAGATGGATCGACCGTGATAATTCAAGGGTAGTGCCAGATTAGCTTGGCGCCGTTAGGCGCCAAGCTAATCTGGCACTACCCTTGAATTATCATGGTCGATCCATCTCTTGCAACTGGTACAGTCGTTAGGCGACACCTCCAAAATTTGGGAGATGCGGCCCTGGTTAACAACGGGACCGACGAGTACACAGATTTCAGACCTTTTCAGCTGTAGGTGCACTGTACTCGGCCATCGCTCCTCTATCGCTCTCTCACACACACACGCACGCAAAGTCACCAGTGCTGTCTGTTTTAACAGCCTGATTAACCCTCTAATGCATGCTGCCACTAGTGCTGGGAACCGCTCTGGTGGCTGCACACGCAAGGGGGTTAATTAACCCCACAGCAAGCTTCCGGAGGCATCGTCTAACGATTACGCACCAGTTGTAGGAGATGGATTGATCATGATCAAGGGTGAAGGCGCCAAGCTCATCTGGTACTCATCATCATCATCATCAGTCCCTTGCCCGAACTGGGCGTTGGGGGGACTGAAAGGCAGCAGCAACAGACAGTGCTCTCCACTGAGTTCTATTTTGGGCGGTGGCAAGCAAGTCTGGCATCTCGAGTTCGGTCCATTCTTTTATGTTTGCGACCCAACTCTTTCTCTGACGACCTCGCCGACGACTTCCTTCGAGAGTGCCTTGGAGGATAGTCTTGGACAAGGTGTTGTGTCGAGTCACGTGGCCAAACCAAGCAAGCTTGCGCAGTTTCACGGTTGCCAGAAGGGGTTCATGTGGGCCCACCAGGGAAGTGACGATGCTCCGTACATATTCGTTGGTCTTGTGCTCGCGGTACGAGATGCGGAGCAACTTCCTCAGGCACTTGTTTTCAAAGGCCTGGATTTTCTTTTCTGAGTCTGCAAGCAGTGTCCAAGTCTCACAGCCGTAGAGTAGAATAGACACTACGAGGGACTTGTAAAGCCTGTACTTGATGGTGAAGCTGATGGAGTTACTTCGCCATATCCTGTCTAGCCTGGCCATTGCGGATGTTGCTGTACCTATCCTGATACGGATCTCTGCTATGCAACTACCGTCTTTGGACAGGGTGGCTCCCAAGTACTTGAAGCTATTGACCTCTTCTACCTTCTGGCCGTTCATGTGGATGTTGCTGCTGCTGTCGCTTGTGGTGTTGATCATCACTTTGCTTTTATCCGTACTGATCTCCATGCCATAAGACCCTGCGCTACTTGAAAGTTTGTCTGTCAGGTTTTGGAGCTCACTATTGCTGCCTGCCATGAGGTCAATGTCGTCTGCGAATCGAAGATTGCACAGGGATCTGCCACCAATAGAGATTGAAGTATGGTGGTCGTGGAGGGTTTCCTGCATGATCTTCTCCAGGAATATGTTGAAAAGGACAGGAGAGAGCAGGCATCCTTGACGGACACCGATCGTCGTCCTGAAGAACTCGCCTGACTGATTGTTAAGTAGAACCGCGCTGCAGGCGTTCTTGTAAAGCGCTTCTATCATTTGGATCAGTCCCTCCTCTATGTTGAACGATCTCATGACTTGCCAGAGTTCGTCGTGCCAGACGTGATCAAATGCTTTCCTGAAATCAATGAAGTTGTGGTAGAGTTCGCGCTGAGGCTGCAGATGTTTCTCGATCAGGATGCGGCAGTTGAAAATCTGCTCTACAGTGCTTCTTCCAACTCTGAAGCCAGCCTGTTCTTCTGCCAGCAGTTCCTCGGCGAAAGTTTTGAGGCGGTTGAGAATGATTCTGAGCATTACTTTGCTAGGGTGACTTATCAGACTGATAGTTCTGTAGTTCTGGCACTGTTTCAGGTTTCCTTTCTTGGGGAGCGGGATCACTAGAGACTGTGTCCATTCTACTGGCCATTTCTTTTGCTCCCAGATCTTTTGACAGAGTGTAGTGAGGACCTTCGTTGTTACTTCTCCTCCATGTTTCAACAGTTCAGCAGGTACGTTGTCTACACCTGGAGACTTTCCTCCCTTCAGGCCGCGTACGGCTGCTTCCACCTCTTCAGCTAACACTGGCAGGTTTTCAGCCTTCCTGGCCCCAGCCTGGTTGTTTTGGAGGATGCTGGTGTCTGGCTCAGCCTTGTAGTTATACAAGTCTCGGCAGTACTCAGTCCATCTGTTTAGTACAGCAGTGTTTTCCATAAGGAGTTGGCCGCTGCTGTCTTCTATGACTGTGGCTGTTTGCTGTTGAGTCTTGGTGAGGGTCCTTAGCGTTTCATAAGCCTTCTTGCTGTTGCCGTTTGCCATGCTCTCTTCCACGCTACAACACTGGTCTTCAATCCAATCTTCTTTGGCTTCTTTCATCCTCTTCCTGATCTTCTTGTTGACAAGTCTGTACTTGTTTGCTGATGTGAGGTCTTGGCCTCTCTTTTTCTTCCAGGCTCTCCTCTCATCACAGAGATCGAGGATGTCATCGGTGACCCAGGGCTGTTTGCGCTTCCTCTGCTTCCCCAGCACTTCTTCTGCTGTAGAAAGTAACACCTCTTTTATATTTCCAGCAAGGGTGTCTACGTCGCAGTCCAAAGTAGCCAAGGCTGCAAATCTGCCTCCCACCTGGGCTTGGAAGAGCTCTTCTACTTCCGGGTCTTTTAGCTTCTGGAGGTCGAATCTGATGCGAGGGCTCTTGCTATCTCGTTTCAATGCCAGCTTCAACTTGAGGCTAGTAAGGACAAGGTTGTGGTCGCTGCCAATATCAGCGCCAGGAAAGGACCTCGTTTGTGCTTTGTTAACGCTGGATTTGAATCGTCGAGGCAGCAAGATGAAGTCAATCTGGTTATGGACCAGGCCTCCTGGCGATTGCCATGTCACTGTTCTTGACTTCTTGTGTGGATGGAGGGTATTAGCAACGGTGAGACGGTGACTGTGCGAACTCTAAAAGTCGCAGGCCTCTGTCGTTTGTTTCTCCAAGGCCAAACTTGCCAGCTGTTCCTGCCCATTGTTGGTAGGCGTCAGGGCCGATCTTTGCATTCCAGTCACTGGTACTACCCTTGAATTATCATGATCAATCCATCTCTTGCCGCAGGATCCTGGGGCTAAGTGTGTTAACGTGTCTACAAAGTTATCCTGCACTTAGACCTTATCAGTGACACGCATGTTTCCATGTTGTGACACCAGCGTATAATGTCAACCGAGCGTCATGATGCTATGGCCATGCATTCCTCTTGTATACTCATAGCATCGAGCATAGTCACATGCCTACAAATTTATCCTGCACTTACACCGTATCAGTGACACGTTTTTCAATGTGACACCAGTGTATAATGTGAACCGCGCGTCATGATATGGCCATGCATTCCTCTTGCATACTCACGGCATCACCAAAGCATAGTCACACACTTTGTTATGCTGTGGTCATGCAGTAATATTGTGTTTTAGTACATGGTGAACGATGAACAACGAACCTTTATTTTATAACGGTAAAAGTATTTGGTCACAGAACCAATTTTCAAACTTGCCGTTACTACCATTAAGCTAAGAACTACCATTAAACACTATCACAAACAAAACAACAGTCAAACACCAAAGTAAATAAAAGCACATAGGTACAAACACTCTCTACACACACATTCGACACCACACAGACACACACGCACATACTGCAGCACACGCACACACACACACACTACACAACACACATACACACGACCCCCCACCTCTCCCCTCCCTAAGGGCAACAGTGAGGTGCTACGTCTATTTAAAAAAAAAAAATTAAAAAAGAATTTTAAAAATGCAGTTCAGTCATACATCACAAATGTTAAATAAGATACATGTGTGTCAAAATAGATAAATTGAAAGAAATACAAAATCAAGCCAAACGCAAAATGAGACTACATATATGTATAGCACACACATATGACTATGCACACATGAGGGATCAAAACCAGAAATACTGTCCAGGATTGCGCAGACAACAACAGCACTGACAAGATTGAAGACCATATGGAAGGACAGAAACATCACGCTCTGCTCCAAGATCAGACTGATGCGCTGGACTACCGTACTTGATATTGCTGGCAAGTCTTCGGGTTCCCACGTGGGACGGATGAACGGGGTCAAGTCGGCCTTTGTTGTTCATGTGGTTCAGCACCTTCTGGGGAAGACCGCTTGGGGCTAGGAATACACCCGCATTGTCAACAAAATGGCGCGCATCTTCTTTGCCATGTGGCACAGGTTTGCGTTGGAGGGGGAAATACGTTGGTTAATAAAGCAAGAGCTTTTCCCCTGGGCAGCAGGCAAGATGGATGAGGCCTGGATGCTTGCTTTGGGGAACACGCCTTTGCAAGAAGCGACCAGTCTCTCCCACTTCTGAACGGTGATTTCACGCGTCTTGCAATCGTTCACCCCCCTGTGGAAGGTGACCAGTTGGACGCGGGGTGACTGCGGCTGCTTCTCGAGCCAGTCAGTCAAGTGGGAGGTTTGCAGGCCGGATACTGAGATCACCTGTACCTTCTCGCCCTGGTACATGGTCATCTATTTATAGATCACCTGTACCTTCTCGCCCTGGTACATGGTCATCTATTCCCCCTTGAAGTTTCGCACGACGGAGTCACCGATGACGAGCGTGGTTGGGTCTACCTCTACGCTGTGATCAAAGACCAGCTTGCTGGCAAGCAGGTCCCTGCGCTGCTGCTGGCTTCCGGTAATCCGATTACCACTCCCTTGCCGCTGGTCAGGCTGTGACGGCCCGCTACCCTCATGGTGGCTGTCAACGATAGGGGAGGCAACTTTGACTGTAATCACCGCACTCCCTGGGGCTTGTTCTTTTTGGCCATTCGGAGGGTTGTTCTTAGGAACGGTAATCCTTATCAGGATCACATCACCAGCTGTAGTGGACACAGGCTTCAAACTAGTGATTACATCATTGTTATGGGTGTACAGCCTTCAGGCTTTGTTGACACCAGTAGTTGGGGTTGTGGCCAAAGGCAACAGGTAGCCTTTGTTCCGAGTTCAGTCTTTGCAGAGTGTCGTCTACGAGACAGTGGAACTCTGCCAGGTTTGATCCCGTAAGTGGGACAGCTTGCCACACATGCAAAACATCCGGAGGTCATTTGCCACCTTCACCGTGGACTCACACACCTGCTTAATTTTTTATGATGGCGACAGTTCTCAGCTGACAACTCTTGATGGAGAGCCTTGAGGGCGGCCTGGGTGTTGCAGAGTTGGGTCTGTTGCTATTTTGGCCCGTCTCTCCAGGTTGGTTCAGCTCGAGGAATGAGCTGGTCAGTGCGGGGCTGGTCTTTCTTGCTATTGTGGCCTGTCTCTCCAGGTCGGTTCAGCTCGGGAAATGAGCTGGTCAGTGTGGGGTTGGTCAATGTTGCTATTGTGGCCTGTCTCTCCAGGTCGGTTCAGCTTGGGAAATGAGCTGGTCAGTGTGGGGTTGGTCAATGTTGCTATTGTGGCCTGTCTCTCCAGGTCGGTTCAGCTTGGGAAATGGAGCTGGTCAGTGTGGGGTTGGTCAATGTTGCTATTGTGGCCTGCCTCTCCAGGTCGGTTCAGCTCAGGGAATGAGCTGGTGAGTGCGGGGTTGGTATCAGTGGCTGCCATCAAATGAAAACTTCTCCAGGTACAATACTTTCTCTGGCCAGAAAAGACAGAGGTGTCCCGCAAGCTCTATGGAGGACTGGAGGACCTGCGGCGCACGGCAGCATTTATAGAGGAGACCGGGCTGTCCATATAAAGAGTGTTGAAGGAAGAAGAATACTTTATGTCCTATCATACTCACTGTTTCCTCTTCTTTCATGTACATCTCTTGTTAGGACAGGGATGTATGGCTAGGGATGTACTGTTCGTCTTTTGTGTTGTAATTGTGCAACTAAACTGTATATATGTATCTTTTGGCGTTGTGTCCGTTTTGTCATCTCACTGCGTTCATGATGCTCAGCCATCTCTCATCACCATTGGTATGGGCGTGTGACACATAGTACAACTAGCACTACATTCTGTACACTTGTGGTTTATGGCCTGTGTTTGTCAGCATGTGTCTTTTCAAGGCACCAGATCGAGCGAAACTAGCACTACATTCTGTACACTTATGTGGCCTATTGCCTATGTGTGTTATCAGCATGTGTATTTTCAAGTGACCAGATTGTGTGAAACTAGCACTACATTCTGTACACTTATGTGGCTTATGGCCTGTGTGTGTTGTCAGCATGTGTTTTTTCAAGTGACCAGATTGTGTGAAACTAGCACTACATTCTGTACACTTATGTGGTTTCTGGCCTGTGTGTGTCAGCACGTGTCTTTTCAAGGCACCTGACCGAGTGAAACTAGCACCACATTCTGTACACTTGTGTGGCTTATGGCCAGTGTGTGTCGGCACATGTCTTGTCAAGGCAGCAGATCGAGTGAAACTAGCACTACATTCTGTACACTTATGTGGCTTATGGCCTGTGTGTGTTGTCAGCATGTGTCTTTTCAAGTGACCAGACTGAGTGAAACTAGCACTACATTCTGTACACTTATGTGGCTTCTGGCCAGTGTGTGTCAGCATGTGTGTTTTTATGCTACTCAACTGAGTGAAACTAGCACTACATTTTGTACACTTATGTGGTTTCTGGCCAGTGTGTGTCAGCATGTGTTTTTTCAAGGTCCCAGATACAGTGAAACTAGCACTACATACTGTACACGTATGTGGCTTCAGGCCAATGTGTGTCAGCATGTGTCTTTTCAAGTGACCAGACTGAGTGAAGGTAGCACTACAGTCTGTACACTTATGTGGCCTCTGGCCTGTGTGTGTCAGCATGTGTCTTTTCAAGTCACTGAATTGAATGAAACTTGCACTACATTCTGTACACTTGTGAGGCCTCTGGCCTTTGTGTCTTTTCAAGTGACCAGATACAGTGAAACTAGCACTGCAGTCTAAACACGTGTGTGGCTTCAGGCCTGTATGTGTATACAAGGTACCAGACTGAGGGAAACTAGCACTACATTCTGTACACTTGTGCGGCATTTGGCCCGCATGTCTCATCATGTGTTTGTTCAAGTCACCAGATCGAGGTAAACAAGCACTACATCTTGCACACTGATATGGCTTCTGGTGTTGTTTTAAATGATATGGACTATGAAAAGTTGCCTCACAAAACCATGTTCTCCCACTTGGTGTATCAGCTGATGTCTGTACATCAATACATGCACTGTCAGCTGTAGTTGTCTTCTGCTCTGTGGTAACAGTGTGAGGCTTCTGCCTGGACAACTGGAAACATGCATCGCACAACCCACATACAAATGGCATCGGATTCTCTTCAGCACTGGGACTTTCTGTGGTCAAGGGGTTTCGTTTTGTTATACCGTCAAGATCCACAGATACCCCCAAGTCACAGTCCATGTCACCGACAACACCAGACACACAGTTACACTCTAGCTTCATGTCCTGTTTAGCGCCACAGTCCACGTCACTGTAAACACTGGGCACAGAGTTAGACTCTAGCTTGATGTCAGGTTCCAGATTAACCCCAGACTCTGTGCTGGTCCCAGGTTCTAGCCAGACACCAGGTTCGACCGTGATAGCTGGCTCCAGTTTGACTTGTGGCTGTTGGACAGGACCATCTCTCTCCATGCCAGCAGTGTTGTCTGCGTCTTCACCAGTAGTGTTGTCTGTGTCTTCACTAGTAGTGTCTGTGTTTTCACCGGGCATCAGAGAGTCACTGTGGTGTCCATCTGCCTCAAACAGTTGTGTTTCTGTGTCTGTGTACCCTGTAGACAAAATTCACCAAATAGAAAAAACAAAGTTAAATGTTTAGGGCTTAACATCTTTTGTCCACTACAAAGGTGATTTCAAAGACAGGCACCAAAAAGAGCTCTGTACAAATTGTGACCTCAGGTGGGTTCGAACCCAGGACCTTTTGCAGACCTCTAGCTAGCACGTTTCAGCATGGCGGGAATGTCGTATGCCTAGCCTCCCCCTTTTCCCCGCCACGCTGCCTGCCCTGCTGTCAGCCCGCTGCCCTCCCACCCCACCGCTTTAGCGCCCTGGCCCTGCGGTGTCTCCCCACGTCATCATTAAGACTGTCAATCACCGTAAAGCTGACTGCATGGCCCGCCCTTTTGGTGCCTGCATCTCCGCTCCACTACACTAAGCACGGTCGTCTGCCAGAGGCATAGATTCTCATGGATGCTTGACACCTGCCCGTAAGAAGTACAGCTGGACAAAAGAGGCTCATGACAATCTATGCCTCCTGGTACTATATACCCGCTGAGACTTGACGACTGAGAGAGTGACAAGCTGTTTTTACTGCTGCTATATACCCGCTGAGACTTGACGACTGAGAGAGAGACAAGCTGTTTTTACTGCTGCTATATAGCTGCTGAGACTTGACGACTGAGAGAGTGACAATCTGTTTTTACTGCTGCTATATACCCGCTGAGACTTGACGACTGAGAGAGTGACAAGCTGTTTTAACTGCTGCTATATACCCGCTGAGACTTGACGACTGAGAGAGTGACAAGCTGTTTTTACTGCTGCTATATACCCGCTGAGACTTGACGACTGAGAGAGTGACAAGCTGTTTTTACTGCTGCTATATACCCGCTGAGACTTGACGACTGAGAGAGAGACAAGCTGTTTTTACTGCTGCTATATACCCGCTGAGACATGACGACTGAGAGAGTGACAAGCTGTTTTTACTGCTGCTATATACCCGCTGAGACTTGACGACTGAGAGAGTGACAAGCTGTTTTTACTGCTGCTATATACCCGCTGAGACTTGACGACTGAGAGAGTGACAAGCTGTTTTTACTGCTGCTATATAGCTGCTGAGACTTGACGACTGAGAGAGAGACAAGCTGTTTTTACTGCTGCTATATACCCGCTGAGACATGACGACTGAGAGAGTGACAAGCTGTTTTTACTGCTGCTATATACCCGCTGAGACTTGACGACTGAGAGAGTGACAAGCTGTTTTTACTGCTGCTATATACCCGCTGAGACTTGACGACTGAGAGAGTGACAAGCTGTTTTTACTGCTGCTATATACCCGCTGAGACTTGACGACTGAGAGAGAGACAAGCTGTTTTTACTGCTGCTATATACCCGCTGAGACATGACGACTGAGAGAGTGACAAGCTGTTTTTACTGCTGCTATATACCCGCTGAGACTTGACGACTGAGAGAGTGACAAGCTGTTTTTACTGCTGCTATATACCCGCTGAGACATGACGACTGAGAGAGTGACAAGCTGTTTTTACTGCTGCTATATAGCCGCTGAGACTTGACGACTGAGAGAGTGACAAGCTGTTTTTACTGCTGCTATATACCCGCTGAGACATGACGACTGAGAGAGTGACAAGCTGTTTTTACTGCTGCTATATACCCGCTGAGACTTGACGACTGAGAGAGTGACAAGCTGTTTTTACTGCTGCTATATACCCGCTGAGACTTGACGACTGAGAGAGTGACAAGCTGTTTTTACTGCTGCTATATACCCGCTGAGACTTGACGACTGAGAGAGTGACAAGCTGTTTTTACTGCTGCTATATACCCGCTGAGACTTGACGACTGAGAGAGTGACAAGCTGTTTTTACTGCTGCTATATACCCGCTGAGACTTGACGACTGAGAGAGTGACAAGCTGTTTTTACTGCTGCTATATACCCACCGAGATTTGACGACAGAGAGAGACAAGCTGTTTTTACTGCTGCTATATACCCACCGAGATTTGACGACAGAGAGAGACAAGCTGTTTTTACTGCTGCTATATAGCCGCTGAGACTTGACGACAGAGAGAGTGACAAGCTGTTTTTACTGCTGCTATATACCCACCGAGATTTGACGACAGAGAGAGACAAGCTGTTTTTACTGCTGCTATATAGCCGCTGAGACTTGACGACAGAGAGAGTGACAAGCTGTTTTTACTGCTGCTATATACCCACCGAGATTTGACGACAGAGAGAGACAAGCTGTTTTTACTGCTGCTATATAGCCGCTGAGACTTGACGACAGAGAGAGACATGCTGTTCTTACTAACAAAGGTAACAAAAGAGGCGATAGGAAATGGCAGCTGACACTATACACAGACACTTGGCCTAATTTCTCTCTCCACAACACAAAAGAGCAATTAGCAGCCGTTATCGCTCTGGGACGCAGGTGACTTGTCTTCCAAGTGTTAGCTTGGATCATTAGTGCTTTGTGTAAATAGAGTTGGCGGGGTCTCTTTATAATAGATCTTAGGTCCGTATGGTATAGCAACAAACAATCTGCATTCAGTCCCTCCCTTTTGCTAGAGACATGATTCTCATACACCACAACAGTCACAGGGGCTCATTACAGTGTAAATCTCTTGCAAGAATAGATTCATTCCGCTGCGCTCCTACAGCCACAGGATCTCATGAGTCTGACAATAGATGCCGATTGTTACGATATCGGCCCTTGATCACACATAGTGCCGTAGGACGGTCAACCCGAATTGAATAGAAGACATCGGCGTCTAAACAGCTTAACATTACACTGTGGATTTGAGACATGATTCGTCTGCTCAGGCTCATAAAACCCTTTAGCTAAATGTCAGGACTTTTTCAGCTACCTAATATCAAATTAATTGACAAAAACATAAAAAACGCATGCCCTATCTCTCTCTCTCTCTCTCTCTCTCAGTGTGAGTCTTTTTCCGTCACTTCTCAACCTTGCTACCGCCTAGAGATTGATTACCTAGAGGTAAGACTGTTATCTCTGACAGTAAGGCTTTAGTTATGTACCGCCAAGAACTACCAGCAGCTACTCGTGCTTGCAGTGCTGAACTTATATTACTATTAGTGACACGCCTGATGTGTGATAGCTGAAGCGGTGTGCACATATAGTACGACTCAACTGTGCACCATTGACACTTATAGAGTGTACTTCCTCTTTTTCCTTTTTTATTATTATTATTATTTATTTTTTTTAACGTAAAAAAATCATATTAGCTTCTTAGTGCGCTGCAGTTTAGGGTTGCTTTTGTTAATAGGTCAACCTAAAAATCGGACATCTGAATATCTACCACCTCTTTAATAAGGTGTCCGATTTAAATGTTTACTTAAATGCACCTGAACCATTCCACTTGTTAGGTTTAAGTGAAACATGTTTAAATCCTGATATGAGTAACAATGCTATCAGTATTCCCAACTTTAGTACTGTTCGGCGAGACCCCTGTATGTCTGGTCGGACTGGTATTGCCGTTCACATACATAACTCTATCCAAACACTCGTTCGTCGACGTGAAGACTTAGAAACCCCTGACGTAGAGTGTATCTGGCTTGAGCTCAAAGGCCCTAAAACCAGACCAGTCTTTATAGTACTGTTCGGCGAGACCCCTGTATGCCTGGTCAGACTGGTATTGCCGTTTACATACATAACCCTATCCAAACACTCGTTCGTCGACATGAAGACTTAGAAACCCCCGACGTAGAGTGTATCTGGCTTGAGCTCAAAGGCCCTAAAACCAGATCAGTCTTTATAGAGTTTTTCTATCGTAACCCGTCTGCCTCGAATGAATGGTATGACGACTTCCTGCAATCCATTGAACATGTTGATTTGTCTAATAACGATGTCTTATTGCTAGGCGACTTCAATATTGATAGGCTTAAATCTCACGCAGCGTGGGATTGTGTTACGACACGGCTTGGTCTAAACAACTAGTTTCTTCCCCTACTAGAATTACTCCCACATCAGCAAAACTCATAGATCACATTTACTCTAACCCTCCCCAAAACATATATAACGTTAGTGTTGCTGACCTCAGTATCAGTGACCACTATCCCACTGTATGTTTATGGGTCATCAAAACTACCAGCCCAGCCTAAGCTTGGACACACCACCATTCTTATCGCTCCTTTAAACACTTCTGTGAGTCGGCCTTTCTAGCTGATCTTAACCAAACACAATTTAACATTGTTCACAATGAAGACAATCCTGACACTGCTTTGGATCTCTAGTAAAATCTTTTCAACAGTGTGCTTAATAAGCATGCCCCTTTACGAAAAAAGAGAGTAAAAAATCATACGTTACTGACTTGGTTAACACAAGATATTATCCAAGCGATGGAACTTCGTAATAACTTAAGAAAACAAAAACAGTTTTGTGAGTACAAGCGCCAACAAAACCGTGTCAAATCAATGGTGCGAAGGGCCCAAAAGTCTCTTTTCGAACGAATGGTAAGGGAGAACAGAGAAACATCTTCTCTCTGGCGAGCGCTTAATCTTATCACCAGAGGCAACAATAGAAGATTATCAGCTATCCCCTCTCAGCTCAATGCAGACACTTTTAACGAACACTTTCTGTCGGTCACCCAGTCAGGCACTCCTCAGGCAAAACGTCAAGCACGTATTCATGTCCTGAGGCTCTACTTAACTTTTGTTCGCAAAGGACAGTAGGTAAGCCATCCTTTTGTATTCCCACTTTAGCAGTGCACGAGGTTGGCAAGCTTATATAAATTCACTAAAAAACAAGAAATTGTCTGGATCTGATGAGATTAGCCCCAAAATACTTAAACTTTCCCTTCTTTACACAATTGAATCACTAACCTACATTTATAATTTGTGTATTCAACACAACATGTTTCCTACTGAGCGTAAACATGCTAAAGTAATACCCCTGCCCAAGTCTAAAGATCTTTCGGACGTCTTTACCAGTACCTCGATACCTGTAATCTTCTACGTACCCATCAGTCAGGATTTAGACCAAAACATTCGTGCCATATGGCATTAACAAGACTTGTCGACACCTGGTTAACTTCTATGAATAATTCTCAAATGATTGGGACAGCTTATCTCGATTTAAAAAAAGCCTTTGATCTTGTAGACCACAGCATCCTTTTGTCTAAACTTCAAGCCTATTTGTGCAATGCAGATGCCATATATTTTTTAAATTCCTACCTGAGCGGTAGGAGGAAAAGAGTGTTCTTAAATGTTAACTACTCGTCCCATGGTATTGTCACAAGCAACTCTTCATACGCCTGATCAGAGTGTTAATGCGATTAATACACGTCTGCAAGAAAGCATGCAGGAGGTTTCTCATTGGTGCAATTCTAACTCAATGGTTCTTAATTCAGCTAAACAGAACACATGGTGATAGCCACACGTCAAAGATATCAGCTGCGCCCACGTCAAAGACATCAGCTGCGCCCACTTTCTCTTAATCTAACAGTAAATGGCAAACCAGTCCAACAGGTATTTCAACACCGTCTCCTTGGGGTCACGGTAGATGATCAACTTAAGTGGAAAACTCAATCAGCAGCATATGTAAACTTGTCTCAAAAAACCTTTAAAGGTTACCAAAGTTTAAATTCATTACCGATGTAGAGACGCGTACAATTTTCTGTAACGTCCACGTAAAGTCGCATATAGACTACGCATCAACAGTGCGGGATGGTTCAGGTGAAGTGCATTTAAAGAGGTTGAATACTTTACACAGGAGGGCTGCTAAACTTATCCTACCCGATCCTCAAGTAGCAACAGAAAAGAAACTGAAAGTTCTTGGTATGCTTCCCCTGAAGCAGTACCTTATATGTAACAAAACCATCTTTATGTATAAGCTGTGTAAACAAAAAGGGCCCCGTTATCTTGACCCATTCTTTTCAGTAATTTCCTCACGACATCCCAGACTGGGGCTGCACTATCAGGTTCCGCGGCCTCACATTGACATCTTTAAATCTAGCTTAACATACTCAGTAGTATTCTCTGGAATTCGATTCCATGTAACCTTAGAAGTATGTCCCTGCCCTCCTTTAAAGACGGCCTCTTCAAATATCTAAAATAATCCAGCTTTACATGCGGAAACTGCATGTTCTCAGTGTACATATATCGGCATGTGCATTGACTCCATGTCTGACAAGTAATACCTGATTTGATGTATTCGCATGCATGTGCGCGAGTGTGTGTGTGTGTGGCTATGTGCATCTGTGCATATGGGTGTGTGTGTGTGTGTGTGTGCGTGCGTCTGTGTGTGCGTTCATGCGTGTAGTTATGTGATCGTGTGCGTGGTCTGCCATAATACGGCAGATTGTACACGCGTATGCGTGCACACGCACGCACACACCATGTGCATGATTTATGCAATTTATATGTTGGAGTTTTTATAATTTTTAAAAATTCTCTTTAAAGGTTTCTTAACACATTTTTTTATATTTTTTTATCGCACTGTATTCATCAGTATTTTGTCTGCTAGCATATAACTGATTTCTACACCTGTGTCTACACTGCACGCATGCGAGTGTGTGTGTGTGCGTGTGAGCGAGCGAGAGAGAGAGACACACATAGAGAGAGAGAGAGACTGTATTGTCATCCCATACATTTTACCATCAGGTATGTCAGCTGTGACAGTATGTACTACCATATTGTTACTCTGACCAATTCCTTAAAGGAATGTGTATGTGTGTGTGTGTGTGTTTGCATGTGAAATGCGTGCGTGTGTATGTGTGTCTAACCTAGTTATATATTAGACCATTGTTTTGTTTATGATAATGTTGATTAGTAGTTTGTAGCAACAGCAAGTTTGAAAATTGGTCTTTTAACTAAATACTTCTACTGTTGTAAAATAAAAGTTTATTGTTCAAGGGACACAATTACTGAACACAAATGAATTAATAGATGGAGTGGCTCCTTTTTTTTCTCTCTCTATCCTGCCCTTTTTAAAGTGTGGAGTGCCCCTCTGGTGAGCCGATGCCCTTTTGGACCTGGCCAGCGCCCTACCCCTCTGAGTTTCTAGCTAGGGGTCTGTTTCGGACAAGAGTATAACGCTCTACCTCTGAGCCACCCAGCTCGCCCACTAAATAGAGGGAGTGGTCGCAAGACTTGAAGTTTAACTGAAAGCAATCTGCTCCATGGTGGAAATTATGTCTCATACTCATGTTTGACAGACACACATTTGTGTGACCCTAGTCACAATAAGTATCAAGGGCTTGCTTCAGCACCAGTGAAATCCTTGTCTCAAAATTTAAGAATTTTTCACACATGTCAACCCTCTATGACCCTTGACCTCTGCGATGAGTCGATTAAATGATATGCATAGAAATGTCTAGCCATCAAAAAGTTTGCAAAAACTTTGATAAAACTGCAATTCTAACAAAAAACTGGCATTTTTCACACATTTACTGACCTCTTGTAACCCTTGACCTATCCTAGGGGTAGTATGAATACATAGGTCTTTGCATCAGGTATCTTTGTACCGAGTTTGGGTTTGAATTTTAAAGTTGAAAATAGTATTTACCTAGCAAGATTTGTGTGTGTGTCAAACAAGGCTATTTTGGACCTATTTAAGGATCATCCAATGATCCTTCACCTTTGTGATGGGTCAACTAAACTATGTATAGGAAGGTCTTATGATCAGCTACCTTCATGCGAAGTTTGTTTGACAAGACTGACAAGTCTGCAAAAATGTTGACAAAAAGTATAATTCTAGCAAAAATTGGCATTTTACACATTTGTTGACTTCTTGTGACCCTTGACCTTTCTGAGAGGTCATCCAAATTAGTATGCATAGATAGATCTTACCATCATGTATCCCTGTACCGAGCTTGGCGTTGATCTGTTGAAGTTGTAAATAGTATTTGAATAAAAACATCTTTGGTCAAAACAAGGCCATTTTCGACCTCTCTTGTCACCCTTGACTTTTCGAGAGGTCATCCAAATTAGTATACATAGACAGGTCTTACCATCAGGTACCTCTGTGCCAAGTTTGGGTTTGAAGTTGTAAATAGTATTTGAGAAGGAATTAATTTGTTCAAATTTTTAAAACTTATTTCCTGATCCCTTGTGATCTTGACCTTTGAGAAGGTCGCTCAGATTGGTATGTTTAGAAAGGTCTTGCCACAAAGTATCCTTGGGCCAAGTATCAAGACTGTGCTTGAATAGTCACAGAAAAAAATGCCAACGTCAATGTTTACCATGGACGCCGGCGGACAAAGGACTACTGACCCAGAACATACTCACTTTTGCTTAGCACGTGAGCCAAACATAAGGACACGCAATCACTTATTGTCGGACCTAGTCACCATATGGAAAAAATTGCAAGAAAAGTATCTTACCAAATTCTTGCTTTATGCAAGTCTCATCTCCCTCTGCCACATCAATCTCTATCTTCACATCTGGTGTCACCAGCGGGTCATGCGACTCCATCTTGTGTCCACAGTAATGACCGGAAGCCCTCGGTCTGTTAACACTCGAACCAACACAAAAGGAAGAAAACGTCAGACAGAAACAGCCTTGTTAACCTCTTTGTGCACAGGTGACAGCATGTACAATTGATATGACTGAAAACGGACCATGGACTAACTACATTATGCCCCATGATCCACGGCCAGCATGAGACAGAACTGATGGGTGACAGTGAAAGAAATTGAAATGACTGAAAATAGTCCACAGACGAACTACACTATGCCCCATAATCTACAGCCAGCAAGAGACATAAATTCTCATGAGCCCCTGCAGAGGCAGGATGTAAGTGTGACTGTGGATGTGGGGACTCATGAGAATTTATGCCTCTTGCAAATAGGACGGGCTGGCCGAAGAACTGTTCTGTCTGAACAAAAACAATGAACCATAACCCGTAGTCGGTGAGCTCTATAAGGGGCTCAGTGCACAGTTTCACGATGCCTTCTACTAGACTTGAGAAAATGGTGACAAAACTAGAATTTCATGGTACAATTTCAGTTTTGCTATAATTTGTGTGAAGTGAGGTTGACTTTACCTGGATACATGATATTCTACTGTACATGCGCATACTCTTCTGACAGTGCATTGATGTGTATGTGTGTGCACATGTGTGTGTGTTTGTAATGTGTGTGTGGTTGTGAGAGAGAGAGAGAGAGAGAGAGAGAGAGAGAGAGAGAGAGAGAGAGAGAGAGAGAGAGAGAGAGAGAGAGAGAGAGAGACAGACAGACAGACAGACAGACAGACAGAGAGAGAGAGAGCAAGAGAGAGATCTCAGATTCTTTATTGTGTTCAAGGCTTTCAGCCCATACACAAGGGGGAGTTGGGGGAAGGGGGATTACAAAAAACACACGTTAGGAACCGTGTCAAAAAACATGGACAATCTGATTGTGACATGGAAACCATGACACTTATGCATATGTTTGAGGAAATGTTCAGTTTGGCTCATAGTCACACACATACACAGTCAAAACTCCGTGATTATTGGCTACACATATCAGAGTCTAACAACACGCATGTTAGCCCATGAAATATCGTACCGCACGTGACACACAGGCCATGTCTTCCACTCAGCAAAACGTCACAATACTCTTTATATGGGTCAGTGTCAATAGCGTCCCACTTGCGTAAACATGACAGTGTGTCACGATCTTCTTGAGACATCTGACCGTCGTACACCTTGATGAACGAACTACAAATTTGTCGCTTACAGTCATAGGTGAATACATAATCATCACTGTCACATATAATGATCTCGTTGCTACCCCGTGTGTCTAATACTGTTTTCTTGAACGCAGTGTTTCTTTTGACTTGACGTAGACGCGACCATTTGATTTTGTTTGTCAAACCAGCCACAACTGCCTTCACGTTCTCCATGACATATCCTCTCTCTGAAAGGAGCTGTTCGATGGACGTCATTTCTGATGTTTCTCCGTTAGAATCGATTGAAATGTCATAAAGGTCTTCTGTTGTAATCTGGGCTGGTAGGTCACAACACATCTGTGTCGGGTCACTCATGTTGACACTAACGTAATCTGCACGTGAATGTTCATGTGTGTCAACTGTTAGGCCTACTGCGTTATTTCTTGCTGTTTCAGCTTGCATGTCCCATTCAGAAATAAGGGTGGGGGTAGGGCTTGGCATAAACAGTCCCGAGGACGAAGTTCTAAGATTAATAAAGTCACTTGCCTGTCTATGTTCATCATGCTTGTCAATCCTGCCTTTCACAGCCATACCTGCCCCCGTGTCAGAACGACTGCTGTCATTTTCAGTTGTGGCACAGTCGTTACACACTCCATCGCCGCTGCCGAAGTCGTTGTTGTTGTCGTCGTCACCTTGACATTGGTTGTTGGCTCTTGTAGTTGTAATTTCGTCTATGTGTTGTAGTCTGTGTCGTGCTGCTCGTTGTTGGTCCCTGCGAACCTGTCCCGGTGGTTTTCGACGCCACTGGCCAGTTGTGTGTAATGGCGCCACACCCGGTTGTGTAGCCAACAGGCGAAGTATGACGACTGAGCTGTCACAATCCCCTGTCACTTTCCACGACGTGAGATGGTGGTCGTTGCTGAGCTGAGTGGTCAGGATGTTTGATACAGCAGCTGGGAGGCCAGTTACTGCCATGGTGGCGGCAATATCCACTTGGAAAACCAAATTCTATCGGAGCTGACAGAAAGTGTGTCGACAAACCGCCAAGGGGAAGCCACTCTCCGAGCAAGAGAGAGAGACAGAGAGAGAGAGAGATATATCTAGAGCATTGTGTCATGTCTGTGTGGTGACGGAGTCGCTGCTTTTACGTCACCATCACTGTCTGATTTTCTGCATAGATTTAATTTTTACTGAAAAAGTTCAAAATATACAAAGCTGGCTAACAAATTCATCCAGTGTCTTTCTCCAATCTAGCTATATTCAAAATTTAAAGTCAATATGACAAAAATGATGGACCTTACCCCATCACCGACATCCTTAAATGTTACCGTTGTCCTCTGAAGACTGCACTGCAGTGCAGGACACAGATCGACCATGATAGTTCAAGGGTGATGCCAGAATAGCTTGGCGCCCATAGGCGCCAAGCTATTCTGGCATCACCCTTTAACCCTTATGATTCAGAATACACCAGTGTGTGAAATAAGTTTGACTAAAATAGTTCAAGGGTAGTGCCAGAATAGTTTGGCGCCTCTAGGCACCAAGCTATTCTGGCACCACCCTTGAACTAAAACCATTGGTCTATATCCTTATCCGTAAGTATTATAATGCAGCTTGTGTGTGGCAGTGTACAAATTTGAAGCTTTTAGCTTCAGTATGATATGGGTTAACTATCATGGTCGATCTTTATCTTCCTATGGTGTCTGGGGTAGAATGAGTTAACCTGGTACAACCGATTTTTATAACAGTCCTTTAACCCTGCAATGAGACACCCAATTTTAAGATGCTCACAGGCTCTCCTAGGCACCCCTTGAACAAAGCACTTCCTCATTTTTGAAGCAAATATGCAAATTTTCATGTTTACATACATAAGCACACACACGGCACTTTGTGCCAAAAGTACCGGTACATTCAGCACCATGGTTTGCGTAACTAGACATGACGTAAGCTTTATCTGGTAGCTTTAGTTTTTAAATCTGCCCGTCTATGTTGTCATGGACATGCTATTAAATTCACCCCACTGCAAACCATCCTAAAACGTTTCTTCTATAAACAGAAGAGACTTAAAAACCAAACTTCTATTCATCTTTCTAGAGTTTTGTAAACTAAAAGCTGATACCCAGCTAAGCAAAAACATTAGTTTTCATGTTTAATCCACAAAGCCCTGCAGGACAAGCTATGACATAATGTGGATCAACTATGATAGTTCAAGGGTGGTGTCAGAATAGCTTGGCACCTCCAGGCACCAAGCTATTCTGACACCACCCCAGAACTATCATGGTCAGTCTATCTCCAGAACAATGACGTAGACGTTGGAGGAATATCTCCAAAATTAGATCATGTCATCCTCCGCATGTAATGAATAATGAGATACTATGACCAGTATGGGGGAGGGGGGTTGCCTTAAGTTTGCTTTTTAGGGAGGTTCAGGCCAGGCTGGGGGCGCTGGCCATGAGACACATTGGCGACAGGCTTCACCACTCCTGAGCCATTGTCCACTTATTGTGTTAAATGTAAACCGTTGTGTGGGTGACTGTGATTTGCACCTAAAGATGGCAAGACAAATTTTCCTGCAGTGATGGGGTTAAGTCTTTGTTCATTCGACGACCAAAAGTCAAAGCCCCCAAGAAACATGGATACAAATCGATCTCAGCAAGGGGCATACTGTAGATCCACATGAGGCCCTGTAACTGCGGCGACTCATGAAGATCTGTACCTCTTTGCAGCTGCGCAGTGTTCAGTTTCTCTCAGCACTGAACAGATGAACCCTCATCATTCGGAATACACCAGTGTGTGAAATAAGTTTGACTAAAATAGTTCAAGGGTGGTGCCAGAATAGCTTGGCGCCTAGAGGCGCCAAGCTATTCTGGCACCACCCTTGAACTATAGCCATTGGTCTATATCCTTATCTGCAAGTACTATCATGTAGCTTGCATATGGTAGTGGACAGATTTGAAGCTTTTAGCCTCAGTAGGATATGGGTTAAGTGGTCCAGGGGATGCAAGCGGAACGTCTCCCTCGGTACATACGTGAATTATGCTGGCAAGCGCTGTGTGATCAGCTGGCATGCTTTGTCTCTAAGCATTTTTCTGTTTCTCTTGGAGAAGACTGAGCAGCCATTTTGTAGGGTCGGTCTCATGTTTGAATGCGAACTGGTCCCAGAGTCAAACCACTGTGCTGAGATTCCATACTCGGTTGTGTTATACATAAATTGCACATTAATAGGATAGTGGTAGCTGGACACAACTCAGGACTACCTTGTGGGAGAGTAAAAATATTTTTTAAAGAGCAACAACCAACCATTGCATGCCCATTTTCTGCTTGGTCACAGTATGAGTATCACCGTGTTATGCCAGGCAAGAGGCATAGAACCGCATGAGCCCCCGCGAATGCGGGTGCTCATGAGGTTCTGTGCCTCTTGCAGTTGGACGGCTAAACTCAAAAATCAGTCTGGTGAAACCCTTTCCAAACACCTTCCATAAGAGTTGATTCTTGTTTTATATTTTGCCTTCCATTTTCTCTTTTCATCAACGTGAGATCATATTTGAATCGAGACATGTCTTTTTTTTTACAGGAATGGAAGTGTCTAGAATGTTTCATACACCTTTGCTGTTTGTCTCTTTTCCTGCAGCTTAACATGTCTGTTGTGAGTGTTGTGGGTGACAGCTAACTGAGTAAAAACCAGCTGTCCCTGACAAGCCACCCAGCAATACCCGATTCATTTCAAAAAGTGGTGTCTGCAACTGTGGGCATTGAAAAAAATGGTGTCTACAACTGTGGGCACTGAACAAATGGTGTCTGTAACTGTGGACACTGAACAAATGGTGCCTACGACTGTGGGCACTTAACAAATGGTGTCTACAACTGTGGGCACTTAACAAATGGTGCCTACGACTGTGGGCACTTAACAAATGGTGTCTACAACTGTGGGCACTTAACAAAGGCGTCTACAACTGTGGGCGCTGAACCCTTCTTCAAATATTTCTGTGTGCAACAAAAGCCCACTGAATCAGCGAACACTCCATCAAAACAGTCTGGAGTAAGGTGGTCCTGAAATACACAATGCTTATTCTCACACGCTCTCAATCGTGTACTTGCCTACTGCTTTTCAAGTGGTCAAGCCACATTTCGGTTTGGACCTCCGACGTTCATCTTTTGATGACACCTCTGACGTTCATCTTCTGATGACACCTCTGATGTTCATCGTCTGACTTGCTGGGATCAGCTTTCATCACCTTTAAACAAGTTACACATAATAATAATAATAAGTAGTAGTAGTAGTATTGTGAGGACAAAATAGGCTGTGAAGCCTTTGCAATTGTCCTGAATTACTTTATGGGTCTGTTATGCATGCACATTTTCCCATAATCATTCATCATAGGAATAGAAAATCTCTTTAAATTTTGGTAATTCGTCCAGCTGGTTTTTAAAAGAATTTATATTAGGTGCTTTTTTTAAATGAAACTGGTAAGTCATTCCAAACAATGGCAACTCTGTTAGAAAAACAAAACTTCTGCAGGTTAGTGTTGCAGTGCCGTACAAAGATTTTCACTTCAGAATTTTGGGTTCTGTCACAAAATGGTGCTGCAAAAAAGTCGTTCCAATTTAGGTCGTCGATGCCATTATAAATTTTTAAAAACTTGGATTAAGTCTCCACGTATTCTACGTCCACGTAAGGAGTGTAGTCCAAAGTATTTGAGTCTGCCTTATATATAGAAGTCATATTTCTACATTCTTTCACCTGGTTTGTTGCTCATCTCTGTACCCTTTCGAGTGCAACTGATTGTCTCTTTAAACCTGGGTACCATACAGTGTTTGCATATTCTAAATGTGGCCTGACTAGTGATTTATACAGTTTATTAAAAATGTCCTTATCCAAATAATTAAAGGCTCTCTTAACTACTCCAACCATTTTGTTGGTCTTTTCGATACAGTTCTGAATATGGGGGTCAAAAGATAGAACTTTACCAAAAACAACACCTAAGTCTCTTTCCTCCTCACAGGATACCTTTTTAATGTCACTGTTAACTTTCATCAAGTAATCATGTTCAGGGTTGTTTCTTCCAGCATGGAAGATCTTGCATTTCTCTACATTAAAATGCAAGTTCCATGTGTCAGACCACTCTTGCAAGTGATCCAAATCATACTGCAACACGTCTTTATTGCTCGATTCATGATAGATTTTAGTATCGTCTGCGAATATTTTGCACATGCTATTAACACAGTCTGGCAAGTCATTTATAAATATTGTAAATAATATAGGTCCTAGGATGCTTCCTTGAGGTATACTGCTCAGCAACTTTATTTTTGTCTGATTTTGCGTTTCCAACCTTTACCACTTGTTCTCTTTCACATAAGAAACTTCTTATCCTGTTGGAAATGTTTCCACATACACATAGGCCTCTAGCTTCTGAAGAAGCCTTTCATGAGGAACAGTGTCAAATGCTTTTCTAAAGTCTAAGTATATGATGTCAACCGTTTTTTTGTTGTCAAGTAAGGAAGTTATATCATCCATAAGTATCGCATAAGTATCGAGTATCGCATAAGAGTGTGCTGATGAGGATTGTATGCTTGTTTTCCGTCGGATCTGCTTGCTGCTGATTTGGTATCGTATTGAATAGTGTCTATCGTTTGTACTTTGTTTACGTCGCCATTTCTGCCCTTTCAGTGTTGGTTTTGCGTACGATCAGAGTCGCTCCCCCACCACACACACCTACTGTACTTTTTCTCCCTTGCTTTTTATCAGGTCGCTCCCCTACCACACCGCTCTCACACACGCACTCTACTGCACCCTCGTCCCATCTTTCTTTTTCCCGTCCTCACAAACAATCATGCTCATCAGATACACACGCCAACAACTGCTATCCCTATGTTGCCACGCCACCTACTGCGCAGCCAGTGCCGCCGACAGTGTTGCAAATACCCTACATGGCATCCGATCGTGAAAGAGAGGCCGCAGAAGGCACGACTCACCATCACACCCGCAACCACACATTTCTTCACCTTTTCCCATGTCCTTCCACCCCTTCCACCTCCCCCCGTCCCTTCCTTCTTCTCCCATTTCTGGTCACCCTGGTCAGCCCCACAGGGTGGGGTTTTCTCTCTATTCTGGGGCATGTGTTTCTGTCTACCCGAGGTCCATTCACCTGTATTTGCCTTTTTTAAACTCTCCCTACTGTCTGCACTGCCTGTAGCTCTTGATATTGGATGTGTGTTGCTAAATGGTCTTAGCTTTATTTAGGCCCCATGTGTTAGGTTTATTTAATGTGTTTGACCGGCTGGCGACATACATTCAATGTTCTGTTTAGTTGGTTGTTTTTTTTCACAAGCAGTGCAGGCACGTCCTGAGAAAGCCTTGTTGCTGTCGGGACGTTAAGCAATGTACAATCAATCAATCAATCAATTCTCCCATTTCTTCTCCTCTCTTCTTCATCTACCGCTCCCGGCTCTCCTCGGCCTCCTCCCCCGCCCTCCTCTCCCTCACCCCCTCTTCCTTCACCTGCTTTTTCCTCCTCGTCCCCACCCCACCCTTTCTCCTCCCCTTCACCCTCCCCCTCCCTCATCTTTTCCTACTTTACTTCCTCCCCTTTTCCCCTCACCCTCCTCTCGCATCCTCTTTCTTGCCCAGTTCTCCTTCCCCGTCCCTTCCTCCTCCCCCCCCTTTCCCTCCCTCATCTTTCCCCCCTCCATCCTCTTTCCCCCCTCCCCACCCTCCTCCTCCTTTGTCCTCTTCTTCGCCCGTCTCTTCTTCCTCCTCCTCTTCTGTCTCATCCAACCTAAAACTGTGTCTATTGTGCTGACCTAATTGACACCAGATATAAACACTTCACAGAAGACTCCTTGAAGGTTTTGTTCCGGGATGTTCCCCCGGACAAAATCTTCAATTTTTTGAGAGAATGCAATATTTTTAACAAGATTGATTGATTGATTGATTGTACATTGCTTAAACGTCCCGACAGCAACAAGGCTTTCTCAGGACGTGCCTGCACTGCTTGTGAAAAAAAAAACAAAAAAAAAACCCAGAACATTGAATGTATGTCGCCAGCCGGTCAAATACGTTAAATAAACCTAACACATGGGGCCTAAATAAAGCTAAGACCATTTAGCAACACACATCCAATATCAAGAGCTACAGGCAGTGCAGACAGTAGGGAGAGTTAAAAAGGCAAATACAGGTGAATGGACAAAGGGTAGACAGAAACACATGCCCCAGAATAGAGAGAAAAACCCACCCTGTGGGGCTGACCAGGGTGACCCTGGGAACTAAAAAATACCTAACCCCACCCAAGTCCCCCAGGAAGACCCGGGTGGGATTTTTTAACAAGATCTGAGCATTCATAGACTATGTGAATTTTTTTATTTGCCCTTTTTGAGAGTCTGTAGACGTTTCTTTTCAAGACATGTGAGACATTTTAGCCTGAGATTTTTAATCTATATTTACATCTTGTCTTAAGACCTTGCTTTTAGTCTGGCTGACCAGATTTTTACCCATCCCGCCATGAGATGGCCTTAGTCGCCTGCTCGGCGTTAAACCCAAATAACTAACTAACTAATGTTCAATGCACAGTCTCTCTGCAAAGATGGCAAAGCCGACGTGATCTCAGATTTCATTCTAGACAACAACCTAAACGTTGTCGTGATCACCGAAACGTGGCTCCGCTTAGTTGGCGATGAACCCATCATTGCCAGCGTCACTCCGAGTGGCTACCACCTTGCCTCCTTCCCGCGTGCCTCCAGAGGGGGTGGCATTGCCATCATCTACAGGGACTGTCTTTCCGCTCACCTCTCCTTCTCTCAGACTCTCCCTTTTGCTCATCCCTCCTTTGAATCTGTCGAGGCCGTAGCAACACTCCCTGGCCAGTCCCTCATCTTCTCATGTATCTACCGCCCCCCTCCAAGCCTCAAAACAAACTCACAAACTCCATGTTCCTAACCGAGTTTGACCTCCTCCTAGACCACTACAGCACACGACCCGGAAAACATATCCTTCTTGGCGACTTTAACTTCCACTTCGACAAACTCGACCACCCTGACACAAGACGCCTTTGCACATCACTTTCGAACCACAATCTTACACAACACATCACCAAACCCACCCACCGACTCGGCCACACCCTCGACTGGATCATCACCCGCACCTCCGATCAACTCTTTCTCGACTCTGACACCTCCTCTGTGCTTCCCTCTGACCACCTCGCCATTCTCGTCTCCCTCAACCTACCTCCCCCGAAAATTAGTTAGTTAGTTATTTGGGTTTAACGCCGAGCAGGCAACTAAGGCCATCTCACGGCGGGATGGGTAAAAATCTGGTCAGCCAGACTAAAAGCAAGGTCTTAAGACAAGATGTAAATAGAGATTAAAAATCTCAGGCTAAAATGTCGCACGTCTTTAAAAGAAATGTCTACAGACTCTCAAAAAGGGCAATTAAAAAAGATTCACATAGTCTATGAATGCTCAAATCTTGTTAAAAATATTGCATGCTCGCAAGAAATTGAAGATTTTGTCCGGGGGAACATCCCGGAACAAAACCTTCAAGGAGTCTGCTGTAAAGTGTTTATATCTGGTGTCAATTAGGTCAGCACAATACAGCAAAAAGTGTCGAACAGAAAACTGCTCATCACAGGCAAAACACCATGGACGCTCATCCTGTTTAAGTAAGTAAGAGTGCGTAACATACGTGTGCCCGATGTGGAGCCGAGCAAGGACAGTCTCCTCACGGCGGCTGCCGCAGCGGAAAGGTAGACTGTCAGACAACTTAGGAAGAGCTTCATGAAGCTTGTTCCCTTCCTCTTTGTCCCACTCGGACTGCCACTCGCGGGCTATGTACGCACTAATCACAGGTTTAAAATCACTATATTCAGTGTGTCAGGGACAGGGTCACTGCAGGCACTGTTGGCAGCAGAATCTGCGATTCTGTTGCCTTTGATGCCCACATGGCCTGGGACCCAAATAAAAATGATGTCATAATATTCCTTCATCAAGTCTGCGTAAAGCTCTCTAATCTGCACCAGCAGTGGATGGTCTGTTCCCGCGCCCTGAAGGGCCTGCAGGGCAGAAAGAGAGACAGAATCAGGAAGTTTCTTTCCCGAGACTGATAGGCATGCTTGAGTGCCAGCAGAATTGCCTGCAGTTCTGCACTAAATACAGAGGAATGGTCAGGGAGACGGAGCTTAAATGGGCGTTTAGGATGGCGAGAGGACACTGCAGCCGCAGCCACCCTCCCATCCTCAGACTTGGACCCATCCGTATAAAGACGACAATAGCCAGGAAAAATTGAAAGGAGTTCATTGAGGCTCTGTTGGTCTGGTGGAGTACAATCCTTCTTGTGGCCGGTCAAGTCCAGCAAGATGTCAGGAACTGGTAGTAGCCAGGGTGGAGTGACGTGTTGCAGAGATTCCGAAACGTTGTCCAGGTCCACTCCGGCCGCCTGCAGATGAGGTCGGACACGGAAGGAAAGTGGACGGACAGCTCCCGGATGGGCATCGTAAATCTCTGCAAACAACGGGTTAAAAACACAATCATAGGCAGGATTGTCTGGATGGGCCTTCAGCTTCAGAACGTAGCTGAGCATGAGGCGGATGCGGCGGAGCCCGAGAGAAGGCTCCCCTGCCTCTGCATACAGACTAGGAACTGGAGATGTCCTGAAGGCTCCCAGACATATGCGCAGACCTTGATGGTGAATTGTGTTCAGACGCTGTAGAACAGACTTTGAAGCCGAGCCATATACCACAGAGCCGTAATCCAGTGTGGAGCGAACAAGGGCCCGGTACAGTCGAAGTAAGACAATGCGGTCTGCACCCCAGTCAGTACGACCAAAGACACGAAGAATGTCGAGGGCCTTCTGACAAGAGGTTCTAAGGTAGGTAACATGGTTGCAGAAGGTCAATCTTTTGTCAAAGATGACCCCCAGAAACTTTGCCTCTTCGGCCACCTGAATTGGCACTCCAGCAATGCTCAGGGTAGGTTTTGGAAAAAATTTCGTCTGGTTAGTAAAATGCACACAGACTGTCTTGGAGGGCGAGAACCTGAATCCGTTGACAGACACCCACCCTTGGATGCGATCAACGCACAGCTGCAAGCGCCTCTCAAGGGACGCAAGTCCACGACCTCGTGCACACAAAGCAAAGTCGTCCACAAACAAAGAGCATTCAGAATCATCCTTGACGGCCTTTACAATGTTATTTATTTTAATGCTAAATAAAACAGGAGATAGAATGCTGCCCTGCGGGACACCCATCTCCTGTTCAAAGGAGTCGGAGAGGGTGGACCCCACACGGACATGGAACGACCTGTTAGACAAAAAATTGTGAATAAAAACAGGCAGGTGCCCTTTAAAACCCATGTCCGACAAATCAGACATTATACCATACTTCCAGGTAGTGTCATATGCCTTTTCAAGATCAAAGAAAATTGCATAGACATGCTGCTTGTTGACAAAAGCATCTCGAATAAAAGACTCAAAGCGAACTAGATGGTCAGTTGTACTACGGAAGCGCCGGAAACCGCACTGGAGGTCTGTGATGAGACCACGTGACTCAAGATGCCACACCAGTCGGGCGTTGACCAAGCGTTCCATAGTCTTACATAAACATGATGTCAAAGCTATTGGCCGGTAGTTGCCCGGGTCGGAAGGATCCTTACCCGGCTTGGGGATTGGCACAACCACAGCCTGGCGCCAAGATGGCGGAAAACGACCGGTTATCCAGATATGGTTAAAGGCCTTGAGAAGTACAAGGAGTGAATCCTCAGGCAGATGAGTTAGGAGCTGATAATGGATGGTATCTAATCCAGCAGCAGAGTCAGTACATTTCTGCATGGCTTGCTGCAATTCTGAAAACGTAAAGGGGGCATTATAGTCTTCCGAGTTATCTGATATAAAATCACAAGCACAAGATTCTCGCTTCTCCTTCTCTCTCTGGAAGAAAGGTGAATAATGCTCTGTTGAAAAATTATGGGCAATGGTGGAGGCAAGCAAATTGGCCACAGCCTTTTTATCTGTGACCAAACTGGCACCATCTCTAAGATGGCCGACAGAAGCCGAGCCACCCCTGCCCCTAATTCTTCGAACAGCCTTCCAGACTTTTTGGGACGGAGTCCTAGAAGATAAAGATGAGACGAAGCGTCTCCAGGAAGCACGGCATTCGCGTTTAAAAATGTAACGGGCTTTCGCCCGCTGTCTTTTAAATGTTAAAATATTTGCTTGCGACGAAAAGCACATCGCTGAGCAGATTTGCGTATTTTTTGGGCCTTGCGGCACTCTTCATTGAACCATGGTACTCTCGGCTTCCGAGGGACTGATGTAGAAGTTCTAGGGATGGTTTCACCTGCTACGTCCAACAAAATCAAAGTAAAACAAGAAACAGGTTCTTCAGCTGACATGACCACCTCCTCTGTTAAGACGAGACTGACAGAGGGAGGCGAACAGAGGCCAGTTAGCTTTCTTGAGATTCCAGCGCCCCACCGGCGAATCCTCCTCACAGCTGACCGATGACAGAACTACTGGGAAGTGGTCACTACCACACAGGTCGTCGTGAACCTTCCAGTCAAAGTCCAGCATGAGAGAAGGATCACACACAGTGAGGTCTAGAACAGAACTAGATCCTGAACCTGAGTTAGAGTATGTAGGTGAGCCATCGTTAAAGACACATAGGTTAAGTTGAGAAAAAACATCTTCTAACATCTGACCTCTGCCATCATAGTGGTCACTGCCCCAAAGGTGAGCATGACCGTTAAAATCCCCCATGAGAATAAAGGGAGGGGACAGTTGATCTACTAAGTTAAAAATATCATTGCTACTGACCCGCAGTGATGGTGGCAGGTAAATACTGCATACGGTTATGGTCTTCTTCAAGGTAACCCGAGCTGCGACAGCCTGAAGACAGGTGTTGATGCGAACGGGGCTACATAAAATTTGGCTACTAATGAGAAGAGCCGCTCCACCCGAGCGCCTCTCCGAATCAGAGCCTTTGTGTATAACGTTAAAACCATTAAAGGATACATGGTCAGAAGTCTTCAGGTAAGTCTCCTGAAGAGATATTACTGAGGGGTTATAGAACTTGACTAAAAGACGTAATTCCTCAAAGTTAGCTTGAAAACCACGACAATTCCACTGAAGCATAGAGTACATGATTATGTCTTATCTGGGGGTGAAGAGTTTTTCCCCCCTTTTTCCTTTACCTTGGAAGGAGTTGAAGAAACAGAGGGGGGCTGGCTCCCGGGCCTCCTCTGGTTCCTCGGAGATGAAGGGGGTGGAGCTGCCGCAAAATCAGCAACGACAACTTCCACTCCCTCCATCCGCTCCTCCAGTGCAGCATATTTGTTTTGAAGGGGGACATCAGTGTTCCCCTTCTGGGCCCGTGCGCACAGCGGTCCCATAGATTTCTTAGACCCCTGGTCCTGGGCAGCGTTCCTGCCGCTAGAGTTAGCGGCCTTAGAAGGCTGACCAGAGCCAGAAGCCTTTGGAGTTGACTAACAGGTTTGGGTGGGGGCTGAGGCTTAGGGGCAACAGAAGGCGGCACAACCGGACCGGCAGTGTCCGCCTTCTGCGTTCTCTGGCTCTTCTTCACCACCGGAGGAGGGTTACTCTCCAGGGGCGAGATGACCCGAGGCTCCGCCCCCAACCAAGAATTGATTGATTGTACATTGCTTAACGTCCCGACAGCAACAAGACTTTCTCAGGACGTGCCTGCACTGCTTGTGAAAAAAAAATAAACAGAATATTGAATGTATGTCGCCAGCCGATCCAATACGTTAAATAAACCTACGCCATGGGGCCTAAATAAAGCTAAGACCATTTAGCAACACACATCCAACATCAAGAGCTACAGGCAGTGCAGACAGTTGGGAGAGTTTTAAAAAGACAAATACAGGTGAATGGACCAAGGGTAAACAGAAACACATGCCCCAGAATACAGAAGAAAACCCACCCTGTGGGGCTGACCAGGGTGACCCTGGGAACTAAAAAGTAGTTACCCCACCCAAATCCCCCAGGGCAGACCCGGGTGGGGGCCCAACCAAGAAGTTGGGGTCTGACATGAAAAGTCTTTGGTGGGACGCTTGCCTGCCACCGCTGCACTGAAAGTATATACTGAGGTGTTAGAGGTTGGGGCAGCCGCAGCTGCACCAGAGCCTTCAACCAGTTTTTTGGCATCTAGAAAGGACAGTCCCTTCTCCACACGCACCTGCTGAATCTTGCACTCGGATATCCAATGAGGGCATTTCTTATCCGAAGCCATATGCGCCCCCTGGCAATTCACACACAGGGGGGTGGCTGTGCAGGACTCAGCAGAGTGTCCGGGCTTAGTGCAACGGGCGCATGAAGCCTCTGCCTGACGGCATGTCTTCTGCCCATGGCCATACTTTTGGCACTTAAAGCACCGGAGGGGGAGAGGGACGTACTTTTTCACTCTCAGGGAGTAGTAACCTCCCCAGATGGTAGTAGGAGGGGTGGGGGTGCCAAACGTCAGGATGATGGTAGGGAGACGGATCTCCCCACCACCTCGCTTGGAAGCGAAGCGCCTGATGTAAGTCACCCCCTGAGACTTAAGGTTCCGTACAAGTTCATCTTCCGACAGTTCTGCCAAAGCTTGATCTTTGATTACGCCTCTTGACGAATTCATAGTCTTGTGGGGTGTGACCTCCACCGGAGTGTCTCCGATGGAAGAGAGCCTCAGTAGCCCACTGGAGTGTGCCCACTGGAGTGGGTACGGCACTCCACCAGCAAGTCACCAGACCTGAGGCGCTGGGCGTCAGGCCTGCCAACACGGCTCCTGAGAGTCTCCCCCCCCCCCAGAAAAGGATGCAGCTTGGTAACTGGTTTCTCCTTTACCTTGCTATGGACAATGAGGAAGCGAGGCCATACGGCCAACGCCTGAGGCGTCGCTTCCTCACAGTCCGAGTCACTGGCATGTTCAATGTTGGTGGCTATGTGCCGCTTCTGTGCAAGTTTGGTTTTTTTTGTTGTATCCATATTATAATAGTAGAGATATTCATCCCCGGGGTCCCGCCGCACCGAGCCAACAATGGAAGTGAGTGAGCGAGTATAGATTGCTTACGTCCGCAAGCGACAAGGCCTTCAGGCGTGCCTGCGCTAATGAAGAAAAAACTGCAAGAAGCGCAACAGGAGGAGAATTTCAAAGAAAATCAGATGATGACCAGAAGACAGAATACAACCCCCAAAGGTAGACCCACCTGCAGGGTAGACAGTGACCCTAGAACTAAAAGGAGACAACCCACCAGGTCCCTAGGCAGACCGTGGGGAACATGGAAGTGCAAATGTCGGCGGTCTCCAGCCGACGCACAATGGAGACTGCCCGAAAGATATACTCAAGGGGGTAAGCCCGATTGAACCGTTTGAGCCACCGCCTTCTATCACACTGTTGAATGCAGGGGAATACTGGCGTAAAGCACCTAATCAGCAGCAGAAGCTATAGCATGGTGCTCCGTATATCAACCCGCATGTCAACAGTGGGATAGGGCTCAACGTGACAAGAGCCGATTGACTAGGCCGGTACGACTAGCCTCCCGTTTAGGTAGAAGTCAAGGCCGAAGTGGAGTGTTGGCACCAGTGAGCCGCAGCCCAAAGGGAACCTCAGCCACCAGGATCCTCTTCTCCCCCGACACGGGTCTCCAAGCACGGCAAACACTTGGGATCCAAAGGACCAAAAAGTCACGAGTATTTTTAAGGACCAATCCAACATGGTACGACCTAGGTTAGCACAGCTCCTTAAAAACCGGACCAGTGAAAAGGCTGAACAACATATCTGCTGACATCAAGTCCTAATCCTGGATAAAGATGGCACCCGTCTGCTAGCCCACTCAGTCAGGGACTGAGTGGACTACCCACCTACGCCACGTGGAGGCCGGTGCCGGGTAGGCTCCCCCGAAAAAACCCAAGCTCCTTGTCACTCGCCGCAAACTGAAATCTGCCAACCGAGAGAGCTTCTTCGATGAAGCTGTCGACCTTCTCTCCTGATCTTGCATCCCATTTCGACTCCTCCTTTCGTAAACTTCTAGACACCCATGCACCTGTCACCACCTGCTCCATACCCAACCGACCCCCCTCCCCCTGGCTCACTGACGACATAGCTGAGGCCAAGCGCGAGCGCCGACAAGCAGAACGCCTCTGGCGCTCATCTGACCTCACCGTTCACAGACAGATCTTCCAAGCAACTAGATCCAAAGTCTGCAGAATGATCTCCGACTCCAAACGTAAACACCTTCAAAAGAAAATCCTGGAATCTACTTCTTCCAAAACCCTCTACGCTACCATGAACACACTCCTAGGCACTCCTAAAGACACTCCTCTCCCCAACACACATAGCAGAGAAGAACTCCCGTCCGCTTTTTCCACCTACTTTTCCGACAAAATTCAAACTCTGCGCAACACACTCCACTCTCTGTCTTCTCCTCTTTGCCCTCCCGACACCCCCTTTTCCGGCACCCCCCTCTCGTCCTTCCGCCCCATCTCTCAGGAAGAAGTCCTCAAGACCATAAAGTCCATGCCTCTCAAAACCTGCGAACTAGACCCCCTCCCAGCTTCTCTCTACCGGGACAGCCTTCCAAAACTTCTGCCCTTCATTACCGACATCATCAACACATCTCTAGAGAACGGTTCAGTCCCTGATATCTTCAAGTCCGCCATCTCCTCAAAAAACACAACCTCGACCCAAACGAACTCAAAAACTATCGCCCAGTCTCCAATCTCTCTTTCCTGTCCAAGCTTCTTGAGAAGGTTGTTCTCAACCAGCTCAACCTCCACCTTGCAGACAACAACCTCCTCAGTCCCTTCCAGTCTGCCTATCGCAAACACCACAGCACTGAAACAGCCCTTCTACACATCTTAAACGACCTGCCTCTCTCCACCGACTCGGGCAACATCTCCCTTCTTACGCTACTCGACCTCTCTGCCGCCTTTGACACCATAGACCACTCTATCCTCCTCCACCGCCTTCGTCACTCCTTTGGCATCACTGACTCTGCTCACTCCTGGTTTCTCTCCTACCTCTCCAACAGACAGCAGTCCGTCACCATTGACGGCGTCTCCTCCAACCCAGTCACGCTCTCCTGCGGAGTACCACAGGGGTCCGTCCTGGGCCCGGTCCTTTTCACACTCTACACCTCCCCCCTGTCCAACATCATACAGTCTCACCACATACGCCACCACCTCTACGCTGACGACTCACAACTACTAGACAAAGACAAACTCGACAACACTCAGTCACTACTGACTCGCACGGCTGACTGCTACGAAGACGTGAAAAACTGGATGACAGCAAACAAGCTTAAACTGAACGACGACAAAACGGAAGCCATGCTGGTAGGCACTCGCCAGAAACTTTCCCAGCTCCCTCCCTCTCTCCACATTCAACTCGACAGCACCCCCATCTCCCTCAGTGACTCGGCCAAAAACCTTGGCGTTATCCTTGATTCCTCTCTTACCATGACCAGCTTCGTCTCCGCCACGGCCCAGGCATGCTACTTCCACCTCCGCCGCATCAGTCAGATCAGAAAATACCTCACCACCGAAGCTGCCACCAAACTTGCTGTCTCTCTCATCCTATCTCGCATCGACTACTGCAACTCTCTCCTTTCCGGCCTCCCTCACTCCACCACTTTCACTCTCCAGCGCGTCCAGAACAATGCTGCCCGCCTCGTCCTCAGAAAGAAAAAATCCGACCACATCACTCCCCTGCTCAAACTCCTTCACTGGCTTCCCATCCCACAACGCATCCAATACAAGATTCTGTCTCTCTGCTACAAATCCCTGAACAACTACGCTCCTGCCTATCTCTCCAACTTACTTCACCCCTACACTCCTTCCCGCTCCCTCCGCTCCACCTCCGACCCTCTCCGTCTAGACATTCCCCGCACCAAACTCAGCACTTTCGGCCTCCGCTCCTTCTCAGTCTATGGTCCATCCACCTGGAACACTCTCCCACTCTCTCTCCGTCAGAAAGACCTCTCTCCTCCTTTCAGTCCGCCCTCAAAACTCACCCCTTTCAACAGTTCTATCACTATATCACCACCCTCCCCACAAAAGCTGACTGTCGCAATGTATTTCACCATTTTTTGTACGCGAGTCGTTGTCTAAAGCGTGCGCATGCGTGCGAGAGTTGTGAGTGCGCGCTTAGAGTTATAATTATTATAAGCGCATTATAAATACCGTAATTATTATTTTTTTTATAACCTGTAGTAATTGAGTAACACATGATCGTTTCTTTCTAAAACCATGTTGGCATTCAGTGTACATATTATTCACAGTGAAATGATTAACGATCTCGTCTTGGACTATAGACTCTAAAACTTTACATACTATTACTATATACGTTGAATTTACTGGTCTGTATTTTCCTGCATTTGACCTAGAACCTTTTTTAAAAATAGCACTTACCTCTGCGGTTCGCCAGTCTTGCGGTACAATACCTGATTTAAGGGAAAATGTAAATAATGTGCAAAGTGGTTCTGCCAATTCATTACACAACTCTTGTAAAACTCTGGGAGAGATGCAGTCGGGACCTCGAGCTTTGGAAGGATTTAATTCTTTTAATTTTTTTCTTGACAATTTCAGGAGTTATTACGATATCTGTTAAGGTGCACCCATTCGATTTTGAGCCCCTACCAAGCAATGGAACATTACTCAAATTTTCTTCCACAAATATGCTTGATAAAAATGTATTCAAGGTTGCTGCCTTTTCATGATCTGCTACAGGAAGTGTGCCATCTTCTTTTTTAAGTGCATTTATTCCAGAATTATATTTAGTTTGTTCCTGTATATACTTCCAAAATATTTTGAATGAATGAATGAATGAATGAATGAATGAATGAATGAACTTTATTCTTCCAAATACATGTTGCCACGTACAGGAAAATTTGTTTCGCCACCTCAGGTGCAACTTGCAATCACCCAAACTCACACAACAGTTTACATACAACACTGAAATGGACAATGGCACGGGACGGGTGAAGCCCGTCGCCAAGGCGTCTCATGGCCGGCGCCAACGGCCCCAACCCGACCTGAACCTCCCCCTAACACAAAGTAAACTAAGGACAGCCCTATCATAGTATCTCTTAAACGCGTAATATAATGTTTTTAAACTTTCTGCTTGGCTAATACTAGGTGCACAAATGAGAGATACGCATCAACAGAATAAAAAGATGAATTATACTTTCACAGTTGCTACCTGGGGGCCCGTCGCTATAAGAACAGCGCCGGCTATTAGACAGTCGCTCCGGCATAAACAGTCACCACCTTAATTATAACTTAACTAATATATAACTTCACACCTCAGTACTAATTTTTAAGCAATAATAGTAAAACTACAACATTAACGTGAAAGCGGCAGTCCAAAATTGTTCCTAAAGCACAGTACACACATGCACACGCTGTTAAATCAGTGTTGTAAGAAATACAGTCACTGTGTCCGTCATCACGTCCCTCGGCTGGAATGTGGGGGCCCGAAGCCTGCCGGCACCCGCCTCGCTGCACGCACTCACGCTACTTCTCAGGCAGTGATGTTGAGCGTGGCGTGGGAAGAGCCACTCCTGAGATGCTTGAAAGGGGAGAAAAGCACGTTGGTTTTTTGCCACACTGGCACAGTATAATGCGCACTGTTCTTCTGAGATTGAAATTCCAATGGCACTAACAAAACCTGATCAGCCGGCGTGTATAAACTAGCATTGCACTGACGGCGGAGGAAACTACTGAGAGTCCAATTAACAGCCACAGCACAACAAATTCCCAAAGTCATCCAAGAGAAACACCAGTCATGATGTAGCATTGCAGGGTCCGACATCATATATCAAACGAAAGCCCCAATGACTGCTAGACTGCAGGTGGCGACCATTTCTACCGGAGCAGGCGGCCTGGAGGTGTTGTATGGCCGCCATCTTGTCTTTGGGGTTCATTTTACATTTATCTGCAATATTTCTTTCACGTAATTTTTTTAAATTACATTTTATTAATTTATTACAGTCGTTTCTTAAGGTAATATATCTTTGATAATCCCTACCTTTAGTTTGAAGATATCTTTTATATATCATTTTTAATCATTTTTAAAGTACCCTTATTCATCCAAGATGGTGTGGTACTCTTCACTTTTGGGATATGCAACTCCATACCTTTCAAAACTGAAGACTTAATTAATGCCCAGAGTTTTTCCACTCTACAATTTTCAGGTTTAATAGTTGTAAAGTCTATATTTGCAATATGTGCTCTCAGACTATCATAGTCTCCCTTTCCAAGGTTAAGGGAATATTTATTACTGTGTCACCTTTACCTTAGGTACAGCTGGAAGAGTAAAACATCGTAGTTACTCTTGCCAATGGGATCCAAGTGTTGAACATCTAAAGTTAGCAACTCGTCATTTACTAAGATTAGGTCATCTAATGTTGACCTCTGACCTTGACTATGTCTTGTTGGATTTTTCACCATCTGAATCAGGAAGCACTCAACAATTTGATTATTTTCTCAACTGTCCAGGAGCCATCCCATCCTGCATACGGGAAATTAAAATCTCTGAAAATGCAAATTTTATCATATGTTTGTATCTCCTCGGATCGTAAAAGTTGTAATAGTAGATCTGTGTTTTCAGTTGTGGAGCTGGGGCTTCTATACACACAACCAACAAGAATTTTTTCACCAGAAGCACTCACAAAATAGCACCACAAGCTCTCTTCCAACTTATGTTCAATGTTTCAATTCTTGAGTATTTATTAACTTTTTGTTAAAGTAAAGGGCAACTCCTCTCTTACGAAGTTACGGTTTGTGTTAAGAAACATATCATAATTTGGTAACGTGTATACTGAATCCAATGGGGTATAGATCTGATTTTTAGCTTTTACTTCAGTAAGACCAATGATGTCAGGCTTTATATCATCAATCCTTTTTAAAAGTTCACTCTTTTTATTTAACAGATAATCGACATTACTGCAGGGCTCGAAATTAGCGGGGGCCCGGGGCCAAAAACCCGCAAAGTTGATTTCGGGCTCGGAAAGTTGAAAAACGAAGGGCCCGCTTGGCCCGCAAAATAATTCGTCTGCTACAGCTAGCTCTACTCGGCAGTTTCGTATTTGGGCCAAGGGAAGCAACCCACACCGGTGCCCTAAATTAGGACAGAAAAAAAAAAACAGAAAAGGCAAAATCTGTTTGTTTAACTTTAGTTTATCAGGAAGAGTACTGTTAAGTTTAGTTCCCTTTCATGGTTTTGTTTTGAACTTTTGTGCATTGAGGTCAGATTTTTTGTTAGGTTACTCATATTAAAAATTTAATGATGTGTATTGTGCAATACTCAGTCACAAAACTGAAAAGTATTATACAAGAGACTCACTTGATTTTTTTCTATTTTGTTTAATGGCCATTTCAGGCTCACTAGTCACTGGAACATGTGTGTCACTGAATGTGTGTGTGTTTTTTTTTTTCCCCTTTTTTGTTGGTAATGTTTGAAAGTGAAAGAAAAGGCAAATAAAAATGACATCACTCAGCAAAATTGGAAATTCAATTGTTTTTATTTTAGATTATCAGACAAATTGTACTTTCTACTTATTATATTGTCAATAATTCTTTTGTTTTTTGTTTGCATTATTTTTCAAAGTTGGGCCCCGAAAGTTGCTTGTGGGCCCTCAAATTTTTCAATCAAGAGGCCCGGTGGCCCCCAAAGAAAAAAGTTAATTTCTAGCCCTGTTACTGTATATGACGGTGCAAAAATTGGAATCAATTGAAGAAAAAAGACAAGATGATGAGCAAGAAGAAAGATGACAAGACAAAGAGGAATCTGAAGTTGCTGAAGATGAATGTCTAGTATCGTTTTCAGTATTATATATAACACTTATTTACAATTGAAGGTTTTTTTGTGTGGGCTGTCATACTGTCAATTGTCTGCCCCTGCTTGCGTGGCAGAAGCATCCTGTTGTGCGGCAGTAGCACCAACAGCTCTGGTTTTTCTGGCGACGATCTTCAAGGCTCTGTAGTCTGTCATCAAATTTTCCTCCCCTCCCTGCACCCTCTCCCTCATCTCCTCCCTTAGTTCCTTAATTTTTTTCTCTTTCCTTGGTTGTACTGTCATTGTTGATATAAATGGGTGTGTTTGGGGGTTTGTTTTTATTCAGATCAAAATTCCCTTCAACATCTTGGTTTTCTCAGTCTTCACCACCAGTCTCAACGGTCTTGGTCTAAAATTTTGTCCTATTTTAATTTTAAAGGTCCCCAACCTGACTGGGCTATCTATCTCATCTACATCCACATTTGGCATCTTTCTCACCAGCTCACACACCCTGTTTCTGTCATCTCTCAACCTTTCTTCCGCTGTCTCTCTATCACTCTCACTCAGATTCACCACAATTATGTTCAACTTTCTCTTTCTTCTGCTTCCTGCATATATTCCTTAACTTTTTGTTCAAACCGCTGTGAGATGGCCTTAGTTGCCTGCTTGGTGTTAAACCCAAATAACCAACTAATGGTCTCATCAATCCTTTTGTCAATGTTTTCTTTCTTATGCACACTTTCCAAATATTATAGTCTGTCAGTCATAGTTCTTAGCAGCTGAAAGATGCCATCCAGCTTGGCCTCAATGTGAGACTTGACAATTGCCTCTTTCAATGTCCCCACAATGTTCACAAGTCCACTGCAGTAGCTTTGAACCCCTGCGAGCATTGAACTGTGCGGTGGTCAAACCACAGCACGACTTGTGGCAAAATTCTTTGCACAAAAAGCACTGGATGCTTGCATCTCCTTGACTATCATCAATCGCATTTCCACATGACAGACACAACCAGGGCGCCTGCATCCAGTGCATGCTTTTTTGCTATTGCCGCTTGAAGAGCCTTTTCTCTTATGCGCTGTGACATCGTGAAAAGGTACCTTTCGTGTGCCTGTGACTGAGGTATGAAGTAAGTAAGCACACAACAAAAAAGAAATACAGAATATGATCCAACATACCTTCGAGATGGTTCTAATGTTAGTCAGTGAAAACGTACGTTTGTAAAGTTCGTCCTAACAGACGACAGAACACAGTAAAAGATCAGGTGGACGATAACTAGCAAAAATATTCCTGTAGAATGTTATTTCCCAGGACACAATGGCTCAATCCAGCTTTTCTAACACAATTTTTGCTTTTAGGTACTGCTGTAAAACAAATATAACACCAAAAATTTTCTCATTTCACAAAACATCAGCCATCTTGCGCATGCGCAGACCCCATTATGCAATGTACATTAATTTTTATAGCGCTTAACCTCGAAATGAACACATATCGGTTTGCATGTTTCTAAAACAACTTACCAACAGTCCACTGATATCCCAAAATAAGCACAAATGTTGTGTTTTCGATCAGAGGCATACACATGTTCAGACCCAGCAATCGCCATTTAAGGTATTTTAAGGTGACGGTCAACTCGCCCATATACCAACTTGCCTAGTCAACTCGCCAAGGTAAGGGTCAACTCGCCTAAGATGTCGGTCATCTCGCCCAAATAGCGGTCAACTCGCCAAAGTAAGCGGTCAACTCGCCCAAGGGTAGTGTCAACTCGCCTAAGTATTTTAGTCTAGTCTAATATCTGGACCCTCAGATGTGTCTACATGTATCCAGAGATAGTTGTGGGAGGTTTATACAGGACACTGATGTGTGTCCCGTCTCATGACCACCCTAATGAGTACCCAATAAACGTGGTGTTGGGGGCGGGGGGGGGGGGGGGGGGGGGGGGGTTGCGTATCTCAGTGACCTGGTGAGCTATGCTGGCCGGAGCTTAATGCTCCTGGTAGGGTCTCCCAAACCAGACAGGTTGAAGGGTAGAGACCAGACGAAGCGTGGTCCCTGGTCCTCCAGGTTGGGGGTTCAGCACAGGGCTAACCACTCTGCCCTAGAAAACATTCCCTGGTTACGGAAACAGCAACAGAATCAACATCCACAAGCAGGTGTGATGCGCCTCTGGAGAAACCTCAGGGGACTTGTATGAATGGCAGTGCTGAAAGCCACTTTGTGGAAGCCACTGACAGGATGACAGAGGTCTTGAACACCAAAACCAAGACAAGGATAGTTTTTATAATGTCCGTACAATGTATCAAATGGGCAAACTGGCGCAAGTAACAGCAGAAATGCGCCGATGCAATCCACATATATCGGGCATTAGCGAGAGCAAATAGACTGGATCAGGAAATGTGACAACATCAACAGGAGAGACAGTTCTATATTCAGGAAGAGAGGACAATCAGCATGAAGAGGGAGTTGCCATCATCTTGAGGAAGGAGTGGAAAGGAGTATAATAGAATGGAAACCCCTCAACAGTAGATTAATGAGAATAAGAGTAAATGGAAAACAAGTGAATATGACTATCATCTAGTGCTACAGTCCTACCAATTACAGCGATGATGAAATAAAAGACATTTTTACGAACAGTTAGAGGCAGATGTTAAGTCAACACCACGGCACGACGTGTTGATCATCATGGGCGACTTGAATGCAAAGGTAGGGAGCGACAACACCAACAATGAACGTGCAATGGGAACACATGGATGCGGGACGATGAATGAAAATGGAGAGAGACTGACAGAGTTCTGCACCACCAACAACCTGGTTGTTGGAGGCACCTTATTCCCACACTGTGACATCGACAAGCTCACTTGGTACTCGCCCAAAGACAGAGACAAGAATCAGATCGACCACCTACTTATCAACGGAATGTGGAGGAGATAACTGCTGGATGTGAGAGTAAAGCGAGGACCTGACGTTGGAAGTGACCACCAACTGGTAACAGCAATGGTGAGACTCAGGCTAAGGAAGGCACAGAACAAGACGCACGTACAGCGAAAATTTGACACTCAGAAGCTACAGGACTCGCACACAAAACGCATTTTTGTCACACAAGTGAAGAACAGATTCCGGGCACGACAGGATCTAGACCCAGAAACCAATGCAAACAATATTAACACACTCTATATTAAAATCAAAGAAACTGAAGAACAACAAAGCCCCAGGACAAGACAACCTGAATGCAGAATTATTCAAGATAGATCCAGAGACAGCAGCTAGAATACTAGAACCATTTTTCAGAATAATTTGGACAGAAGCTTGTGTACCCGAGGATTGGACCGGGGGTGGGTGGGGCGGGGGGATTATTAAGATTCCAAAGAAGGGCACCCGCAACGACTACAACTGGCGTGGTATCACCCTTCTGTCAATCCCCAGCAAGATCCTCGCCAATGTGATTATAAGCAGATTATCTACGGCAGTTGATACAACATTGAGAAAAGAACAGGCAGGTTTCAGAAAAGGCAGGAGTTGTATAGAACAGATTTTTGCTCTGCAAAACATCATAGAACAGAGCGCAGAATTGTAAAGACAACTCTACCTGAATTTCATAGACTTACACAGAGACAGCTTGTGGCGCACCTTGAGGGCTTACGGAATCCCAAACCACATGGTGGAGCTCATCAAGAGTTTCTACATCAATTACAGCTGCTATGTGGGAGGACGCGACATCTGGTTTGAAGTGACGACTGGTGTCTGGCAAGGCTGTGTGATGTCTGCGTTACTCTTCAATCTCATCATTGACTGGGTAATGCAACGCACGACAGAGACAAGACATACCGGCATCAGATGGACGCTCTTCTTCATACTTGAAGATTTGGACTTTGCCGATGACTTGGCACTAATGTCTCACACCCATAAACATATGCAGGACAAGACGGACAGATTGAACCAGTACAGTTCCCAAGTTGGCCTCAAGATCAGCCAGAAGAAATCGGAAGTGATGACCATGAGCACTGCTACACAGGCTCCCATCAAAATCAACACCAACGATTTACCCTTTACTGAAAGCTTTGTGTACCTGGGCAGCATCATCACACCGGATGGCGGAAACAAGTAAGACATTCAGAACAGACTGAATAAAGCTGTGTACTTGGGCAGCATCATCACACCAGATGGCGGAAGCAAGAAAGACATTCAGAATAATAATAATAATAAGCGCATTAAATAGGCGCTTTATCCCAATTGAAAATCGGCTCAAAGCGCCGCCGCGAACTGAACCCAACAAGCACGCTCACGTGAATCACGCGCATTCACTCACACACTGTACGTAAACACAGAACATTCACGTGGTGCTAAGGGCAAGCTCAAGCGAGCTACTGAAGTTTTTGGAAATTCAAAATCGTTTGTATTTGAAATTTGATTAAGTGGGCTGAAGCTGATACCAAAGTGGAGACTGAATAAAGCAAGGAGTGCCTTCATCAGCATGAACAACATCTGGAAGTCCTCACAATACAGTGTGGGCACCAAGCTAAAACTCTACAACAGCTGTGTTGTACCAGTACTCCTGTACGGAGCAAAGAAGTACTGAACGATAAAGAAACACGCTTAGAAAAGACGGGGACAACACAATAATAAATTGTGTTGTCCCCGTCTTTTCTAAGCGTGTTTTTTTATCGTTCGGTACTTCTTTGCATTTTACACGCTTGGCAGTCACCTTTGTGGTCTGGACTGTACGGAGCAGAATGCTGGAGAATGACGCAACAATACCTCACCAAGCTGTCCACATTCCATACCAAGAACCTCAGGAGAATACTCAAGATATTTTGGCCAAACAAAACCTCCAACGAAGACCTATTGTCCCGCTGCAAACAAGAAGACATAGCCACAACAAGCATGAAAAGACGTTGGCGATGGATTGGACATGTGCTGCGGAGAGAAGACGGCTCCATCATTAAAACAGACCTACACTGGACAACAGATGGAAAGAGGAAGTGAGGACGGCCAAAGATCACCTGGCGAGGAATGGTGGAACAAGAACTGAAAAACCACCATCACACCTGGGGAACGATAGGCTCTCTGGCCCGCGACCAGCTGAAATGGAGAGATTTCGTTGCTGTCCTATGCTCCTTCGGCGTTACGGGCAGTAAGTACTGATGTGTGTGTGTGTGAGAACCGTTTATAATCTGTGTATGTGACTGTATGACGGTGTGTTGGTGTGTGTGTGTGACGATGTGTGTATGTGTGTGTATGTATGACGTGTGTGTTTGTGGGTGTGGTTGTCAGTGTGTGTTTTTCAGCCTGTTGATCAGATAATCTCTGGGAAAATATTAATGTTTTAAAATGGACAATGGACGACAGCCGACAGATGGCCGACCACTGACCCAAAACTTGCTATCGCACGTGAGCCAAAATAGCAGCACAGTGCAAGCAACGGGTGACGTTACAGATCAGTTATTGGACAAGTTACTATGCTATCACTGCACAAGTGATGTAATAGTTACTGACCAATATCCTGGCCATCAGGCTCATAATGTCATCAATGACCTCATGTTCCAAGGTCTTTATTGGACGGATCTTTTGTGACAACTGACTTTTCTGGTTGTCATAACAAGATTCAAATATTCAAGATAACTTTCAACCGTAAACTAGAATCGCATAAACTTGATGCATGCACATTGCAAACAGACTATACATAAACCAATTTTGTTGGAAAGTGCGGGAAACGGCTGAGAAACATGTTGACTTGAAAGAGACATGCTGACTGTAAGAAAGAAGCATTGTATAATCTGGCATGTCCTATAGGTCCAAATCACTGGTAACAGTCATGATAATAATAATAATAATAATAATGATAATAAATAGTTATTGTATAGCGCTGTTCTCCAGGAAAACACTGGACTCACTGCGCATGCACAACAGCACACTCTCTCAGACACACGCACAATCATACACTACTTTAAACCACCCCATCCCTTCCCAACACCGTACATTCACTTCCTCTGGATCAGAATAAAAGGCAGTCAACAGTTAGCTAAAGGTGAGCAGAAAGAGAACCATGGCAAACCTGGTTTGCTGAAGTTCGCCTAGGTTCGTTCAACCTCAATTAAGAAACAAATCAAAAGATCGCCGATCTTCTCCGATCTAGGTTTGCCGATCAAAAGTTTGTTTAATTAAGAACATGCTTAAAAGTGTTAAATGCCCGCCAGAAAAGAAAAGTCTGTAATTGAGCTTTGAACTGTGACAATGTGGGCAGATTTCGCATTTCAATTGAGTTTCACACACTTGGGGCTAAAAAGGTGAAAGAACGCTCCCCGACAGTCTTCATGATAAGCTTCAGGATGTTTAAAAGTTTTTCACGAAAGAGAGACCACATTACGCCTCTGCTGAAGCAGATGCACTGGCTGCCCATGAAATTCCGCTGCCAGTACAAGATTGCATTTTGACGTACCTTTCTGCCAAGCTGTTTATCAGCCATCATGTACCCTCCGTTCCTCGGGTGATTGTAATTTGATGGCCTTAAAATGGTCACCTTGAACAGGTTCCAGTTCAGTTGGACTGAGAACTGAGATTATTTAACCCTTTGAGTGCCGGTAGCAGTTTCAATCCTAGGAATCATTTTGACTAAAACTGTTACCGCGGGTTAAGGTCAAAGTTATTCAAGTACGTCAAGTTGGGTGATGTAATTGTCTTTGGACAATAATAATCATGGAAATAGACTGTGAAAGAACCAGAAACCAATTATCCCGAAGACGCTGTTGTACCTTTAATGAGTACTTCAAGTGGGTGTGGTCGTTGTTGTGGTCGTGGTCGAGGCCGTCGTGGTCGTGGTGTCAAAGTGCGACCACCGGAAATGCACAGGCACATGATGTTGGGATATGCATCAGCAAGTAAACAAGGAGTATCCCTAATGGCCAAAAGTCCTCGGGCCCACGACAGGCACATGATGTTGGGATATGCATCAGCAAGTAAACAAGGAGTATCCCTAATGGCCAAAAGTCCTCGGGCCCACGACGGCCGCAGTGGACCCGCGCATAGTTGTTGTGGGCCTGAGAACCTTTGCTTACTGGGTGACTCTTGTGGAACCCCCCCCTCCCCTCCCCCCGATGTTCCACACCTGCGTCATCCATGGGTTGGTGGGCAACTTGGCAGCTGCGCTGGGACCAGCTCCAAGGACCCGCACCACCAGTTTGTCAGGAGACAGGGACGCCAGTCAGCCAACCTGGCGCAACTGAGACGAGAGCGCGAAGGCAGGCGGGGACCCAGTGCGCACAAGGTCATCGGGGCCGACGTTAGCCCGCGCACGTTTGTGCGCGGGCCAACATCGGCCCCGATGACCTTGTGAGCACTGGGGCGCGACTGCTGCAGCATTAATGTGCATGGAACTGCGAGGCGAGAAACTATGACGTTCGGTTGTGCGACGCTGATGCAACAAGCGCTTGTGCCGGAGCAGCTGGCCCTAACTTGCATCATCGGAGGCTTTTTTTGTGTAATGTACCGGCAAGTTGACAGTCTCTTGATTCACATGCACTTTTACCAGTTCTCTTGCCTTGCCTGCAAGTGTAACTAACCCTACCTGCGTCAGAATAACAGACTGTCCTGTACGACGTCCGACATTTGCGCAGTCATATTAACATTTTGTGTGTGTGTGCCATTGTGTGCGTGTGTGTGCCAGTTTTCTTTTATTCATGAACATTTTTTTCCTTTGGCATGCGGACACAAACCACAAACAAGTCATGCATTCCAAGCATAATCATGCACAAACTCTGGGTTTTTATGTAGCCGCATCTTTTACTTCCATTGCTTTGTAACATTGTCCCCCTTTCCTTCAATCTCATTGGCTCAATATGTGTTGTTCAATTACTTATCAGAATATACCAGAATATACCGGCTGGCCACGAATGAGTTAACCCATTCACCCCTTCTCCTCATGTAGTTTGTAGCGAGGACAAGAATGGAAAAAAGGTCTGCGCACCTATTCTTTTATCCTTGGAAAATAAAGTTTCATTTCATTTCCCTAGCCGAGAAAACATGAACACAATCCAAATGCAGGAGACATAGATCCTCATGAGCCCCAATGACTGCCAGGGGGCGGGGGGGGGGGGGGTTGTACAGTGATTAACGTCCCGACAGCAACAAGACTTTCTCAGGACGTGCCTGCACTGCTTGTGAAAAAAACAACTAAACAGAATATTGAATGTATGTCACCAGGCAGTCTAATACGCTAAATAAACCGCATACCATTTAGCAACACACATCCAATATCAAGAGCTACAGGCGGTGCAGACAGTGGGGAGAGTTTAAAAAAGGAAAATACAGGTGAATGGACCAAGGGTAGACAGAAACACATGCCCCAGAATAGAGGAGAAAACCCACCCTTTGGGGCTGACCAGGGTGACCCTGGGAACAAAGAAGTAGTTAATCCCACCCAAGTCCCCCAGGGCAGATCTGAGTGGGGGGAGGGATGGGCTTGAGGATCTATGCCTGTTGCTGCGACCAATGGACGATTTGGATTTTTAGTCGTTAATAAACAACGTTACCAGAAACCAAAATGTGGCCGGGGAAGGGTTTACGGCTGCGACTCAACTCATTCTACCCCATCACCGAAAATCCCCCAACTTTGCCGTTGTGCTCTGAAGACTGCACTAGCAGTGCAGGACACAGATCAACCATTTTAGTTCAAGGGTGATGCCAAAATAGCTTGGCGCCCATAGGCGCCAAGCTATTCTGGCATCACCCTTGAACTATCATGGTTGATCCTTATCTTGCTGTGGTGTGTCTGGGGTAGAAGGAGTTACAGTATAATGACGAAAAAAAGAAATGCGACATGTTTGGAATCATTAGAAACACTTTAGCGTTTCCGACGATTCCAAAATAGTCGACTTAGCTGAAATTGTCTTCTCCTGCTGCCATGTGGTGTCGCTGCTCTTATAAGGGGAAAAGTCACAATTCTCAGTGTCTTAGGTGATACATGTTCGTGTGCATTGGCTTCAGTACTCACGCTACATTACAGGCCGCAGGTATATCGCTCCTAAACTCGGTGTCCGATTGGAGGACATAGAATCCGGACACGCTAAGTGCAGTAAACCACATTAACAAATCCTACTGCGAGATATACCAGATGAAAACGAAAGCCTGTGAACAGAAAAATGACATACCCGTGGCATGCAGTATGTCGTGAGGACCCGCAAAGATAATGTGCATGGACAGGGATCAACTAAAACACTGAGAATGTCGAGTTTAGCCCCTTACTGTGTTTACGCCACCTAATGGCAGCAGCCGTGAGCTATGTCACTCATTGTCGCATTTCTTCTGCTTGTCGGTCTATTGAGGACGATACAAGCAAGTGTAGATACACATACACTGTATCTTAGTGTAAGTATAGGTTTTTATCAGTGCTGGATCAAGTTGGGATCAGTGTCAAGTCCACCAATCGATGCAAGTTTCTCACATGAACGATACATTCTGCTGTCCTATATCCGATATTCCCCTGCGGCTTACATTCCATCTACTGATCTTCTTTGTTAGGATAGGGAAGTAGTGCTTGGGATGTGGCGTTGTCTTTTGTAAATTAATAATATAAGTTATTGGTAGCAGGGGTTTGCTACACGTACCCTTGTCAAAGGGTGGTCAAAGTAATCCTTGTACCCCAAAGCCCAAGGTAGGTCAAAGTAACCATTGTACCCTGAAGGCCTTTGGCCTTCAGGGTACAATGGCTACTTTGACCTCCCTCAGGCCTACAAGGGCCCGTGTAGCAAACCCTTGCCTACCAGTACCGAACTTGTTTTCATTCCGATGCTATATTCATAAAAGTTGACAAGTTGATCAAACTTCGAACGTCTGCGGCATCCCCTATAGCTGACCTCAATACACGTTCTAAGCGAACCCTTGCAGTTGCAAAGGGTCGCAATCATGCGCAAAGACCGCTCTTGCTGGCAGCTTGTCAATTTCAGTTTGACTTTTGGAAAGTTTTTTTCTTGCCTCACTGCCTACATATTGTTAGAGTAATGTGATTTAACACGGAGTGTTTTTCCGACTGTAGTTCACTTAAAAAAAAACAACCGAATTTAATGTTCAGCATTGAAACGACAATCGTGTGACAGTGACATTGGTGCACCATTTTAGAACCCGGGTATCCTGCTCTATTTTCAGTCTCGTGCATTTCGATGGAAAATATTGATCAAAACTGGATGCTGTTGTCTTTTAAAACAATTCTTGAGTGCGTATTGTTTTGAACTATGTGAAGAAGCTTCATTGTTTGGCTTGTGTTTTTCTCTTTTAGTCGAACAAAGCTGGAACTCGAGTCGAAAATGAGGTCACAACGCGTCATACAGCGGTCTATGATTAGTTCGCCATTAGTCACTACATGGGTTTTTGTAGCGAGGTCACATGGTACCGTTTGTGCTACATGGATTGGTTGTGCGACGTAGGGATGAAACAAACTGTTTAATCTGTTGGGGCTGCCTCCCTTCGTCGTTTCACCGAGGCAATGGTGCTGAACCATCGCTCCTTACCACCGATACAGGCATGTGACACAGCAAAAATATCAGTACATTCTTAACACGGACATCTTTGTGGCCTATGTGGGTAGACATGTGTTCTCTGAAAAGACGAGATCGAGTGAATCTAGCATAACATACTGTGCACTTATGGCCTGTGTGTGTCAGCATGTGTCTTTTCAAGTGACCAGATTGAGTGAATTTAGCACTACATTCTGTACACTTATGTGGTTTCTGGCCTGTGTGTGTCAGCATGTGTGTTTTCAGGTGACCAGACTGAGTGAATTTAGCACTACATTCTGTACACTTATGTGGCTTCTGGCCGGTGTGTGCCAGCATGTGTGTTGTCAAGCTAAAAGAATGAGCAAAAGTAGCATTACAATCTGTACACCTATGTGGCTTCTCGCCTGTGTGTGTCAGCATGTGTGTTTTCAGGTGACCAGATTTAGTGAAGCTAGCACTACATTGCGTACACCTATGTGGCTTCTGGCCTGTGTGTGTCAGCACGTGTGTTTTCAAGTGACCAGATTGAGTGAATTTAGCACCACATTCTGTACACTTATGTGGCTTCTGGCCTGTGTGTGTCAGCACGTGTGTTTTCAAGTTCCAAGAATGAGCAAAAGTAGCATTACATTCTGTACACCTATGTGGCTTCTCGCCTGTGTGTGTCATCATGTGCGTTTTTAAGGTACCAGATCGAGTGAAGGCAGCACTACATTGTGTACACTTATGTGGCTTCTGGCCTGTGTGCATCAGCATGTGTGTTTTCAAGTTACCAGATTGAGTGAAGTTAGCACTACATTCTGTACACTTATGTGACTTCCGGACTGTGTGTATCAGCATGTGCATTTTCAAGGTACGAGAAAGAGTAAAAGTAGCACTACATTCTGTACACCTATGTGGCTTCTGGCCTGTGTGTGTCAGCATGTGTGTTTTCAAGGTACCAGACCGACCAAAACTTGCACTACATTCTGAACACTTATGTGGCTTCTGGCCCGTGTGTATCAGCATGTGTTTTTTTAAGGTACCAGAAAGAGCAAAAGTAGCACTACATTCTGTACACATATGTGGCTTCTGGCCTGTGTGTGTCAGCATGTGTGTTTTCAAGTGACTAGATCGAGTGAATTTAGCACTACATTCTGTACACTTATGTGGCTTCTCGCCTGTGTGTGTCAGCATGTGTGTTTTCAAGGTACGAGAAAGAGCAAAAGTAGCACTACATTCTGTACACTTATGCGGTTTCTGGCCTGTGTGTGTCAGCATGTGTGTTTTCAAGGAATCAGGCCGAGTGAAATTAGAACTACATTCTATGCACCTATGTGGCTTCTGGCCTCTGTGTTTAAGCATGTGTCTTTTCAATGCACTAGATTTAGTGAAATGAGCACTACAATTTGTACACGTGTGTGACTTCTGGACAGTGTGTGTCTGTATGTGCCTTTTTAAGCCAGCAGATCGAGTGAAACTAACACTGCATTCTGTACATTTGTGTGGCTTCTCGCCTGTGTGTATCTGTATATGTGTTTTCAAGTTGCCAGTCCTATCGAAACTAGCACTACATTCTGTACATTTATTTGGCTTCTGGCCTGTGTGTGACACCATGTGTGCTTTCAAGGTACAAGACTCACTGGGCACAGAGTTAAACTCTAGCTTGATGTCAGGTTCCAGTTTAGCCCCAGACTCTGTGCTGGTCCCAGGTTCTAGCCAGACACCAGATTCGACCTTGATAGCTGGCTTCAGTTTGACTTGCGGGTGTTGGACAGGACCATCTCTTTCAACACGAATAGTGTTGACTGTGTCTCCACCAGTAGTGGTGACTGTGTCTTCACCAGCAGCGTTATATGTGTCTTCACCAGCCATGTTGACTGTGTCTTCACCAGTGGTTTCAAAGTCCCTGTGGTGTCCAACTGCCTCAGAGTAAGTTAGTGATGTTTCTGCTTCTTCCTCATCTGGGGAAATAAACAGGACCATGGGAGTGAATATCTATGTACAGACAATCGGATCAACTGACATCATAAGAATTTAACAAAAAAGAAGAAACCCCTCTAGACAGCACACATTCCTTATTGTTCAGAAAACATGCTTGTACTGGTGACACAAATGTTAGCACACAAATATTTTCTTTTAATATGATTGAACAAAAAAGGCAAAGCCTTTATGGCTCACATGTTTAACTGATCCACATACATGTGACCTTTGTGACCCTGACCTTTCTGACTTGTCAAAGAAATGAGCAAGCGTTCAAACGTCTTCAAGTAAGTAAAGAGTCGACGTTTGTACCAGCAAAGTCCACATTTTCTCAATATTTATGAATTTTTCACACATTTGTCTACCCCCATGACCCTTGACCTTTGTGATGGGTCAACTACATTAGTATGCATAGAAAGGTCTTGCCATCAGCAAGCTTTAAACCAAGTTTGATTGAAAAGATTGCAAAAACTTTCATAAAAACTACATTTCTAATGAAAATTGGCATTGGATTGGATGGGATTTTCCCCACATTCGCCAACTTCTTGCAACCCGTGACCTTTTCCGAGGGGTCATCCAAATTAGTATGCATAGATAGGGATTACCATCAGGTACCCCTGTAACAATTTTGGATTTGACGTTGAAAATACTAGAGAAAAAAATAATTTTTGTCAAAATAGTGTTTTTAAGTCTCTTCTATTTATAGAAGGGACTTTTAGGACAGATCGCAGTGGGGCGAATTTAATAGCATGTCCATGATGTCAAAGGCGGGCAGGCTAAACCTCTAACAATTGAAGTAACAAGATAAAATTATGTCATGTCTAGTTACGCTAACCTCGCTGCTGAACGTACATTTGGCGCAAAGCGCCGCTTGTGCGTATGTATGTATGTGTGTGTATGCATGTATACAAGAGAATCTCCAATATTTCTGTACACACAAGCTTGAAACTTGGTGAAATACTTTCTTAAGTGGGTGGCTAAGAGAGCCTCCGAGCATATTGTAATTCAATGTCTCATTGAAGACATAAACAACCGTTTGTAGGAAGTCGGTTGACCCAGATTAGAGTCTGTAATTTTTGTCATATTTAATTGAACTTTTGCCTATAGCTAGTTTGGAGAAAGACATTGGATGAGTTCGTGAGCCAGCTTTGCATCCTTTCAACTTCTTTAGTAAAAATTAATTCTTTTCAGAAAATAATCAAAACAGTAAAAAACCTTGACTTCTAGAGAAAGTCAGACAGTGCCGGTGACGTAAAAGAAGCAACTCCGTCACCACGCACACATATATATGCGTGCATCTCCAAGAGGCATAGATCCTCATGTACCTGGAGGGAGCATGAACATCTATGCCTCTTAAGGCTGTTTGAAGCGTGAGCATGCACGCACGCACACACACATATCGACGCGCTTTCAGAAGAGCATGCAGGTGTACTTAGTATATCATGTAGCTAGGTAAGGTCAACCTGATTTCACACAAATTATAGCAAGACTGAAATTGTACCGTGAAGTTCTAGTTTTGTCACCATTTGCCCAAGTCTTGAAGCAAAAGCGAAACTCATATCACGTTAAATATAAAATTACGTAAAAACAAAAAAATACATCATGACAAATGATGTTTGACAAACCATGACACATATGCGCGCAGTCCAAGAGGCATAGATCCTCAAGTGCCCGGAGGGTGCATGAACGTCTATGCCTCTTGAGGATGTTTGCAGCGTGCACATGCACGCACGCGCACACACACACATCGACGCTCTTTCAGAAGAAAATGCAGGTGTACTTAGTATAGCAGGTAAAGTCAACGTGTCCGCACACAAATTATAGCAAGACTGAGATTGTACCGTGAAATTCTAGTTTTGTCACCATTTTTCAAGTCTTGAAGCGAAAGCAAATCTTATATTTCGTTAAATATTAAAAATATGTAAAAACAAAAAAGAAATGTCATGACAAATGACGTTTGACAAACTAATGACGCATATGCGCTGCGCGCGCCCCTTTTTGTCGAGTTCACTATGACACATTGGCACATCATCTGCAAGGCTTTTTCAAAAGGAAATATTTCAACATCAGAATCAAGTCAAAGACAAAAGGTAGAGACCCTTGACAGCAAAAACAGCTCTCATATAGAAGGGACTTTGTGAGTTATGGTTCATCCCATCTTGTTTATTTCTACACCACTAATTTAAAAACAAAACAGTGTCTACATAAGCCTGCTGTTCATCCTGGCTCTTGGGTAAAATTAGGTGGAACTGTGAGCTCAAAAATTTCTAAATATGGAAATCGGCTGAGAAAGTACCCTTCCTGATCCTATCATATTTCAAATTGTAATACTACCATTAATGACATTCATATCTCAGAAAATTATGTAGATCACACTTTGTGTGTTTTGTATGTCATTATACATCTGACCCATTTCAAAGTGGAACTAAGTGGATTACAAAAACTGCTGACAATCTCAGAGTTTGCTCCTCTTACCTGAGCCGGGCACAAACAGCCGGGTAGATAAGGTTCTTTTTGGTAAATTTAGTCAACAGCGTATAGGATGCTCATCGGTCATCGACACATCTATATCTATATATCCCGTCTTGCCGACCGTTGGGGCACCACTGATGACTTGGCAACCAGCTCCCTCCATTCCTCTCTGTTCTCTGCCATTCTCAGTGTATCGCCCAGCTTCAGTCCTGACCACTCTGAGATATTGTCCTCCCATCTTTTCCTCTGTTTTCCTCTCCTTCATCCTCCTTGCACAGTGCCTTGCATGATTGTTCTGGCAAGCCCTGCTGAACTAGTGACATGCCCATACCACTTCAGTTTGCGTTTTCTCACAATGGCTAATAAGTCTTCATAGGGCCCGATGGCTTGCCTGATTCTGCTTCCCACTTCCTCGTTTGTGATGTGATCTCTGTATGAAATGCCAAGCAGCCTTCGAAAACATCTCATTTCAGTGGCTTGTATCCTCCTTTCAAGGTCTGCTGTGAGGGTCCATGACTCGCAGGCATACAAGAACACTCAGATGACTAAGGAGCGCATCAGTCTGATCTTGGAGCAGAGTGTGATGTTTCTGTCCTTCCATAATGGTCTTCAATCTTGCCAGTGCTGTTGTTGTCTACGCAATCCTGGACAGTATTTCTGGTTTTGATCCATCATCTGTCACTCATCGACGCATACAAATTTAAAATGACGCATTGCTTTGTCAGTGAGCCGGTCATATGACATTCATTTTTTAGACAGTCACTGAGACCCGTGCCGAGTTAGTTGGCGTGTACGAGAGAGAGCTATGGCCAGCTAGCTGATGCTAGTGCACTGTAGGCTTACACAGTCAGTCCTCAATGAACAGATGGAGTGCATCCTAAAAATTAGGGAGGCGGGAGGCCAGCTGCCAACACAGTGATGGGTGACACTTGCCCCCTCTCTGGAGCAAATGTATAATACTGCAAGCATGGGCCCTGACTAGGTACATGGTCCAACATGATGCAAAACGCTTTCCGCCTGTAATAGGCATACATTCTCATCAGTCCCCAAGGCTGCATTAACTCTAAGTCTCTTGTTGGTCTCATTGACGCTGATTTTGATCATTTTTGCAGACATATGCGTATTCTTACATGATGTCCAAAATGTTGTAATGTACGATGTAGTAATCGATGTACCAGTGGTCTCTCTTGCTCACACATATAACCTTCATTCTTATTGCATGGTTACACAATCAGTAACTCGATCTTGCTTGTTTGCGTCTTGTAGTTGAAGTCCACATCATGTAATTACTTGTATACTGACAACCACAATCTGGTTCTTGCTTTGTTTGTTGTTTTCTAAGAGAGGGCGGAGGGAGGGGGTGTCTGACAATTTGACAAAAATGTGTTGTGGTTGGTTTCCTGGACACTAAAGTTTGAATCAGGTGTACTGCCAGAAAACTGGTTCTTGTTGCTGTAAACCATTGTGCTCTTTACTGTAGCACAGTAATCGATCAGTGCTTGCACATGTTTACTGAGAAAAGCATATATTATGTAATGGAAGTCATTGAAACGCAAACCTGATTACATTATATTGCAAAATAGCAGAAAAGAAATAACAATCCGAAATTGCCAAATTGACTTGCGTTTGGTATTTTATGCACCAAGTATAACAGGTATAGTTGGCAGCGTGACAAATGTCACAGTAACCAGTGCAAGAGTGAGTTTCTAAAGTCTGCAAGAGGCATAGACGTTCAAAAGTCCTCACCACCTAAGGGTCGTTATGAGAATCTATGCATATTGCTTCAGATTTTATCTGACAGTGTTACTCAAACTGAGGAAATAGATGCGGACCAAGTAACGATTATAATCCACATCTGCAAGAGGCACAGATCTTCATGAGTCCCCTCTGCCCACGGGTCCATGAAAATCTACGCCTCCGCCTGGTGCCATTCATGCTCACGTTTCTCAAACCGCATCTAACTGAAAGCAGCCTTGACTGTAACCAACTGGCAGGCAAGGGCCGTGAAAACGTAAACAGCTGGGCCCACGCTACCAGAATTTGCGACTAGCATTGTGTGGTAAGCAACAAATTTGCCACCTGCCACATTGGCTTCGTGGCACACGTTTCAATGTGCGCGCAATGTGTTGTACTGACTGACCTGCCATTACCATATATGGAACAGCTCTCACACGCCCGGTTGAAATATTCGGAGCTGCGGAAGTCCCATATGCATGGGAACTCTCGGAGAAGGTTGATAAATTAACTTACTGGAGACGTGCCGCATACGGATACGCAGCTATTCACAGCGTTTCCACATGCGGCACGTCTCCAATGAGTTAACAGTCTCAAAGCAGTCGCTCAGCTTCTCCGCCATTTTTTCCGGCTCGGAAGATGAAGAAATGGGAAGTGGCGCAAGGACACCGCTGATTGGCTGAGAGGCGGCAACATTGCTCGAGCCTTGCCGCCTACCAAAAAAAAAAAGACTCGGTTTGTATCGGGTCGCAATTTGTGGCGGCAATATTGTAGGCGCCCCTAAGGGGCTGGGCCCACGCTACCAGAATTTGCGACTAGCAATGTGTGGTAAGCAACAATTTGCCACCTGCCACATCGGCTTTGTGGCACACATTTCAATGTGCGCGCAATGTGTTGTACTGACTATCGGGTCGCAATTTGTGGCGGCAATATTGTAGACCCCCCTAATTGTGGTGGCAACATTGCCACCACAAAATTGCGCCCGGCAATAGGTGTTTGTGATAGCGTGTGCCCAGCTTCTAATTGTGGTGGCAACATTGCCACCACAAAATTGTGCCCGGCAATAGGTGTTTGTGGTAGTGTGTGCCCAGCTTCTAAGTTTGACAACTGAGCAGACTACTAGGCCACGCCCACACACGGCACGTGTGATTGAGGTAGAACTGTACATCGCAGCTGATAACTTGACACGGAGTAGCCCGTTCAGTAGACGCAGTAGCTGCGTTTCGCTTTGCAAGCACCCAATCAATTTCAACCTTTTCTCAATTATGATTGGTGGTTCGCAAAGCAACACAAAGTCGCTTTGCCTAATGAATAGGCTACAGGAGTGACCGAACATTCGGCTGTGGGGAGGATGAAATTAGTTCATTAAAAGAGTGTTCATTATGCAAGTGTATTCTCTTCATTTGTTGTACACTACTTTTGACTAGGCCGACAACATCCGTTTTTTGGCTGCTGACATTTCAAAATCGAAAATACCAAAAACGTGCCAATGTTTTGTTGACTTATTGATTTTTAAAATGACCTATTGATTTTATGATCCTCCGGTCATATGACTTATTGACTGCAAAACTCAACCTAATCATTGAGTCAGGTACAATTGTAAAATAGGGGTCCATTGATAATAGCTTTGACCAATGCAAATCCACTGTGCCAACGTGTGCGCGCAAGCGCCTATACTAAGCTCAAGACAAAATACAAGGGAGGAAACGGACACGCCCGCGAATCGACAAAGCAATGTGAATCCAGAGCAGTTTTCAACCCTCAAAGCAACCATCCGCCTAAAACCTCAAACTGAACAGACTCGGTAGATATTTTGCCACAAATCATTACCAGCCTTGCCCTTCGATCAAAACTGATAGTTTAGTATAAAGGCTTTTAGCACAGTCAAGCATGATCCACAGAGTCCAAAATAGCTCAGGCGGTTAAACGTCGGAGCAGGAGAGCGAAGGGAATCGCCGGGTCGTGGGTTCAAATCCCGTCCCGGCCCCGGTAGCTGGACTCACAATCCAGGGAAAAAAAAAAGGATTTGTTCAATAGCATGTCCGTTGAAAGGTCCTGGTAAATCAAAGTGGCACAGTTGGAGTGCGCCTGAGTTGATCAGTGTTCAGGTCGTACACCACAGGCAATAGATTTCCCTGTCCCCCATAACCCGCCCGTCAAGGCCGTCCATGATCACCTCGGTGCTGTGGACGTTAAACCTGAACTTCCAGGTTAAAGCCAGCATGATCCAAAGCAGACATACGAGTCAGGGTTTTAGACGAGGCCGGAAATACGCCGCATGCTCATTTTTCATTGGTTTATATTAGCATATCCAATGAAATTAAAACAAGAGTGTGTCTTACTGTCGACATGAACTTGAGACCCGGGCTGCAAGCAGCAGTCGCTTAAGTAGCCCAAGAGCTAGCCCGATCTATCGTGCCCACCCCCCCCCCCCCACCCGAACCCCAGTACTAAATAAGATGGGTTTCAAAGTGTACCTTAGTATGCCCTGAGATGTTTAAGCAATGTTCCCCTAAAATCCTTAGGAACACACCAGAGATATAGCCGATGATGCAAGGTCCCCCCGCCCCCCCCCCCCCCCCACGCTCTACGCGGATGCTAAAATGAGCTTGAGAAACATTTTCCTCTAAATAAATCTGAATTCATCCCAGAAGCCCAAATCAGACATTATTATCTTAAGGCACACCTTCTGCATCCTCTGCAAAAAACAGAATAAAAATATATTGAATCTGTGGCTCACAGAGAAGGTATTTGTGCACCCAGTAAATGGCCATTTCCTCAAAATCGCCCCCGAAAAATAAAAAAAATAATGTCAGATGCCTTCAGACATTTTCTATAGCACTGGCAGTCCGTTTTCAGGCATACATCATTAAAACAGGATGTCACAATTATTATAAACTTGTACACAAACCAAGAGGAATCACTCAGCGCCGGACAGACAGTTAGATCCTATTATAAACTTGACTAGATGGCGTTGTGATCACTATGAGTGCCACATTGATTTTGTATCCCTACTCCTAAGTTGTAAAAATACACAAAATTAATTAGAAAAAAAATACTAAAGTTATTCCATTTCATTTTGACCTCTCTTTACCTATTAAGTTTCAATAATTTAATTGCAATAAAATAGGAAAGTCAGCATCTTTTATGATACGTTTGTGGTGAATGATAGCTTTTTCCAATTTAAAATTGCAAAATTGGGATGTGAAACGTACGTTGTATCCGATGCCCTCAGAAATTTTGTATACAAGTGATAGGTCTTTTTTTTAGGTTTAATTGGTTAGGATAGAGCACCGCAGTTACTCCCAACCTGATTTTATGATGCTGTGATTCATTTAGGGGCCACAGTGGCTGAATCTGCTGCCCTACCCCCATTTTACCAGTACTCAAAGCAACGCAAAATGATCATAAAAATTAATTGTCATACTCCTCTGTTTAAATATTTTTGTTGCCAATTTTCTTAACAAAGCATGCACATTGAGCATAAAATGTGTGATCATTTCATTCCAACGTGACCCATCAATTTAATTGTATTCCTTTTTTTTTTTGTTAAAGCATAAAAAGGGGAAACGTCTGTAAACAGGGGCTGCCGTTGAAGAACTTTCTCTTTAATAGAACAGCAAGACTGTAGTAAACGGCACATTCAGCAGTCTTGTTAAACTCAGGGAAGGTTACCTCAGGGAGGTGATGTTTCCGTTGCTGTTCTTGGTCTACATTAATGACATCAGTACAGTACAGCAATACCACGGTTCATCTTGAACATCCTCCATGTGGATGACTTTGCAGTGTGGAGCGCAGCAGAACATACTAAAAGA